>JAPDOI010000073.1:1625000-2285184 GCA_029168955.1 Aplectana chamaeleonis
AGTCT
The DNA here is from genome assembly GCA_029168955.1 of Aplectana chamaeleonis. Taxonomy (NCBI): domain Eukaryota; kingdom Metazoa; phylum Nematoda; class Chromadorea; order Rhabditida; family Cosmocercidae; genus Aplectana; species Aplectana chamaeleonis. The sequence continues at coordinate 1,625,006 of JAPDOI010000073.1, forward strand.
AACTCTGTTGGTTCATAGATCTCTTCAGTGGGGACAAACCACCAGTAGTATCAGCCTTATTGGCTCTTGTTTGCTCTCTGTGAGGTTTTTTTGTCGCTAAGGTTCTTTGAAATTCTGTTCCGATCATGAAGCATTTTCTTCCAAGAATTCCTCTGTGATATTAGCACCAGGTCTCCAAATATGAATTCATTTCTTGCTCATTTTCATTAATTAATTTCGGGCTCATTCTCTTTGTCTCGAAACGTGGGGTTGCCTCGTTCCTGCGCGGTTTTCACCAAGTTCCTGTTAGTTTTTCGCAGCTCTTCTGTCCGCTATTTGATGGGAATTCTACTAACTACGGGTTTTGTCTAAAAGTTGTGAGAATTACGACATTCTACACAGGATAGCTGTCGGCCGCGGGCTCTTCCTGAGAGCCCGATTAGAGGTCGTTTATGCTCCCGCCGCCGAGCGGCGCGGCAAGGTGCAATTCTACAATATCGATCCTGCCGCGCGATTAATATTACAGAAACGCACTGTGTCGCGCCGCTCGGCGGCGGGAGCATAAACGACCCCTTAGGAGGAGAATCGATCGTGCGGCGCGGCATGATCGATACTCCTCCATTGCACTGAGCGAGCGGCGCCACATGATCGATACCCCTCCATTGCATGCTGCCGCTGCTTTCCCCCGCGGGACTGATCGACCTCATTGCCGCATTCGGCGTTTCGCCTGGCGTCTCCGCAGCAACCCCGTCTATCACGCGCGCGTCTGGCGTCTTCTCGACTGCCATTGTCTATCACCTAAACTCTGGGTCTCCAACATACAGGGAGCTCTCTCATCTGTCTTTGGCCATCGTAGAGACTGTCAAAGGTTTTCCTTATTCAACAATTTGTGAATCGCAACCTAATCGGTTTCTTTTCTTGTCAAGAAATTGATGTAGCCTTAATTTCGAAGGAGTTTTTCCAGAATTGTCTGTATTCAACAATGCGGTGATATTGGAAATGTGGCGAAGCTGGAGTGGGCTTAAAGGCAGCATACGTGCTCGTAAACGTGGTAGGGATAACAATGTGGATCGAGCCGTATGGCTTACAACATAATGCCTACGCATTTTGAAGTGTCAAAAATGACCCACAACGCCGCTACATGAGTTAGAAGTTGGCCCCGGTGTGTGGTTCACTTGTTAGGCAATCTACCAACAGTACCGACGGTGAATATGACTCAGCAACTTTGCGTTGCAGAAAAAGGGCAAATACAGGAGGCGTGAAAATACAGGGCGGGGCCAACTTCTAACTCATGTAGCGGCATTGTGGGTAGTTTTTAACACTTCAAAATGCGCAGGCGTTGTAATCTGGGCTACACCATTCTATTTCCGTAGTTATCTCAATCACGTTTGCGGGCGTGTATGCTGCCTTTAATACATTTATTAGTGGCTTTGTGATGTTTCAAACTGTCGGAGAGGAAACATTGACATATCATTTGACAAACATTCTGAGCATTAGAGAAAATCATCTGCTTATTTGTAGATAAGGTCAAGTATGCAAGGAAGAATTTAGTCCCGAAACTATTTTTAAAAAACTTGTAAATACTGATGTATCAATGTGTCAGGAGAGCAGATAAGCTACAATCTAAATATTGCTTACACTCACGTGTTGTGGGCTCACGCACACCAATTAAGTCCCTAAATGTACTAATTTCGCGATGTACAGCCGTCTGCCGCTCGATCTCAGGTGGCCTCACGTAGCGTTCAGCCTGGCCAGCAATTGGCAACACTTTTGATTTCACCAAAGTGAGCTCTGTCGCAGGAAACTCAAGAAGTTCCACCAGCTTAGGACTCCAACAGGAAATCTCTAACGTACCCTGCCGTGGAACTCCTCACAGTAGTTGGTTGTGCGAGGCCCTAACATAGTTCTTGAAGTGGTCGCAGGCAAACCGTCTGCCGACTCCGCATGTGCTGTGGGAGTACACCATAAACTCCTGCAGGTTCGCTGTCTCTTCATCTGTGACCACAGGAACGACAGGGGCGATAAGTGCTTCCGATACGGCGTGGAGGTTTAAGGGAAGCAACGGCAAGACCTGTAGGCGACGAAAAAATGCGCAGATGGCGCGATTTTTTGTCGCCGGCACCTCAAGTTGGGATCTGCCTCTGTTGCGCAGGACAGCTTGCGAGTAGTGGAACAGACAACTGAATGCATTATCGTTTTAAGAAGCTATCGAGATGTGCATTGGTGGAAAACCTCTACTTACCCGCGGAAATTTATCGCCATTTCACCTTGCGCTGCTGCTATAGCTGCCTGCTCAAAATCGCAGAGAAACGCATCGAGGGTCAGCCATTGTCGCCGCTCCACCAAGTGGCTCGTACCATCGCGAAACCATCTGGAAATTTCGTTTTTAGGACAGTTACAGTTTTTTTTTTGAAAATATTCCAAATTATCTGAAAAGTGTATGAAGTGTCTACCTGAACAGCTTTCTGTAGGCTACTTCCGTACTGTCTGGGAGGAAGGCGAAAACCAACGGGAGAGGGTGATGACCCTCAAACTCTCTAATCATAGTGAGCAGCTGCGCTGGTTTTCCAGGTTGCGCCTGCTTCGGAAGCTGCGTGTACCTTCCGTCACATTAAACAGCTTCAATTGATGAGTCAAAAGACTTTTGCATGTTTATTCCGGCGACCTATGGTGATATGCTTCCGAATATTTCTCCGTAGGTTGTCTTGGTGAGTCTCGGATGGGTTGGTAAGATGCTGGATCATGGCCAACTGCTCTGGTGGTGTGAAATCCTCTAAAAAATGTTTTATCAAAAAGGCCCGGCAGAACGTAGATTTGAGGTTTAAACGAGTTACCGAAGTGTGGTGTCGCAATATCCTGCACCAGCTGATGGATCACACAGTCGGCTGCGAGTATGGCTGTGCCCTCAATTCATTGCATCTTTCTATTACCCTTCTTCTCATGACGGTTCGGGGCGCGCCTCTTATCTCGCAGTAGTGAGCTCGCATGGGATTCGCTGGATCCGTTATGAAAATTCCATGCTTGATCTTAAGAAGAGACTGGCTGGGCGTATGCTTCACGGTCATGGTTCTTCAGGGGGGTACATCCGCAGCATACGTAGTTCTTGGTCTCGTGATCAGCCAGCGTTTTTTCTTTGTACGCAAACCCATAACAGAGCACCTGGTCATTGGGCAGGATGTACTGTGCTTCTCTGGGCCGAATTCCGGTCCGCAATTGCGTTTCGGCACGCTTTGCGGCCGCACGCGCTGGCGTCAGTCGAGTTTCCAGCGCCAAAGCCGACTCGATATGGCTTTTTTATACAGTTTTCTCCAATTTTGTGCAGTTTCCAGTTTCTAAAACCCACCTTGAGTCAACAGATCGGCGGCTGCGGTTCTGTAAACTTTTTCGGCTCGAAAGCGCGCGGCCGCGAAGCGTGTCGAGACGCAATTGCGGACCGGAATTAGGCCCAGAGAAGCACAGTACAGAGCTACATCAGGCCCTCTCTGCTGCGATGGAACAAACATACCCTAGTGGGTTAGAAAGCAGCCATGTCTCACAGATCTCACGGATCAGTATGATTGTCTTCCATCATATTCCCCTGACTGGCTCTCTTCAAGTTTCCCGCAAATCCATTTCAAATACTTTAGAAACCCATGCGCGCCACAAGGATGCGTGCGAGTTCATAGCGTGCGCTTTTTCACAAGAGCTAACATCAGAAGCGTTCGTGATTGTATGCGCTGTGTTCTTCAACATACTCATACAGTAGATGCGAACTGACCGCTGGAAATCGAGGCTTTTGCGGGCGGTAAGCCAGCAAGTTGCGGGCGGATCGCTGGCCATCGTGGCCTCGCCGGGCGGATCGCTGCGTTTTGGAAGGGCGGATAGCGACACCTGGGAAAGTTGATCACGCTAGTGGGCGGATGGCCGGCAAACTCTAAAGCGGCGATCCGACCTCAACCTGCCAGCGATCCGCCCGTCAGGGCTTTGATAGCTAGCAATCCGCCCGCCACTGCTTTGATAGCCAGCGATTCGCCCGCTCAAATTCTACACGGTGAAACTTTTCAATCATTGAGTTCTTTTCTGGTATCAGTGTCATGCTCAGAGTAAACAAACCGAAGGGTATAAAAGGCGCTCCTTAGCACTGAATGCTCGCTCGGCACTCCGAGGCCGATCCTGGAAGGTGACTTCAAGTCGCCTTCGAAGGATAACTCAGAAGCCGGAGAATAATTTTTGGCAGCTGAGGGGATGGCCCCACGATGAAGGGAGGGTGGTCCCGCACACGGAGACCGTGATGCTAACAATCGGAATAACCCACATGTGGCATCGAGGGCGGAGCGCTGGCTAATGGCGGGCGGATCGCTGGCTAGTGGCGGGCCGATTGCTGGCTACTGGCGAGCGGACTCTGAGAGAATCCCCCGCGATCGTTCACGGATAGAATCCCCTCGGTTTCTGGTAGGGGCCGAGAGGATACTAGCATGGGGCTGTCGCGTAACGATCGCGAGATTCTGCCAGTCTCAAACCGAGAGCGTACCGCCTTCGTTCATCAATGCTCCCACGATGCTCTATAGCGGAACCGCGAGAAATCGAGCTTGGGCCTTTCACGGAACGATCGCGAGATTCTACCAGCTTCAACCTGAGGGCAAATCGTGTCTATAAATTGATGTATTCGGGTTGTTACATCGCGGAACCGCGATGAACCGAGCCCGTAACTATCGCGGGACGGTCGCGAGATCCTGCCAGTCTCCACCCCTGATCGTACCGTATCCATGCCCTCTCGATGTTTCATCCGAGCGAGTGTTGCCTATTAGGTCAGCTCGAAGCAATAAGGTATTGCCTTTGCCGTATTCCGTGCAGCTTTACAAATCTGCACATCATGAGAGCGCGGAACCGAGGGGAAACGATCACGGTACCATCGCTGATCGCGAGTGCACCGCAGTACTAGCGCGGTAAACCTCTCGACGATCGCGGTACCATCACGGTACGAGAACGAGAATGCCAACGGATGAGTCAATTGGGTAACTATCGCGGAACAAACGCGGATCGCGGGACTAGGGGGGAGACGAACACGGTACTATCGCGGATCAAGGGAGCATCACGGTACTAGCGCGAAAGATTCTCTCAGAGGATAGCGGGGGATGCCGATCCGCCCTCCAAAAGCCAGCGATCCACCCGCACCTACTGTCTGAGTAGGTATACTGCGGTGTGACTGATACGAAATTTTCAAAAAAATGTGACAAAGCTGCGTTTAGGTTACCCATCTTTCACTTCTCGAAATGGTCCGAGTAAAGCAAGTTTGTTTTCTCAGGCATTAAATTTCCCTTAATCATTCAAAACAGCTTCTTTAAGGAGCATACTGTGTCAGTAAACCCGCGAAGGGATTATGCTTATCCTGATCTCAAGATTTTCATAGCCACGTCAGTTAATGAAACAGTACAGAACCTAGTTTTCAAACCAATAGTGGTGAAAGATTTTCTTGGAAAAAATCTATACTTTTCCTTTCACTTAACTATAACAGCGTGGAAAATCTGATGAGGACCACTAATACTTCCGCTGACAAATCCACATGCTGCCCTGTTCAGTGCTTGTAATAAAATATTTTCGTAAAACATTAATAACCGTCTCGTTTTCCATTAATTTTCCTTAAATGGAAGGCAGAATTGCATAGAAGACTCGAAAATCACTGTAAACCTCCGAACCCATCATTAATGTGGCGCTCGATACATCCTTTCGACTGAGGAACACTTGTGTAGTGCGATTACGTGCTCCAATGCTATAGCGCTACGCTATACATAGTATCCGAATCACTCCTTTTCGGATATCCGAAATTCAGATAATCCGATATCCGAAAATTCGAAAAAACGCATTATCTTAATTGAACCAATATCCGAGAAATTTAAAATCGGCATTTTCTGAATCGAGCCATTATCCGAAGGGTCGAAAATTCGGATAAAATTGGATAGAATTCGAATGAAATCGGATAAAAATCGGGTGAAATTGCTGATAAAATCGGATAATTTTCGGATAAACCGGATAATTTTTTGGTTAAAATCGGATAAAATTGCACTCGGCCACGCCCATTTTTCCGTACCGCCTTCTATTTAGTACATCAACCCAAGGTGTTCCTTCTCCTTCCGAGATCGGAACAGTCGTTGCGGCTCGAAAAAATGGGCGTAGTCAAGTGAGATGACCAAAAGCCTAGTTATTCTGTGTAGAAGTTTTTTTGTGTTGTTGCTTTGCACACTTTTTACTAGCTAGTCGTCCTGAAAAACCTGTGCATGAATAATACTGTGCCTATCAGCGACGACGAGGGATGGAAGATTTGTTTTCATATTTTTGATTAATATGCATATATGAAGATTGAACTTTGTATGTGAACATGCTACAAATGCAGTGAAGTACTACTGTTTATTCAATTATGGATGTTTTCAAATACTCGCCTTGAGTACCTGGTTTATTTTCCACCGTTTTGCCTCAACTTTAGTCAGAAATTATCCAATTCTATATCCGTATCCGAATCATTGGAAAAATGGCATCTGATTCGATCTATTATCCGAAAATTTAAAAAAACGCATCTGAATCGAACCAATATCCGGAAAATTTAACATCGGCATTATCCGAATCGATCCATTATCCGAAAAATTATCTTCGGATAACAAGTATACGCTATGCATACGCCGGAGCAATTGACGCAGGCGCCCTCGAACTGTCTCGTCGTCTCGTCCTTTCCATTCTCGGCTGAATAATGAGTCACGGGATGACTTGCCCCGCAACCTTTCGACGGCGGAACTCTAATCGATCGGGTCCTTAGTGGTAGAGTGTTGCCCGAATATTCGTTTATTCGAATAAAATTCGAATAATTCGAATATTCAAAGAAGTGGATTGATCGGGTTATTCGAATACTCGAATATTCAAAAAAGTGGAATATTCGTTTATTCGAATAGTCGAATATTCAAAGAAGTGGAATATTCGGTTTATTCGAATATTCGAATATTCAGCATGAATACTTTGAATATTCGACAAGGTCGCAAACCATATTGCACTGATTCTACATTTCAAACATCTTAGAGTAATGAATCGTAATTTCTAGCAATTCTTCAGCATCTCATAAATATATCGTTATAGCAAGTATGTACACTACTGTACAGTATCTGCCGCAGGGGCCCGGCTGCGCCGGCATCTTGAGTTTAAGACAAATAAACCGAAATCCGTTAGCACTATGTGAGATTGAGTACAGAAGTTCTCACGCGTGTTTCTCGTTCCTAGAATCGTCTTCCCTTGCAAAGCACTGTGCTTATCTGAGTCAAATTTCGGTCCGCAATTGCGTCTCGACACGCTTTGCGGCAGCGCGCTTTTGAATCGGAAGAGTTTCCAGCGCCGCAGCTGCCGATCTGTTGACTCTAGGTGGGTTTTAGAGACTGGAAACTAAACAAAATTGAAGAAAACTGTATAAAAAAGCCATATCGAGCCGGCTTTGGAGCTGGAAACTCGATTGACTCGAGCGCGTGCGGCCGCAAAGCTTGTCGAGACGCAATTGCGGACCGAAATTTGACCCAGATAAGCACAGTACAGCGGCTGCTGCTGGCGTCCCGCTGAGCAGGCCCATAAGCTGGTTTCGGCGACAACACTCAAAGAAATTATTATACAAAGCATTCCAAGCATGCAAACAGTGTTAACCTCCTTTTCTGTGCAGTGACACACCAGTCCTTCTTCACTTTTATGAGGTCCTGACGTGTTAGTTCATTTATATTCATTTCTGTCATGATAAGGACAACCGCTGTTTGAGATTTAGTAAGCGCCCCCATGACAAACCGACACCCTGCTACTGCTACTTCTATTGCCTAATGAAACAGGGGTGCGTTTCAAGAACGTTCCCTTGGCGAAACACGTCCATGGAAACGTAGCCACTGCCGCGTGGAGGCAATTTACAGTTATAACTCGTAGCCAAGGGAGCAAATTTGTCCATGAAACGGCTATTTTTCCTCCCAAAGCGTCGTGGGAACATTCTTGGGACGCACCCCAGAATGATGTTTGTGTTTCCTGGATGCAGATTTTGATTAAGTCTCATTTCCATGATATATAAAACCGATTTAGATAAGTTAGTGCGAATAAACAACTAAGCAGTTGAAATGAGTTTCTAAGGGGGAGGGGACGTGAGGAAAGAGGACTCTCACGCTCTTTGATGAACGCACAAAATGATTTTGGTGTCCTGCGCTCACCCACTTCGGTTCCACACACTTTCAACGGCGTTCTGCGCACTCCGACTTGGGTCCCACACATTTCATACGGCGCTCGGCCCACGTGGGTCCCGCACACGTTTAACGGCGTCCCGCGCGACCCCACTTGGGTCCCGCACGCTTTCTATGGCGTCTGGCGCACTCCCACTTAGGTCCGGCACACTATCTTCGCGACGCGTACTGCAGAAGCGGTTGTCCGCTAGTGCTAACCGGATTTTGCTCAGATAAGGACAGTAGGTTGCTCCAGCAAACGATTTACAGAGCACATACTTGGGCAAATTGATAGCCGCCCGCTGGTTTGATGTTTAAAAACCCTTATCGGGTCCGAGGTCAAGAGTACTGAGGCTTCTGTAGTCATTTTGTTTCAATTCTGAGTACACTTAGCAAACTCGAAATTTTTTTCACATCCACATTTCGAATGACAAAATTCAACTTCTTTTGAACTCGGACTTCCGAACATATTCAGGGTCTCAATTTTTGATTTCCCGAGCTTTGTCGATTTTTCTGAGAGAATGATGTTCGAAAGGTCGAGTGGAGTCTGCACGAAACACACTTGTAAGACGATTAGCAGCACAAAGCTGCGTGCGAGGTCCGGATTTCTCAAACTCAACTAAAACGTTAATACACGGGGTGCTCCGAAAATGCTGACAGTAGCTCACTTCCATCAGCTCTCAGGTTAGGCTTCAGACATGTGGAGAATGCGTCGAACTTGGTACGCAAGTCGACCTCATTCCAAGCTCACTTCTGCAATTTCTTCCAAGCAGCAAAAAGATAGTTCACAGTATCTCTTCAAAAATTTATAAGATACTGTGAACTGAACTATCGAGTTCTGGTACGCTTAGCTAAACGGTTATTGATTAACAGCGATGAGATCGGGAAAGCTGATCTCAGCCTTGGACAAATCATGACTTGTCCACAGGAAAATCGTTCCTTTGAAAAATTCATCAAAAAGAACCGGAGATTTTGGGTCAAGAGTGGGTATTTGATGCTGTTGACTTCTATCCCGACGGGTCGATATATGGCAAAATCGATCACCCATCCTCGTCATCAAGAATTCTGTAACGAAAAAACGACGTCTTCTACGGGTTTGAATGCTGGATTGAATGGGATAGTACGCAATTGCGCGTTGCCCGAGTATTCGATTATTCGAATATATTCGAAAAATATTCGAATATTAGAATAATTCGAATATTCGAATATTCAAAGAAGTGGATTATTCGGTTTATTCGAATAATCGAATATTCAAAGAAGTGGAATATTCGTTTATTCGAATAATCGATTATTCAAAGAAGTGGATTATTCGAATTATTCGTTTATTCGAATATTCAAGAAAAAATATTCGTTCCAACACTCTACTTAGTGGTCGTTAATGTTCCCGCTGCTGAGTGGCGCAGTGCAATCGTATGGGATCGATAGTGCCACGAAACGCAATCAATATTAAAGAAATGCGCTGCGCCGCTTTGCGGGGGAAGTGTAAACGGCGCCTGAGGAATCAGCGATTCCTTCTCATCGTGATTGGGCTACCATCGTCTTCTTATTGTTAGTGCTGCGATTGACCTCGTTTTAAGCACTTATTAGTATCTCATTTAGGCGAGTCCTCATCGTGGTTTGCAAGAGCGCCGTGGTTTCGACGTCACCAGCTGTCGACAGCAGAATGGCTTCAGAGAATCCGGTTTGAAAATCTTCTTTTGCCCACTTTATTAAAAGAATCACATTGTTGAGATTAATTTTGCAACTGCAGTGGGGAAGCGATGACTCGGGAGTAGCTATTTCATCCCGCCACAGCTTCATTCGGAGCCAATAATACTTCATACGGCGTAATTTCGCGAATAAAAGCAGACCTACATATCATAGTTGTACAATTTTGAAAAAAATGTCGAACGAACGAAAATCGGAATTTTTGTCGTTGGAAAAAATTTCGAATGAACGAAAATCGCAAAATTTTCGTTCGAAAAAAATTCGAACGAAATTGGAAAAAATTTCGTTCGACGAAATTTCGAACGAACGAAATTAGAAAAAAATTCGTTCGACGAAATTTCGAACGAACGGAATCTGAAAAAATTTTGTTTGACGAATTTTCGAACAAACGAAATTTGGAAAAAAAACGTTCGACGAAATTTCGAACCAACGAAATTTGAAAAAAATCGTTCGGCGAAATTTCAAACGAACGAAAAAAATTTTGAAAATTTTTCGAAAGTTTCGCTCATGTACAACTATACTACATATGTAAACAGCATCTCAAAACGGAGAAGCCACCGTAGCGTAGTTGCAACGAATTCCGTGCGAGCGGCTGTCGCGTCGCGCGTTATCATCGAGGCGCGACGTCAGTTGAGCGCGCCAGCCCAAGTACATCAGCCGCGAAATAACGAGAAGGAGCATCAATGAGCATGATTGTTTCGAACTATGATAAACAACTTCCATGTCTAAGAATGCCTCTTTAGGGTAGAACTCTCTCAAGGGAAGTATATAGTACCGAGGAGCATTCCCAAATCGAAGTATGTAAGCTCTTGTAAATCCCTAGTGACCGCCACCGCTCCGCGCTGTGATAATCGAAAACAGGAGTTGACTTGAGATGAAGCAGAGTCTAGCTGCTAGGAAGGGTTATGAGTGTGAGTAGGGAGGGGTTTTCTCAGTTGGGCCAGGGCATTTAATATGGATCAGGCCACTTTAATGATGTTCAGAAAATATTTTTTGTTCGACTCGAAACTTTTTCCCGAGTGTAGTTGTGGTGTTTCGAAAAAGCGGTTGCGCGTGTTGCCAGATCAAAACTAAATCTGACAAGTTCAGAGTGAACCTTGAATAAGCTCTTAAATGCATTGAATAGAGCGCAAAAAGTATTATACCCCGAAAATGGTTCGGAATGGTTCGTTGATTTTCGAGAAAATTTAAAAAAACCGCTCGATTTTGGTGTTAATCTCGTTTTTTTTTCAGTTGGCGTTCACGATCTTGTGGGTAAGTACTAAACTTGTCAGATTCCGTACTCATAACACGTCATCGATCCATAATCAATTTTATCGATTTTCACGCTTATTGCACAAAATGCGACGAGGAGTGGTAATTTCTAAGTTTTTACTCCGATTTTGTTATATCTTCACCACCGGTGGATTTTCTTACTTCCTAGTCCAGGCAGATCCTCAGCTGATGACCCCTAGAGAAGGACGCTATGTGAATGAAGACACACCGCTCTCCACTCCTTTTACACAAACCCCTTTTATCAATCTGTTGTCATCAATTTTGTTTATGAGAGCCACCCTTTCCGAAGCTCCATACCTACATTCGGGAAATTCTTCTCATCATGCAAAATCGAATATTTGTGATCAATAATATCGATTTTTCACCTGTTGCGCCAAATGCGGCGATGAGTGGTGTTGTTTTTTATGGTTGTGCTTCACAAGTTACAGAAGTTTCACTCATACGACAAAATCGTCTGTTAAATGTTCCATTTCTTCAAACTGGAAATCGTTTAGCAAAATTCATGTCAGAATGAGAACCTTCGGGAAAAAGTGAAATTTCTAAAAATTTAGCTTCCTGGCGAAAGTAACGATTTGGTAATGTCAAAAAAAAGTTTCGAAAATGACTTAAAATTCTAAAAAATGATTCGGCGTAAAATAGCCTGGAGTAGTAAAAAAGCTAGAAAATGAAGTGAAATAACTAAAAATGCGATTTGGCTGTCCATAAAAATTTAACTGGCGATAAGTAAAGACAGAGGGATCAGATTTTACAAGCTTCTCCGTTAAACTTATCAAAGCGAAATCAAGCGCGATATGGAATGGAGCGTTGCGTTCACCTACCTGGCCCTATGCTGACTCCCTAATTACAGATTTCGGAAATGGCTTGATGTTTCCGTTGCGCGCTTGATTTTGCTTTGATAAGTGTTTTTTTTTTCAGGACGACGAATAATCTCCAGATGGACGTTTGGAGTCAAACCACAAATAATTCTTCTGAACGCGTTAAAAATTGCCTGATGGGGTGCTCTTTCCTTCTCACTCATATAGGAGAACCTTTCCGTAACCCGACTCAAAGCTCTGCTTTGAAGCTGAAAGGATAGATTTGAAAACATCCTTAGAAGTACATCAAGTTGGAATATGTTTCCCTACAAACGACCAGATCGTCGAATGTCCTAGGCAGTCTGGGGGTTCCACGAGTTTCACGTTCCATGAGATTTTCCAGATATATTTTTGGATTTGCTTCCGTTGCTTTGTCTAGATTATGCAGCACATGGTAGAGGTATATTGCCTCAAAAGCTGTTCAAAAGTAGCCTGCGAGAATCGATGGAAAACCGGAGCAGAAAATGTTGAAATGTTTGTAGTCTCCGGCATTAGAGAAAGCCTGCGAAAATCAGCGAGAAAACGACAGCGAAAAGTGCTATTCAGAAAAATTATTGTGCGCAAAAAGTGCTGTTTGAAATATAGCCCGCGAAAACTCACTAATTAAAAGCAGCAGGCAGCATAAAACGTGGTTACAAAGCTGATTTTTCAAGATAAGAAAAAAGAAGTCGGCGAAAATCAGTAAAAAAGCGTGAAACGTTGTTAAAAGTAGATTTTCAAACGTTCTTAGCAAGTAGCGTTAAGGGCAGTGTCCACGATGATCTCCATTATCAACTTTTTTACTTGAAACAATGTCTTGATAGCCATGTGCTACTAAAATCATGAAGAAACGTTCAAAAACTTCCTGACCTGGACTACTCTGGCTGTTTCGGCCGAGAAATACCAGAGAAATAGCCCACCAGGCTCAGCAGCGGTTCCTGTTGGGCTATTTCCAGGCTATTCCGCGGCTATTTCTTGGCTTTCTACAAAACGCACAAGAAATAGCCGAGAAGAAATCAAAAGTAACCAAGGCGCAGCCGTCCTCGGCTCGCCGAGCCGCCATCAGGGGCGGGCAGCGGTTGGCCGGGACCTTCAGAGGCTGAGCGAGGTCCACGTACCTCAAACTTGGGTAACTGAGCCGACGGAGGTGTTGACATTTGGATAATGCCTCTGGAATGCGTCGTATGCTTACCTGGAGAGCATTATTTCCTGGCTATTCCGTGGCGAGCATTATTTGGCTGCTATTTTGCGGCGACCATCATTTGGTGGTAATTTCGCGGTTATTACGCGGCAAGCCGGCATTTCACGGCTATTTCTCGGCCAAGACTCTCGTAGTACTCCGGCAATCGGAGCGTTCAACTACCGTGGATTTTTTGTTGAACCACAGTAGAAATCAACAGAATTTCCTCATCAGTTCAACGGAAATCGTTTGGTAGTTGATACGGATTTCCACTAAAGTTGAACAAAAATGCTGATCGGAAGGAAATTCAAATAAATCCTTCCACCGATAATTTCGCCTACAGTTCACCTAGTTTCTCTTTACGGTTGAACGTTATTTCAATACCTAACCGCACCTGGCCCATAACCACAGCCGACATACACCAATGATTGGCGCGCGAAAATATGCACCCGCACTGGCGTATTTGCGCGTATTTTTCGGTGTCATACACTACAAAAATTTAGGCACGCGCCGAGCAATACGTGCAGATTTAATCGAGGCTGCCTGCGTCTCTCCTGCTTGTACACTCTATAACCTCTGCCCGCCTCCAGCTGTGCACGTTTTCACCTGCTGACCTCTCTCCTAGTTCGACGCATTTTTACTCTTTGCCGTCTCCGCCAATTGCTCACCCCATCAATAATGTGGGATGCATGTTGATCGAATCCACAGCGAGGGAGCAGTTCGGCTGGTACACGTGATGCGCGCGGCGGAAAACCGCTGCGCGCCCATCGTCGTTGGAGCGCGTCAACCGAGCGCCAACTATTTTTCTTGTCTGAGGCCCCACGGTTAACGCGTCTCAACGACGACGTGGGCGCAGCGGTTTCCCGTCGCGCGCGTCCCTTGTTCCAGCCGAACTGCTCCCGCGCTGTGGATTCGATCGACATCCCAATCATAGTATGATCTATGACAATGATTATGCTAAAAATCGAATTTTCTTGTATTTTTGCAAACACTCCAGGTAAATGAAAAAAACGACGTTGAATTAGAAAATTTGAACATAAAGAGAACATAAGAAGTCACAATCGCGCGCTCTAGTCACCAAAAAAGAAGTACATCATAAAATTCAGACCAATAAGACCCCAAACATTGTGTACATGACAGCAAATGATTTACCACGAGGAGGAAAAATGTAAAAATGCTTCACGCATTCAACTTTTCATACGATTGTCCTATTCAGAAAAATGAAATCATATTACATGTAATATAAAGTGTAAGATACTTGAGACATTCAAGTATCTTACCTCTATAACATGTAACCTACACTTATTTATATGACATGTAACATACATTTACATGACTAGTCACATACACTTAAAATTCATGTAACTTGATTAGAGCTGCAAGATGAATCTCGATGCTTCAATGTTGGAGCTGCAAATCCCAAGTTGCTGCTTCAGGTACGAATCAGCAACCATTAAGCTCTTTGGGGCATCCCAGAAGCTGTAAGCCTGCTGCTCCATAACTGAAGCAGCAAGCTTGGAACCCACACTCGCTCACTCACTCACTCATCGCGTTAGCTGGCGGCTGGCGGAGAGGGATGACCTCTCACTGACCTCGCTTCCAGCCACTACACTCAGATAGTAACACCGGCTGAGGGGGCGAGCAATACCGGCTGACTAAACATTGTATCCGGGCGAGTCCCGGTATTCACTCCCCCTCAGTCGGTAAATGGTGGAGCGCTCGGCCGACAAATGGCTACCTCACCCCGCATTCCCTGCCCCCTCAGCCGGTAAATGGTTGCCCCCTCAGCCCGTGTTCACTGCCCCCTCACCCCGCATTCACTGCCTTTCGGCCGATGAATGGTGGAGCGCTCACCCTGTATTAGTTGCTTACCGTGTGAATAATATCGATCCGCAAGAGCAGATAAAGCCCCTAGTAGGCCCTCCCTCATTCCCAGAAAGTTCCAGGCTTGCGCTTTATCCTTGAAGCGTAAAGCTTTACCTTGACTCAAAATTTAAAACTGACACGCTGTCACTCCCCACGGTCACAACGAATCGTAAGGGTGGGGTCAAGGGTCCAAATCGTTTGGATGACCACCCGTTCGAATGCCGTCACCCTAATCAGCTCGAAGCCCATTCTGCCCGTGATGTATGTGGCCCTGGTTTGCTTCAGCTCTTCAGCATTGGGCAAATGATATGCATATGCCTGCCCGCTGGCCGCGTAAACATGTGCGCCTCACCTGGTGATATAAGGCAGCGTCCATACGTGGCGATAGCGTGCGTTTCCGCTGCTGTGCACCACTCAACGCTTCCAAACGCTGAAGGATGCCCGCACACGCAAATAGCCCAACAAAACACCCCTTGCATCGTGCAGGCTCGATTGGCAACGTTTGACCGGGTGATCTATCACTCGAATCGTCGCGTTGACTGATCATCTCCAACGGTTTGTGATGGCCGTGGTGGAATAATGAGTAACGAATGCTATAGTTTTGAAAGTTGTTTGATGCTCCCTAGCTTCTGGGATAGGGTACTGGTCTTGAAACCCGCTGGATCCTTTTAGAAGCGGACATGAGCGCGCGAGAGCGAGCGGGCGTGGGCGCGCGAGAACGAGTGCACGAGAGCGGCTAGCAAATCATATGCCCACGATGACCATCGATTTTGCGCAATCGCGCGCCCTCGCAACGTATGGACGCTGCCTTATGTCTGCCCGCTGACCCGGTGATATTCTCCGCCGTAGAATTATGTCTGCCCGCTGACCCCGTAGAGCCATGCCCCTCACCCGGTAATGCTATGTGTGCACGATCAGCCGGTGACACGCTCCGCCGCGGATTTATGTCCGCCCGCTGACCCCTGTTGTGATGGGACATCAAACATCAGCTGATTTATCGACTGATCACCATGTGGGTGGGTTCTGATCTAGGCGCGAAAACCGGCCAATCACAGACGTTTGACTGAAAAAGAGCGAAATTCTGATATCAGATCCAGGGATGTGCGTAATTACGACTAACGACTAACGAATTTAACGACTAACGGGCTTTTTGGTTGTTACGACTAACGACTAATGAAATTGAACATATTTTTGTAAGCAATCCCAAAGTTGGTGGTTAGAAAGTCAGTAGTCCTTCAAATCCGCGCTCCAACCCAAGACTTACACCAGGATTGATATATATATATATATATATATATATATATATATATATATATATATATATATATATATATATATATGACTTAATAATCGGTTGGCTTTCGCCTGACGCGGTCATTCCGCATCTTCACCGAGGTGTGCCGTCCTATTAGTCAGCCGTGTCCATTTTTCACGATCTTCAGCCACAATTTGAGACACATTCCATCAGCTGTCACTATTCCATTTCCTGCGAAACGAAACATCGCGTCTGAACTGTCTTTCGATGCCGAGTGACTTTAAATCCTCTTTAACCACATCCGTCAGAACTTTGGCCTACGCCCGGAGGTGGCCGTTTCAGACAGGATTTGGAAGCATTTTTAAAGCGTGTTGTACGAGACGATCCGGCGTTCTTCTTAGTATATGCCCGAGCAGTCGAAGTCGACTTTCCATTGCTGCTTGAGATGGCGTTAGGAGATGCTGGCACCTCCCTCGTGTCAAGCGTTGATGTACTGCGTCGATTTCCTTGTAAAGGTCTTCGTTATGGCATACACGCGGCCAGAAATATCAAGCAAACGCCTAAAAGCTTCCTCTCCGTGCAATCCAACCTTTCCATCTGCGTTTTCGGTGCTGCCCACGTCTCCGATCCGTACATCGTACATGATAGGGCGAATAGCGGATAGGTAGACGCGCAACTTGACTTCCTTCGCGATGGTGGTAGACCACAAACACTTGGTTAGAGAATTGAATGCAGACGTAGCTTTCGCACATCGTTGTCGAATATCCGCTGCATAACTACCATCGTTCTTCAGCAAACAGCCCAAATAACAGAAATCGTCCACCAGTTCGATACGTTGTCCGTCCACACAAACTCCAGTTGAAGGCCTCTGAGAGACCCACATCTGCTTGCATTTGTCGGGACGAAGACGAGATCCATAGGCTGCGGCATACTTCGAAACGAGGTTCACAATCCTTTGCAGTTTGCGTTGTTTTCAGCGAATAACACAATGTCGTCGGCGTACTCCAGGTCGACAAGGGCGTCCTGATGGTGTTAGGATCACATCCGCAGGAAACTGTTCTGCAACTCTACGCATGATGTCATCAACGGCGAAGTTGAAAAAGAAAGGTCCTGCAACGGCTCCTTGCCTTACTCCTGTTTTCACCTCGAAAACTGACGTAAATCCGACAGGTGTACGAACTGCTGCTGTTGTTCCTTTGTTCATGTCCTCGATTAACCGAACATACTTTTCCGGGACTCCATCTGCTCGCAGAGCATTGAGCAATCGATCACGATGAGGAGAGTCGAACGCGGCTTCAAAGTCCAAAAAAGCAAGCTGTAATGGCTTAAAACCGCTGCCACGATTCAATTACTCTTCTCGACGAACACTTGGTCGATGGTCGATCTTCCAGGTCGAAAACCGGCTTGCTCATCTCTGGTCGTTCCTTCACGATGTTTGATAAGTCGCTCGAGAATGATACGTTCTAAAACCTTGTACATGACACGAAGTAGAGATTCCTCTGTAGTTCTTAGGATCCGTGACGGATAGCTTCTTGTGAAGAGGTACGATGATCGCATGTCTCCACGAATCAGGTATCCTTTCGCTCATCCATATGGCACGGATGGTGTTGGTCATTTCACGAATCCCAGACGGAGGAAGAGCTTTCAGCATTTCAGCAGTGATATTGTCATCTCCACCTGCCTTTCCATTCTTCATTTTCCGGACACAATCAAAACTTCAGACTCAGTCGGCGGTTCCTCACTGACATCGTAATGTGCTCTCTGAACATGCGGGAGCTCAGGTACTGATGGCGCTAGACGATTCAGTAGTTAACTGAAGTAATCCTTCCATATTGGCAGCGTCGCGTTACCAACTGCAACTCCATTGGTAGTGTTCAAGACAGGAGGACATCTCTTCATCTTCCCGCTATACTGTCGCAGGAACGTGTAGGCTTTCTTCGGATTCTTCTCCTGGTAAGCCTTCTCGAACTCCTTAGCTCTACACGTCCACTCTCGTTCGCGGTCACTTTGAAGCTGCCGACGCAACTTCCTCCTCAGACGCTTCTCCTCCACGAAGTTTCCTGCAGTTCGGAGAGCACATACTCTGTTGTAGGTAGATGTTGTTTCTTCTGAGACGTAGGCGAACTTCTTCTTAGGCTGTACAACCAGGAGTGCCTCTTTCGAAGCGTCCTGGATGCACTTGACAAAAGAATCCGCGTCGCAAAGTTTCTTCTTAGTCCGTACTCCGATGTGAATAGAAACGCGTTGTCGGAAATTCCTTCTGCACTCTTCATCTCTGAGACTTGTCATGTCAATCCTCTGGAGAGGCTGAGCCCTCGCTTCCTCTTATGAATCCTCGCAGTGAAGTTCAACAGAACAGGACGGTGATCCGAATCGAATGCGACATCCCACACAGCTCTTGATCTTCGAATGTCCGATACTGGAATATTCCTCGTCAGGACATAGTCAAGCTGTAGTTTCAAAGTTGTCATCTTCCGCTTCCGCTGCTCTTCTGGAGATAGCCGGGTTGGTCCCTGCCACGTAAGCTGATGGCGGCGATGATTCCTCTTGAATGTCGATGCAATAATCAGACCACTGCGTTCACAAAAGTCGACAAGGCGGTAGCCATTGTCCGATGTTTGCTCCACTGGGTAGAACCATTTACCGAGTACTTCGGATTCCTGATCAAGTCCCATCTTCGCATTTGCGTCAATCCCCACGACAACAGCATGTTGACAAGGTATCCTGGCCAGCAACGTATTGAGTTCCTCATAAAACGCATCCTTCGAATTGTCTTAGGCGGTTTCGGTGGGCGCATGAGCACTCACTATCCACAGATTGAATCCTCTGTGATCCCGCAGTCGTACGAATGCATTCCGACACGACGTTGCGCCGAACTCCTTGACCATACCATTGAAATCCTTCCTTACAGCTATTGCACAGCCTCCCACTCTTCTATCGTCAGCGTTACCGCAGTAGATGGTGTACTCTCCGATGCTGATGACGGGTCTATCCTTGAGGCGGGTTTCCTGCAAAGCAGCAAACGGTGCATGGAAATAGCTCAGAAGTCTGGATAGCGCAGTTTTTTGGATATCACTCGACAGCGATCGACAGTTCAGGGTGGCGAAATTGTGGCTTGTGGCCAAAGACTCCATGACTCCCTAGGTACGGATCCTAAGGTGTTATGGACCAGAGGCCTTAGTGTGCCGGACGGCGACACCTTTATGCAATGTGCGGGATACTTTCGCGATATAGTTGTGCACGCTATATCGCTCGAACGTTCCTGTGTACACTCAAACGTCTGCTGGGTTCAGTAGAAGCAGGGGGCACCAACGAGCAGGTACCAACAGACTTGTATACACACCCCCATATATATATATATATATATATATATATATATATATATATATATATATATATATATATATATATATATATATATATATATATATATATATATATATATATATATATATATATATATATATATATATATATATATATATATATATATATATATATATATATATTGCCCTGTTCGTTGTTCTAGGTGATTGGTACAAAATAACTATAGTCTCCAGTACTCACTATTTCTACTAACACTGCTTCGCAGTTCTGGAACCCCACATTAGAACCCCAACCAAACTTTGCCAAAGGTTAGGCGCAGCATTTATGCGACATCGCGTCGGTCGTGCTACTTTATGGTAGGCTCACTCAACCGGTTCCGGCCCTCATCGGCAGCGGCGGAGATTTTTGCACAGGGCACTATCAGAGGCGATATCGGGCGGTGCCTGAAGGCCAAAACTGCGCGCCGACGCGAACTGTATGTGATGGTTGGATTGTAAAGGGCGCCGTCCTTCGATTCGATGTTAAAGGCATCGTACGCGCAAAAAACCGTATCTCATTTTTTCATGTTTTTGCGCAGACAATTCTCTGACATACAGAATAAGAGAGGAAAGGCTCCACAAAACCATCGACTTTTGCGAAAAAACTCATTTTGAAATGTCTCAAATTATTCACTTCCCACCCCTCCGTCGATTTCGGTGTGTCTGATGCAATACGTCGGAAGCTTTTTTCGCAAACGTCGGATGTGTTTTTTGCTTCAAACTTATTAGGTGGGTAAATTCCTGTTGCCTCTTGTTCACTGGAACTTATTCTGAAAAATAAAGTATCCATTGGGCAAGTTTGGATGTTAGAATTTCCCGAATAAAAGGTGGTGGCGCTTCTGTTCCTTGTGCTAGATGGTTGGTGAAAACTGGTGGCGGATCGTCATTTTGAACCACTCCAACTTCAGAACCTTATGCTTTTGACGCACAAAACTTCTTCAACGTGGTCCGCCGGGCTCAATCATGAAATTGAGCCTGAAAAATGGAAATTGGTTTTCAGCGCGAACGATGCCTTTAAGTCACAAATTCGAGATATGCGGTTTCTATAAAGTGGTGCTGGGACCTCTCAGGAGTAAAATTTTCACTGGGGTACTAATTTCTTTCGACCTTTCCCCATTATGGGAACAAGCCCTGAATCACGCAAGCGCTCGGCTCGTGACGCTGAGCAAAGGACAACTTGTGCAAAGTCGGCAATTCTCCGTGTTGTCACCATCGGGTAGAACTCAAATAACATCATACTGCGCCGAATGGCAAATTTTGCACTGAAAAAAAGGCAAAGAGGTCTAGATTTTCTTGGTTCCCATATTGTTTCTTTACGTACCGAAAAAATGACAAAAATCGATAGACGCACACTCTTGAGTATTAGGCTTTTGTGCATATTTTTATTTATGTACATATATGTAGGCTCGCAGTATGAACTAGGTTCTCTAACGAGGTATGATTCGTGTCTTTAATGGCCACGAAGGTTTTGGACAACATACATCTCTTAATGCCTTTTTTCTATTCATAGGTATTTTTTCGGCCTCATCTGTGCTTATCTTCAAAGCCTAGATTTTTAACGACTAACGATTAACAACTAACGACTAACGAGGGTTTTGGCCGGTTGAACGACTAACGATTTACGAAATTTCTATTACGCACATCCCTGATCAGATCAGCATTGTCAGAACCTATACAAAATGTGTCTTGAGGTGGTTCTATGTTGAACAGTTTGATAAGGATAAATTTTCAAAAAACAATGCCCCATTTGGTTGAATCATTGGTTCCAGAAAAATTTTGGAAAATTTTGTTTCTCACAGTGGTATGCCAATTTCTCGAAGATCTGTTGGCAAAAAAATGGAACGAGTTTGGAATTTTCATGGTCACGTCCTGAAGAAATAGGCTCGATTTGAAATAGTGTCATGAAATTGAAAATTACTTGCATGTTCAAAAACTGTGCACACAAAACTGACACTTGAGTGTGTGTAAGGTAATGTTTTTGATGGCATACTAGATTAGTGCGTAAGTTTTCGCTGTTTTTAGAATAACCACATTTTTCCTCGCTCCGCTTCGCTCTTTCGGATAACTGTTTTGGGGCATTCGAAATCGCATTTCTTCCCCTGTCTGATATTCTTTGTCTCCTGCCGTAAAACTCATTCACTTTCGAATTCCACGTGTAAGTTTACCGTGTGGTCGAGCGCTAATCTATTGAAGTTTTTATATGCGGCTCTTATCTAATCACCAAGTCAGCTTTAGGTGATTGAAGCTATGATGCCTATGGGAACTAGATGATAGCACTAAAACAGATTTGCGGAAATCCTCCCACACAGTAAATTTTGGATGGGCCGCAATCATGGTCTGTCGTACCGTGGAGCGAATAATGTTATTGTATCCCCCTGATTCGGCTTACTAGACCATTGGTGACGCCCCTTCGCAGTTCCAAGGCCCTATGCATGATAGTTTCAAATCGGGTTAGGCTAGCGTGTCAGTCATTACCATCATAAAAGCATTTGTTGTGATGTACATATTTCTGGTAAAATAACGGCTGATACACAAGCTTGACTCCGTTTTGAATGTTATGGTATATGGGCTCTGAATCCCAGGATCAAAACAGCTCCTTTTTGAGTTTTGAGGTTTATCATGATTTGGTCTTATCTAAGCTAGAAAACTAGTGGTAGAATAGAGCAAGTAGAGAAACGAATCGGGAGTTTTCCGTTTCTGAAATGCTTCTTGACTAGTTTCCGAAATCCAGGTGTTTTGAGACTCATTGTTCTTTTTGCCTGCTCATGGTTGATTATTGAGTGTAAACTCCATGCTTACTGTGTTCGAGCGCTTCATTGAATTTTGTGCGAAAATTCCACAATTATCCCAGTTAAAGGTGAGGGGAATTCTACATTTACCCATTATCAGAGAGGCTTCAGATCAGGAAATCTAGAGCAAAGCTTCTCAAATTTCCTCGGAAAAAAGACTGTTTCGACTCAGGAGTTCAGAACTGCGCAAATGCGCGTCGCCGGCGAACGACAGTAGGTCCCGCCACGAGCACTACCGTGATTCCCTGCTGGGGCCGAATGGTCGAGCTCCGTGAGCTGATTTCCTCCCAATCAGGGATGTGCGTTAATATGACTAACGGACCTAACGACTCGCGATTTTTTTCGTGTTACGTCAAAATTCTAACGAGATGAAAAAAATCGTCATCAACGGTAAAGAGCAAAGGTAAAGATCCATCCGATTGAGAGCTAATCTGAGTGCTGCGCGTCTCATGCGTTCCTTTCTGTATTTCAGCCTCAGATGTCTTTTGATTCACATGCGCTGGCTCGGGCTACTGCTTTCTTCGAAGACCTAGCAGCGCTCCACGGCACACTGGTGGGCGGAGACGACATTACAGCGCAAAGAGGAGAAACGGTAAAGATCTATCCGATTGAGAGGTTTACTGAGTGCTGCGCGTCTCACACGTTCCTGTCTATATTTTAGGCTCAGGTTTGTTCTACTCAAGGCCATGCTCAAGCTCAGCCTCAGCCTACAGATTTCTCCTCTCCGCCGGCAGCGGTTCAGGACTCAGTGTGGGACGGAAACGACAATACTGTAGAAAGAAGAGCAACGGTAAAGATCCATTTCGAGAGAAAGGTTCCTTAGAGTGATGTGCGTCTCACACGTTCCTGTCCATATTTCAGGCTCATGATTTTACTACTCAATCTCATGCTCCGGCTCGGGCTCAGGCTACTCATTTCTCCCCTCCGCCGGCAGCGGTTCAGGACTCATTGGTGAACGGAAATGACAATACCGCAGAGAGTAGAGCAGCGGTAAAGAACCACTCCGAATTAGAGCTTTTACTGAGTGTTGAGCGTCTTACACATTCCCTTTTCCAGCCTCAGTTCTGTATTCATCCACATGTGCCGGCTCAGCCTCAGACTTGTGCTTCCTCCCATCCGCTGGCTGTGGCACAGAACTCGCTGATGGGAGGCAACCGTAATGCAGCAAAAAGAAGAGCGACATCAGGTTGGTGAGCCTTTGCTTGCGTTTGTGTTGGATCTATGCTGGGCTCGACCCGCTGTTGATTTCCAGTGGCCGTATTCATGAAACGATGGGAGCCTCCTAGGAAGGTACAAAGTCATCCGCTGTTGGACGAGTTTTTGATGTTGCACCTTCCTGAGTACCCGGTAGGTAGGCAGTAAGGCTCCCGGCTACCTGGCGGCTAGACAGGAGGGTTTCTAGCCACCTGGCGGGTGGACGGAGAGAATTGCGGCTACCTGCTACATCGATCTTGCTTTTCAGAGCGTGATCAATATGTTACTGGTAGGCAACGCGCGCTCTACCCGTCCACCAGCACAATCGAGGTCGGGCATGCTGTGCCCGCCGGACTTAGTGGTAGAAAACAATGTGAATGCGACATAAAGGTGTGACATATGCGATTAGGATGAAATCGTTTTCTAGCCTACTGTCTGGCTGCTCGCAAAATCTCATCCACCAAGTGAGGTGTTGAGATGCTTCACACTACCAAGATGAGATCCAAAAATGTAACGGAGGTGGTCAAAGTCGAAGAAAGTCGTTTTCTTACCTATACAGCAATGTTTTTGGGAACATTTGCAACATTTTGGGACCCAATTTTTTGGTTTCAAAAAAATTTTCCGCGTTTTTTTTTCTTCGGTCTCGTAACAGTAAAGTAAGAGAAAAAACTTTTCCGTAAATCCTGTCCATATGGGGTTTATTTTGAAGCTTTTGACTACGACTATGCACAGCCCGATTTTGAGACTCCTAGCTCTTGATTGAACCGAGAACGAGACCCTGGGATGTCCGAATTCGCTCAGTGGGATTTGGACCCCTAAAACCGCTACTATCCCATTGAGGAAAATTTTCGGTAAACTCTCCTGGAAAGGACTGCGCGACATTTTCTAGTACAGCTTTTTGTGGAGAACAACTTGCCACCCCATATCAGTTAAGAAATTGCAGATCAAGGGGCCATTTTTTCGCGTCAAACAGGCCCGAAATATCTTCCGGAGAGCTGTCAGTCATGAGAAAAAAGCTTTTTTTCGTAGATCTTTCCCATGTGAGGTTTAGTTTGAGGCTTTCGCCTGGAACTATTCACAGACCGAGTTTGAGAACCTTAGCCGTTGTTTAAACCGAAAACGAGTCAAAAAACAAGGAAAATATTGATAAACTTTTTATATATATAAAAAAAACAAAAAAAAGATAGTAGAGAATGAATGGGGAAAAATCGAAATTTCGTTTGCGGAGGGGGGGCAGTGATGAGTTACCCGCTGGGAGAGGGGGAGGGGCGCACTCTCCACCGACCGATCCCATTGCCACGCTTGACTTAGACAGGAGATGAAAATTGTAGATAGTTACAGCTGCAGTCAGCTGTTTTCCACCGGGTGAAACTCGTCCATGAACTCCAGGCGCGATGGCCGTTTGACACGCGCGCCAGTGATGTGGCCGGGGGGGGGGGAACACTGTTGCGCGATGCTTTTGGCCACGCCCTTTTCATTTTCCCTGCCCTGCCAAAATCAGGAGAGTCAATGCGGCGCGGAAAAATGGGTGTGGCCAAGTGCGATACAACAGTGCCCCCCCCCTCCCCCTTCCACATAGCCCGTGCGCCCACCGCGTGGGCGAACATTCGCATTCGAACGCACTTCAGACCAGCGGTGGGATGGCCAAGTGGATAGGAAAGTAGAATTCGAAACGGAGACTTGGGTGGGTTGAGGGTTCGAATCCTGCTATGCAGTTATATTTCAAAGTTTTGACGATTATTTAGATTTTTACTGTCAAATTTGATCTGCTTCATTGAGAGGAGGATCGAATCGCAGGGTGATTTTCTTCGGTTTTCACACAATAATTTCTGTTCTCTTCACTATGTCAGATTATATTTGAGCGATTCCACGAAAATATTGATTTCGGATAGAATGAAAAACGTAACGAGCAGCTGCCCTAACGCTGTATTGAACACTAGAGGCAGAGGGGGTCTTCGCCCTAGCTGCACTGAAGGAGAGCATAATTAGAACATTTTGCTGTTTTCTTGCAATCATATAGATTGTTTTAGGCGTATTAGGTTGGTGTCGGTAAATTAGCATTGCGAGTATCCGCACATTGTGGCGTACTCTCTTAAAAGTTTCGGAGTAATCGGTGACTAATCGGATGTGTAATTCGTTCAAAATGATTCCGCATTGATGAAAAAGTGCGCGTTCCTTTCTGTGAGTGATGCTTGTACGTTTCAGCTAACTGCAAAACGACTTTCTCGCAATAAATTACGTTGGAAATGTGCAATAACCATTGAAAACGACTTGCAATTTGGCCCACACATTTGGGGTTTCCTATCGACAAAGCAAATGAAATTGAATTTGAGAAAAAAGAAAAATACTCCCAAAAATTGTTTGCACGCGAACAAAATTAAGAACGCGACACTCGCAAACCAGAAACTGCATAGCGAGGTTCTCGCTGAGGGTAAGACGTGGCGCTGTGATCAGTTCATCAGAGGTGCGACTCAACCTACCTCGACAACTTCGGCGGCTCCTCGTTCCAGCTTGAAAACTTGTGCGACTCTAGGTGAGCCGTGGGTGTGACTTTCAAGTAAAGATCGTAGAAATCGGTTATGTGCATATTTTTTCAAACTAATTTTGGACTTAATTTCTTCATTACATGCAAACTTGATTCTTTCCATTTCCGCAACCTTCTCCACCGCTGAGTACAATCCAGATTTTCGTAATGGCTGGGGTACGTGCGACTCCTTCCCCCTCTCTCTCTTGGCGCCCAAAACTGCGGTCCCATGTTTGATCATCACGGCGTGAGCTTAATCCTGTGCACTCCCCCCACCCCAACCTACCCTAGCCTCCGTTTCGTGGTCCACTTCCTTATCCACTCGATCATTCCGCCATCAATGCACTGAATATAGTGCTGACCGACGGGCGGTGCTGTGTGAGAGGCTCTCAATGCGAGGTCAGTTGCCTAGGCAACAAGAATAACATTTGATCTCACCAAGATGAAAGCACCAGATTTTTTTCGACATCTATTCTGGACATGAAGCCTATCTCGCTCAGTTGGGTCCGGGCGAAGCAAGCGGTGAAGCGGTCGGTCGTGGGAAGGTTTGACAGTGATATCGAGATTTGGACATGATGAGCTCGAAAAGCGTTACTTCGGCCGACGAAAAATCAGGGAGAACGGCTCTAGCTCATGGAAATTCTTTTGTTGAATCATCGCTATACACTTCGGTCAAGGCGTTCTGGCCTTGTTCAATTCTGCCCATTTTGCAACTGCCTGAGCCGAGTATTCGGAAAGAATATGTATTGAAACACAGTCCTTCCCCTACAACATATTTGAGGTGCATTCTGGAAATTGACGCCATATGTGCAAACCTCCTTTGTGAGGGATACCAACACCAGAATCTATACCTAAGCTATGTCTGCAATCTTTCAGAGCTGGTTGATCTGACGCACGCAACACGGGCTCCCACTCAGGGGTGTGATCGTTACGATTCGCTGGGTGAGTCCCTAGCGAACTCCGTTGGACTAACATTGTAATAAATAAATAATAACATCACTCATTAAAGTCATTTTCAGGCAATCATTTGACGAACCAGCTTCGTGAGCTCGCGGGTCTGAATCCGCTTTGCACTGATCAGATCATGATGCAAGTCAATTCTCTTCAGTTGAATATCTCCCAGACAATTCTAGCTGAGAAGCAGCGTCTCAATAACCAGGGACACCAGTAGTCCGTGTCTATGATACTTGGCTTTTGGTTCATTGTTTCACTATGTGGCAGCAAATTGATGTTCGCTTATCATCATTGTTGTATGATCTGTTGGTTTGAAGCAGTTTTTTTAGCGTTTCCGACGCCTTTTTGAGTTGTGTTTGGTTTCCTTTTTATTCTCATACCGTTACACGGTTTTTGTTCCCTTTTTTACTCTGGCACCGTTAGTTCATCGCAAATTAGTTGTCACCAATTCTCCAATAAAATGTGTTGACACGTTCTATTCCATTCTCTACTGGTTCAGCCACCGCGGTTGGGATTCATGATCGGCAAACCATGGACTACGGTTAGGTTTGCTGAAAAAAATGGCATGCTATCTTTTGAGACAGACTCAGCTGTAGCCCACGGTTTGCCTTCATGAATCCCAGCTCAGAACGAGGTTTTGCTCTTCGTTTTTGTTGTCATTGCGCTACAACGTTGTGTATATCTATTAAGCTACAAGTTTGTGCATGAGGATTGACAGCGTTACGGACTTCAGCTCCGAACGTGAGCGCACGCTTCGAGGCCAAGGATGAGCGGAATTCCGATTTCCGTGTGAGCTTTTAGGCTTCAGAATTCCGCTTTCCGAAAAGTGGGTGCGGAAATCGTAACGAAGTGCGGACGTAGTCTCAATCAGTATCCACTGACTGAAGTTGACGAGTTGAGACTCCTAAATGTCTGTCAAGAACAGCCAAAGGCAGTGTTCACGATAAAAAACCGTATTCTAGTTTTCTGTGTTTAAGTTCACGGAGTAAAGGTTAATAGGGGAAAGCTCCCACCAAACTCCTAAATATCGAAGAGAAAAACTTTTAAAAAACCTCTGAAATATTTATTTACGCCTGTTTGGTATGTTCCGCGGAACTGCGGACTTTGAACAATCCAGACGTCTGAAATGGTTTTGCGCTTCAAAGTTCTTGGGTAGTAAACTTTGTGTCATGTTTCTGGTAGAGAAACCCTTGAAATGAGAAGGTTTAATGCACAAGCTTGAAGGGTAGAATCCTTTTGGATAAGGAGTAATCAGAAATTCGGCAACTGTTCCTCTGATGAAACAAAAGGTGGACAGCTGTTATATGACGGGGGCGGGGTGACCGGATGGACCTTTTCTGATTGTTTTTCGTCGTGCCTTCGTCCATACTCTTCTTAGAGGGACCCAAAGCTTAAGTTTCCGCTAAAAACCGGGCAACTTTTTCGTCTTGAACACTCCCTTTGAAGCAACTCAATTTCTATGGGATTCAGGGATGTGCGTAATTGAAATTTCATAATTAGTTAGTCGTTGAAAGAGCCAAAGTCCTTGTTAGCCGTTAATCCAAAACAGATTGGGCTCAGGAGAAATGAAAAGATGATTCATGCGATCGATTGCAGCGTTCCTCGCCGCCATTGGAAAATGTCTTGACCATTTCCCGTCGCCGTTTGCTGGAGGCTTGCCTTGGGTGTCGCGGCGACGAAGCACTCTGTGCATGGTGAACGTTTCGCCGGTCTCGCGCGACCCGCCGTCGCCCGCTGCGTGTCGTCCACTATTGCTCACCATTGCCCCGCCGCAGCAAGACTCGCCGCGGCGCAACTCTGCAAAGACCTTCAATCTCCATATAGCCGGACGAGTCGTGAGCCACAACTTCACCGCGGTCGTCCACGCTGGCGGACCCAGGGGAGCAGGAGTCGTGTAATAGTTGCAGTGGATTCCATGATTTGAGAAGCGGGTCTCATTTAAGGGGTCTGCAGAGTCCAAGTTGCAGCGTTTCTCGCAGCGACGAGCAATGCTGGGTGATGCAATATCGATCACTTTCAGCGACGGGGCGACCGACGTGGCGTAAAGGGCGACGAAGGGGCAACCGCAGAGTGTATAGACGCCGCGACGGCCCTGAATCACTGCCAGCGAGCGGCAACCGACGCTGCGACGATATTGTTTCGAAACATTTTTGTCGCCGTGTCAAGGCTGACGCTCGGCGACCACTCACCGTTCTCTGCAACTCTGCAGACCCCTTTAGACCTCCTGTCAGGAGTAAATTTGCCGCCCATTTTCTCGCAGTTTACCTACAACAGGCGCAGCGAATGCTGGCGCGATAGGTCGACTGCGAGAAGGATGTGTTACACCTTTGCGATTTTTTTTACCTTGATTGAACGGGTATGGAAGCAACTTTGTCTTTCTTTTGTTTATCTTTCCGACAAGCTCATATAGTTTCTTCGAAAGAAGATACCAGAAGGCTCAAAATCGGCAGAAAGCGAAAAAAAACCGTTTTTTTTATCCGAAATTTCTCTTCTTTCTTCACTTGGAATTGGTCCCTATCAGAACGTTAAGAAATATAGTTTTGGGTTAGAACTTTTGCCGTTCTCTAGCTAAGTACGTCGTTTCCAGAAAAAGGCGCAAAAACGCCGGCGTCCGCCGCCTGCAATATGCACTCGCGAGTCGACCGAATTGTATAGGAGTCTCTCCATTTCAGCGAGGACCTTCTCTAGCGCGACCCAGCCGATTCGGGCACGTGCAGCTTGGTGCGGTAGGAGTGTGCGCCAACCCAAAGGGTCGACATTTTTGGCGAAAAACAGTCTACACTGCGATCAGCAGCGCGCGATTTAGGTTATGTGCGAAGTCACACAAAGTTTCTACAGTTTATAGCAAGTAGTAGGCCCAGGGTGGTTTATTTTGCTCATTCGAAACTACGCCTGAATGGTCTCTTTCGTGAGCCTACAGGGGAGAAGTGAGACTAAACAAATTGACAAATTTGACGATAAAAACAGCCTTAGAGTTTTCACCGGAAATCGAAAGCTCCGAGGGGCATGTTGATCGAATACTTAGAGTGAGAGGCACCTAGTGGTAGTTTGACTGGTACATGCGACGCGCGCGACGGAAAGCCGCTGCGCTCATGTTGTCTCTGGAGCGCCGTTCGCAGTGCGTTTAGCCGGTCGGACTGCTCATAGGCGCTTCCATTCTGTGTATTCAGCCAGCAAGCCGGCACGAGACCCTTTACAAATGTAGGCTAAAAACCACCGAAAAATCTCTATACGGTCCCAAAACATGAAGGCGGTGTGCCCACCAGGGATGTGCGTAATTACGACTAACGACTAACGAATTTAACGACGAACGGGCTTTTTGGGTGTTACGCCTAGCGAATAACGACTAACGAAATTAGAAATTTTTTCGTAAGCAATCTCAAAATTCGTTAGAAAATCAATAGTCATTCACATCGCGCTTCAAACCAATGAGTACTCCAGATCCAGAAATGATACATAGTTCCCTGCTGGTTTTTCGCGGTGGGTGGTACAAAATAACCATAGCCTTCAGTATTTATTAATTCTAGTGAAACTGCTTCGCAGTTCTGGAACCCACACATTATCACCTCAACCGATTGTTGCGAAAGGTCCCGTGCAGCGTTTGTGCGACTTCGTGTCGGTTGCGCGAAATTATGGTGGTAGGGTCAGTGAACCAGTTCCGACACTGACCGGCTTCAGCGGAGATTTCTAAAGAGGGCACTATCAGAGGAGATAGTATGGAGCGGTGCCTGCAGACCACAACTGCGCACCGACAGGAACTACATCCGATAATTGGATTGTGAACGGCGCTTTTCTCCGATTTTCAGTCATAAATTCGAGATATGCGATTTCTACAAAGTGGTGCTGGGACCAATGAGTTGATTTTCTTTGGAGTCTAATTTCTTGCGACCTTCCCTTATGGGGAGCAAGCTCGAAACGACGCGCTGAACTTGCGACGCTGGGAAGAGAACAACTATTGCAAAGTTGGTGCAGTTCTCCGTGTTTTCACCATGGGATAGATCACCGTATACCATCACATAGCGCAGAACTGCAAATTTTAAAGTGAAAAAAGCGGAGAGTTAAAGGATTCCTCGGTTCCCCATATTGCTTCTTTTCTCACAGGAAAAAAAGGACAAAAATCGAC
This sequence comes from Aplectana chamaeleonis, assembly GCA_029168955.1. Taxonomy (NCBI): domain Eukaryota; kingdom Metazoa; phylum Nematoda; class Chromadorea; order Rhabditida; family Cosmocercidae; genus Aplectana; species Aplectana chamaeleonis. The sequence goes on from JAPDOI010000073.1 coordinate 1,656,254, forward strand.
AAATACACACTCTCGAGTATTAGGCTTTTATTCATATTTTGAATTATGTAGATGTAGGATTGCAGTTTAAACTAGGTACCCTAAGGATTAATGGTTTGGGTGTTTAAGAGCCATTATTCTTTTGTAAAATTACATATTTTAATGCCTTCCTTCTTTTTCTATTCATAAGGGCTTTTTCCTGCCTCAACTGTGCTTATTTTTAAAGCCTAGATTTCTAACGACTAACGATTAACGACTAACGACTAGCGAGGGTTTCTACCGGTTGAACGACTAACGACTAACGAATTACAAATTTTCTATTACGCACATCCCTGGTGCCCACCCCACCCACTTCCTCGGTGGCTTCCGAGGAAGTGGTGGTGCGAGCACACCACAATCAAGTTTCCTGGCCGTATATTGCTAGTAGTTTCTCGTTTTGAGCCGGTTTTCGACACTATTGTTGCACTAGGCGTCGGAAGTTTCGATTTCTGCTGGAAATCTGAAGGCGGTTTCAATCCTTGCCGACAAAGATTTCATTTTTTTTCACATCTACACCATTTTTAACAAGCTTAGCTCTGCCAAGGAGTCAACCCGGCGCTGTCGCAGCGAGGGGGTTTTAGCCCTCCCACTTGGCCTCGTCCAATTTTCCGCGCCACTGCGCAATTTGAGAACCAACCCAGGGTTTTCCTCCCCATTCCAAAATCATTGGAGTAGTTGCGGAGCGGTAAAATGGGCGTGGCCAAGTGGTCCCCCCTTGCTGCGTGAATCAGTCATTTCAGCTGATGATCTCGACATCGAAAATATCATTGAACTTTGCCTTTTATGACCGCTGTGAACATTGTTCAGTTTTTTTTTAAAACTGGACAAAGTATAGGCAGAATTGGTCAACTTCTTGTCCCAGTTTTTAGCATCAGCCAACCGACCGACGATAAACAGGCCTATTGACTGTGCTTCTCTGGGTCAAATTCCGGTCCGCAATTGCGTCTGCACACGCTTTGCGGCCGCACGCACTTGAGTCAGTCGAGTTTCCAGCGCCAGAGCCGACTCGATGCGGCTTTTTTATACAGTTTTCTCCGATTTCGTAAAGTTTCCGATTTCCAAAACCCACCTGGAATCAACAGATCGGCGGCTGTGGCGTTGGAAACTCTTCCGACTTGCAAGGGCGCGGCCCCAAAGCGTGTCGAGACGCAATTGAGAACCGGAATTTGGCCCAGAAAAGCACAGTACACGAGCTCTCGAGTGGTTCGTATGTCTAAAAAAGCTGCTTTAACCTTCATACCATTTGGTTTGTAATTTCGGAACTTGCAAGAAGCAAGAATCGATATTCCTCTGAAACAGCTTCTTTTTTGGGATTGCGGCACTTCTAAGTTAAGAATTTGGCGAAGAAAAAAAAAAGACATTTGGAGGCTCCCAACTTAGAACCTTAAAAATCTTCTCTCATTAAATAGTCAAGATATCTTCATTAGTTACAGTTACAGATTTTGGGGGTGTGTATACAAGTCTGTTGGTACCTGCTCGTTGGTGCCCCTGCTTCTACTGAACCCAGCAGACGTTTGAGTGTACACAGGGAACGTTCGAGCGATATAGCGTGCACAAATATATCGCGAAAGTATCCCGCACATTGCATAAAGGTGTCGCCGTCCGGCACACTAAGGCCTCTGGTCCATAACACCTTAGGATCCGTACCTAGGGAGTCATGGAGTCTTTGGCCACAAGCCACAATTTCGCCACCCTGAACTGTCGATCGCTGTCGAGTGATATCCAAAACTGCGCTATCCAGACTTCTGAGCTATTTCCATGCACCGTTTGCTGCTTTGCAGGAAACCCGCCTCAAGGGTAGACCCGTCATCAGCGTCGGAGAGTACACCATCTACTGCGGTAACGCTGACGATAGGAGAGTGGGAGGCTGTGCAATAGCTGTAAGGAAGGATTTCAATGGTATGGTCAAGGAGTTCGGCTCAACGTCGTGTCGGAATGCATTCGTACGACTGCGGGATCACAGAGGATTCAATCTGTGGATAGTGAGTGTTCATGCGCCCACTGAAACCGCCGAAGACAATTCGAAGGATGCGTTTTATGAGGAACTCAATACGTTGCTGGCCAGGATACCTTGTCAACATGCTGTTGTCGTGGGGATTGACGCAAATGCGAAGATGGGACTTGATCAGGAATCCGAAGTACTCGGTAAATGGTTCTACCCAGTGGAGCAAACATCGGACAATGGCTACCGCCTTGTCGACTTTTGTGAACGCAGTGATCTGATTATTGCATCGACATTCAAGAGGAATCATCGCCGCCATCAGCTTACGTGGCAGGGACCAACCCGGCTATCTCCAGAAGAGCAGCGGAAGCGGAAGATGACAACTTTGAAACTACAGCTTGACTATGTCCTGACGAGGAATATTCCAGTATCGGACATTCGAAGATCTAGAGCTGTGTGGGATGTCGCATTCGATTCGGATCACCGTCCTGTTCTGTTGAACTTCACTGCGAGGATTCATAAGAGGAAGCGAGGGGCTCAGCCTCTCCAGAGGATTGACATGACAAGTCTCAGAGATGAAGAGTGCAGAAGGAATTTCCGACAACGCGTTTCTATTCACATCGGAGTACGGACTAAGAAGAAACTTTGCGACGCGGATTCTTTTGTTAAGTGCATCCAGGACGCTTCGAAAGAGGCACTCCCGGTTGTACAGCCTAAGAAGAAGTTCGCCTACGTCTCAGAAGAAACAACATCTACCTACAACAGAGTATGTGCTCTCCGAACTGCAGGAAACTTCGTGGAGGAGAAGCTCTGAGGAGGAAGTTGCGTAGGCAGCTTCAAAGAGACCGCGAACGGGAGTGGACGTGTAGAGCTAAAGAGTTGGAGAAGGCTTGGGAGGAGAAGAATCCGAGGAAAACCTACACGTTGCTGCGACAGTATAGCGGGAAGATGAAGAGATGTTCTCCTGTCTTGAACACTACCAATGGAGTTGCAGTTGGTGATGCGACGCTGCCAATATGGAAGGATTACTTCAGTTCACTACTGAATCGTCCAGCGCCATCAGTACCTGAGCTCCCGCATGTTCAGAGAGCACATTACGATGTCAGTGAGGAACCGCCGACTGAGTCTGAAGTTTTGGATTGTGTCCGGAAAATGAAGAATGGAAAGGCAGGTGGAGATGACAACATCACTGCTGAAATGCTGAAAGCTCTTCCTCCGTCTGGGATTCGTGAAATGACCAACACCATCCGTGCCATATGGATGAGCGAAAGGATACCCGATTCGTGGAGACATGCGATCATCGTACCTCTTCACAAGAAGCTATCCGTCACGGATCCTAAGAACTACAGAGGAATCTCTCTACTTCGTGTCATGTACAAGGTTTTAGAACGTATCATTCTCGAGCGACTTATCAAACATCGTGAAGGAACGACCAGAGATGAGCAAGCCGGTTTTCGACCTGGAAGATCGACCATCGACCAAGTGTTCGTCGTGAGAAGAGTAATTGAATCGTGGCAGCGGTTTTCGAAGCCATTACAGCTTGCTTTTTGGTCTTTGAAGCCGCGTTCGACTCTCCTCATCGTGATCGATTGCTCAATGCTCTGCGAGCAGATGGAGTCCCGGAAAAGTATGTTCGGTTAATCGAGGACATGAACAAAGGAACAACAGCAGCAGTTCGTACACCTGTCGGATTTACGTCAGCTTTCGAGGTGAAAACAGGAGTAAGGCAAGGAGCCGTTGCAGGACCTTTTCTTTTCAACTTCGCCGTTGATGACATCATGCGTAGAGTTGCAGAACAGTTTCCTGCGGATGTGATCCTAACACCATCAGGACGCTCCCTTGTCGACCTGGAGTACGCCGACGACATTGCGTTATTCGCTGAAAACAACGCAAAACTGCAAAGGATTGTGAACCTCGTTTCGAAGTATGCCGCAGCCTATGGACTTCGTCTTCGTCCCGACAAATGCAAGCAGATGTGGGTCTCTCAGAGGCCTTCAACGGGAGTTTGTGTGGACGGACAACGTATCGAACTGGTGGACGATTTCTGTTATTTGGGCTGTTTGCTGAAGAACGATGGTAGGTATGCAGCGGATATTCGACAACGATGTGCGAAAGCTACGTCTGCATTTAATTCTCTAACCAAGTGTTTGTGGTCTACCACCATCGCGAAAGAAGTCAAGTTGCGCGTCTACCTATCAACTATTCGCCCTATAATGATGTACGGATCGGAGACGTGGGCAGCACCGAAGACGCAGATGGAAAGGTTGGATTGCACGGAGAGGAAGCTTTTTAGGCGTTTGCTTGGATATTTCTGGCCGCGTGTATGCCATAACGAAGACCTTTACAACGAAATCGACGCAGTACATCAACGCTTGACACGAGGGAGGTGCCAGCATCTCCTAACGCCATCTCAAGCAGCAATGGAAAGTCGACTTCGACTGCTCGGGCATATACTAAGAAGAACGCCGGATCGTCTCGTACAACACGCTTTAAAAATGCTTCCAAATCCTGTCTGGAAACGGCCACCTGGGCGTAGGCGAAAGTTCTGGACGGATGTGGTTAAAGAGGATTTAAAGTCACTCGGCTTCGAAAGACAGTTCAGGCGCGATGTTTCGTTTCGCAGGAAATGGAATAGTGACAGCTGGATGGAATGTGTTCAAATTGTGGCTGAAGACGGTGAAAAATGGACACGGCTGACTACTAGGACGGCACACCTTGGTGAAGATGCGGAATGACCGCGTCAGGCGAAAGCCAACCGATTAAGTCAAGTAAGTAAGTAAGTTACAGATTCATCGGGTACAATTACACATTACATGATATGGAATTACAGTGCGTTTCATTGTTTATGAACACCTCAGTTCAAACAATACCGCTGTCCGGCGTAATGCTTTGCGGTTTTCATCATCATTGCGTTGGAAAGCCGTTATACCTATGTTTTCAGGAGTTCATCTTTCCAAGAACTTTTCTTATAACACTTTTTACAATTTCGACCGTTTCATTGTTTATGAGCATTTTGAAAAAACACCGACTAAAACACTTTCCCCTATTTGTCAAAACACAAGTTCGGGTCAGAATTGTCGAATATATCTCGTCTCAACAAGGTTCATGCTGCCCACCTGTCCAGGGTGAAAAAAAAGCCTACAAGGGAAGCGTTAAGAGTGTCAAACGCATCTGCGAAAACGACTAGTACCGTTAGTATATCTTGTGGCTTAATAGTAAAAATGTGCCGTATCCCGCCCCGAGCTGCAGGTTTAAAAAAGTTATGAGCATTTTTCAAGCCTCGCGAAAAGGCAGGGGTATTAGGCATTTTTTTGGGTGCTTCAAAAAATTTTCTTGGATTTGACTCAAAACTTGTATGAAGGGGGTAATCTATGGTGGTGAACACGAATATGAAGTCCGTTTGTCGAAATTTTGAGGGTTTACTGTAGGTTGAGGTGGGTAACATGTCATTTAGGGGACAAAACCCACCTTAGTATTTTGACAATCGACAAACGGACGTTAACTTCGAATTCTCCACCCTGAATAACCCCCGTACACAAATTGTGAGTTAAATCTGCGGAATGAATGCACATTGAACGATTGCCTAAAGAAGAGCCTCGGCAGAATTGATTGGTAAAGTTTGTCGGCGGGTAAAGGCGAAACGAATTTCATCATTTTCTAATTCCTCTGCTTCTATCTTTCTTCTGTTTCTTGAGGTAAGTAGAAAGACCACACCGCAGACCTGCGCGAGTTGCGCAAAAGCGCCTAGACAGTTCGGCATAGCTGTCATCGACACGAGGGGGCACACCACCGAAAATGAGATTGTGCTGAGCAGAGGACAGGTACTCAGCAAGGAATCTTGTGTGCTCAGCCATCTGCAGTCTCCTACCTGTGAACTCGGAAGAAGCCCCACGTTAACGGTTGACAGTAGACAAAGCAGCGTGGAGCAGATTGCGTATCTTTCAAAATTGGGGCGGGGCGATGGTAGGAGGGAATGGTTAGATGGGCAGGATTCTTGACGATGCCAATTAGGAACTGCTGAGACTGCAACAAGCAATGCTGCTTGACCGGGAGTAAGCTGCATTCCTTGTGAAGGTGGAAAACAGGCGTCGATTCCAGGCAGCCAGTGACGACTCGGAGCGCAGTGTTCTGCACTCGCTAAAACTTTCACAAGGACGTATCAGAGAAACGCCTAGATCATATCGGGGCACCGTGCTTCAGAACCGGCTAAATCATGGATCTGTACGTTGTGCGTAGGCGTGAGTTGACGGCGGCAGCACGGATACATGCATCCTCATAGAAACGTAAACAGCTGCAAAAGCTTTGCAAGCAAGCTGAAAAAGAGGGAAAATGAGGGAACAGGTACGGTGGTGGAAAGTTCATGATTTCCTGGCATCTACGGCAACGTTGATCGATTCAGTAAACTCCCTCTAGCGTTGTGGCTTGTGTCCATTGAGTAGCGTAGTAATCTCATCCGACATCTGCAATATGCACGGAACCTCGGGAACTGCTACGCGCTTGTCGTTTCTGGGAGTGAGAAGCTGCGGAGATTCCCTCTCCGCAGCGCTGAAACGCTGGCGCATGACGCTCGACGGCTGGCGCATGCAACGTGTCCGAGGACGTGGTTAATGATGTTTTTGAGAATATTAGTGGCAGCCGCTACTGCCGTTATGCCTCCACCGTCAGCGACAGGCTGGCTACAGTGGTCGCTAGGGAGTCAGATTAATTACGAATGTTAAAGATGCAAACCCCCAGCGTCACATGGCGCTAGGACGTTTGCTATGGACAAACCATACTCGCACAAACAAATTAAACGAAGAGCATTAATGCCAATTATGCGCAAAACGTGCTCTGATGCGCTGGAAATTTCGCGATGCGCGCCAAAAGGATGTCTGCATTGCAACTGGAGGCACAGTCCAACCTCGGAATCGTTTTTTATTTTTCTGATTATTCTCAAGACTTTTCCACGGTGATTCTAACAACACTACTAAAATCGTACAAAATCCCCTGGGGACGGAGTTATGGCCCCTCGAAAATTGCCTGAAATTGAGCGGCGGGAGCTCGGTGGACGAATTGTCCGCAGCTTTAAGCTTCCGTCGCCCGCAACCGAGGTGTGGCAACGGACCTGAATGAGGGGAGAGGCTGAGAATAAAGTGAAAAACGGGGCTACTGATAGACAACCATCACTCACCTCGCCACTATTGAGCTGAAAGGGTAGTCGAAGGAGCGTGCCACAGTGGCTTCTTGCTGTGGAAAGGCTAGAGTGGCTTCTTCTCATATCTTGCTTATTCGGGGGAATCGAGAGCTCGCACTTGGCAGGTGTTACATAGGGTGGGTCTACTTCACAGCTATGTGGAAGTTGCAGATTTCGTCACTGAGGTTGAACTGTGCCTTTAAGTACATTCACGGCTACAGTAAAAAGAAGTTTCTAATCGTGACATTAGATACACTTTTCTGAGTAACAGCACATGCCGAATCAACCAATAACTGACTCATTATCTGATCTGAATCACTACATATTTCGGATATTCGGTTTCCGAATCATTATCCGACTCATGACACATTTCGGTGATTCAGAGTTTGAATAAAATGGATTTTGGAGTTTTTTTTTCGGTGAATCGGATTTTGGATCGTTCGGATTTTGACGTTTTTTCGGTGATTCGGATTTTGGATCAATCGGATTTCAAGGTTTTTTTCGGTGAATCGGATTTTGAATCATGAAAATTTCGGTTCATTTGGATGGATATCCGAAAATGAGTGAGTCGGATCCAATGTATACTAAATACCAGTGTCGGGGGCGATATGATACAAGCCGCGCGGCTGCCCCGCGCCCGCTTCAACTCAGTGCCACCCTGCTTAGTCAACGCCGGCTTGACGGTACGCGCATGTCGAAAAATGGGCCTTAATTTGGCCGCAGTAGTTTTCGAAAATCCCGCCAAAAAATGCCCTATCGAATATGGCGGAAGCGTATAGTGCCAGTCCTAGCTATGTTGACCACGCCCACGACAAGAATAGACTTTCTGCTGTCTGAAACTTGAACCGTTCCTTCACTCTCCCGTGTTTTCTGCTGAAGTACGAGCTTTGCGCGAAACGTGGCCTGCATGGTAATCGGCCTGCATTACCAGTGAAACCGCCGCTGGTTGTCAATGGAGTTGAGAAAAGTGGCGGTGGCGTTCGGGAGCTTGCTGCCAAGTTTAATGCTCAACGTGCAGCTCGAGCGAAGTGAAACCAAGTGGACTTTTCCTTGCTGAATTTTCCGAGAAATGGCAAGAACTTTACGCTGGGGATGAGCAGAGCCCTTTCTCTGCAGCGCTGTATCGATCGATATCGTCGCAGTAGATCAATTCCGCTTTCTGGGAATGCAGTGTATTTGTTGCATATTTGATGTTGGGCAAAATATCAGTAACATTTTTTTGTTAGCCGTTTGGCTATTGTTTTACTTCCCGTGATGAGCGGCGCGATATAGTGATGGTCATATATGTATCGATCGAAACTCGCTGCGACCGAAATGCGTTGTCTCGCGTCGCAGGAAGTATACCTTGGTCGTTATTTATTCACCTTTGAATTTCATTTATACATGCCGTTATGTGCTTTCTTAACGATTACGCATCACGATACATTCTTACTTGCGAAATTCTTTACGTGCTATTATTTGGAATCTTTCTTCACTGTTACTTCATGTTTTAGTCATGGTGTGTGAGAACCTCAATTTAGCTTTACCATTTTGCGTTTTTATGAAAATATCTTGCTTATATGCTTTCTTGACAAAGGGAAATGACGTCTTTTCGTCTGTGTTACTTAAAGTTCTTATTTTTTTGCAAAGTTTTATTCGTTTCAATTAACCTGAGAGTTTTATAGAACATTATGAAGGGCAGCGAATTGAGATCTTTGTGCTTGATATTCAAGATTACCCACCGTAATCTACCGTAAGCTATCGAAAACGAGAGACTGACATCAGATTCGTGTTGAACACTTCAAATAACCACCAGAGAAACGATTTGAGCCTTACCTGTCGTCACACTCGCGAAATCGTCAAAAGTCGATTTTTCCGTCAATTTTTTTTGCCGGGGGAAGCTTAGAACAAATTTAGTCGAAAACTTTGTAAAATCGTTAAATAAACTTCAGATTCGTGATCAGCCTCCCCAAATAACCCCCAGGGCGAATTTTAAGCCAAATCTGGAATTTTTTCTGCAACGCTTTCAGAACCTTGTAATCGGAATAATAAACGCCTAACCGAAAATCCGTCCAAGTCCAAAACGCTGTCAGTCTGGGCAAAGTTTGGAAAATGTACCTTCACCCAACTTTGCTCAGGGGGGAGTGTTGGGGGCTGAACACGATTATGAGCTCAGTTTCCGGATTTTTGTGAAATTAATACGCTTTTTGGAGGGTAAAATAGGTACGAAAACCATATAAAAGCGCCTATAACTTTTTTCGGGGTGATCCTAGGAAGCTGCAAAAGAACGCATATTCGAACTCTACGTCGAAAAATGGTTCTAGAAAAGTACATTTCGATTGTATTGGCCGGTTTGGGTGATAGTGGTTTCTTTGTAAAGCTTCGGGACCTACAATTTTTCACCGCACTATTGTCCGGTAAGGAAGGAAACTCTAAAATCTAGATAAACAAATAGTGCTCGAATCTTTATTGATAAAGACGAACGACAACTGCGATACAATAAACGAAATGATAAATACCGACCGCTCGCCTTCTTGCCCCCAGCAAGGTAGGCTCTCTACATGAAACAATAATCAGATGATCTCAAAAAGATTCCTAACATCTAAATTATCTAGTTGAACCAACACACTAAACTCTGTACATTAATCACCCATTGACCACTATCTAGTTGCGACTCATAGTGATGCAAATGCCTCTTTCGGTATTAAATGTTTCTTGCTCAAAAATGCTTGTCCAGCAGCCTGAAGATGGAATTTCAGTTATACATGTTTGCTGTTTCATTAGGTTGGAGCGAAAGCTTCCCGCAACTTGACTCTGACGATTTTTGAACCTTTCAGCGTTGGTGCAAGGGCCAAGTGCGATGTACCAGTCGAAAGCACAAGTTCTTTTCTATCTTACGCTGCCTTTCGCTAGGGCCGAAGCCTGCTCATTTGCGAAAAATATGCTATAATTCAATGGTAATCCTCAATAGTTAGAATCTCTGAGTGCTTCTATTTACTTTGAGATAAACCAACAAACCTTCCAGAGTTTACAGGATATTTGAGCCACCTTAGAACTAGATGATAGAGCTTGCGGAAAATTTCGACGAAGCATAATTATTGATTTTTAGCGGAATTTGTGATCTCGCAACTTCGGTATTTCCTGGCTTATCCGAAAAGTTTCCGTCTCGAAGCCTCAGGGTTAAGTATAATGGCCGATTCTCCACTGCTTAGTGATTTTGTCGTTAATTATCGATCTTTTTTTCTTTAAATTCGACCTTCGCCGTTTTTTGTCAATTTGCTAAAAAAGGATAGGTAATTAACGACTAATGCTGTTGAGTGGGGATTTGGCCATTGTAATTCAACTTGGGAGACCGAGCGAAGTTTTCGCTGAATAAAACTTTAACGTGTGCCACTTTCTTGAGGCGCTTCTCAAGGTTCATGTTTTCCTACCTGTACATTTTCAATAACGTCCTGTACTTTCCCAGGGGGGCCTGCGCACATTCTATGACTTCCTGCCCACCCCTATTGAGGTCCTGCACACTTTCTATGACTCCCGGCCACTTCCGTTGGTGTCCTGTACACTTTCTATGGCGTCCTGCACGCTCCCACTGAGGTGCTGCATACTTCTCATGACATCCTGCCCGCTCCGAATGGGATCCTTTACAGTTTTGATGAAGCCCTGCACCTTCCCACTGAAGTCCTGCACACTTTCTAACACGTCCTGCACACTCACACTGACTTCGCGCGCACTCCATTCGATGCGGTGCACACTTTCTCCGACGTCTGTCACACTCCCCAAACCCTAGCGAATCTGTACAGCGACCCCTCCACAACTACTGAATGCGTGTCGCTTTAATTAGAGCGAAGTCCTTCTAGCGCTAGACCACTCATAGACGTTTTCATGATTCGTGGCCAAAAGTGCGCCCCACGGACAAACTCGGTTGTCCTGAGGCGCGTAACAGGAGACTCGGACTGATTTTGTTGGTGATCGATATACATACAGTGCGGTCGGCTGCCAAGGGTAAAAAGGCGGCGGCGGCGGGCGGCGGCCGCCTCCGTTTTTGTGCGGCGCCCAATTTAGGAACTGTTTAACGCGTTCAACGACTTCCTCGGTTGTTTCTGTTCGTGAGAAATTCTTGAGTCAGCCCTACGATTCCTCCAAAGAATTTTGGAGAAATTTCAACTGGTTTGAAATTTTTCGAAAAATTGAACTGGGAGAGTGGCGAGTCTTCAGATGCTCATAAACAATTCCAAAACAACGTTATATCGTTAGTGAGAAATGTATGTGGCGCAAAATATTCAGTATCTCAAAAATAAGATGTTTTCCCAAAAAAACTCCGAGCTGAAAATAAAAATACTCTGGATGAAAGTTACAATACAGCGCTATGCAGCCTGATTGAAATTAATTTTGGGCTCAGACAGGCCTATGCTGATTGAAATGTTATGATGGTGATTCAAATAATTTATATGCCCAAACACGAAGTTACCGAGGAACTTTCTGGTTGATCGCGCATTTTTGAAAAAAAAATCCGAAAATTGGTGATTATTTAGAAATCCAGTGTTTATTAAAAAAGCCCATCAAATTTTTTCCTTTATTGTGATGAATGGTTTTTGTAGAGCTAAGTATGTGACACCACTGGTGAGTTATTTGGTCATTTTCGCTCTTCGATTTCCAAATTATCATTGACTCAACATTGTTCTGCGGGACGCAACCAGTTTTTATGAGGCCCTGGACTGTATAACTCCTATAAAAAGGACTTGCCGAAAAAGTTAACTTGGAAAAAGTATATGTGGGCATCAATAAAAAGTAACAGAATAGGAGAAACACGAAAACGAGAAAATTTAAAAATTTCTTGAAAATTTCGTATTTCGTGGTTTTCATTCGCTGGAATTCAGCACCTATTTCAAACCGTTATCTGGCAATACAACTATTATGACCCTGATCTCGAACGAAAGCTCGTATTTCTACCTTATAAATTAGTTTGAGGCGGATTCATTGAAGAATGGGTGAGAAAAGTTTTTTCCAAAAAGTGCTCCGCGCTCACTTTAGTCACGTTTTTTAATATTCAGCCGTATGTGGATTTACATGAGGAGAGGGGCTGTGGCACTTCAGCAAGTGTTTTTCTGCGTGTCAGTGATGGTTTCTAAAATCCATGGAAAGAATTTTACAGAAAATTTTTCAACTTCGATTTTGGAAAATAAGACGATTTCAAAAGTTCTATATTTACACCAACGTCAAACACTCTCCGTTCAAGCTTAATCAATGCTCTTGTCACAAACGATAGAAAAGAAGGGTCGCTGTTGAACCTCACATTCTGGACAAGAATCACTAGGTGGTGATAGAAAAAATTGGAGCCGAACCCAGGCCATCATGCTCATAATTCTTTGCCTCAGAGTATACTGCTGGATCAGAATGGTTTCATATCGTGATATTGAAGAAGAAAGGTTCCATACAGAATACTAATGGGCCGAGACTTCTAATAGTCGTATCATAGAATCTCAAACGTGGATGAGAAAAATCTCGATATTTTCTTCGATGGATTTCTGAGCTGTGGGCCCGAGCTGGGCTCACTATTGACAGATGGGTGCCAGTAAAGTCCGATCGACGAAATTCGTCCTCGCCCACAAAAATACTCAAACAACATTCAGATTTATAAAAAAAACGTATACACCAAATTTTGTGCGAATTGGGATTCTTGGAGGGTATCTAATCGTTGAAAACTTAGAACGTTCAGACTGAAAGCGAAAATTGAAGAAATGTGAACTTGTCAATACTGAAAAGATTCCTTTGCTGTAGTATATAGATACGAATATGCAGGTTATGGCTAGCATCATGGCTCCTCTGAATATACCCAGATTCGATCCTCTCGTATCGTTATGCCCTCGCCCTGCTAATCGCTGACTTCGCACCTCCAGTTGGACGCGTCAGGTCACCGCAACGGCTCACCAACAGCACAGAAGTCAACCGTTATATAGTTCTTCTACACAGTTATTTTTGGATGCAACAACTTTTACAAAAATGTAAACACGAAACCATATACATCAAAAGTTTCCAAAAAAAGAAAAATTGAGGCATGTTTAGGAGTTTAATACGTCAAAACTATGGTAATTCTGAATGAAAATGGCTCAGTATCGGATCAGGGTAAGTACTAGAAATTGGCATTGCACGCTAGATTTCAAATACATGGGAAATTCGATTAACCCTTTTGAAAAGTCTCGAGTGAATTAATTTTTCAAATATGCCTTTCCTAAGCGACCGAATGAATGAACGCATTCGAATAAGACATATTTAAAACTCAGTGACTTTCTATAATAACGCGTTTTTTATATTTTCGAATGCATGAGCGAGTTCGAGAAAACCTCGAATCTTTTCGAATAACTAAAGAAAATGGGAACAAGTCTAATTTTATTTCTATTCGATTTGAATGAGAATTCGGAATATTTTTTCGATTATTTGATTAGTGATTCTAACTTTCGTGTTCTCCGAGTTATTAATGAAAATTTGTAATTTTTTTCAGCATAGCTAATATTCAAATGTCGCCAACCGACATTGGCCGAGTACTCAAAACATCGAATTTTAAATTTTCTGAATCAAATAATCGAAAAAGTGAATCATTTTCAATCCCGATAGAATGGAAACTTCGAAAAGGCCAACAATTCAAATTTCCGAATTAATCGGAAATTCAAAAACACGAATAATTTAATCACCTGAATGATCAGAAAGTTCGAAATAAAAAAAAACTAGATTCCTGGAATGAATCAAATATTTGGGAAAAATCGAAAATTGGAATTTCCGAGAGAGTCGCTATCATCTAGCTCTATGCTCGAATACTCGGATATTCGAATTATTCTCATAATTGTTCGAATCGGTCACAAGTTTAGTGCAAGGCTGTATGCCTTTGTGTACCATGTAAAGAACAAATTCCGATTTAAAATTATACATACGCATGAAAGGCATGAAGATTCTGAAAATTTCTAACCTAGTCTTCAGAAGTTACTTCTATTCCGAAGAGATACTTGAGTTGACTTCTGTGCTGTTGGTGAGCCGTTGCGGTGACCTGACGCGTCCAAAGTCAGCGATTAGCAGGGCGAGGGCATAACGATACCAGAGGAACGAATCTGGGCATATTCAGAGGAGCCATGATGCTAGCCATAACCTGCATATTCGTATCTATATACTACAGCAAAGGAATCTTTTCAGTATTGACAAGTTCACATTTCTTCAATTTTCGCTTTCAGTCTGAACGTTCGTAGTTTTCAACGATTAGATACCCTCCAAGAATCCCAATTCGCACAAAATTTGGTGTATACGTTTTTTCTATGAATCTGAATGTTGTTTGGGTATTTTTGTGGGCGAGGACGAATTTCGTCGATCGGACTTTACTGGCACCCATCTGTCAGTAGTTAGCCCAGATCGGACCCAGAGCTCAGAAATCCATCGAAGAAAAAATCGAAATTTTTCTCATCCATATTTGAGATTCTGTGGTACGACTATTAGGAGACTCGGCCCATTAGTATTCTGTATGAAACCTTTCTTCTTCAATATCACGATATGAAACCATTCTGATCCAGTATACTCTGAGGCAAAGAATTATGAGCATGATGGCCTGCGTTTGGCTCCAATTTTCTTCTATCACCACCTAGTGATTCTTGTCCACAATGTGAGATTCAATAGCGACCCTTCTTTTCTATCGTTTGTCACAAGAGCATTGATTAAGCTTGAACGGAGAGTGTTTGACGTTGGTGTAAATATAGAACTTTTGAAATCGTCATATTTTGCAAGATCGAAGTTGAAAAGCTTTCTGTAAATTTTTTTCCATGGATTTCAGAAACCATCACTGACACGCAGAAAAACACTTGCTGAAGTGCCACAGCCCCTCTCTTCATATAAATCCACATACGGCTGAATATTAAAAACGTCACTAAAGTGAGCGCGGAGCACTTTTTGGAAAAACTTTTCTCACCCATTCTTCAATGAATCCGCCTCAAACTAATTTATAAGGTAGAAATACGAGCTTTCGTTCGAGATCAGGGTTATAATAGTTGTATTGCCAGATAACGGTTTGAAATAGGTGCTGAATTCCAGCGAATAAAAACCACGAAATACGAAATTTTCAAGAAATTTTTAAATTTTCTCGTTTTCGTGTTTCTCCTATTCTGTTACTTTTTATTGATGCCCACATATACTTTTTCCAAGTTAACTTTTTCGGCAAGTCCTTTTTATAGGAGTTATACAGTCCAGGGCCTCATAAAAACTGGTTGCGTCCCGCAGAACAATGTTGAGTCAATGATAATTTGGAAATCGGAGAGCGAAAATGACCAAATAACTCACCATTGGTGTCCCATACTTAGCTCTACAAAAACCATTCATCACGATAAAGGAAAAAATTTGATGGGCTTTTTTAATAGACACTGGATTTCTAAAAAATCACCAATTTTAGGATTTTTTTTTCAAAAATGCGCGATCAACCAGAAAGTTCCTCGGTAATTTCGTGTTTGGGCATATAAATTATTTGAATCACCATCATAACATTTCAATCAGCATAGGCCTGTCTGAGCCCAAAATTAATTTCAATCGGGCTGCATAGCGCTGTATTGTAACTTTCATCCAGAGTATTTTTATTTTCAGCTCGGAGTTTTTTTTGGGAAAACATCTTATTTTTGAGATACTGAATATTTTGCACCACATACATTTCTCACTAACGATATAACGTTGTTTTGGAAATGTTTATGAGCATCTGAAGACTCGCCACTCTCCCAGTTCAATTTTTCGAAAAATTTCAAACCAGTTGAAATTTCTCCAAAATTCTTTGGTGGAATCGTAGGGCTGACTCAAGAATTTCAAACGAACAGAAACAACCGAGGAAGTCGTTGAACGCGTTAAACAGTTCCTAAATTGGGCGCCGCACAAAAACGGCGGCGCCCCCCGCCCGCCGCCGCCTTTTTACCCTTGGCAGCCGAGCGCACTGTATGTCCTGCCCACCTAATTCTTGGTAGCATTCCATACAAGTTTTGGTGGACCGTTCTTAAGATCCGCGGTTTACACACACACACACACACACACACACACACACACACACACACACACACACACACACACACACACAACACACACACAAACACACATACACACACACAAACACACACACACACACACACATCGGGACATTACTGCTTTAGGTATGAGAATCTATAGCTTCCAGACCGAAACTTCTCGGATGAGCCAGGAAGTCGTAAATAGCAAAATCACAAATTCGGAAAAATCAATAATTACGTTTCTTCGCAATTTTCCGCAAGCGCTATCATCTAGTTCTAAGGTGGCTCAAATATCCTGTCAACTCAGGCAGGTTTGGTGGTTCACCTCAAGGTAAATAGAAGCACTCAAAGATGCTGAGTACTAAAGACTTCCACTGAATTATAGCATATATTTCACAGATGAGCAGGCTTTGGTCAAAGTGGAAGGCAGCGTTAGATAGAAAATAAATTTGTGGTTACCATCGGTATATCGCACTTGGCCGAAGAACCAACGCTGAAATGTTTGAAATCCGTCAAGTGGCAGAAAACTTTCGCTTCAATCTTATATACTGCCTTTATTCGGGAGTGCACAAACTCCCCTTTTCACCCGCACTCGCTGCTACAGTACTGCACCACGGCGGCGCAGTCTGTCATGGCCCTCTCTCATCCATTCTCTCCCATCCCACGTGGCAGACATCGACCTTCGTATGACCACCTTCCGATTTTCCGCATGACCGGCGATCATGTTCAGAAAAGGTGAGTTTTCTCGAAAATTTTCACCGTCTTGAGTTGTATTGGTAACAATTTTAATGTCATTGTAATGGGTAGTGTATACGTGAACCATCGATTCGAAACACACAAATAATATTCAGAAAGAACGACTTTTTTATTGAAAATGAAGGAACAAACTTCCTCTCGACTTCTTGGTAGCGTGGAGGATTGTTTAAGACGTCGAGTACACCCTAACCTTTAGCTAATACGGTTGCATTCAGATCAACCCCTGAACAACTAAAACGGTGAAAATTTTGGAAAAAAAACTCTCGGGCTCCGAACATAGTCACCGGTCATGCGGACGATCGGACGGTGGACATACGAAGTCGATGTCTGCCATATGGGGTGGGAGAGATTGGATGAGACAGGGCCACGACAGACCGCGCCGCCGTGGTGCAGTACTGCAGCAGCGGGTGCGGGTGGAAAGGGGGGTTTGTGCACTCTCGAATAAAGGCAGTATATAACGTATATCAGCAGGTTGCGGGCCCAGCGCACGAAAAAAGAGCCATCAAGACGTGACGCGCGCTGTGAAAATCCGCAGCGTTCACATCTTGAAAGCCTAGGTTCAACACGCTCCAGGGACAACGTCAACGGGTCGGATTTCAACAGCGCGCGTCGGGCAGGAGCGGCGCACTCGCCCACGGCCCCTCCTTTTTCGTGTACTTACACCACAAGGCTAAGCCATCTTAGGGCTTGCATGAAAGTTAAGAGTAGGGGTACACAGGAGAACATAAACCACATCAAAAGTGTTTTGCGGCCTCCACCCATGGGTACATGGTAAACTGCGCTATACAGTAGGGGTTACCAATCGATTATGCAGGAGTACTCGAGAGCACTGCGACCGGCTGAGTCCGGCAACAACTTAGATTTTCCACATCAGTAAGCAATGAATTGCGTATTATCGAACGGTATGGCCACGGAAGGCACATGCGTGCTTAGTCCGGCCTCAACGGGTGGATTTTTCACACCCTAATAGCATGATGTAATGCTTATCGGCCGGGCTGGCTACAGCGGATCGGGCGACTATGACGAGGCCCTAAACACTTATTCACTTTACACAACCTTCTGCGGGTTTCTTCTCAAAAGTGTGCATAAAATCGAACATTTGTCAACTTTAGGGTATTTGACAATTCGAACTATTCGAAAAGTCGCTTTTTAGGGTATTCAGAGCCGATTTTTAGAGCTTCCGACACTCCTATATGAGGGGATCAGCTGCACACCAAATATGTATTTTTCCCGTGAATTCCTGAGCATCAAACTCACCTCATAATTCCATTCGTAGTCAATCAAACATTTCTCTGACCACGCTGGCAGCATACCACTATCTTTGCAAAACTGCTCCACCATTCGCCTCTTGAGTTCATCCTGAGTCGGCTGGTTGGGCACCTCCAGACTACCAACAGCCGACTAAAATAGATACCCAGTTTTAAACATCAATAAGATAGAGTAAGCTAGGCAGAAAACATACACTAGCCACAACTGAATTGACTGGGTCTGATGCAGGCGCTGCGGCTGGACCAGCCGACAAAGCCTAGAAAGACGGAAAGAATCGTAAACGTTCAGAAAAATACGCAAAATAAATCAGAGTGTACCTTGTTCAACAACAACTTGTACCGGGCCATTCTCGCCGGAGTAATTCCACTGATAAACAACATATCAGACAAAATAGCTATTGTTCTGTAACGATATATAATTTAATTGGATTGGAGTCGTAAGGGTTTCAGCGAAAAATGGAAAATTGGGAATGGGATCGCAGACCCAGACAATGGGGCGGACTTATCGCGACGCCGAATAGGAACGAACGCGGGGTCAACGGCGATCAGCCCGTTGCTTTTGCGCGCGGTCAGCTCTAAATGGGCTCTCGATCAGATCTTAATGGGCCCACGATCAGTACGCCCGGACAAAAATAAAACACCGGCGGTCTAACGTGGTTATTAATTATAATACAACTAGGCTTTGTGAATCAAGCACGCTGACTCGAATATCCTACTCTCAAGACTAGTAAAAAATTATGGGCTTCCGGTGGGATCACACCCTATTTCAAACATCCGCATTTTATCACACAGCACAAGCTGTTACCAGTTACATATACTTTTGCACTTTCAACTCATCTCCATATAAATGCAATAAGCGCTGTTTGTGCTCTCGTCCTCTCAAACATCTAAATTTTCATGCAAAGCTTCGAGCTGTCAATTTTGGTTTTTTAACCATTTGACAATTGTATACTTACCATTTGAATACGGCAAGAGAAATTTTACTGCAGTGAAACGTTAGAGGTATGTAAACCTGCAGGATAAACTTTTTGAACACATAAGATCTCGGTGGAGGTTGGAGAAAACGGTCACGAATTGACCTACTAACCTTCGTGAGGGAGCTGAGCGAAATTGCCATTGGAGGAGGGGGGGGGTCTGAGCAGAAATGGCCGGCCCACACATCGTGCAGTAGCCTGATCGTAGTCGAGACGGGTCCGTCGCGGTCAGCCCGGTATGTGCCGTTGCGAGAAGGCGTGTCTCATCCTTCTCGTCTGTAAGATGATAAGGTGATGAGAATATAGGATACAGAGCAGAGATTAGAGAGAATCAGCAGTCACAGGCCAGGCAGACAAGGGACGTTCGATGCGTGCGGCCGCGCTACGGCACCGCCCATCGACACCGCCCGAGCCGTGGCGTGTTGTGATAAAGTCGATGAGGCCGCTGATGATCGGCCAGGAAGGTTATTCGACGATCGCCGGCCTCTCTGGGGGGGATCCTCTCACCTCCTGGAGAATTATCTTCTGTGTAGGGTAGGATTGAGCGCCGCTGATTGATTTCCTCCTCCTGCTAGCCGACATTCTCTGCGTGCAGCGCCTCGTCTTCTCCTGTCTCCACGTTGCTGACAGCCCGCCGCCATCGCTCTGCTGCCACCTAGCCTTGGACTTACTGCTGCCAGCTCGCCTCTGCCGAGTGCTGCCAGCTCGCGTGTGTCCTAGTGCTGCCAGCTTGCGTGTGTCCTACTGCTGCCAGCTCGCGTGTGTCCTAGTGCTGCCAGCTCGCGTGTGTCCTAGTGCTGCCAGCTCGCGTGTGTCCTAGTGCTGCCAGCTCGCCTCTACTTAGTGCTGCCAGCCGTTGTCTTCGCCTGCAGCCGCTGCCGTCTAGTGCCAGCGTTGAGAGGGGCCCCGTATAGTGGTGCGGGTGACCCGTAAATTGCTTCTAGACGGAATGTCTTAGAGGGTTTCCCGGGAAATTTCGAAAAGTGGTTAGGGGAGTAGGCTGTGTACTCTGCCAACACGTACCTAGATGCCTCCGAGGGCGCGGCCTGTAACGCCGCCCCATTACATGAAGCGAGAATTTACGGGTTTTAGCTACGATAGCTAAAACCCACACGTTCTTGTGTCGACGGTACAAAGGTGCAAATTCTACGCATTTTCTACGTAAAAACGAAGACTAAATTCGATACATTGGTCTCTCTGTCGCTAAACCCGTATATTCTCGCTATAATTGTGTGGCTAGAATCTACGGATTTCGCGACAGCCTGTGTTGAAATGCAATCTTAGGCTACGCGGAACACAGGGATGCCGTTCGAACAGTGTTGGCCCAGTCATCTCACTACTGATTACTCGACACTTTATGGCCGGTCGTGGATGGTAACACAGTGTCGCTCTCTGGAAGACCTTGCTAAGGGTTATTTCGACAGCTGGGATGCTGCAGAGCGTGGGGAAGAAACGGCAATGCGGTCGATCGCAGCTGTAATCGCCTTTCTTGAACGGATCAGGACTGGGTGGGTCGATCGACCCAGTGCTGTAACGAGAATTTGCGTAGAATATGCGGGTGCCGTAGCGAGAATTTACGTAGAGTATGCGGACGCTGTAGCTAAAACTTCACCAATTGAGGCTAAACTTTCCGTAATTCACGTAAAATCTCGGGTCAAAATTAGACTAGATGCCTCCGAAACCCTGGGCATCTCCGGTTTCCGTGTGAGGCATCTAGCTACGCGCTGGCAGAGTAGGGAAACAGTCGAAACTCATCTTGTGCGTACGACCCCTGGGAAGTTCAACTTCACTCGTTTCGGTTACCTGTGGCTTCTAGTGATCTGTTTGTAGAATTCCTTTGTCCTGTTCTGATATTGTTCGTGATTTTGCTCGTTGTAATAAACTATTGTTATTTCTATCGCGTTATCTACTTGGTTCACAGGATTTCCAAATTCTAAAGTTCCTAGTTTCAATCATCTTACTCACATTTTCGAGTAACTACTTTCTAACGAAACCGAACTCATCAAGGTCGTTGTAGAATAGGTCCTGGTACCGCTTGAGCCATATATCAAACGTGCGGCTACGATCGGGGTCATAGGTGACCTTATCCATACGTCGACAGAGCGAGTAGAACACAGCATGCTTGTCCTTGATCAACAACTGGGTTACAGAGATTTACGTGCTGCCAGTAGTCATCCTTTGGATTAACTGCTGCAATACCAGTCCTTGATGATCCATTCGTTCGGCCTGGATATAGTTGTTTCTGGACAGTTTGAAGCAAGGCGGGAAGGGTATCCATCGCGAAGGTTGATCGTTTTGATCGCATTGTAGTATCGGCGAAGACGAGTATGGTGAATACTTTATTAGACGAAATGTAGAATAATCACATAGGAGAAATGGCCCCTTATATAGGGACAGAGTAGGCGAAACCGGAAGTGTTCTTCGGTCTGACAGTGAGTGGCAATGCGGGGTGTGACCGGAAGTCACCCCACTAGGCCATTGATACAATGGCCAGAGAACACCCATTATGCAAAGTGAGCGGAGGTCAATCAATGTCTCATACTTTCCAAAAACTGTTCGGTTCTCGGGGTCGCAAATGCTTTTCTGTGATTCTGCTACTCCTACACTACACAAACAATAAGCCGTTCAAGCCAGGATCTAACATACTCCTTCACGAGATCATGAATTCATATGGTCCTTCAACCCCTTTCGACAAGCTTCAGTTACACATGGAACACTCACCTACTCCGGTACTAACCATAATCCTACCGTGATCATTCGATTGTGACCATTTGGGACACCCAACCTAGAAATGTCATTTGAAACCTCCACTGATCCGAGATGCTCAACCTACGCGTGGTGGATCTGTGGAGTCGACTACCAAGTCGACTCATCAACCGAGCATCAACTACTCCACAAGGAGTTTTTTTTTTGAAATTGGAACATAAATGGCTGTCTGACGCACTCTTTCGCATTCTACTGATACGAGCTGGCATTGAGAGGAGCCCGGGACCACGCAACAAGAATCATCGATATCCCTGCTGTCATTGTGGAGAATATGCTCAACATGCAAGCATCCAGTGGGGTGGCTGTCTTGGCTGGGTGGTCCTCATATGTTCGGTGTATGTCTTGCTCAAATTCTCCTAGTGTTCCTCTACATAGTCTATACCTTTTTTTCAACTCAATTTTGATGATCTGCGTTACAAACTTGCCGAACTTACATTGTATATAGAACTATTCCAACCTGATGTCATCCTTCTGCAGGAGACAAAACTTAGCACCACACCTCCCTCCCTACCGCGCCTCCACGGTTATACGTCCTACCACATTCCTCGCTCATCTGAAGCTGGTGGCGTCTCGACATTTGTTAAAACATCTATACCATCTCACCTTATTATACTTCCAAATGATAAAGATAATGTTGTTGAATGTCTTGGAGTTCACATTGTATTGCAAAGCTGTGCATAAGATATTGTCAATGTTCACATCCCTCCTACCACTTCGTGTCCCTATTCGTTTGATCCCACTCCTTATTTACAAAATGTCCACTGTGCTTTCGCCTGAATCGATTGTAATGGCTGGTGATTCAATGCTCACTACCCATCCTGGTTCTCCTCATTAGATCCTGATAAAAGAGACGAACTTCCTGAACTCCCTGCTGATGATTTTGACCTGACTCCCATTTATGAGGATGCCCCAACTCGTCTTCCATCGACGTACAGGCCCTCTTCACCGGACATCACGATCGTATCCTCTTCTGTTGCTAAATCTTGTAACTGGTTCACTGCTGTGGCTATGTCTACAGAACATATTCCTTTATGCATATTGCTGAATCTTTCTCTTAATAGTCAACTTACTCCTATCACAGGTTCCCGTAGCAACACCTACACCAATTATCATAAGGCTAACCGGATCCGTTATAAGGAGGTGTTACTCAGCCGTGCTGCCAACTACCCGCGAACCGGCACTGTGCGCGGCAAAGAGAAGTTCATCGTCGGAACCATATACAGTGCCTCGAGGACAGCCTTCCCAAGTGGTCGTGTTAGAACGTTCCACCCTAATGTACCAAAGGAAGCGCTGAAGCTCATTACGCATCGTGACGACAGACGCAGAGCAGATCTTTTCCGATCCATCCGTATCGCAGCTGTCTGAGAGGATTGCTGCATTGCTAAATGATTTCAAACAGAAACGATGGAGAGGATTCATTGAGTCCATCAACTTCGCCATTGACGCAGAGAACGCATGGAGCACTCTTATGCACTTTTTGCGCCATCAGAGAACTCGATAGTCATAACAATTCTGTTATTACTACTTCTGCTGTCTCGTACATCATCAAATCTCTGAAGAATTTGAGGGCTGAAGGACCTGACGGCATCTCAGCCATTCATCTTAAGCACCTGCGGGAGCATTACATGGAACTACTCACTGGCCTACCCTACTCATCTTACATCACTGGCATTATCCCTGCACGATGGGAACCGGCTATTGTTCATCCCATCCTGGCAAGCCACAAGAGAAAGCAGCTTCACACTGGCCAATTTCCCTACTCTCCTCAATCGCTGAAATAGCGGAAGAATTCATAAATCCCCATCTTCAAAAAACACTGCATAACTGAACTGAACACATAAACGGTTTCAACATGAAGGCCCTTGCTGGCAGAAGTCTCGTCGTACCAGTTGACGTGACTGCTGCGTTCGACAACGTCAGCACTTCTCTGCTTTGAAAAGCGTTACTGGACTCTGATTTACCTGACTAGTGCAAACGTTGGACCAACAGCTTCGTCAAAAATCGCTCCATCCGCAAGAAAGTTGACGAGCACATGTCTCTGTCGGTTACCCTCCAGGCAGGCGTCCCTCAAGGTGGAGTGCTATCACCCAGCCTAATTTCATTGTACCTGTCTGATATTTCTATGCATCCACCCAGCATCCACTTGTGCTTATATGAGGATGACATCTAAATTATGTGCACCGACAGTCATCGATCGAGCCACTGCGGAGATGAAGAAACACCTCTGCAGCCTGGCCAAATATCTTGAATCGGAGGAACTGTAGGTCTCTGTAGCCAAGTTCTGCGTTACTCTATGCACTACTGCAACGTCTGAGCACAGACTTCATCCTTAAAGGCACAGTCCAAGCTCAGAAACGAAATCTAAGATTTCCACATAACTGTGCAATCGACCCACCTCTTATAACACCTGCCAAGTGCGAGCCCTCGATTCTTCCGAATAAGAGAGATATGGGAGGAAGCCACCCTGGGGCGCCCATATCCGGAAGCCACTTTGGCACGCCCCTTTTTCGAACTTTCGAGCTCAACAGTGGCAAGATGAGAGACGGTTTCCAATCAAAAGCCCCGTTCTTCCCTTCATTCTCGACCTCTCTCTTTATTCAGGTCGGCTCGCACACATCGGTTGCAAATGACGGAAGTTACAAGCCTCGGACAGCTTGTCCACCATGCTTCCTTAACTCAAGTTTTGACAGGCCATAACTCCGTTCCCAGGGGGACTTGTACGATTCCAGGGACATCATTGGAATCAGCGTGGGACCGTTTTGAAGATAGGTGGAAAAACAGAAAAACGATGCTGAGGTTGGACTGTGCCTTTAAGTACCTTGGGAAGGAAATCAGATTCCTTGTCCAACCATCCTCGTCTACTTAGAGTCTTTCTGGACCCGTAATTGCGTCTCCATGAAAGCACACGTATCCGAGCTGCAGCAAACAACACGCGCAACATCCTCCGTGCTCTAGCTGGCATCACATGAAGCAGCACAAATGAGGTTCTACGCGCTACGAACAGGGTCATGATACAGCCAACTCCGGAATATGGAGCTCCAGTATGGTCTAGACACTTGCCGGACTCCTCTTGAAGCAAACAACAGCGTTCAAAACGCAGCTCTCCGTGCTATCACACGCTGTCCAAGATCTACACCTGTATCACACCCTCATCAGGAATGCGCACCACTTCCAGTAAAGTAACACTGCCAGTTGCAGACACAACCGTTCCTTATTGGCATAGTCAAGAATGCCGCACATCCCAATTATCCACTTGTGTAATCTGATCCTTAACACGTAATATTCGCATATCGCTGCATCCTGCTATTTCTACCACTGGTCGTCAAAAGTGAGCTACTTCTGACCTCACACGTAAGAGACTGCAGCAAATGGGGCACACCAGATTTATATCCGAATAGTTGTCCTGTACTCCTCCTATCCACATCCTTGTTGATGTGCCGCCCAAGGTCGACGATAGTAAGAAGAACCTATCCACACTGTCTCGCGCGACTTTGGAAGGCCTATAATGCGATCAGTCTTCCTACTTGAAGGCCTACGTACAAAGGATCGATGATTCGGCCTCTGATATATGCCCTGACTGTCAGTGTTTAGGGCATGATTCACTTTATTTATTTTCAAGCCCAGCAAAACCAACTTCTCTGTCTGCTCGTGATATGTGGAACAATCCGTGTGACGTCGCCACCTTTTCGCGCCTATGAAAAGAAGCTCCACTGTGGCCGATAAGAAGAAGAAAAAGAAAAACCACAAACTCACTCGTTTTCCCTCGGAGAAACGATGAAAGAACGCGTGAATAAGCTCAAATGAGGCACTTCACCAGGCTTCGCAAACTTTTCATCTTCGAACAGTCCCTGCACAGTGAAAGCCATCAATCTGTCCTGTAACGTACCACCTCAGATTCTGCTAAACATACAGTTCACCTCCGCACTGCCGTTCAGTCCGCAAAGTGCACGCTGATTACGGAAGCGTGCTGCGGCGCGGTTGCGAGTATCCTCAGACAGGGAGGTGGGTTCACCCGGGCATCGCAGGCGAAAACCGCCCGGGTGATCCCACATCCCTCTCTGAGGATACTCGCAACCGCGCCGCAGCACGCTTCCGTAATCAGCGTGCACTTTGCGGACTGAACGGCAGTGCGGAGGTGAACTGGATATACATCCCCGAAAATTCCCTACCGTTATCAAGTGCGTATCCACAATGAACGATTCAGTATGGTGATTTGTTATCGGCAACTTTGACAGCGCCACGGCAATATCCAAACCACCTTAAGCTTTCAATTTATCCCCTCAAACTCAGCTTAATGGTCAAGATGATCACTGAAGCTCACCTCGGTACGTACGTGACCCTCGATTTCTGGACCACCGATGCTCGCACAGCACATTGTGAGACAGTCGGATATACGTATGAAAGCTTGCGCTGCAATGAAAAAAATTTACCATCAGAACTTGTGGGATTCCAACGAGAATTAATTCACTCATTTGGATATCGCACTGGTCCCATTCCCTCATGTGACGGGTCTTTCATGCGTCCGATCACCATAGTAAAACATGACTGAAAAAGAGTAAGCATCAAACCGTATGGCTTCGAACAGACTCTAATCACGTAAAAAACTCACCTTATCCGAGTCATAAGCCTGCATCAGCTGTTTTCTTGTTACGGCTCCATTCTCACCATCATATAGCTTGTAGTATTCGACTAGGAATCTTTCAATTAAGACTCGTAACGCATCATTCCCGTAAAAACCAGGCTAAATAGACATGTAAGCAATCGAGGACGAAAGCATAAGGTGCTCGAGAACTAGAATGGTCCGATTGTTCTGCAAGAAATACAGGTTAGAGAATTTCCCTTGCCCGTCAGAGATCTTTCGATGAAGCCTGATATACCACTGGAAAGCGAAACCCTTCCTCTATCTCACAACATTTATAAAAACTCGTCACGTCTCGAGTTTTACTTCAATAAGTCAGAGGTTTTGAGTTCCGAGACTTTGTGAATGCCTTTTGCTCCCTTCTTTCTACACTTCAGGGCTAATTCAAATCACCGAACTCTATGAAGGCCAGATTACAGAAAGGGTCCAGCGGGGTTGCGCTTTAGTGGAACGGGAGTGGGTTTTTTTATGTTGCTCATCAGTGGGCAAGGGTCGTAGCTCCGGCGGGGTTTGGCGCAGCGGCCTGCTGGAACCTGATTGCAGTAGCAAAACGAAACAGGTCCATGAAGTTTCTTCAACAGATGTGGGCAAAATAGTATATCCGCTTGACCCTGCCGTGACTTCAGACAGATGTTTCTTTGGATAGAAAGAGTGCTAGATGCCGAAGTTTTGGTACTTACAATGTTTACTTCATTGATAGCATCACTATAAACAGGAGAGACGCAAATCGATTTCCGGTTGCGAGCCATTTGAGCTCGCGTGTCCCATCGGTGGGGCACGGTATACGGTGACGCAATATTACACGCGGTCCGAAGGTGCAGTCAGTCAAAATTAGGCGTGGTCGTAAATGGGTTGACAGTCCATAATTTCGATTTTCGCAATAATCGATGCATATAGAGAGAAAAGTCCAAGTTTTGATTGAATCTAAAAAGTGGAAAAAAGAACCGAAGTAGCAGGAAACTCTTAATAAATCTAAATCTAATAATGGTAGAACCACAACCGAAATCCTGAAAGAATAGGCCACTCGAATGATTTAAATATTATTCATTTAATCGGATGTTGTTTCAAATTGGTCCCAGCTGTAGTTAATGAGTACTGTTCTGCCTGCAAAAAGCCTTTGCTACTTCTTCTTCTTCTGTAGTCATAGAGGATCCTGTCATAGATTGAGGAACTGGGCCACCAGCGTCAGATTCGTCCAAAGATCTATTGTCGATAACAGAGTCAGTCTCATCGGGAAGTTGAAAAGGTGCGCACTAGTGTGCCCTTGATTACCACAATTCGTGCACTCGTCAGGCTTGCTGCTATCGATCTTATGAAAATAAGACATGAGCATGGAGAAGTGCCTACAGCGCAACGAGGAAAGGGTGCACCTGGCACGCCTACCGAGTCTCATCTCGGTTTCGCTAAGCTCAGGCGGCATGACTCCAAGAATGGAGTTTACGGCGGCCTTGCACAAGTGATACATGGCGAATTGGATATCCTCCGGACGTAAGGCCTCTTTCAGAGTCCGATCGCCGCGCGACGCGATGGGATGATAATCATGAGCATCGATCGAGATAGCGTCGCACGTCGATGTGTATCCAAAACATGCCATCACGTCGCACAGCGATCGCGCTCTGAAAGAGGCCTAAGAGACAGAGGCGCTCTTATTGTGCGTTGGTCCATCTCTGTATATTGATTTTCCTGGGAGCATCAGCAAACGGTTTCTTCTACATCTCTCTCTCTCTCATTCATTCATTCATTCATTCATTCATTCATTCAACGACTTTATTTTGGAAATAAAGAAACATACATATACACGTAACGTCGGCATGGATCCTGAAGAGACTTTTTGCTCAATATTGAAGGTTGGCGCAAACTTGGTGCCATATGCTATAACATAGGTGCACCGAGTTTGCGCCAACCTCCAATGGGGAACGCAAAGTCTCTTCAGGATCCATGCCGATGTTATGCGAATGAGATTCTTTGTTAAAGTAAAAAAAGATGCATAACAATGGCAGAAGTGAGAAGGGGACAAAACATGAATCTTTTGCAGAGAACTTTTGTTTACAAATCGAAAACCTCTTGTCTCGAGAGACTCGAGGCCACCGCTTCCGGGCACAAAGAAAAGCACAACAAACTGGAAAAACCCATCACATTATATTAAGAGTGATTCCCTTTTGATCAGAGTCAACGCTCACTCGTTTCTTGTAGTGACCTGAGATCGAACTTGGATAGTCTACTTTGGAGGATCGAAAAGTTCCCGAAAAGGAATTCAATATGCTGCCTTTAGAGGTGGATTTCCGTTCAAGTTGGAATCCATGTTTGCGAGAACGGACATGGTGGCGAGTAAACACGAAAAGGATGTCAAAGGGAACGTCGCAAAAACCCCTCACACGGGATCTAAAACTCTCCGCGACAGATGATTTGGCTGCTTCAAAAGGTTTATGTAAAGCTGATGTGCCTGAATTTGGTAATGGTCTCTAACTGGCAGGATTTTTTTGTAATTGTAATTGTTTATTACAGGGTAACCCTGCGTATTGACATCGGAACAAGGTAAACGAACGCGTAGTAATAAAATGTAACAACGACATACGAGACCGGGAACACGTGGTATGTAGAGTATCTGTCGGAAAAAGTTCCATGACTAACACAAGATCACTATGGAGTATCTATCGAAGAAAATAACATTATGACTAACACAAGATCACAAGCTCACTCATCCTCCGTCCTCAAGTACTGCTCAACTATACGCTTGAAGGAGCCCAGGTCTGTTGGCAGATTGCCCTTTTTAAGCAGTTTTTCCAATTCACTGCCAGCTCTGTTAGTGAAGAAATGGTGCCTGACACTCTTCCTAGCCGGGTTTCGGACTGGTTTGAAACTGCTGCCTCTAGTGGTGGATGCCCTCATTTTGAGGAAAGCGTTTGGCCGAAGGCCGGTATCCCCATACAATATTTTATACATCATCAAAAGATCAGACCTTCTCCTTCTGCACGCCAGCGTTTCCAATTTGAATTTTGCGTTCCTAGCATTACTACTGGGTATGTTTTCATAATTAAATCCCAAAAATCTTATCATTAACTTACGTGTGAAACTATTTTGTACCTTCTCCAACGCTTTAATAGTAGAGACCTTATGAGGGTTTGATATCACAGTTCCATACTCAAGAAGGGGCCTAATATAGATTTTGTAGGCGTTCAAGAGCACCTTTTCGTTCCTAGTAGAGAGTGCCCTAAACAGGCAATACATAACCTTATTTGCCTTAGACACTGCCTTCGTACAATGAGCGTCAGAGGTGAGATCTTTTTGAACCAGGAAGCCGAGATCCATTATTTCGTCAACAATCTGAAGCTGCTGATCTTCAGCAGTATATATGGCTTCTGAACTACTGTTACCAATATGCAAAACCTTCGTTTTTTCTTTAGGCAGTACCATCTTCCAATTTTTGGACCACTTTATAACCTCATCCAAAGCCTTTTGCAAGCACTCCTTGTCAGCTATTGATTGAATTGGGGAAAAAATATTTTGAAATCATCAGCAAAAGCGGAGCATTTCACCTTACCAAAGGCTACGATTCGTGGAAGTTCATAAGTGAAGATATTGAACAAAGTTGGGGATAGAACTCTCCCTGCGGTACACCACTGCAAACAGGCCTTGAATCAGGAAAGGTGGAGTTAACGCGGACAACAAAAAATCTATCCTTGAGGATTTTCTCGAACAACCTACCAAAAATTGAAGTTATGCTAACTGGTCTGAAGTTCTCGGGATTAGTGTAGGGTGGTTTCCTAGGTATAGGGGTCACAAAAGCAACCCGCCACCTATCCGGGACCTCTGCACGCATGAAAGACAGGTTGAAAATATGTGTTAATGGGCCTACAATAATGGGTGCTATCTGTTTGATGAATTTTAGAGGAACATGATCAGGGGTGTCAGAGAACGAGTTGGTCCACTTCATAAGAAGATCATGAACTTCTTCTGGATGAAACCAGACGGAGTCCGTCATGACCGCAAAATCTGGAGTGTCTTCCATAGTATCATCAAAACCATCATCCTTGCGAAATGCTTTTTAAAAAACAGTTGCCAAAATCTCAGACCTCTCTTTGTCGTTAGTGATCATAGACCCTTTACTTTCAATTGGTCCTATTCGTGGTCTATCTTTCAGCCTTGAGTTTAGAAGCCTATAAAAAGCATTTTCATTACCAGATTCAATTACCCTCTTTTCAACATTTTTGTTGTACTTTTTCAATTGTTTCTCGAATTTTAGGCAAATTTCTTTATACACATTCCAATCACTAACCGCTTCGGTGGTTTTCGCCTTATCCCAGGTCTGCGATTTTGTCAAAGCAAGACGCTTCAGATGTTCCGGAAGATGACCTTCATCTTTAGAAACTTCCATGAGAGGCACAAAAAGATAAATACAGTGCTGCAAAATATTGAAGAATAGCTCATATTTAGCATTAACCGTGTCTGCAGCATACAAAATACCATACCAATCCATGTTGTTTGAATATTCAACGATGCTGACAAAGTTAGCGTTCTTAAAATCTCTTCTTAGCTTCTTATTATCGACTTTGGGAGGAGTAAGGTTAAGCTCAAAACTAATCGTCGCGTGATCGCTGGTCCCTACTGGCTCACACACAACTGTACTACCAACCAGATCAACGTCATTAGTCAGCAATAAGTCCAAAATATTGTTCCCATGAGTTTCAGTTGTAACGAGTTGAAAGAAATTATAGTCATGACACAAACCTAGGAGACCCAAAAGTGTCACTCCAAAAAAATCAACGTTGTGTGGTTGTGCCCAGCACACGTTTGGAAGATTGAAATCCCCTGTAATAATGCAAGGGTGGTCGCAAACAACAAGATCACTTAGCGTTTTAATCAGTCGATGGAACGCCGCTGCCGTGCAGGAAGGAGTTCTGTAGACCAAGACCATGCGAATAGACCGCTGACCGAAGCTGATTTCCGTACAAATAATTTCATAACCATCTGGAATTGAGTCACGATAAAAAACCTGAGAAAGAGAGATTTTTTGATTAAAAACGCAACGCCACCACCTCTTTTGTGGCTACGATCGCACCTGAGAAGCTCATAATGAGCGCATAATTCACCAATAAAGGATGCATCATTTATAGTGTCTGACAGCCATGTCTCCGTGAGAGCTACGACATTGAATTGAAATTGTTTGATTAGAAAAAGGAGGCAATGGATGTTTTTGGAAAGAGATCGGATATTTGTTGAGATACAAGGTGCAGTAGTACTAAGTGACCGGGGATGATCTACTGGTTCAAATGACCAGGAAGGGAAGAATCGGCCGAACTACTACTGGGCGAAGATATAGAGACATGCGGGTTATGAGACATGTCCAAGGAATCTTGAACATTAGGAGAACTACGAGCAACAACTTCAACTGATTTCAAATGATTGCCTGGAGTTGCAGCCTTCACCTTTGTAGTTGGTACACTCCGGCCCCTCCTCTCGACACTCCACCTCACTGCTCCTCCTTTGGGAGGGAGGGTCTAATATAGACCCCCTTGGCATGGGGAAAGTGTTTGAGCCGAGAAGCCCGCTGCAGCACTATTCTAGCAATGGCTGAAGACGGAAAAATCACCTTTATCAATCTATTGAAAGAAGGACTAGGCCGTCCCATTCTATGCACAGAAACCGGTAAACAGTGGATAGACAAGAAATCTAGGAGATCATACACACACTTCTGATCATTGATAGCTCTAGCCCGTGATGAAGTATACACATTCGGAAATTCTGGAACCCCAATGATGACAACAGATCTATTACGTTCTATCTCTCTAAAATCCTGGGAAATCGTATGGGTATCAGGAGATTGTGGGGCCTCGCAAAAAATAGGAACATCTTTAAAAATATCAGAAACCACAGTAGTCTAATTCGGCTGGGGATGTACGAGAGGATTTATGCAGAACGGAATTAACACCAGCATCCTCACTTTTAAGAACGGCATTCTCGTGCCTTAGATCAGCATTGATTCTCAAGAGAGAACTTACATGCTCCGCCAATTGTTCTCGATTTGCACGGCACAACGACTGCACTTGGCTTCTACTCCCCATCAGCAACGCGATGACCGTTCGGATGTGCGGTGGCGTCGATCCATCTTCCATCACCACTTTCACAGCTGAGTCCAAGTCAATCGAATGCGTTTCCGTCTCCGCCATTGCAGCAATAGAGATTCCACAGAATTCGTAGCAGCGAGAAAGGGAATACCATGGAGTTCGCACTAGTTTGCCACAGCGAGAGAAATCAAAGTTCACCCAAGCATCAGACGATTAGCATACCATACCATATATAACTCGCACGATCGTCACCATGTAACCCTCAAACTTGGGTAATTGAACCGCGGATGCGAGTGGATGCGAGTGTCGACGTGTAAATGCTCTATTAAAGAGCTTTTAAAACAAACTGTTGCGATTCGTAGAGCTCCATTCTGGATGCGCTGCAGCTTGACCAAGATTTGTTCCACACAATGCGTTGCCAGAGTGGTGCAGCATACTCCACGGCGGGCTGCACGATCGCCTTGTACGTGGTCAGAATAGTTTCTTTACTGCACTTCCAGGAAGTTCCACCGAGAGCACGTAGAACGTTGAGTATTGTTTCACTGTCGTTGCTTCTGCTGTGTTCTTATAAAAACTTAAACGAAGGATCCAACACGAGTCCGAGTAGCTTCGGGAAGCGGGCGGCAGGCAAGTGAGTTTCGTCCCATTTGGTGCTAGAGAAAAACTACCAGAACACGAGAATTCATCCTAGCAGTGTGAAGCCAGAGATCACAGATTTATCAGCGGTAGGTTGCAAATGAAAAAAGGTGAGATGAGAGTTCTAGAACAGACAACTGCAGGGAATCCGGGGCTTTCGAGATGTCGTACGTTCGTGCCGTGGTAGCATGGGGGAAAGAAGATCACCTCAGTACGAACCGACGTCAACCCCTCCGCGAAGAGGGTTTTTCTCATAGGAGAGATGCTGGCCGGCTGCAGCTCTCCTAGGAATTCTACTTCAGAGGATTGGCGTTGAGAGAAATCCAGGACCTGTGCAAGAGCAGCACCCATGTGCCACATGCGACGAAAATGTCATTTAGAGTGGAACAAGCGTCCAGCGCTTTGGATGACAAAGGTGGGTGCATCTCTGCTGTCGAGGTCTCAGTTCTGTGAGGCCCCACCACTCTTTCTAGCTTTGTGTTCTGTGCTCTGCCTCCAATAACTCCAAGTTCTCAACTTCCAACCGCCCCCTATCTATTGTACACATCAATCTCAACGGTCTTTGCGCCAAGCTCTCCGAGTTATTTCTCTTTGAACGTGTTCACCACTCGGATCTTATCATGGTTCAGCAGATCAAACTCTCTCCCTCTACTACCTCTCTGCATCCAAACATCCCAATCCATGCGGCATATCATACTTCTAGATCATCTCAAGGGGGCGGAGCGTCTACTTTTGTTCTATCCTCGCCTCACTCTCACCTAATTCCAAGTACTCCAGAGGATGGCTTTCTCGAGTGCATACCGATCCACCTGCCTCTCAAAACACCCCTACCTCTTTTCAATCTATACATCCCCCCCTACTACTCTTGTCCATCCTCATACAACCCCATCCCCCTTCTCAAGCAGCTGTATGACTGCTCTTCTTCAATCAATTGTTTTACGGGTGACTTCAATACTCACACGTTTTGCTCTTCGCTCGATTCTGATGCTAGAGGGAGAGACGTCGAAGAATGGGTGAAGGAGCGCGATCCGGTTATCCTTAAGGATTGGCAGCCCAATCGTCTCCTTGCCAACGGCCGATCATCTAGCCCAGACATCTCATTTGTCTCCTTCAATCTTTCTAAGGCAGCGTCCATACCTGGCGATAGCGTTCGCTTCCGCTGCTGTGCGCCACTCAACGCTCCTAAAAGCTGAAGGATGCCCGCGCACGCAAATAACCCGACAACACTCCCCTTGCATCGTGCAGGTTGGATTGGCAACGTTTGACCGGGTGATCAATCACTCGAGTCGCCGCGTTGACTGATCATCTCCAACGGTTTGTGATGGCCGTGGTGGAAAATTGAGTAACGAATGATATAGTTTTGAAAGTTTTTTGATGCTACCTTGCTTCTGGGATAGGGTATTACTGGACTTGAAACTCGCTGGTTCTTTTTTGGAGCGGACGTGAGCGCGCGAAATCGAGCGGGCGTGGGCGCGCGAGAACGAGTGCACGAGAGCGGCTAGCAAATCATATGCCCACAATGACCATCGATTTTGCGCAATCGCGCGCCCTCGCAACGTATGGACGCTGCCTAATGCGTGCTCATGGTCTACATCCACAACTCTTCCCAGTGATCACATTCCTGTATCTGTCTAAATTAATCTCTCTGACTCTCTTGCCCCTTATTCTGGTATTCGTGATCGGTCTTATATCAGTTTAGGCCTTGTAGACTGGAGCCTATTTAGGGAGGTTGTACTCCGCCAAGCGACTGATTATCCAAGGAATGGCAATGTGCATCAAAAGGAGCGTCACCTATTTGAAGCCATCCAAAGGCAATGAAAGTCGCGTCAAGACCTTTTTCCAAAATGTTAACAGGGTTATACTGCAGAAGATAAGGACCAGAGACGCTAAGAGAGCTGCAGATCATTTAAACACGGATATCAGTGAGCTGGACAATAAGATTAGGAAGAACCTTGACATGCATAAGGAGGAATCCTGGGAAATGTTCACTGAGAAAATGAACTTTAAGAGTGATGTCGCAGCAACATGGAAAGCTCTGGTGGAGATCTCCGGCGAGAGCACCTCTGCCAGCAATTCTACACTTGAATTCGACGGCGCAGTTTTTAAGTCGAGGAAAGAGGCCGCGTGAGCCCTTGGGAAACATTTTTTCATCACTCGAACTACAAGAGGGCAGCCGTTTAGAGCCACTGTTAGAGAACTCTGTAAGCTGCCTTTTATGGATGGGAATGATGCAGTCAGACCCGCGCAGATCGAGAAGGTGATCAAGGAAATGAGTAACTCGAAGACAGTAGGGTCAGATGGTTTGAGCCCAGCAGTCCTGAAAGGACTGCCCAGCGAACATCTGCCGCTCGTCACTGACGTCATAAGTAACATCGGCATGAATCTTAATGAGACTTTGCGTTCGTCATTAGAGGTTGGCACGAATTCGGTGCACCTATGTTATAGAATAGGGCACCGAGTCTAGCCAACCTTCAAGGGCGAAAGCAAAGTCTCATTAGGATCCATGCCGACGTTACATCGTTACGGACATGTATATTTCCCCAAGATTGGAATGTCATACGCGTTATAACATCAGCTCCGCCATTGCCGGTCCCGCCATTGCCGGTCCCAAGCCCGGATGAGAAAGGAGGGGGGGGGTTGGTCCCCCATACTGCCGACGGGCTGGAAAACTTAGGTGGTAACCATGGAGAGTCTCTTAGGAAACAACGAAGAAGCTACCGCATCCGGGGCAGCCGATGCGCCAACACTAGGGATCCAGGGTGTTGGTAAGAAGAATACTACTGGCCAAAATGGAGGACGACTGGTGACACCTGAGAAGGAGCTGAGGATTGGAGCATGGAATGTGCGAACGCGTCGGTCAGAAAGAGATAATAGCAAGAGAGTTGTCAAGGTCCAACATATCGATTGCTGCACTTTCCGAGCTAAGGATGAGCGGATGTGGAACAGTGACCATTCAGGTGCCGGAGAGTAACGAAAAGATGATGCTGTACTTTTTCGGGGATGACGGACATCGCAATGGTGTTGGATTTATGCTAGGCAGTCGCGCAGCTGGAAGCGTTGTTTCATTCGAGCCGATTTCTGGCAGGATCGCTGTTCTTGTTTTGAGCGGAACAATCAAGACCCATTTCGTGTCCATCTATGCACCAACGGAGCCAAGTTCTGACGCTGACAAGGACGAGTTCTACACCCAACTCCAGGACGTGCTGAATACTATCCCAAAAACCGCTGTAACCATTGTAGCGGGTGACTTTAACGCAAGAGTCGGTAGTGACAGAACAGGCTGGGAAGGAGTGTTGGGCAGGTTCAGCGTGGGCGAAATAAACGATAATGGACTACGCCTACTTTCGTTCGCTGCGTTCAACGAGCTTGCCATCGGTAACAGTCAATTCCCGCACCCCAGAAGGCATCAGTCAACATGGAGGAATCCAACTGGACGAGATATGGCCACCTTGGACTACGTGCTGATAAACTCACGTTTCAGATTATCACTGAAAGATGTGCGAGCCATGAGAGGGTCTGATTGTGGATCCGACCATTATCTCTTGCGTGCAGTAATGCAGCTTCGTTTACGGCGACCTAAGCGTGTGGAGCCCCCTAGGAATTAACTTGACTGGTCACACTTGATGACGCCAGGATTAAGAGAAACATTTCAACTCGCGCTGTCGAATCGGTTTGCAATTCTGGAAGACGCCTTGTCTTTAGACGAGCACGAGAAGCAGACAGTTGAAGTCGTTCTTGAATGCGCAGAGCCTCTCTGCCCTGTTATTCGCCGGCGAACGCAGCCTTAGATATCGAACGATTCTCTCCATCTCGAGGACGAACGGAAGTGAGTGAAACTAACGGACTTTAGACGGTATCGGCAATTGTGTCAGGAGCTTCGTCGAAAGTTGAAAGAAGAGCGGGAGTCGCACTGGAATAAGGTAGCAGACGAAGTGGAGGAGGCAGTTGGAAGGAACGACTATCGCACATTGTACAGCACACTGAACCGCCTCAGGAAGAAGACCAAACCCATGAGCGATTCCATCAGGAATACGGAGGTCTTTTGTGCGATCAGCAGATGAGCGTTTGTTGCGATGGAGGCAGTTCTTCAGTGAACTCTATACTCACGATGCGCCACAAGGTCCACTCGTCGAACCGATATTAGTTGAGGTACCAGAGGAGACAGCGCTTGACTCAGAACCCACCGCGGAAGAAGTGAAGGGGGCAATCAAGTCGCTAAAGAATGGAAAGGCGTCCGGTGTTGACAATATCACTGCTGAGGTCATCAAGGCAGGAAGGGATGTTCTACTGCGTCAGCTGCATCAGGTAATCACGCGCATAAGGCAGACAGAAAGCGTTCCATCTACCTGGAACAATGCTATTGTCGTGCCTATCCATAAGATGGGCGATGCTAGAGACTGTAAAAACTATCTCGGGATCAGCCTGTTGTCGATTATTGGTAAAGACTTTACAAGAACTATCCAGTCCAGACTTCAACGCCATCGGGAGAGTACTTGTCGCGAAGAACAAGCAGGTTTTCGTACGGATCGAGGATGCAGCGATCAAATTTTTGCACTTCGTTAAGTTATGGAGGAAAGGATCCGATGTGGAAAGCGCGTCGTTATCACCTTCATAGACTTCAAGTCGGCATTCGATTGCGTGCACTGGCCTGCCTTATGGAGATCGATGGAATGCGAACACATGCCAGGAAAAATGGTGAAGCTACTGCAGGAAACTTATAACGGCTCAACTAGCTGTGTCCGCGTCGGAAACAAGCTATCCGAAGAATTCAGAGTCGATGCAGGCGTCCGGCAGGGAGATGTGATTTCGCCGCTCCTCTTTAATTCTGTAGTCGATGCTATCATGAGAAAGACCTTCGAACATAGAAGAGGGGTCCAATTTGGCGATAACGATTTTGTCACGGATTTGATGTTTGCGGACGACAGCGCAGCGTTCACCGATACTGACATGGAAGCCACGCTTTTGTTGAATGATATGGCACAAATCGCGGAATCGTATGGGCTGCGGATTAATAAGGAGAGGACTAAAGTCATGACATCGGACGGTTCACGTGCTTCTGTGTTCTTCGAGGGAGCTGAGCTTCAGCAAGTCAAGGAGTTCAAGTACCTCGGATCGGTGGTGCAAGAGCGAAAGGTAGTGGCTACATCGGAGATACTGTGCAGGAGCGGGCAGGCGTCGGCTGTTTTCGCTTCGCTTGGCTGGTGTCTATGGAAGAAGGGTAATGTGTCAATCAAGACAAAGATCCGGATGTTTCGCGCGCTCATGGTGCCAATCCTACTGTACGGGTCAGAGTCGTGGACGTTGCTGAAGTCGGATCACAGCAGGCTGGAGGTCTTCCAAACGCGGTGTTTGCGGCAAATCCTACGGATAAGCAAGTCGCGGCGGATCTGAAGTCCCAACGGTGCAGTTTCCTTAATGCTAAGTTGATTCTGAGACTGATTTTCCTGGCCGATACTTCTTAACAGCAAAAACAAACCGTTGTGGTACTTCACAAGGAAGAGTTCAATGGTTTCCAAGAATGGACTTCTATTCGTTGACGAGATTATTTAAAAAAATATTCTCATTAGATGCTGCACTTTGGTTTCGCTTCTCGTAGCAGCTGGAGCTAACCGTCCGTCTGTGTTTTTGGCATCATCTTCTATTCTGATGGTAAGTATTAGGTTTACATGCACATACTTTTTAACGGTTCTCGTGTAGTCAAGACCATGTTTGGAACCACAGAGGGCTTCCGTGTAGAACACCGCAACGGTTTGTTTTTACTGTTAAGAAGTATCGGCCAGGAAAATCAGTCTCAGAAAATATTGTTCACTTTTTGTAGACACTCCTCATTCTGCTTACCTATTGTTCCCTTTTTGTTGGAACGTTTCTGACGCCAACCAAACCTCTTTTGCTTGGAAGACCCCTTTTCGATAGAATATTGTTCACTTCTTGTAGACTCTCCTCATTCAACTTACCTATTGTTCCCTTTTTGTTGGAACGTTTCTGACGCCAACCAAACCTCTTTTGCTTGGAAGACCCCTTTTTGATAGAATTGTTCACTTTTTATTGATATTACGAAGTAATATCCCTGAAAAATCTTCAATAATTTTCGAATAGCATGGATTGCTATAATAATCAGTAAGCAACAAACTTGTTGCGCACGCTAAAAATGAAGCGCTACTCACTATCCACGACGTCCTGATGATGTCAGAAAATGCCCTATGCACTTGGCACAACCTTGGCACGACGTCCTGATGGCGTCACCAGATGCTTTATGCACTTGGCACGACGTTCTGATGACGTCATCAGATGCCCTGTGTACTTTACATGACATCCTGATGACGCCATCAGATGCCCTATGTACTTTACATGACACCCTGATGACGTCATCAGATGCCCTATGTACTTTACATGACACCCTGATGACGTCATCAGATGCCCTATGTACTTTACATGACACCCTGATGACGTCATCAGATGCCCTATGTACTTTACATGACACCCTGATGACGTCATCAGATGCCCTATGTACTTTACATGACACCCTGATGACGTCATCAGATGCCCTATGTACTTTACATGACACCCTGATGACGTCATCAGATGCCCTATGTACTTTACATGACACCCTGATGACGTCATCAGATGCCCTATGTACTTTACATGACACCCTGATGACGTCATCAGATGCCCTATGTACTTTACATGACACCCTGATGACGTCATCAGATGCCCTATGTACTTTACATGACATCCTGATGACGTCATCAGATGCCCTATGTACTTTACATGACACCCTGATGACGTCATCAGATGCCTTATTTACTTTACATGACACCCTGATGACGTCATCAGATGCCCTATGTACTTTACATGACATCCTGATGACGTCATCAGATGCCCTATGTACTTTACATGACACCCTGATGACGTCATCAGATGCCTTATTTACTTTACATGACACCCTGATGACGTCATCAGATGCCCTATGTACTTTACATGACATCCTCATGACGTCATCAGATGCCCTATGTACTTTACATGACACCCTGATGACGTCATCAGATGCCCTATGTACTTTACATGACACCCTGATGACGTCATCAAATGCCCTATGTACTTTACATGACACCCTGATGACGTCATCAGATGCCTTATGTACTTTACATGACACCCTGATGACGTCATCAGATGCCCTATGTACTTTACATGACATCCTGATGACGTCATTAGATGCCCTATGTACTTTACATGACACCCTGATGACGTCATCAGATGCCCTATGTATTTTACATGACATCCTGATGACGTCATCAGATGCCTTATGTACTTTACATGACACCCTGATGACGTCATCAGATGCCCTATGTACTTTACATGACACCTGATGACGTCATCAGATGCCCTATGTACTTTAGATGACCCCCTGATGACGTCATCAGATGCCCTATGTACTTTACATGACATCCTGATGACGTCATTAGATGCCCTATGTACTTTACATGACACCCTGATGACGTCATCAGATGCCCTATGTATTTTACATGACATCCTGATGACGTCATCAGATGCCTTATGTACTTTACATGACACCCTGATGACGTCATCAGATGCCCTATGTACTTTACATGACACCTGATGACGTCATCAGATGCCCTATGTACTTTACATGACACCCTGATGACGTCATCAGATGCCCTATGTACTTTACATGACACCCTGATGACGTCATCAGACGCCCTATGTACTTTACATGACACCCTGATGACGTCATCAGATGCCCTATGTACTTTACATGACACCCTGATGACGTCATCAGATGCCCTATGTACTTTACATGACACCCTGATGACGTCATCAGATGCCTTATGTACTTTACATGACACCCTGATGACGTCATCAGATGCCTTATGTACTTTACATGACACCCTGATGACGTCATCAGATGCCTTACTTACTTTACATGACATCCTGATGACGTCATCAGATGCCCTATGTACTTTACATGACACCCTGATGACGTCATCAGATGCCCTATGTACTTTACATGACACCCTGATGACGTCATCAAATGCCCTATGTACTTTACATGACACCCTGATGACGTCATCAGATGCCTTATGTACTTTACATGACACCCTGATGACGTCATCAGATGCCCTATGTACTTTACATGACATCCTGATGACGTCATTAGATGCCCTATGTACTTTACATGACACCCTGATGACGTCATCAGATGCCCTATGTATTTTACATGACATCCTGATGACGTCATCAGATGCCTTATGTACTTTACATGACACCCTGATGACGTCATCAGATGCCCTATGTACTTTACATGACACCCTGATGACGTCATCAGATGCCTTATGTACTTTACATGACACCCTGATGACGTCATCAGATGCCTTATGTACTTTACATGACATCCTGATGACGTCATCAGATGCCCTATGTACTTTACATGACACCCTGATGACGTCATCAGATGCCCTATGTACTTTACATGACACCCTGATGACGTCATCAAATGCCCTATGTACTTTACATGACACCCTGATGACGTCATCAGATGCCTTATGTACTTTACATGACACCCTGATGACGTCATCAGATGCCCTATGTACTTTACATGACATCCTGATGACGTCATTAGATGCCCTATGTACTTTACATGACACCCTGATGACGTCATCAGATGCCCTATGTATTTTACATGACATCCTGATGACGTCATCAGATGCCTTATGTACTTTACATGACACCCTGATGACGTCATCAGATGCCCTATGTACTTTACATGACACCCTGATGACGTCATCAGATGCCCTATGTACTTTACATGACACCCTGATGACGTCATCAGATGCCCTATGTACTTTACATGACACCTGATGACGTCATCATACGCCCTATGTACTTTACATGACACCCTGATGACGTCATCAGATGCCCTATGTACTTTACATGACACCCTGATGACGTCATCAGATGCCCTATGTACTTTACATGACACCCTGATGACGTCATCAGATGCCTTATGTACTTTACATGACACCCTGATGACGTCATCAGATGCCTTATGTACTTTACATGACACCCTGATGACGTCATCAGATGCCTTATGTACTTTACATGACACCCTGATGACGTCATCAGATGCCCTATGTACTTTACATGACATCCTGATGACGTCATCAGATGCCTTATGTACTTTACATGACACCCTGATGACGTCATCAGATGCCCTATGTACTTTACATGACACCCTGATGACGTCATCAGATGCCCTATGTACTTTACATGACACCCTGATGACGTCATCAGATGCCTTATGTACTTTACATGACACCCTGATGACGTCATCAGATGCCTTATGTACTTTACATGACACCCTGATGACGTCATCAGATGCCCTATGTACTTTACATGACATCCTGATGACGTCATCAGATGCCCTATGTACTTTACATGACACCCTGATGACGTCATCAGATGCCCTATGTACTTTACATGACACCCTGATGACGTCATCAGATGCCCTATGTACTTTACATGACACCCTGATGACGTCATCAGATGCCCTATGTACTTTACATGACACCCTGATGACGTCATCAGATGCCCTATGTACTTTACATGACACCCTGATGACGTCATCAGATGCCCTATGTACTTTACATGACACCCTGATGACGTCATCAGATGCCCTATGTACTTTACATGACACCCTGATGACGTCATCAGATGCCCTATGTACTTTACATGACATCCTGATGACGTCATCAGATGCCCTATGTACTTTACATGACACCCTGATGACGTCATCAGATGCCTTATTTACTTTACATGACACCCTGATGACGTCATCAGATGCCCTATGTACTTTACATGACATCCTGATGACGTCATCAGATGCCCTATGTACTTTACATGACACCCTGATGACGTCATCAGATGCCTTATTTACTTTACATGACACCCTGATGACGTCATCAGATGCCCTATGTACTTTACATGACATCCTCATGACGTCATCAGATGCCCTATGTACTTTACATGACACCCTGATGACGTCATCAGATGCCCTATGTACTTTACATGACACCCTGATGACGTCATCAAATGCCCTATGTACTTTACATGACACCCTGATGACGTCATCAGATGCCTTATGTACTTACATGACACCCTGATGACGTCATCAGATGCCCTATGTGCTTTACATGACATCCTGATGACGTCATTAGATGCCCTATGTACTTTACATGACACCCTGATGACGTCATCAGATGCCCTATGTTCTTTATATGACATCCTGATGACGTCATCAGATGCCTTATGTACTTTACATGACACCTGATGACGTCATCAGATGCCCTATGTACTTTACATGACATCCTGATGACGTCATCAGATGCCCTATGTACTTTACATGACACCCTGATGACGTCATCAGATGCCCTATGTACTTTACATGACATCCTGATGACGTCATTAGATGCCCTATGTACTTTACATGACACCCTGATGACGTCATCAGATGCCCTATGTATTTTACATGACATCCTGATGACGTCATCAGATGCCTTATGTACTTTACATGACACCCTGATGACGTCATCAGATGCCCTATGTACTTTACATGACACCTGATGACGTCATCAGATGCCCTATGTACTTTACATGACACCTGATGACGTCATCAGATGCCCTATGTACTTTACATGACACCCTGATGACGTCATCAGACGCCCTATGTACTTTACATGACACCCTGATGACGTCATCAGATGCCCTATGTACTTTACATGACACCCTGATGACGTCATCAGATGCCCTATGTACTTTACATGACACCCTGATGACGTCATCAGATGCCTTATGTACTTTACATGACACCCTGATGACGTCATCAGATGCCTTATGTACTTTACATGACACCCTGATGACGTCATCAGATGCCTTACTTACTTTACATGACATCCTGATGACGTCATCAGATGCCCTATGTACTTTACATGACACCCTGATGACGTCATCAGATGCCCTATGTACTTTACATGACACCCTGATGACGTCATCAGATGCCTTATGTACTTTACATGACACCCTGATGACGTCATCAGATGCCTTATGTACTTTACATGACACCCTGATGACGTCATCAGATGCCCTATGTACTTTACATGACATCCTGATGACGTCATTAGATGCCCTATGTACTTTACATGACACCCTGATGACGTCATCAGATGCCCTATGTATTTTACATGACATCCTGATGACGTCATCAGATGCCCTATGTACTTTACATGACACCCTGATGACGTCATCAGATGCCCTATGTACTTTACATGACACCCTGATGACGTCATCAGATGCCTTATGTACTTTACATGACACCCTGATGACGTCATCAGATGCCCTATGTACTTTACATGACATCCTGATGACGTCATCAGATGCCCTATGTACTTT
This sequence comes from Aplectana chamaeleonis, assembly GCA_029168955.1. Taxonomy (NCBI): domain Eukaryota; kingdom Metazoa; phylum Nematoda; class Chromadorea; order Rhabditida; family Cosmocercidae; genus Aplectana; species Aplectana chamaeleonis. The sequence continues at coordinate 1,700,950 of JAPDOI010000073.1, forward strand.
ACATGACACCCTGATGACGTCATCAGATGCCTTATGTACTTTTAATGACACCCTGATGACGTCAACAGATGCCCTATGTACTTTACATGACACCCTGATGACGTCATCAGATGCCCTATGTACTTTACATGACACCCTGATGACGTCATCAGATGCCTTATGTACTTTACATGACACCCTGATGACGTCATCAGATGCCTTATGTACTTTACATGACACCCTGATGACGTCATCAGATGCCCTATGTACTTTACATGACACCCTGATGACGTCATCAGATGCCTTATGTACTTTACATGACACCCTGATGACGTCATCAGCTGCCCTATGTACTTTACATGACACCCTGATGACGTCATCAGATGCCCTATGTACTTTACATGACACCCTGATGACGTCATCAGATGCCCGATGTACTTTACATGACACCCTGATGACGTCATCAGATGCCTTATGTACTTTACATGACACCCTGATGACGTCATCAGATGCCCTATGTACTTTACATGACATCCTGATGACGTCATCAGATGCCCTATGTACTTTACATGACACCCTGATGACGTCATCAGATGCCTTATGTACTTTACATGACACCCTGATGACGTCATCAGATGCCCTATGTACTTTACATGACACCCTGATGACGTCATCAGATGCCCTATGTACTTTACATGACACCCTGATGACGTCATCAGATGCCTTATGTACTTTACATGACACCCTGATGACGTCATCAGATGCCTTATGTACTTTACATGACACCCTGATGACGTCATCAGCTGCCCTATGTACTTTACATGACACCCTGATGACGTCATCAGATGCCCTATGTACTTTACATGACACCGTGATGACGTCATCAGATGCCCTATGTACTTTACATGACACCCTGATGACGTCATCAGATGCCCTATGTACTTTACATGACACCGTGATGACGTCATCAGATGCCCTATGTACTTTACATGACACCCTGATGACGTCATCAGATGCCCTATGTACTTTACATGACACCCTGATGACGTCATCAGATGCCCTATGTACTTTACATGACACCCTGATGACGTCATCAGATGCCCTATGTACTTTACATGACATCCTGATGACGTCATCAGATGCCCTATGTACTTTACATGACACCCTGATGACGTCATCAGATGCCTTATTTACTTTACATGACACCCTGATGACGTCATCAGATGCCCTATGTACTTTACATGACATCCTGATGACGTCATCAGATGCCCTATGTACTTTACATGACACCCTGATGACGTCATCAGATGCCTTATTTACTTTACATGACACCCTGATGACGTCATCAGATGCCCTATGTACTTTACATGACATCCTCATGACGTCATCAGATGCCCTATGTACTTTACATGACACCCTGATGACGTCATCAGATGCCCTATGTACTTTACATGACACCCTGATGACGTCATCAAATGCCCTATGTACTTTACATGACACCCTGATGACGTCATCAGATGCCTTATGTACTTTACATGACACCCTGATGACGTCATCAGATGCCCTATGTACTTTACATGACATCCTGATGACGTCATTAGATGCCCTATGTACTTTACATGACACCCTGATGACGTCATCAGATGCCCTATGTATTTTACATGACATCCTGATGACGTCATCAGATGCCTTATGTACTTTACATGACACCCTGATGACGTCATCAGATGCCCTATGTACTTTACATGACACCCTGATGACGTCATCAGATGCCCTATGTACTTTACATGACACCCTGATGACGTCATCAGATGCCCTATGTACTTTACATGACATCCTGATGACGTCATTAGATGCCCTATGTACTTTACATGACACCCTGATGACGTCATCAGATGCCCTATGTATTTTACATGACATCCTGATGACGTCATCAGATGCCTTATGTACTTTACATGACACCCTGATGACGTCATCAGATGCCCTATGTACTTTACATGACACCCTGATGACGTCATCAGATGCCCTATGTACTTTACATGACACCCTGATGACGTCATCAGATGCCCTATGTACTTTACATGACACCCTGATGACGTCATCAGACGCCCTATGTACTTTACATGACACCCTGATGACGTCATCAGATGCCCTATGTACTTTACATGACACCCTGATGACGTCATCAGATGCCCTATGTACTTTACATGACACCCTGATGACGTCATCAGATGCCTTATGTACTTTACATGACACCCTGATGACGTCATCAGATGCCTTATGTACTTTACATGACACCCTGATGACGTCATCAGATGCCTTACTTACTTTACATGACATCCTGATGACGTCATCAGATGCCCTATGTACTTTACATGACACCCTGATGACGTCATCAGATGCCCTATGTACTTTACATGACACCCTGATGACGTCATCAGATGCCTTATGTACTTTACATGACACCCTGATGACGTCATCAGATGCCTTATGTACTTTACATGACACCCTGATGACGTCATCAGATGCCCTATGTACTTTACATGACATCCTGATGACGTCATCAGATGCCCTATGTACTTTACATGACACCCTGATGACGTCATCAGATGCCCTATGTTTTTTACATGACATCCTGATGACGTCATCAGATGCCCTATGTACTTTACATGACACCCTGATGACGTCATCAGATGCCCTATGTACTTTACATGACACCCTGATGACGTCATCAGATGCCTTATGTACTTTACATGACACCCTGATGACGTCATCAGATGCCCTATGTACTTTACATGACATCCTGATGACGTCATCAGATGCCCTATGTACTTTACATGACACCCTGATGACGTCATCAGATGCCTTATGTACTTTACATGACACCCTGATGACGTCATCAGATGCCCTATGTACTTTACATGACACCCTGATGACGTCATCAGATGCCCTATGTACTTTACATGACACCCTGATGACGTCATCAGATGCCTTATGTACTTTACATGACACCCTGATGACGTCATCAGATGCCTTATGTACTTTACATGACACCCTGATGACGTCATCAGATGCCCTATGTACTTTACATGACACCCTGATGACGTCATCAGATGCCTTATGTACTTTACATGAGACCTGATGACGTCATCAGCTGCCCTATGTACTTTACATGACACCCTGATGACGTCATCAAATGCCCCATGTACTTTACATGACACCCTGATGACGGCATCAGATGCCCGATGTACTTTACATGGCACCCTGACGACGTCATCAGATGCCTTATGTACTTTACATGACACCTGATGACGTCATCAGATGCCCTATGTACTTTACATGACACCCTGATGACGTCATCAGATGCCCTATGTACTTTACATGACACCCTGATGACGTCATCAGATGCCTTATGTACTTTACATGACACCCTGATGACGTCATCAGATGCCCTATGTACTTTACATGACACCCTGATGACGTCATCAGATGCCCTATGTACTTTACATGACACCCTGATGACGTCATCAGATGCCCTATGTACTTTACATGACACCCTGATGACGTCATCAGATGCCTTATGTACTTTACATGACACCCTGATGACGTCATCAGATGCCCTATGTACTTTACATGACACCCTGATGACGTCATCAGATGCCCTATGTACTTTACATGACATCCTGATGACGTCATCAGATGCCCTATGTACTTTACATGACACCCTGATGACGTCATCAGATGCCTTATGTACTTTACATGACACCCTGATGACGTCATCAGATGCCCTATGTACTTTACATGACACCCTGATGACGTCATCAGATGCCCTATGTACTTTACATGACACCCTGATGACGTCATCAGATGCCTTATGTACTTTACATGACACCCTGATGACGTCATCAGATGCCCTATGTACTTTACATGACATCCTGATGACGTCATCAGATGCCCTATGTACTTTACATGACACCCTGATGACGTCATCAGATGCCTTATGTACTTTACATGACACCCTGATGACGTCATCAGATGCCCTATGTACTTTACATGACACCCTGATGACGTCATCAGATGCCCTATGTACTTTACATGACACCCTGATGACGTCATCAGATGCCTTATGTACTTTACATGACACCCTGATGACGTCATCAGATGCCTTATGTACTTTACATGACACCCTGATGACGTCATCAGATGCCCTATGTACTTTACATGACACCCTGATGACGTCATCAGATGCCTTATGTACTTTACATGACACCCTGATGACGTCATCAGCTGCCCTATGTACTTTACATGACACCCTGATGACGTCATCAGATGCCCTATGTACTTTACATGACACCCTGATGACGTCATCAGATGCCCTATGTACTTTACATGACACCCTGATGACGTCATCAGATGCCTTATGTACTTTACATGACACCCTGATGACGTCATCAGATGCCCTATGTACTTTACATGACACCCTGATGACGTCATCAGATGCCCTATGTACTTTACATGACACCCTGATGACGTCATCAGATGCCTTATGTACTTTACATGACACCCTGATGACGTCATCAGATGCCCTATGTACTTTACATGACACCCTGATGACGTCATCAGATGCCCTATGTACTTTACATGACACCCTGATGACGTCATCAGATGCCCTATGTACTTTACATGACACCCTGATGACGTCATCAGATGCCTTATGTACTTTACATGACACCCTGATGACGTCATCAGATGCCCTATGTACTTTACATGACACCCTGATGACGTCATCAGATGCCCTATGTACTTTACATGACATCCTGATGACGTCATCAGATGCCCTATGTACTTTACATGACACCCTGATGACGTCATCAGATGCCCTATGTACTTTACATGACACCCTGATGACGTCATCAGATGCCCTATGTACTTTACATGACACCCTGATGACGTCATCAGATGCCCTATGTACTTTACATGACACCCTGATGACGTCATCAGATGCCTTATGTACTTTACATGACACCCTGATGACGTCATCAGATGCCCTATGTACTTCACATGACACCCTGATGACGTCATCAGATGCCCTATGTACTTTACATGACACCCTCATGACGTCATCAGATGCCCTATGTACTTTACATGACACCCTGATGACGTCATCAGATGCCTTATGTACTTTACATGACACCCTGATGACGTCATCAGATGCCCTATGTACTTTACATGACACCCTGATGACGTCATCAGATGCCCTATGTACTTTACATGACACCCTGATGACGTCATCAGATGCCTTATGTACTTTACATGACACCCTGATGACGTCATCAGATGCCCTATGTACTTTACATGACATCCTGATGACGTCATCAGATGCCCTATGTACTTTACATGACACCCTGATGACGTCATCAGATGCCTTATGTACTTTACATGACACCCTGATGACGTCATCAGATGCCCTATGTACTTTACATGACACCCTGATGACGTCATCAGATGCCCTATGTACTTTACATGACACCCTGATGACGTCATCAGATGCCTTATGTACTTTACATGACACCCTGATGACGTCATCAGATGCCTTATGTACTTTACATGACACCCTGATGACGTCATCAGATGCCCTATGTACTTTACATGACACCCTGATGACGTCATCAGATGCCTTATGTACTTTACATGACACCCTGATGACGTCATCAGCTGCCCTATGTACTTTACATGACACCCTGATGACGTCATCAGATGCCCTATGTACTTTACATGACACCCTGATGACGTCATCAGATGCCCGATGTACTTTACATGACACCCTGATGACGTCATCAGATGCCTTATGTACTTTACATGACACCCTGATGACGTCATCAGATGCCCTATGTACTTTACATGACACCCTGATGACGTCATCAGATGCCCTATGTACTTTACATGACACCCTGATGACGTCATCAGATGCCTTATGTACTTTACATGACACCCTGATGACGTCATCAGATGCCCTATGTACTTTACATGACACCCTGATGACGTCATCAGATGCCCTATGTACTTTACATGACACCCTGATGACGTCATCAGATGCCCTATGTACTTTACATGACACCCTGATGACGTCATCAGATGCCTTATGTACTTTACATGACACCCTGATGACGTCATCAGATGCCCTATGTACTTTACATGACACCTTGATGACGTCATCAGATGCCCTATGTACTTTACATGACATCCTGATGACGTCATCAGATGCCCTATGTACTTTACATGACACCCTGATGACGTCATCAGATGCCCTATGTACTGATAGCCTGCGACCACTGGCAGTGGCTAGTGGTACGAACGAGGAACGAGGGACGAGGGACGAGGGACGAGGAACAGGACACGAGGGACGCGTTACAAGAAAAAACGCGAATTTTAGCTAAGCTTCCGCCGATCTAACTTTGTTAATTTTCAATCGATTTGGCTCAAATTTTGTCAGCGGGTGTCTTCTATACTCTCTCACTTATATCCAGAAGGAAATCTCTAGAAAATTTGTTTTACAGGTTTTATTAACTACTTTACCAAAATCTAAGTGATCACAAGTGCCAGGCAAAACCAAACCTCTCCAGCCGCTTCGCGGCTGGAGCGATTGCTGCGAACCGTACTGAATGGAAGCGTATCGTTTAGGCCACAAGAGCTCCTATGGCACCTACAGCAGTGTACTGGTTGAGAGGTCATCCCGCTCCGCCGGCCGCCAGCTAACGGGGTGAGTGAGTGAGTGAGTGAGTGAGTGATCGCGGACACTGCCTTTAATCGTAGAGGCTTGAGTGTGTTCCGGATCTTCACAATAGGTCAATCGGCTCTCAGAAGGGTGATTCTATCCTACAAGATTTATCGGCCACCAAGCATGGATCGTGAAGACTTCGCGATCATTGTTGAAAGTTGGCGCAAACTCGGTGCACTTATGTTATAGCGTATGGCACCAAGTTTGCCCACCCCCCCCCCCTCATCAGTGAACGATCCACGATCTCTTCACGATCCATACCGACGTTACCATTGCCAAAGCCGGGAAAATCACCATCTTCGGCGAATGGGTACCGACCAATCAGTGTTCTCTTAACTATCGCCGAAATAGCGGAAAACTGGTTGTGAAGAAGCTTGCCGAGCATAACAGCATACAACAGCAACAACATGCTTTCCGTAAATTACATTTCATCACTATGACCTTGCTGGAAATTGTGAGCTATGTTCTGGACGGCTTGAATGCCAGGAAACTCCAGCGTACTTTTGGTGTTGCCCTCGATCTAACAAAGGCATTTGACACTGTCAATCTCGACATAAGGGCTGTGCGGAACTTTTCCGACTTTGCTTCCGTATTTCCGGAGTTTTTCGGGCTGTTTCATTCCGCTTCCGTTCCCGGTTTTTCGGGGCCGCAAACGGAAGAAAATAGTGCTGCATAGGTGTTGGTAGTGGGTCTATGCAAGGAAGTTTGAAGTCGCAACGATGGGCCGAGATTCTCTTTCAAACTATTGTGTTCCGTCGAATATGTATCTGAGCCTGGCTAAGATCCTCGACAAAGTTCGGAGTTCTGAAATCGCCCTCCCCGCCCTAGAACGATGACACAAAATAGGCGTTTCTGAACAATTTTTGAGAAGTTTTTTTTTTCAAGCAGTCTTTTCCCCGAGTCTAAAAGGTTTTTCTGGAGCTTCCCGCAAAATTTCTCGTTTGCCAACCTTCACGTCAGCAATAGGGATCGAGACGCGTCTTCTTGCACGTACAGCCTGCCCTTCAGGAAGGAGTCTCTTCGGAGGCTGGAGGAGGTGGCCACGGGCAGCGGCACTCCACGTTAGGGGTATGGTATACTTTTGCGACACACGGTCGCGTCGCTCTGCACAGCGACAGCGACCGCCTCCCGCCCTTTAAATCTGTCGCTGCCGCAGTGCACTGCACATCCACAGCTACAGTGGTAGCGACAGGCTATGGCACAGTTGCAGTATGTCAGCCCTCCGCGACACGTCGCTGCGACCTGCACGCGACATCTGTTCCTACGACGGCCAATGTCGTTGCTTCGATGCGGGTTCCGCCGCGATTTGTGTTAGATTGCATGCCTGTCGCTCATTACAGCGACAAAGTAAACCATACCCCTTAGGCCAGGATCATACTGCCATCGCGGAGCGACGCGATGGCATGCTTCAAATACGAATCGACACACAACGCGATATCGATTGATACTGACCAATGCCATGTCCTCGCGTCGCGATGAGACTGTGAACCCGGCCTTAGAGGCACATCACTGTTGATGTTTCCTATACTCGCCGATAAGCTTTCTTTTATCTTTTAACTTGATAGTGCAGAATTAGCTCCGGTAGGCAATAAGGTTCAGAGTAAAATCTAAGCAGTTAACGGTGATAATTTGAAGACTGAATTCCGATCAGCTTTGAACACGCAGCGCGGCGACCCGCGTTCTTCTATATCTGGTACAGCCTGAACTCTACCTGGGGAACAGGCTGTACACTGCTTCGAAGGGGCATCTATATACTGAGTAATTTTCGAAACTGTCCTTTTCGGATTTTTTTCGGGAGCGAGGATTCAGAATCGTGGAATGCCTCATAGATGATGACATCAAGTTCGATGCAGGTAAAGCTAGAACGAATTGTAGGCGTTTCGCACAACTGAGTTGTTTTGGTTTTGTTTATTTAATGTTCCCACACATAGGCTCTCCTATGTTATATATATATATATATATATATATATATATATATATATATATATATATATATATATATATATATATATATATATATATATGTAGTTTGAATAAATATTAGTTTGCTGACTAAAGCCATAGGTTATCGAGTGAGAGCTTCAAAAAATGAGTAGCGACGAAATGTGAGGATGAGAAAGCCCAGTTTTTTGGTCTCTTCCGTTTCCGGCGTTTTTCGGCCATTTTTCTTCCGTTTCCGAGAATTTTGAAAAAGATTTCCGCACAGTCCTGCTCGGCATACTGTCAGAGAATCTTTTGAAGTCTACAATTCCGCCCTGGCAGAAGCTGTGGATAGCCGCCTTCACAAAAGGACGTCGGGCTTACATGCTATTTCACGGTCATTTATTCAATAGCATCCTCATTACCGCCGGTATTCCTCAAGGAGGAGTTCCATCGCTTACTCGTTTCAGTTCGTATCTGGAAGGCCTGCCCGATCCCCTCAAGACATCGAAGTCGTTGCATACGCAGATGGTATCACTGTTATATGCCGGGATCGCAACATAAATGTAGCCGCTAGTAAGACCAATGACTAATTGATCGAGCTGAAATGTTCCTTCGATCGGAAAATGCTCACGGTCTCTGCCTCCAAATCGTTCGTCACTGTTTTATTACTGATAATGCGGAGCATAGCGCCCATCCTGAGATCAACTGGGATGGCTTTCGCGTGCCTGCCGCCCGATTCCCTATTCTACTCGGTCTCGTGTTGGACCCTACGATGAAGTTTCATTGGAACACAGAGCAGAAGAAAACCCTATGTGCTCTCGGTGGAACGTCCTGAGAGTGCAGTAAAGAAACGATCCTGACCACGTACAAGGCTATAGTACCACCCGCCTTGGTGTATGCAGCACCACTCTAGCAGCATTTAGTATCGGATTCATCGTAGTCAAAACTGAAGCGCGTTGAAAATGCTGCTCTTCAAATCGCCACGGGCTGTGCAGGAGCTCCCAATACAGCATTTACAAGCAGAGACCCGCGTACTGCCAGTGAGAGACCACTGCCAACTCTCGGCACAACAGCTGTGCAGAAACATCCTGAAGCAGCCAAATCATCCGTCGTGAAGAGTATTAGACCCCGTGAGAGAGATGTATAAGCAAGCCGTTTGCTGATGCTCCCACGAAAATCAATATGCACAGATGGAATAACGCACAACAAGAACACCTCCGTCTCTCGCGTGCGGAGCATACCCAATTCGGCATGGATCACTTGGGCAAAGCCGCCGTAAAGCCCATGCTAAGTCTCGTGCCGTCTAAGGTGAGCGAAACCGAGATGAAACCCGGTACGCGTGTCAGGTGCACCCCTTCCTCGTTACGCTTCTGGCATTCCCCTATGCTGATGTCATACTTGCAGAAGATTGATAGCAGCAAGCTTGACGAGTGTTCAGATTTTAGCGACCGTGACCACAACACAGCGCACTTATTCAACTGCCTTACGAGGCCTCCAAAGTTGACATCAATGGATTTGTGGAGGAATTCGACTTTGGTCGCCCAGTTCCTGAACCGGTGAAAAGAACCTCTCTGCGGCTGCAATGAAGAAGGAGAAGAAGAAGGGAATCTGGGCAAAACTTCCCATTAGCCCACAGGTCTGCTAGTTTTCATACGAACAAAAAATGGACTTACCCTGCACGGCGGCTCAGACGTAACATCATCTTCATCCAATGATCGTGCACCCTGTGCTGCTGCTGGTTGTACCGGTGCCCCATCCTGCAACCTCGCTTAGAATCAGTTTTTTTTCCTACAGAATCAAAACAAATGCCACAACTCACCAGTACACAAACCCTCGGAAACACTTGATGTACTGCGCTGAATAAAATGATATGAAATCAGAATTATATTACTGAAAAACGGTAATATGACGGTTTTATAATGTCCCAAATGTGATGCCTTCTGGGCAAAACACAAGACATCTATAAAACAACTATATTGATTAAAAAAACTGCAAAAACGGAACTGGAATAATTACACATGTGAAACTTAAAAACTTTAACACCGCTAGCAATTCGCCGAACAACAGACCTGATGTAGCCTGAGGCGGTCGTCAGCTGCTCAACCAGCGGATTTCCTTCTAGCAACAACGTCTCCACGGGGAGCCCTTTCAGCTTTTCCAGCTCACTTATCTTGCCGATCTTTAAATATTGCTTTTAATACAGCACGAATATCCTAATCTTGAGAAAAGATACTAAATCAGACCCGATTATTCGATAAGTCCAGCACTTTCAGGAACTTTGTAATACTCGTAAGAACAGCAGTGTAGTCGAGAAACCTTAGTTGGTTTCCCTTAATAAAGACGGTTAAACAGCACATGGAAGAATTTTTGCTATGCGGTGCATGGCGAGCGTGCGCCGACTGCCCAATTCAACCGGGAAAGGCCTTGTTATATGCCTAAGATATGAAAAATTCACCTGTAGGCTCAGAGCGGTTATGGAACCGAATCTCTCGTCTATCCTGTCGACGACGGTCAACATCACATTATTCTTATTCAGCATCATATGAAAATCTCGCTCCTTGAATTCTAAAGGAAACACATCACCTATACTCAATCTATAATGGTGCTCATGCAATGTTCAGGTACGCCCTACCTATATTCAACAAAAGGCTCATAACTCATCACCCAAATTTAGGCCAGGTGGGAGTTGAAGACTTCAGTTGAAAAAAAAAAGTTCTGTGCGAGAACCGCCTCCGAAATTTCATAGAGTGCAAAAATATCGAACAATCGCATATATATATATATATATATATATATATATATATATATATATATATATATATATATATATATATATATATATATATATATATATATATATATATATATATATATATATATATATATATATATATATATATATATATATATATATATATATATATATACAATCATTCCATTAGGTTGGCCCGTAATTTCTGCCCAAAAGGATCCGCGAATTTTCCCTTGTTCGCCTGTGATTTTTTGATCATCTGTGTATACCATTCTAATGGACAACTTTTCTTCTATCTGATAGCGCTTAACGCTACGCGAAAAACTCGGCCTGCTTCGAGTTTCAAATGGAAATATTGAGGATTCAAGCACAAACACCGGTCGGATCACGGCCGCATGGACGGCAGACCCCCCCCCTCCGCGATCCGCCCACCAGTGCCCGAGCGACTTTTTGGATATTTTTTGTAATTTGTATTAAAAGTATCCTCTAAGTGTTTTCCCTTTTCCATTCCTTTCGAAAATCCATTATTTAGAAATTTTCACCGTTGTCCCGCGGGACAGTAAGCACTTGAACATGGCTTTGTAAATGTCGCGGGTTAGCAGATGCATCGAATATGAACGGTTTTATTCCCGCAATCCGACCGCCCGGTTCTAGTGCTGCCCGCGACTCAACCGACAAATCTACGTCAGTCCGCGATCCGACCGAAGCTCGAATGGCTGCAGACGATCCGACCGACGAGTCCACATTGTCCAGTGATCAGCCCGGCGAGACTTCCGCCTACAGCCAACCGCCCGTCATGCTCCAGCGATCGACCCAGAAGCTCTTCGTGCCGGTAGTCAGAACGGTGTTACTATCTGAGGAAGTTTTTCCCGCCAAAAATGTGCGAATACCCCTCGTTCTCTTCCTTCTATACGTCAGGGCTGTCTATCTTCATAGAATATTCGGACCCTGTGATGGCTAGATTGTAGCGCATAAACGGGGTCGCGGACTTTGTTCAATAGGGAGGACTACGCAAACTCCCAAAAATGACAATTTTATCTTATCTTCATGTTCAATAGGGAGGACTACGCAAACTCCCAAAAATGACAATTTTATCCTATCTTCACTATCCAATGAGTTTATGACGTCCAAGTGCACATTTGAGTATAGTGGACAGTGTCATATCAATAGTTATCCATTGCGCCCACTACACAGACATTAGTGAGGAAGTTCCCGAGAACGACAGCAGAACTTCACTCGAAACAACTGGGCAACTTCCCCCGAATCGAGGGGAGGCGGAGGGGACCTCCGACAAGCAGGTCTTCTCTTGTTCTCCCGATCGCCAGTCTTCCCCAAGCTGTCGCAACCCAACACCGGTTGCTCATTGATTTATCAAAAGTCGGCTGGCCGCAACTCGTCGTTTTCAATTACTGTACTTCGAAAGCAGGAATAGGGCTAAAAATACTCAACCTTTGTCGAAAGATTACAGAGAAGCTTGTTATCTCCCCTGACAATCTGCACAGAGATACCTTACACCGCCCTTGAGTGGCAGGTCTGCTCCCTCAACTTGCGAAGTGCGAGACCACATCGCGACTAGCCCGTTTGCATCATCGTATACACAGCGGCTTTGTTTTCTCGTTCATCATGCTCGGGGGAAGGCCATGGGAACAACCGTCAAGCGAACTTCCCTTGTTCTTCCCCGAGTCGACTGTTTCGAACGCCTTATCGTTGTGTATAATTCGAGGGGAGAGGGGCGGGACGTTCAACTCCGGGAAGACGTCTCGCTCCTCTCCCCTCGACCGAGTAATAACGACCAAATCAGGTCTATTGTCCTTGGGAAATTCCCCACAAATATCTCAGTACAGAGCACTTTTTCGAAAAAAAAATCGAATTCTGAAAAAAAGGATCTATAATTTACAAAATATCATTAGATGCACACTGTCCATAATAGTCGATTATGAGTTTGTGCGCCACAAAATTGACAGATGTTGAAGAGGTGATAACACCGTCACTTTTGAAAAAAAAAACTTCGGAATTCACCCCACTGAAGAAGTTACACGAACCCGTTTTGGTGCTATAATCTATCCTACAAATAGTGCAAATCGTTTACGAACTGAAACAGCCCGCAAGGATGGAATGAAGAGAACCAAGGAGATTTCAAGGTTTTTATTACTGAAAATTCCGTCGACATTCTGATATAGAATTCAAAGCAGATCTAATTTTCCGGGTATCGTTAAACGCTATTGCAGGGAGGAAGTGCAGTGCTCTCAAAAAGAAAAACTACCTTACATGATCAAAAGATCACAGACGGACAAGGAAAAAACTTCCTGATTAACTTTTGCGCACAACTTTCCGAGCAGAAAATGCCTTCCTTATCTATGATAGAAGGGAGATATTCGGAGAGTTCGAAATCCGACTCCATTCAAGTCGAATATCATGAAGAAATCTCTATTTGCTCATATCAACGCGTACCAAGATATTTGGAAACTGGTCTAGTTCGAAAGGTTTGCTTCTGATCTCTTAATGGCAAAAACGGATTAGCCCAAGTATAAATCCGAGGCGAGAAATTGGCCATCAATTGAAACTAGGCATGGTGTACCCAGATAGCAGCAACCTACTTTGATCTAAACCAAACTCGCTGAGATCAAGTGATCGTGACTCGTGATTGTATCTGCTATCTACAACTGCCTGAAAGAGATTCTCGTGCATATACTCTTAATCCGACTATTACTACCAAGCGTTCTATAGAATTAAAGTTCGACTATTACTACCAAGCGTTCTATAGAATTAAAGAGAAGCCAGCGCCTTTGGCCATTGTTGTGTAAAACTCGGGAGGAGGGGTCGTAATCAGGCGTAATCAGGGATGTGCGGCAATTGCCGTTTACCGTTTGTCGTTTGCCGAAATTTTTGTTACTTTTCCGGCAAAACTCGGCAAAACATTGGAAGGAAACGCCGTCTATGGTCGCGGCTATGTGGGCACTAGGGGTAATTCAATTATCCGTTGTTCATTCAACCGTTATCCGGCTTTCTGAGTTATCTGGGGTGGTAGTAAATCTGTTTGAAAACGCGAGGTAACTCGCGGTAAGTTCGCGGTAAACTGCAGCTAAACGCGAGCTTTTTATTTGAATATTTCCAGGAAAGGGATCGGAACTTGCTAAAACTACGCACTCGCATGCCACGTTAAGAGACACTAGATACGCATAGTGTACAAAAATTCCCGAAAAAAATTTATTCTGTCTTTCCTGGAAAACATTGATTTTAAAAAAAAATTCTGAATATTTTTTGAACTTTTTTTAGCTCGCAGTAAGTTCGCGCAAAACCTCAAATTAACGCGAGTTGACAGAGAAATTGGACTAGTGTGTGAATGAGGAGAAAGATGCATAGTTTCGAACAAGTCCTCTGGAGAACTTTTTGTAAAGCTATTCATTTTTTTCTTCATTGATAATCTATTTCCATTTTCTCTGTCAGCTCGCGTTATGTTGCACGTTTGAACTTAACACGAAATCACCACCCAGTTGTATTATGACTCATTTCATATGAGTTACTCGCAGTCGGTTCTAGTTTCGTCAGAGCGCGGCTACCGATCGCGGAGCCGTAGCGGCACAATCGCGAAGCCGCAGAGGCACTACCGCGGAGGCGCAGCGGCGATTTCCTTGATTTTCATGAGGTCTCCCTACGTCTTGTTTTTGTTCATCTGATGTCTTGAAAAGAAACTACTCCCTTGAATTAGAATTATTAGAATGCTGACATAAGAATTGGAAGAAAAAGGAAAAAAATAGAGCGGTACATGTCAATAACTTTTGGGCCAATCTAAGGGATGAGGTTTTTGCCATTCGCCGATTGCCGGCCGTTTTTGGTTTTTTTTTTTGCCAATTGCCATTTGCCGAAATCTCAAAATCGTTTGCCGCACATCCCTGGTCGTAATCCAAGGCCAGAAGGATACTTCGTCGCAGCGACAATCTTACCCTGCGACTCACTCCTGATAGTGTTTGCAGCGCGCATCGCGTTTAACTCAGTGAGAGGGTAAAGGGTTTTGGAAAACAGGTGAAGGGGTCGTAACTTTGACCTACTGGTCAAAATGGTCGGTAAAGGGATGATAAATCGCAGAAAGCTCCGAAAAATGAGCCTGATCCCAGACGAACTCCAAATTTGCACAAATAGAAGGTATATATACAAAAATGATAAATAAGGGGTCGTATCAGCGATTCTTCTCCAACCAACCAGTATAACAGAGGTTTCTTCCTTACTGAGACGAATCCACGGGGCAACAACATTGTCGACATATATAGTCATTCGATCACCGGTGATTCTGTGCACAACACGCCGCGAGATGGCTCTGCAAGCCTCCGCTGATTCCTTGCTCTAAAATTTAATCTTCTCCTAAACAATCCTACTCCAATCATGAAACGAATTTCAGTAATGAAAAACCGTACCTTCAAAAAGAATTCTACATCTCCTTTCGTAGTAGTGGTGACTAGTAACGGCTTGAGATCCTCGATCTGTTGGTGTAGTTGTTTCATAATCCACGGTACGGTGAACTTACGCCCATATTTTATCTGAAAAATGCTATTTATGACGTGAATGAAATACTTTGCATTAAGGTGGCATTCTAGAGTTCTGCGAGTTGCGACACGTATAAGCATATAGCTGAGCTCTGGTACATCCCTAGTGACCTGCTGATCACCAGCAGCGGAGCGGTGGGCCTCGGTGAAATATAACTACTGATAGGGAGGTTTCGACGAAAAAGCCACCGCTCCGCGCTGTGATAACCGAGAACATGAGTTCACTTGGAATGAAACAGAGTCTACGTGCTCGGAGCGTACCCGCACGCGAGCTCTCTTGCGGCAAAATGCTCGGA
Source organism: Aplectana chamaeleonis (assembly GCA_029168955.1). NCBI lineage: Eukaryota > Metazoa > Nematoda > Chromadorea > Rhabditida > Cosmocercidae > Aplectana > Aplectana chamaeleonis. Next base: position 1,717,219 of record JAPDOI010000073.1, read on the forward strand.
GGCTTTTTTCTTCTTCTTTACAGCCACAGAGAGGGGCACCGTCACAGGTTCAGAAACTCGGCCACAAGCGTTTGGTTCATCCACAAATCTATTGTCGTCAATGTAGCCGGTCTCATCAGGCAGTTGAGCAGGTGTGCAGTAGTATGCCCCTGACCACCGCAGTCCGGGCACTCGACAGATTTGCTGCTATGGATCCTATGCAGATATAGGGGAGTGTCCACAGCGTAACGAGGCAAGGGTGCACCTGGCACGCCTGCCAAGTTCTATCTCGGTTTCGCTGACCTTGGGAGGTGCGAATCCCAAGATGGAGTTTATAGCAACTCTGCTCAAGTGTTCCTTCACGAATCGGGTATGCTCCGCGCGCAAGAGACGGAGGCGTTCTTGTGCTTCGGTCCATCTCTGCATATGCGAGCTTCGGCGTGTACCCTCTGATCCGGGCCTGATTCAGTGTGAGCAATTGCGGACTTGCGTCGTGGGGGCGCGACGCGTCGCTTTCGTACGAGCTTTCGCGCCCGCCCCTCATCAGCTAATCGTGTGCCAATTTTCTACATTTAAAGGTTTTTTTTCTAGTTCTTTCATCGAACGAAAGCGATGCGTCGCGCCCCCATGACGCAAGTCCGCAATTGCACACACTAAATCGGGCCAGGAACCAGAGAATAAGTGCTCGATTGGAGAGCTTCTAGAACATTCCGTCTCGATTCGCACTGCACAATTTCGGGCGCGTTGCAGCTTGGACTAAGATGTGTCCGACACGGTGTGCTGCCACACTGGCGCAGCATACTCAAAGGCGAGTTGCACAATAGCCTTATACGGCGAGGATCGTTTTTTTTGTTATGGTTTGATAGAGGGTGCAAGAGAATTTGGGTTTTTGCTCCCAGGATTTTCGGACACGCTCCTGTTTGGAAACTGCGAACCTCCAAAGAGCAGTTTTCGACTATTTTCCATGTACATCTTAAACAGAAACGAATTTTCCAGACCATTAAAGGCAGTGTTCACGATAGATTTCACTTTTGATATCTCCGCCTTTTACGGAAGATCTTGTGCCCTATACAGCAAGGCATGCTTACAGAGAAAACAAAAACCGTGTTTTTTTTTGCTAAAAGAGGGCCACCTTTGCGATGGATGACACCTATCAATGCAATCAAGCGATTTGGCTCGCTTATCAGTACTTTTCTGACTTGATAATGTCATGTTATCACAATCTCGAGAGTTCAATTTTTCATGTCGAGGGGCGGAAAGGGAGCATGAGACGTTTTGATGAAATCATAAGGCTTGTTTGCATTCGTTATTTTGCCATTCCTCGCTCGTTTTTTCTTGCTGCGAACTTCTGTGGGCAGCGAAGGATCGACTGCAATTCGCATCATAACAGGAAATTTTAGACCAAGAAAAAAATCGAAAAAAATTATTCTTTTTCGCGTTTTTCTCGATATTGATTTTTTTCGAAAACAAAAAAAAACTAAAAACGCACACTCCTGATCGGTATATGAGCCAGTCAATTCGTGGCTAATCCAATTAATTGAAACCTTCTCATTGTCTAATAAGATTCTTTTCCAGTGCAGAAGTAGATGTCTAGCTCCTGGCAAACCTGAACCTACGGGGAAGTCGGTATACCTGTATGCCGAAGGTCCAGGTCCGTTCCTAAAGTGCATTATGAGTGCCTAGGACACCCTTGCCGGCAGGTGGAGGTTTTAGTGCATCTTGCTTATATGCCAGGACTATTCAGCTATCTCCTTCAACACTGTGAGGAAGTCGTGTTCAGAATAGCTTACATTTTAGCCGATTTCTCATGAGGTTAAGTACTACATCCCGAGTAAGTGGCCTAATTCTAGAGATCAGAGCGGTGAGGGGTGGCCCTTCCCAGGTCAGACTTTCTCAGTATCGTAAAGCATATTTTCTCTTGTTTTTACTTGCGTTCTGTTATTTTCAGTGACCAGTTTTAGTTAAATCAGTTTTTTCCCCAGGAATTCTGTTAATGACTTAATGATGTGCCTATCTGTCATTGTGAGGCGCACCTTGAGTGCATTTGAATATATAAATATCGCACTTGGTCGAAGGACCAACGCTGAAAGGTTCAAAATACGTCAAAATCGAGAAACGGGAAACTTTCGTTCCAACCTAATATCTCAAGTTTTCCTGTGTTTTGTGCAAGTTGATAATATATCATCCCTCACTTGGTGGTGATGACCATTTAAAATTGTCTCGTAGGATCCAGGGCGCACGTTCGGTCTGAGCAACCATCCTAAGAAAGTCAGTGTGCGTGTAGATGCTACTGCGTGAGAGGTCGTCAGCGAAAAAATTGTTTTTTTTTAGGATTACCAGTACTTTGCCCACGAGAAACAGCCACATCTTTCCTTGGTCTGGGACAGCTACCACGAGTTTCAAGATTTAATTCCTCATGAAAAGCATTGTGCCATCCCACTAACCGACATCGCAACTCGCCAGTAAAAGGCACTGAAATTATTTTTCCGCCCATGCTTATCAGACTACGATAAGCAAAATCTGCGGTATGACTTTAATAATTATCTACCTACCCTAATCCTATACACCATCTCCACATTTCTTGACATCCCTCCAGCACTTCTTAGAGTCTGATCGTCTTTTCTGCCGCTTCGATTTCCACCAGCTCCATGCATGACACGTCCAGATAGCATATTAATACGAGCAACCGTGCCCTGCTCTTGTTGAGGTCTATCATCTGAAGCTACACAGGAAGATCATTTATTTCAACCTGTATCAGGTTAAATACAACTATAGAAATTCAGAAATATATCATCATTTCATTCATCAAAATTGGTGCTATGTGGAATGGGGGAGGTGGTATATGTTATGAATAGTTGTGGTGCTGCTGGCACCAAGCGCACTCGCCACGGCGCGCCTTATTGCCACCCGGGATTAAAGGCGACTGGCATGGGGGCACAGACACTACTATGACACCCTCTCCTCTCTCGAGTCAAGGTTAGTGAGTGACCTAATCAATAATTGGCTCAATTTGTCCTTCGTCTACTGACTCCTCGTAAACCACATTTGAACAGTGACTTCTTCGAACTTGGTAAATTCCTAAGCGCCTTGGGCGCTATTCATACTCCTCAACGCAAGCGCGTGACGCCCGCTCTGCCATGGCGGCGACGGCTGTATCGGCTTTTTAATCATTTTCATTATCAATCATCATTTATCATCATCATTTCATTCCGGTTCGTGTTAATTAACTCCATTACTATCCTCTGATATCGTGGTGGTGAACGCGTAACTAGAATTAGCTTGTTTGGAAAAGTTAGGTCCACTTTTTTCCGCTTCGCCATGGCGTCGTCGCTGGAGTATTCATAGTCTTTGCAAGAGCGGCACGCGCGTCATGCGCTCGGAATTTATTCATACTATAACGCCACGCCCGCGCGTCACGCGCTTGCCGCGCTGGCGTTGAGTAGTATGAATAGCGCCTTAATAAAATTCATAATTCCATGTGAGACGGTTTCCCAAGGTGACTTTTGATCCTGATTCGCTTGGAAAGGATGATGAGGGCTCAGACTTACTTCATGTCGAGATACTACCATTCAGATATTTTCTCTATTAGGTTACCTAAATCCTTATATTTCTCTATTGGGTTGACTAACCCAGTGTGACTAAATTCAAGTTCTATTATTATATAATAGGTCTTATTAATTCTTGCTGTTAATGAATTTAATTACAAATGGCTGTTATTTACATTATGTACAATTTTCGGGGGTGTGTATACAAGTCTGTTGGTACCTGCTCGTTGGTGCCCCTGCTTCTACTGAACCCAGCAGACATTTGAGTGTACACAGGGAACGTTCGAGCGATATAGCGTGCACAACTATATCGCGAAAGTATCCCGCACTACGCATAAAGGTGTCGCCGTCCGGCACACTAAGGCCTCTGGTCCATAACACCTTAGGATCCGTACCTAGGGAGTCATGGAGTCTTTGGCCACAAGCCACAATTTCGCCACCCTGAACTGTCGATCGCTGTCGAGTGATATCCAAAAAACTGCGCTATCCAGACTTCTGAGCTATTTCCATGCACCGTTTGCTGCTTTGCAGGAAACCCGCCTCTAGGATAGACCCGTCATCAGCGTCGGAGAGTACACCATCTACTGCGGTAACGCTGACGATAGGAGAGTGGGAGGCTGTGCAATAGCTGTAAGGAAGGATTTCAATGGTATGGTCAAGGAGTTCGGCTCAACGTCGTGTCGGAATGCATTCGTACGACTGCGGGATCACAGAGGATTCAATCTGTGGATAGTGAGTGCTCATGCGCCCACTGAAACCGCCGAAGACAATTCGAAGGATGCGTTTTATGAGGAACTCAATACGTTGCTGGCCAGGATACGTTGTCAACATGCTATTGTCGTGGGGATTGACGCAAATGCGAAGATGGGACTTGATCAGGAATCCGAAGTACTCGGTAAATGGTTCTACCCAGTGGAGCAAACATCGGACAATGGCTACCGCCTTGTCGACTTTTGTGAACGCAGTGGTCTGATTATTGCATCGACATTCAAGAGGAATCATCGCCGCCATCAGCTTACGTGGCAGGGACCAACCCGGCTATCTCCAGAAGAGCAGCGGAAGCGGAAGATGACAACTTTGAAACTACAGCTTGACTATGTCCTGACGAGGAATATTCCAGTATCGGACATTCGAAGATCTAGAGCTGTGTGGGATGTCGCATTCGATCCGGATCACCGTCCTGTTCTGTTGAACTTCACTGCGAGGATTCATAAGAGGAAGCGAGGGGCTCAGCCTCTCCAGAGGATTGACATGACAAGTCTCAGAGATGAAGAGTGCAGAAGGAATTTCCGACAACGCGTTTCTATTCACATCGGAGTACGGACTAAGAAGAAACTTTGCGACGCGGATTCTTTTGTCAAATGCATCCAGGACGCTTCGAAAGAGGCACTCCCGGTTGTACAGCCTAAGAAGAAGTTCGCCTACGTCTCAGAAGAAACAACATCTACCTACAACAGAGTATGTGCTCTCCGAACTGCAGGAAACTTCGTGGAGGAGAAGCGTCTGAGGAGGAAGTTGCGTCGGCAGCTTCAAAGTGACCGCGAACGAGAGTGGACGTGTAGAGCTAAGGAGTTCGAGAAGGCTTGGGAGGAGAAGAATTCGAGGAAAGCCTACACGTTGCTGCGACAGTATAGCGGGAAGATGAAGAGATGTTCTCCTGTCTTGAACACTACCAATGGAGTTGCAGTTGGTGATGCGACGCTGCCAATATGGAAGGATTACTTCAGTTCACTACTGAATCGTCCAGCGCCATCAGTACCTGAGCTCCCGCATGTTCAGAGAGCACATTACGATGTCAGTGAGGAACCGCCGACTGAGTCTGAAGTTTTGGATTGTGTCCGGAAAATGAAGAATGGAAAGGCAGGTGGAGATGACAACATCACTGCTGAAATGCTGAAAGCTCTTCCTCCGTCTGGGATTCGTGAAATGACCAACACCATCCGTGCCATATGGATGAGCGAAAGAATACCCGATTCGTGGAGACATGCGATCATCGTACCTCTTCACAAGAAGCTATCCGTCACGGATCCTAAGAACTACAGAGGAATCTCTCTACTTCGTGTCATGTACAAGGTTTTAGAACGTATCATTCTCGAGCGACTTGTCAAACATCGTGAAGGAACGACCAGAGATGAGCAAGCCGGTTTTCGACCTGGAAGATTGACCATCGACCAAGTGTTCGTCGTGAGAAGAGTAATTGAATCGTGGCAGCGGTTTTCGAAGCCATTACAGCTTGCTTTTTTGGACTTTAAAGCCGCGTTTGAGTCTCCTCATCGTGATCGATTGCTCAATGCTCTGCGAGCAGATGGAGTCCCGGAAAAGTATGTTCGGTTAATCGAGGACATGAACAAAGGAACAACAGCAGCAGTTCGTACACCTGTCGGATTTACGTCAGCTTTCGAGGTGAAAACAGGAGTAAGGCAAGGAGCCGTTGCAGGACCTTTTCTTTTCAACTTCGCCGTTGATGACATCATGCGTAGAGTTGCAGAACAGTTTCCTGCGGATGTGATCCTAACACCATCAGGACGCTCCCTTGTCGACCTGGAGTACGCCGACGACATTGTGTTATTCGCTGAAAACAACGCAAAACTGCAAAGGATTGTGAACCTCGTTTCGAAGTATGCCGCAGCCTATGGACTTCGTCTTCGTCCCGACAAATGCAAGCAGATGTGGGTCTCTCAGAGGCCTTCAACTGGAGTTTGTGTGGACGGACAACGTATCGAACTGGTGGACGATTTCTGTTATTTGGGCTGTTTGCTGAAGAACGATGGTAGTTATGCAGCGGATATTCGACAACGATGTGCGAAAGCTACGTCTGCATTTAATTCTCTAACCAAGTGTTTGTGGTCTACCACCATCGCGAAGGAAGTCAAGTTGCGCGTCTACCTATCCGCTATTCGCCCTATCATGATGTACGGATCGGAGACGTGGGCAGCACCGAAAACGCAGATGGAAAGGTTGGATTGCACGGAGAGGAAGCTTTTTAGGCGTTTGCTTGGATATTTCTGGCCGCGTGTATGCCATAACGAAGACCTTTACAAGGAAATCGACGCAGTACATCAACGCTTGACACGAGGGAGGTGCCAGCATCTCCTAACGCCATCTCAAGCAGCAATGGAAAGTCGACTTCGACTGCTCGGGCATATACTAAGAAGAACGCCGGATCGTCTCGTACAACACGCTTTAAAAATGCTTCCAAATCCTGTCTGGAAACGGCCACCTGGGCGTAGGCGAAAGTTCTGGACGGATGTGGTTAAAGAGGATTTAAAGTCACTCGGCATCGAAAGACAGTTCAGGCGCGATGTTTCGTTTCGCAGGAAATGGAATAGTGACAGCTGGATGGAATGTGTTCAAATTGTGGCTGAAGACCGTGAAAAATGGACACGGCTGACTACTAGGACGGCACACCTCGGTGAAGATGCGGAATGACCGCGTCAGGCGAAAGCCAACCGATTAAGTCAAGTAAGTCATGTACAATTTTCGCAAAAAAACTGTGCAAAAAACAGAATTCAATGCTTATCATTCATCGGTCATGTCATTGAATGATGTTTACAATTTAATATACATAATTAAACGGAGATATTGATATCCTCCTTGAAAAATTGGGTAGCGATTAAAAACGATCAGCTAAACAAAGATTTTTGCTGAAAAACCGAAAATTTCAAAAAAAGACAAAAAGATATCACTCGCAAATTGAAAATGAAACTAGACAATTAGAGATAATATTTTTCCTCTTTACAGCCAGCCACAACGAGGGTTTTGTCATAGGTGAAGAAACTGAGCGACTAGCAGTGGATTCGTCCGTAGATCCATTGTGGTCCGCGTGCTAGGTCTCACCTGACAGTTAAATAAATGTGCGGTGTTATGGCCGATGGAACCGCAGTCTGAACAAACATCAAATTTGCTGCTGTCAATCTTGCGTAACATGAGCATTGTCAAGTGATCGCAGCGCAGCGATGCGAGTGTGCATCTAGCCCTTCTTCGAGTAGAGTCTCGGATGTGCAGACTGGAGGCGGTACTCCTCCTTGTATAGGATTTACCGCCGCCTCATTATTTTGACGCCGTGCGAACTTGGCGTGCTCCTCTTGCAGAAGACGGAATCGTTCTTGCTTGTGAGTCGTACCATCTTCGCAAGTTGACTTTGCTTGGTACATCGGCGAATGGCTTTCTTTTTGTGTGTAAGTGTGTGTGTGTGTGTGTGTGTGTGTGTGTGTGTGTGTATGTATGTATATATATGTGTATGTGTATGTGTATGTGTATGTGTATGTGTATGTGTGTGTGTTTGTGTGTGTGTGTGTGTGTGTGTGTGTGTGTGTGTGTGTGTGTGTGTGTGTGTGTGTGTGTGTGTGTGTGTGTGTGTGTGTGTGTGTGTGTGTGTGTGTGTGTGTGTGTGTGTCTCTCTCTCACTCCTAACGGTGTTTAGCACTCTCCAAGACGGGTTGTTTGGTTGTTTAATAATATTAATACGGAATTGTTGGGCTTGGAGCTGAGAGTGCTCCTTTACTGGTGATAGATGGGTTTGGGCATGCAGATGCTCGACTGTGGAACTCTTTGCACATCCGGTGGCAATGCGAAGAGCAGCATTTTGTACGCGTTGCATCTCAGTCTAAGAGGATTCTGAAACTAGGTGCTGCCGAACCGGTACGGCGTCTTCCATGGCTGGCTGAAGAATCACCTTATACGTCGTGAGTATCGTTTCCTTGCTGCTACCACATGATGTACCGCCCAGGGCCCTGAGAACATTGAGCTTCGCTTTCACGACAGCCTGCTTCTGCTCGGTATTCTTATGAAACTTGAGCGAAGGATCGAGCACAAGACCGAACAGCTTTGGATACTGAGCAGTAGGCAGACGATCTCCATTCCACTCTACATCCGGATAAGCTCTGTGCTCGAATGGGTCCGTTGTGACGACGGATACTGATGACTTGAATGCGGAGATCTTCAGGATCTCGTTGATCTTGGTGGCGGCTACCTGTATATCACGGCCTCGACACATGATTGTTATGTCATCAGTGTACGCGATAATTTTGATATCCCGTGGTGGTTCAGGCATATCTTCGAGATACAGACTGAAGAGAGCTGGTGATCAAACACCGCCCTGGGGGACTCCAGCTGCTATAGGAATACTGTTGTAAAGTACCTCTTGCAAGTTTAGTAAATTCAAAAATCTATGTTCGGAATTTCATTCTTTAATTCGGAAACCCGAATGATGTACCACTTACAAGCTTTGTTATGCCAAAAATCCGATTCAGCACCTTGGATTTCCTGTGTTTAATTTTTGAACTGAGAGCTTTCAATATCTTTGAAATTGGCCCCATTTCGAAGTTTCAAATCCATCTAAGCTAATCTATTTAGCGTCATTCAGCAACGAGTGGCAGGCTAGTGAGATTCCTGCAAAGAGTATTCAGATAAAAACAGCCCACTTTCCGCCGGCCATGTCGGGCTAGTCAACTTCGCGCGGTCCCAATTCCGTATGCGTGGCGCAGCTCCCCCCCCCCCTTCCCGCGGAGAGGGAGGCTCTCCCGTCTTCCCGCGGAGTGTCGGCGGGCAGTCGGCTATTCCTGGAGGTCATCGAACATTCACTCATCGATTCCCACTTTGATATCATCATTGCACCACCCACTAGAGTGGAGCCAGTGAACAATTGCTGAGCAGAGAACGCTATGTTGAGACTCTTTTCAAAAACCTCGCTGTGTACGACGCTGGCTTTGGGCAGGTGAGCCACTGTCCGTTAATGGCATCTGCGAATGGGAAGACTGCAAGAGCTAGTGAGTGTAACAAGCATCCCCGAGTAAGCTACTCCTTACTTGTCAAGCGCAGTTCAAGATGAAATGCCCAGAAGCGGGTTTTTTTGAATTTTGTCTGAACAGATCTTTACTTGAATGGTGGTTTTTAAATGTGCCGCCAACCACTTCTGGATTGTCTTCTGTCAGTCATCAGATTAGCAGTTAGGCGGTTGCATAAGGGTCGCAGAGTGCTTGTTCACCGTGCACGGGCAGTCAACAAAACGACACTGCCGACAGCGGGAGAGGTTACGGGACGTCGGCTAGTGGTACGGCGGAAAGTGTGCTGTCTGTATCTGAGTAATGTCCGGGGGTCATGTGTCAATAAGGAGGTACGGTAGGATACCGTACACCTACCGTATGCCAGCTCTCCTCCAGGTGTACATAACATGTTCCGTCCCATGGGGAGGCACTGCATGCACTTGGCCACGCCCATTTTACCATGTCGCACCAAATTCGAGCAGCTATACGGGGTTTCCGGATCCGAGATGCTCTACCTACGCGTGATGGATCTGTGGAGTCAACTACCAAGATCAAGAAGACTCATCAATCGAGCGTCAACAATTCCACGAAGAGTTTTTTTTCTGTGTGGGAGTGCAAATGGCTGGCTGATGCACTCCTTCGTATCCTACTATTACGAGCTGGCATTGAGAGGAACCCTGGACCAAGCAGCAAGACTCCGCGATATCCCTGTCGTCACTGTGGATTATCTGCTCAACATGCAAGCGTCCAGTGCGGTGGTTGCCTTGGCTGGGTACACCTCAAATGTACGGGGTTAACCAGCTTTAATGACTACACTGATGCTTATTGTTGTAATTCTTGCTCCAAATCTCCCCCCCCCCCCATAGTTCCTCTTCATAGTCTTGACATTTTCCAACTCAATATCAAGCTCCTGCGTGCCAAACTTATCGAACTCACATTGTAAATACATTGAACGCTTCCATCCAGATGTCATCCTTCTTCAGGAGACAAAACTTAGCCCATCATCCTCCCTACCCCGCCTCCCCGGTGATACGTCTTACCACCTCCCTCGCACATCTCGCGGTGGAGGCGTTTCTACGTTTGTAAAATCTTCTATACCTTCTCATCTTACAGCTCTCTCTTATGACAATGTCCACATCTACAACTCTGTCTAGTGACCACATCCCCATTTTTGTCCATATTGATCTCTCCAACTCTCTTGCGAATTACAGTGGCATTCGCCAACGTTCATACCTTTATTTAGGCCTTGCAGACTGGGGCCTGTCCAGAGAGGTTTCTTTCCCCCAGGCAGCTGAGTATTCATGAAATGGCGACGTGCACCAGAAAGAGCGTCACACATCTGACGCTATCCGGAAGGCCATGAAAGCGGCCATACCAGGAAGACGTGTAAAGACTTTCTACCCAAACGTCACCAGGGAGATACTACAGAAAATCCGGACAAGAGATGAAATGAGATCTGCCAACCAGCTGAACCCTGAGGTCACTCAACTTGACGATGAGACTAGAAAGGACCTGGATAGACATAAAGAAGAGGAGTGGCAGAAGTTCACTGAAAAACTGAAATTCAAGACAGATGGCGCTGCGACATGGAAAATTTTGAGAAAGCTCCCTGGGAAAGCCACACCTTCCACCGTCTCCACGATCGAGTTTGAAAATAATGAATTAAAGTCAGGAAGGGAGGCTGCTTACGCCCTGGGCTAGAGCTTCTTCATAACAAGTGCCAAGCGAGGCCCGAAAAACAGAGTGACAGTAAGGGGCTACTTCCGCTACTGAGCACGACCGAGGCCTTCGCCCCTGCGCAGGTGGAGAAGATATTAAAGGAAATGCGTAACTCTAAAGCTATCGGACCTGACGGAATCTGTCCCGCAGTCGTAAAGAAGCTTCCAAGTAAACTTCTCCCGCTGCTCACCGACTTAATTAATTCATCATTTCGAACATGCACAGTGCCACAAGATTGGAAGACAGCGAATGTCGTCCCACTGCCGGAGCCCGGAAAGCCGCAGTCGTTAGCGAAAGAATATATGCCCATAAGCCTTTTATCGCCACCAGCCAAGGTTGCTGAAAAGCTAATAGTCAATGATTTAGCTCAGCGTAAAGAAAAGCAGCAACACCAGCATGGTTACAGAAACCTGCATTCAACCACGACGGCACTGCTGGAAATCGTTGGCCATGCCATCGATGGTTTCAATAGGAAGCAACCACTCAGAACCGTCGCTGTAGCTCTGGATTTGACAAAGGCATTCGACAGCGTCAACTTGGGCATGTTATCGGGAAGCTTGTTGAAGTTTTCTATACCTCCATGGCAGAAGCGCTGGATGACTGCATTCACTAAGGGCCGTCGAGCGTAAGTTATGTTCCAAAGTCATGTTTCAAGCAGTATTCCCATTGCTGCCGGTGTCCCGCAAGGCGGAATCTTATCGCCAGCTCTGTTTAATCTGTACCTAGAGAACATTCCAGCTACTTCCCAGGACATAGAACTTGGCTCCTATGCTGACGATATGACTATCATGTGCCAAAACCGCGACATTCAAGCCGCCGCGAGTAAGATCAACGAGTAACTGATTGATTATAAAAGCTACTTTGACAACAAAATGCTCAGGGTCTCAGCCGCCGAATCCTCAGTATCGATTTTGCCAACTGACCTCAAAGTGCACAGTGCCCATCCTGAAGTCAACTGGGGTGGAGATCGCCTTCCTGCGGCTCGATTCGTCGAACTGCTTGGCCTTATATTTGATCCACCGGTAAGGTTTCTCAAGAATATCGAAGAAAAGCAGATAGTGGTCAAGGCCAAGCTCAATGTGCCAAGGGCACTGGGAGGTACATCATGGGGCTGCAGCAAGGAAACTATTCTGACCACATATGAGGCTATATTGCAGCCCGCCCTGGAGTATGCGGCACCTGTTTGGCAGCACTTAGTGTCGGACACATCCTGGAGTAAAACGCAGCGTGTGCAAACGCTGCTCTTCGGATCGCCACTGGGTGTGCTAGGAGTTCGTCCATTGAACATCTTCACGCCGAGGCCCGGGTGCTACCAGTGAAGGAGCATTGTCAGCTCCAGGCCCAGCAGCTGCACATCAACATCATAAAACAGCCCAACCACCCATCTTGGAGAGTACTTGAGCCTGTAAGAGAGAGAGAGAGAGAGAGAGAGAGAGAGAGACATCAGAAAACCCTTCGCCGATGCTCCGAATGAAGACAATCTGCAAAGATGGCACGATTTACATCAAGAACGCCTCCGTCTGTTGTGCGAGGAGCACACCTAGTTCGTCCGAGGGTATCTGGAAAGAGCGGCTATCAATCCTATTCTGTGTACTGTGCCGCCTCGAGTCTCTGGGTCTGAGTCTCAGCTGAGTAGACGTGCCAGATGCACTCTTGCATCGTTGCGCTGTGGGCACTCAGCGTTCCTGAAGTCCTACGCGAACAGGATCGACAGTCGCACTCCCGACGCTTGCCCGGACTGTGGTGGTACTGGCCACTATACACTACACTTATTCAACTGTCCAAAAAACGCACAACATTGATTCCTATAGACCTTTGGACGAATCCGACGCTGGACGCCCAGTTTCTGGGCCTATTACAATACTCTCGTCGGTACTGCAAAGAAGAAGAAGATGATAATGTTGTAGAATGTATTGGTGTTCATATTGTATTGCAAAGTTGCCCTCTGAATATTGTCAACATTTACATTCCCCCTATAGCCTCATGTTCAAGCTGTGCACTCTGCCCTCCCTTCGTCCTCGGTTGTCATGGCTGGCGAGTTCAATGCTCGCTCTTCATCCTGGTTGAACTACTTGAGCTCTTTGCGGATAATTGTGAGCTTGTTGTTATTAATGAGGACAGGCCACTCGCCTCCCGTCTACGGGTAGGCCGTCCTCACCGGATATCACATTTGTCACCTCTTCTCTTGGCTATTTGGGTCTTGTTCAAGGTGTTACTCAGTCGGGTATCCAGCTATCCGCTAACTGGCTCCGTTCATGAGAAAGAGAATTTCATCGCTGATGCCATGTGCAATGCTTCCAGAATCGCCATCCCAACAGAGCGTGTAAGAACGTTTCACTCTAACATTCCTAAGGAAGCTCTTGAGCTGATCGAATTACGGGATGAGGAGCGTCGAGCCGATCCTGCTGACACGAGTGTTCAACAACTGTCTGACGAGACTACTAAGTTGCTTAATGATCACAAGCGAAAGCGGTGGCAAGAGATTATTGAGTCCTTTACTACCTTCAAGACTGACGCCAAGAAAACATGCAGCGTTCTCAAGAAGCTTTCAAGAAAGAAAATAACAACGGATCGAAACATGCAGGAGTTATCATCGGGGAAGTTCGAGTCTGGCTACGGGGCTGCTTGTCGGCTTGGAAAACTCTTTTCCTCGGCACTGTCGAGCCGAGATCGTTCTCACAGACGTACTGTGCTTCTCTGGACTAAATTCCGGTCCGCTATTGCGTCTCGACACGCTTGCACGCGCTCGAGTCAGTCGAGTTTCCAGCGGCAAAGCCGACTCGATATGGGTTTTTTTAAACAGTTTTCTCCAATTTTGTTCAGTTTCCAGTTTCTAAAGCCCACCTAGAGTCAACAGATCTGCGGCTGCGGCACTGGAAGCTCTCCCGACTCGAAAGCGCGCGGCCGCAAAGCGTGTCGAGACGCAATTGCGGACCGGAATTTGGCCCGGAGAAGCACAGCGCTCTCCGGTCTTGCGATCTCGTCCACTCATCATTCAGTACTGGTGTGATACCCGCGGGATGAAAGCACGCCATCGTCCTACCGATCTTGAAGTCTGGTAAACCTGAAGACAAGGCAACTTCGCAACGTCTCACCTCCCTTTTGTCCCCTATCGCTAAGTTAGCGGAGAAAATCATCAATCCGCATCTCCAAGGCTCATTTCAACATGACGTGCATCAACATGGCTTCAAAAAGGCTCACTCCACCATCACTGCGCGGACGTCTATCACAGAACACATTATTGCCGGCTTTAATAGGAAACCTTCCGCTGGCAGAAGTCTAGTCGTTGCAGTTGACCTACTACTGCCTTCGATAATATCAGTACTTAAATGCTGTCTAAATCGATCCTGGACTCTACTAAGCCAGACTGGTGCAAAAGATGGACTGACAGCTTTGTCGAGAATCGCTCTATTCGTGTGAAATTTGATGGTCACCTGTCGAAGTCAGTACCCCTGAAGGCAGGCGTCCCTAAGGGGTGGAGTGTTATCACCTAGCCTGTTCTCTCCGTACCTGTCCGACATTCCGGAGCCACCGTCCAACATTCACTAATGTATGTATGCTGACGACATCACTATTATTTGTACTGACCCTGTTATCGATCATGCTACCCATGAGATGAACAAATAAATACCTTGGCAGCCTGGCTAAGTTCCTGGAATAAAAACAGCTAGAGGTCTCCCCTACCAAGTTCAGCGTTACTTTGTGCACTACTGCAACTGCTAAGCACAAACTGCATCCCAAGGTTCTCTGGGAAGTAAATCGGCTGCCCCAATCTAAGCACCTTCGTCTATTTGGTGTATTCCTGGACCCTTCATTGCGTTTCCACGAAAACACACGTATTTGAGCTGCTACGGCCAACACGCGAAATAACATCCTCCGTGCTCTGGCGAGCACCACCTGGTGTAGCACAAAGGAAGTTTTATTCTTAACGTATGAGGCCATGATACAGCCAACTCTGGAATATGGAGCTCCGATATGGACCAGACATCTGTCGGAAGCGTCCTGGAACAAGGTGTAAAGAACTCTGCTTCGGTGAAGATTCACCGAGCAGGGGCCGCATGCACATCGTCCCGGGCGAGAGAGGATGGGAGCCACGTTCCCACGCAGAGAGTTTCCCGGCGGAGAGGAAGTGGAGAGCCCCGCGATGCAAATAAAGGGGGCCCTCACTCTCCCGGGCGGGAGACTCACCGCGCCGTTGGAATGAAATGTTGTGTGCCATTGCGGCGCGACGGCGTCACTTGCGCGTCCTTTAAATTTTGCCTGATTTTCATGATTATCACGGGAAGCTACCACAGAAACAGCCGTTGTTCATGATTATCCGTGGACGTTTCGCAGTTACATACCTTACGAAACAACCGCTTCATTTCTATCGTGGCCACATACAAGGACTTCAGAGAAACGAGAATGGTTTGCATCATATACTGTGCTTATCTGGGTCAAATTCCGGTCCGCAATTGCGTCTCGACACGCTTTGCGGCCGCGCACTTTCGAGTCGGAAGAGTTTCCAGCGCCGCAGCTGCCGATCTGTTGACTCTAGGTGGGTTTTAGAAATTAAGAAACTAAAAAGTAGACAAAATTGAAGAATACTGCATAAAAAGCCATATCGAGTCGGCTTAGTAGCCGGAAATTCGATTGACTCGAGCGCGTGCGGCCGCAAAGCGTGTCGAGAAGCAATTGCGGACCGGAAGTTGACCCAGATAAGCACAGTACCAACAATAATTTCAAAAAGTCAAATGGTGCCATAAAAATTGTTGGCCACATTGGGGGGGTGATATGATACCACAAACAAGTCGTTAATGTGGTTTGTTCTGGATTCTGGGCGCTATCGTAGCGAGAGGGGGCACTTGGCCATTACGTTTGGTCACGACCATTTTTTCCGTGCCGCAACAGAATTTCGATACCGACGCTTGATTTTCTTCCTCCTTCGTGGCGGCGCGGAAAGTGCGGGCGTGGCCATGTGCGATGGCCAACCGTCCCCTCAAGCGATAGCACCGGATTCTGATTACAAAGATTATTTCGTCTGTTGAAAAAACATCGCAAAAGATAAGAAAGATGAGAAATTTTGAAAAACGCCAATTCGTACAACAGAAATCATGTGGGGTGAGAAAACCTTTGAAAAAATTATGAAAGCATTGTTTTATAAGGAAATCTCTAGAAAGCTGCAATAATTACAGTGAAAAGGGATATTTTGCTCAAAATGGAGGATTCTATCTGGAAAATTGCACTTTATAGAGAAAAATTTTGGTTAGGTTGACTGAGATTCTCCATCTCCCTCCTAGTCCAGAGTAGGGGGACGTTGGGAGCCCCGCCGGGAAGATGGGGGGGGGGATGAGCACCCGCTGGCGGCTGCCGAAACAGCGTGCATCGCGGTAGCCCCCGCTGGGTGCCCCTCTCCCGTGTCGGGGCCCCCATCCCCGGAGGGGTGCGATATGCATACGGCCCCAGTCGAGTAAGAGCGGCGCTGGGGCTTCGGTGGTGCAGTGCGATAAGGCGCTCCCCCGGAAAGGGAATATGCTGGTTCAATCTCGCCCGGAGCCAAGCGCTTTGCGATCAACTGAGCACCTTGAGTAAACACTGCAATACGTGTCATCACTGGCTGTCCAAGGTCAGCACCCATATCCCATCTCCATTAAGAATGTGCAATACTTCCTGTCGGCTCCATGACATTGCTCACCTGCGTGCGTACGCGTTGCGGTCCGGTGAGTGTCGCGCGCGCGGCGAACGCGGAAAGCCCACCATCGTGTGGAAGAGTTCTCAACCCCAAATACGGGAAAACGGTCCATGCTAGTGATATAAAATGAACGCAGGAAAGCAAATAATGCTCGGAGACATGCCAGTATGTTTGATTTCGCTTAGATGTTGAGATGTCGCGTCGCCGCCCGTTCCTTCGCGCGCGACGCTCACCAACCGCGACGCAGAACGCACGGGTGAGCAATGACCGCTCCCCCTTCCTGTCAAACAGCACTGCCAGCTGCGATCTCAACAGTTCCACATTCGCATTAGCAAGAATGCCGCAGATCCCAACTACCCACTTCTGTCATCTGATCCACATCACCGTAATATTCGCACACCGCTCTATGCTGCAATTTCTACATTGGATCGTCAAAGATGGGCCACCTCTGAGCTCACACGAAGGAGGCAACAGCAAATCGAGCACAATAGATTTGTGTCTGAATACCTGTCTCGCGCCCCTCCCAACCCGATCCTTGGTGTTATGCCTCCTACGGTTGATGATAGTGAGGGAGATCTGCCCACGCGCTCCCGCGTCACTATGGCGGGTCTACGTTTCCGTCATTCTTCATACCTCGAAGCTTACATACACAGGATCGACGAGTCGGTCCCAGATAAATGTCCTGACCGTCAGAATACTGGGCATGATTCATAGCGTTTATTTTCATGCTCCGCACGACCTACTTCTCTGTCTGCTCGTGACATGTGGAACAAGCCGTGTGATGTACTGTGCTTATCCGGGCCAAATTCCGGTCAGCAATTGCGTCTCGACACGCTTTGCGGCCGCACGCTCCCGAGTCAGAAGAGCTTTCAGCGCCACAGCCGCCGATCTGCTGACTCTAGGTGGGTTTTGGAAACTGGAAACTAAGAAAATCCGGAGAAAGTTGTATAAAAAAGCCACATCGAGTCGGCTCTGGCGCTGGAAACCCGACCGACTCGAGCGCGTGCGGACGCAAAGCGTGTGGAGACGCAAGTGCGGACCGGAATTTGGCCCAGATAAGCACAGCAGGCGCCATTCTACGCTTGTGAGAAGAAGATCTGCTGTGGCCGATAAGAAAAAGAAGACCCGGGATTTCCCTACGCTGCCAGAATCACGATAGTCATTGCGGCACGGAAAAATGGGCGTGGCCAAGTGCGATACAACAGTGCCCCCCATGCCACATAGTGCCTCGAAATCATCACCAACCGGATGAAAATCAGCTTTTCCAAACGATAACTTTAAAAAATTTGGAATAATGGAAATTTGAGGAGTATTCGACTTTCAGAGCATTTTATCGAGCCGGAATTTGGAATTATCATTTTTAGTTTCTTTATCAGAAAAATCAAAATAGTTTAGATTTACATTTCAAAAAACATACCTTCTTCTTCATCGACATACGAGCTGGCAATATCGGCGTCGAATCGGTAGAAACGATTCTTCGACAACTGCTTGACATCTCGGCGAGTATTTCCTCCCACGGGCATGGATCTGTACAGATTGTAAATTAAATCTCGGATAGTTAAAGTATGTTTGAAACATACGACGCAGAGAGGGGAAATCGCACCGCTCAGACAAATCGGGGGAAACGTCCGGGAAAATTTCAAGAGCCGGTCTGCCGGATAACCCTCAGCGGGAGAGTCACTAGAAAAAAGTGAGCGACGCTCAGGCCATTGGTATACTTCAGCGACAGCCGGCCGCCGGAGTTTTCGTCGCCGCATTGAATTCCACGCGCTTTTGCGGACTGACATTTCCGCACACGCGCATCTGCAGAGCAAACAAAAAAATCGATTATGGCAATGCCATCACAGTTTATGTGGGATTACATGACATTTCCAGTTGTTTTCACTTAATATAATCATCATTACAGTCGTTTTAACCATCCCTATTTTTAGTTGGTAGTTGGGGAAGCGGAAAATCTAGCTTCAAAGAAGAGGCAAATTCACACAATCGACAGCCTAGACAAATGTATAAATAGAAAGAACGGTTCATAAGTAATTGAATGGAATAATGGCAGCACACAAATTCCGAATTGAAAAAAAAAAACTAAAAAAAAACCGCAGGTAAAAAAAAACTAAACCGAAATGTACAAAACTATAATGTCTTTTGATGTCACTATACTGTCCATTGTATGCCAAAATTACATAAAACAGCATGAAATAGATAAATATGTGGAGTCCAGGGGAGCCAGCCACAGCCCGTCGCTGCGGCGACGGAGTGTACCAAGGTTACGTCAATGAAAACTATAACACCCCTCAGCGACCTGTTCCAGCGACGGGCGCACGCGAACTGATCCCGCGGCCGACAATGCCATAGCATCGGCGCTGGTCCCGACACGATGAGTGATAGTTGTCGAAACCTGCCGCTGCAGCGACAGGGAGGTATGCCAATGGCCTCAGTTCCGGAATCCCGGTGCACGACAGTTGATGGTGATCACGAATGACCACGTTGTGACGTGCTTATCACGTGCACAACAGGTATAAATGCGTCTCATCTCAGAAGAATACTACGTGGCCTTGAGCTGTGGCTCACTACGCGCCGCGGTCGCATTGCGGCGTCGCAATTAGAGCACGCTTACCTCTGTTTAAGTGGGATGTCAGAGTGGGAGCCGAATGCGTAATCATTCACATGCTCTGGTTTCCTTCCATCATTTGAGGTCGTGTAACAAACACAAGAAATCATTTCACCTCAAGTATTGGCAACTGATTATGATTCAGAGCAGCGTGCATTTCGAGTATAGAGTAAATCAACTAGGTACTATTTTCAGGATAATTATATTATTACAATTTTGTTGTGTTATATTCACTATAGTGTTACTATCTCTTTGTTTCATATAACTGATTATCACCGCATTTCCTGATATACCTAATCTCAACCCTCTTCGCACTTTGATACATCAGCGTCAGAACCTTCAGAATTCGGAAGATACCTAATTTTTAGTCAGATCTAATCCTCTTTCATTGCCCAAAGGTCATCCCGATCATTTTTTTCACCCAAATATTTATACGAAATGTTTATGTGATCTTGTGAAGAGTGTATTCTGCCAACCGGCTGCGATTCTTCTTTGACACGTGGTGTTTCTTTGCCATATTTCATCTCGAGGACGGTAGTAAAGTAGTTTCGGCCTCACATTAACGTGGGAACTGGACCATTGCGATTTTTGAAACATACCCCTCCGTCTTTTTTAGACCGCTTGCTGAATGATAGGTTTTCTCGCAAGTATTACAGGGAAATGTGGTGCAGTCCTTGAAATTAGCCATTTTCACATCATTTTTCACCTGCTCCACCTGTGCCTCTGAGCACTCGTGAACCCCCTCATGTGCCTATACAGGTTCTTGAGTGCAAAAGGCTCTAGCTTGCACAAGTGGCAAAAAGTTGATGTGTTCTCCGTGCCTGAATGATTTCCGTAAGGTTTTCTGAGACCGATCCTCTGTTGGCAGTCTTGTGAGAGATAACTGATAAGCTCAGGTGTTAATCCTAGGAGATACGGAAGAAGAATGTCTCACAATAAGAAATTATTTAAAGTATAGAAGAGGAGAGTATAGTTGTACACGAACGAAATTTTCGAAAATTTTTCATTCGTCTTCTTTCGTTCGAAAATTCGTCGAACTAAGTTTTTTCAAATTCCGTTCGTTCCAACTTTTGTCCAACAAATTTTTTTTTCATTTTTCGTTTGTTCGAATTTTTTTTTCGAATTTGTACAACTATAGAAGAGAGTGATGACTGTTAGAAACCAGACTTTATTAACATGATGACGAGTGATGTAGTTCGGCCTCCGTCAGTTTTACCTGATATTTAACGCCCATACTTCATCACTGGAAGTAGGAACCATTGTTGATTGCCAATAATGGCTTTGTAGACAGCGATCTTCATGCCTGAACACCTGTACATTGTTGTCTGTCATGCTTCTCTTCATCCCATCCGTGTTAGAACACACAACCCCATGGAAAGGCTTGGCAACGTATGAGCGTGCTCTAATCGCAACGCCGCGACGCGGCCGCGGCGCGTAGTGAGCCACAGCTCAAGGCCACGTAGTATTTTTCCTCATCTCACTCGAGTCCTTATTTGGCATTCTGATGCCGGCCCTGGAGAGCGTCTTCGAGTCACTCTCCGGAGGCCAAAATACTTTTGAACGCTGGTGGGATAGGGGATATCCCACGGCTGGGGGGCGGTTTCCGCCGGGGGCCGCAGGGATGGTGGTTCCTAACCGCAGACCGCGGCGAAGATTACGTCCTTGTCGTGTATCCACGCGGGGACTTTCTCTGTCTCGGGACCGCGACATGCTTGTGGTGAATACTAAAATGAATAACCCGTGGATTCAATGGCGTCATCTTTCGGCTGCTCGTTGGGGGTCTCACGCTAGTCCTTTAGGTAGTGTCCCTACCGTGAGTGTGACGTCATCACGAGCGTCGCGATGCTGTACTCCCACCGCCCCTTATCGTATGACTCTGCGTAGATCTATTTTTCTCCTATCGGGAGCCTTACGTGGATTGGAGCTGGGGGAGGACGGAGACGGGGTGACGTCGGCGCCAGCCGGCTGGCAGCAATGACCGCTCTCTGCCGAGTCGCCCAGACAGCGAGATTGATTCCTCGCTCGCTCGTTGATTGGCGATCGGCGGATATCACGCACGCAAGATCAGAGCCTGTGCGTGGAGAACAATCGTCTCTTTAAACACAACAGGTGAGGACTTCCTTCATCAAAGTAAACATCCCCTGAGTTTTTTAAGGGGTTGAAGTCGTTTGCATGTTGGAATCTCGCCCACCCGGGGTTCCAACCCCTAGAAAAAATCGGGAAAACTTCGCCTTTATGTCAGAATCTCGCCCAACCGGGGTTCCAACCCCTTGAAAAAGTCGGGAAAACTTCGCCATTATGTCAGAATTTCGGCCACCCGGGGTTCCAACCAGGGATGTGCGGCAATTGCCGTTTGTCGTTTGCCGAAATTTTTGTTATTTTGCCGGCAAAACTCGGCAAGACATTGAAAGGAAACGCCGCCCATGCTCGCGGCCATGTAGGCACTAGGGGTCATCCGAGTATCTTTTGTTCGCTTAACCGTTATCAGGGGTTTTGACTTATCTGGGGTGATAGTAAATGTGTTTGAGAACGCGAGTTCACTCGCGATAAGTTTGCGATAAACTGCCGCTAAACGCGAGCTTTATATTTGACGATTTTCAGGAAAGGGTCCAGACATTGCTGAAACTACGCACCTGCATGCCACGTTATGAGCCACTAGATACGCTCAGTGTGAAAAAAAAATTTTCCGAAAATTAGTTCATACTGTCTCTTTTGGAGAAAATATTGATTCAGAAAGAAATTCTGAAGATTTTTTGAACACTTCTCAGCTCGCGGTAAGTTCGCGCAGAACTGCAACTTGACGCGAGCTGACAGAGAAATTGGAAGTAGTGTGTGAATGGGGAACAAGATGGGTAGCTTTTGAATAACTCCTACGGAGGAAGTTTTAAAAAGCTATCCATCTTTTCTTTAATCATATGCTATTTCCATTTTCTCTGTCAGCTCGCGTTAAGCTGACAGTAGATAGTCCAACTCCAGTGTGGTGCTCTAGTTTCTGTTCCAGAGTTTCGACAGATTCTGGTGTAGCTAAAAGAAGCAGAAAGCATTTGTGCGAGACACGTGGGCAGGGACTCTGAGACAGTATGCCGCGGCAAAGCCAGGAAGGTACCGCGACCCTCGAATGTGCCGCGATAGTTTCACGGTAGTACCGCAGCAGCACCGTGTTGATTACTGGGCCGTAGAGAATCTGTTGCAGTGTCTTGAGGGTCGACAACGCCGCGACATTGACCTTACAGTACCGCTGCAGTTCTGTGTCAGAACCGCACGGGCTACGAGGGGATGCATCAGCGATCCCGCGTCGACTGCGATGCACTATTATATGTGGTAAAACGAGATTGTTGCTGGTTCAATAGCCCAAATTTAGCTTACATCCCGTATCTCCTAGGTAGCAATAACGGGTATACACTCTGTCCCTATCAGGCAGAGGAAGTAAGCACCGAAGGTGTGTATTTTTGTTCGTAGGCCCACCCAGTTGTATTATGACTCAATTCATATGAGTTACTCGCAGTGGGTCATATTTTTGTCAGAGCGCGGCCACCAACCGCGGAGCCGCAGCGGCACCACTGGGGGCCGCCACGACTTCGCCGCTGCGACTCCGCGATAGTGCCGCTTCGGTGCCTGTAGGAAGCCGCTCTTCATCGCGAAGCCGCAGTGGCGATTTTTTCATTTCCATGAGGTCCCACATGTCTTGTTTTTGTTCATGTCATGCTTTGAAATGGAACTAGTCCCTAGAACTGGAATTATTAGAATGTTGACATAAGTATTGAAAAAAAAGGAAAAAAAGTAGCACATGTGAATAACTTTTGGTTCAATCTATAGAATGAGGTTTTTGCCGTTTGCCGATTGCCGGCCGTTTTTGGGATTTTCTTGCCGATTGCCGTTTGCCAAAATCTGAAAATCGTTTGCCGCACATCCCTGGTTCCAACCCCTTGAAAAAATCTGGAAAGCTTCGCACTCATGTCAGTTTCACGCCCACCCGGGGTTCCAACCCCTTGCAAATTCGGAGATTGTGTCCTACCTAGCAAAGGACTTCAACCCTAAGATAACTCAGGGGCTGTTTTCTTTAAAGGCAGCATACACGCTCGCAAGCATAGTCGAGATAACCTCATGGATAGGTCCGCACAGCCCGTACTATGACGTCAACGACGTTTGAAGCGCTGAAAGCTGTCCAGGATGACAGTATTTGACAATGTTTGAGCAATCTTGCCTTCCACGCCCGTATTTTCACACCCCTTTGAGTAACAAAATGAGAATAGAACCTTGTGAAAACGTGTGATAATTGAGAGTGATAGCACTATCAAATGGGAGTGCACGAGAGAAATAGCTTGGTTTACTTGAGTATAACATGTTTGTGCACTGATAAAATCCTCCATTTCAAGAGGTCAGCCAAAGTAGAGCGGCATTCTCGAAAGTGGACGAGAGTGATTAGGTATGCAGACATGTTATACTCAAGTAAACCAAGCTATTTCTCTCGTGCACTCCCATTTGGTAGTGCTATCACTCTCAATTATCACACGTTTTCTCAAGTATCGATTTTCATTCTGTTACTCGAAGGGGTGTGAAAATACGGGCGTGGAAGGCAAGATTGCTCAAACATTGTCAAATATTGTCATCCTGGACAGTTTTCAGCGCTTCAAACGTCGTTGACGACATAGTACGGGCCGTGCGGACCTATCCATGCTGTTATCTCGACTATGCTTGCGAGCGTGTATGCTGCCTTTAATATAGGAAATCGTCACCATTTTTTTTAAACGGCTGAATTTCATGCACAGGCCCTGATCTCGCAAGCCTGATCTCATCCGATCGCCAATCAACGAGCCAGCTAGCCACCGATCTCGCTGTTGGGACGACTCAGCTGAGAGAGGTAACTGCTGCCAGCCGGCTGGCGCCGACGCCACCCCCGTACTCCGTCCTCCCCCTGTACCCGCGGAGTGTCCCCCGATTCGCCTTTGCGAATGGAAGAAAGCAATCAATAATAGTTAAACATTACTAAGGTAGTGCCTGAATTTCACTGGGGACCAGGGGTGTGCGAAAATTTCTATTTTGGCCGTTGTGGCCATTCTGTTTGTGTTCTGAAAAAACTGGCAAAAATCAGAAAACAATCAACGAAAACCAGCCCTATGGAACAGTACCTACCGGCGCCGAGCCGGAAGAGTCGCGGGAGATATGCGTGGCAGAACTGCGGACGATTCTTCATTGACCAAATCCCGGAAAGGCCGCGGAAGAACCCCAGGGGAGTCGCGGAAGCTTTAACTACGGAGAAGTCGCGGAAGAGCCAGGAAACGCGGTAGAGTCGCGGGGCAGTAGCGAAGAGTCGCGGTGACATTCTTCACAGTAAAGGCAGGTTTCACCATAGAAACGGTTGTTCTGGTATCCTGATGACAAGGTATTTAGATCTGGTCGTTACAAAAAAGGAAATAGGTGAAAAGACAGAGGAAAAACGCTCTGGAACATTATAGTGCTGGTTGTCAACCCGCCCACAATTACCTGAATCTCCATGAATGCTTGTTTCGCCGTCTTTCGTCTTGCTCTGAAATGGAAAAACAATTATATATGAGAAACTTGTTCATTGAGGGTGGGCGCACACCCACCAAGTAGCCGTCCTAACTTGCTTTTGGGCGTTTTTCCTGCAAATTTTCACTTTTGTGATGGTCAGACCTGCATTCTCGTGAAGAGAGTTCAATAATCGATTTTATCGCAAACCCTGCTCACGTACTCAGTACTTCTACACAATGGGCTCGCATCCCAGGGCATACATCGAATTGCATCCTTCACTGTCAGCGGCAGCTGCCGCTAACAGCGGTATATGACTCCAACACATGCTGTAGTTATATCCCTCGATATCGGCAGCAGCTGCTGCTGTCGAAGCTCTCGTCGCGTCCATTTCACCTACTAGAGTACGTTCTTCCAACTGGATAAGGGGAGTATGCGACGCATTCCTGAGGCATGACTCGGATGTGAACACCGCCGTCGGTTCAACTACCCAAGTTTGCTGTACTTGGACCCGCCTAGCACCAGAGGTGCGTTTCAAGAACATTCCCACGGCTAAAGTTTTCCTTGGAAACGTAGACACGGCCACGTGGAAGCAATTACCAGTTACTACTTGTGGCCATGGGAAACAAGTTCGGCCATGGAACGGCTATTTGTACTTCCTCGGTATCGTGGGAACACTCTTGGAACGACCCCAGGAGCCCCACCGAATCGCTGGAGGCCCAGGTGGCTGCTCGGCGAGCCGGGAAGGCGGCGTCGCGTGTCGGTACGCCTGTCGCGTCTAGGTTATTTCTCAAAGATTGCCCGGCCACTTCGCGGCTATTTCGCGAACAGCATTATCTCAGCCGCTTAATATCCGAGAAGCAATCAAGAAGTAGCACATCAGGAACCGTTGTAGAGCATGGTGGGCCATTTCTCGGCTAAGGCCGGGATAATACTTTCAGCGACGAGCGAAGCGATGCAATGTTTACCATCAGTATCGATCAAAAATCGATATGCCTTACGTGCACTGTCGCCGTCGCAAGTCGCGCTAGGTATGATCCCGGCCTAAAACTCTTGGAGTGTCTTTAAAAATGATCTACCCGTCATTGACGTGTCATTGCTAATAAAAGCTGCTTTGGAAAGATGAGAGATACCACAAACAGACTACTGTGCTTCTCTGGGCCGAATTCCGGTCCACGATAGCGTCTTGACACGCTTTGCGGCCGCACACGCTTTAGTCAGTCGAGTTTCCAGCCCCGAAGCCGACTCGATGTGGCTTTTTTATACAGTTTTCTCCATTTCTGTTTTGTTTCTAGTTTCTAAAACTCACCCACAGTCAACAGATCGGCGGCGCTGGAAACTTCCAACTCGAAAGCGGGCGGTCACAAGGCGTGTCGAGACGCAATTGTGGACCTGAATTGGGCCCATATAAGCACAGTACCATATGTTAGGAAGAGTCCGCAGCCGCACCATGTCCTTTTAACATTGATTTAAACTATAAGTTAGGCCTCTTTCAGAGTTCGATAGCCGAGCGACGCGATGGGATGATAAACATGAGCATCGATCGAGATCGCGTCGCACCTCGATCTGTCTTCAAAACAGGTCATCGCGGCGATCAGCGATCGCACTCGTCTTACAGTGATCTGAGAGTAATCATTACACTAACGTAAAACTAGTTGTTGAGAATCGGACGAAAAGTTGTTAAGAATCGGTCGAGAATCGAGTAGTAGTTCAAAAAGTGAATAGAAACTGTCGAGGATTTCAGGTTTCGCGGTATTTGTCGAGAATTCAGGCCGATTTGTTCAGAACTTGGGAGGAAGTTGCCGAGGATTAGAGGGAACGAGTGCTTGACGAGAATCTAGACAGATTTCTGGACAACTCCACTCGGAATTGAGAATATTTTTCAAATATGTCGAGAATTTCCCATGAATTCAGGACGGTAAATCCAGAACCCTCTTAATCACATTCTTCAAACGTTGCGAGTGCTGTTTTTGTTCTTTTCTTTTCGTGTGGGTCCTGTGCGGTTTTTTTTTTCAGTTTTTCTCCGTTCTTCTGAGTGGTCATCGATTATGATTCATTTCAACGAGAATCAAACTCCTTTTTTTTTCGAAGTTTCATCTTCTGAAGATAGCGAACATACCAAACCACGGGAATTTTAGTTTATGGAATTTTGAATGTTTTCGAGCTTTCAAGTACTGATCTTTTTTCGATGATCGGTGGTTACAGCAGTCGGATTTAAAATATGTTCTTCAAGAAGTTACCCAAAAAAAAATATTAGGAACAACGTTTGGAATGAAAGGCATCGTTCGCGCTGAAAACAGTTTTCTATTTTCAGGCTCAATTTCATGAATGAGCCAGGTAGACCACACCGGTAAACTCTGACGCGTCAAAAACGTAGGGTAGTGAGATTGGAAGGGATTAAAGATGCTGAACCTCCACCAGTTCTCCCCAGTCATCTAGCGTTTTTCATAGAATGTTGATGCGTCATGCTGACAAACTTTTAAAATGACGAGGCCTCCAAACGCAGAAAAACTTCAAAAGCGATTTAGGCGCGAAATTCAAATCCATACTTGCAATGTGTTCCGTATGACTTTTCTTTACAAGTGAAGGTTCTTCATTGGCCCCTTCCACATTTTCGTTCACTAGAGAGACCAAGCTACACAGAAATATGAAAAAATAATATACGGTTTTCTGCGCGTACGATGCCTTCAATGACTGTTCATTCGAATAAATCTCGATTGATTCAGTTCTGACCGGAATATTCAACCCTAAACCTTGCAATGGTTGTTTAGCATTATATTGATGTGCAATATTCTATGCCGAAGCGATTTCTCCGTCATTGCCTGGATAATGTGACACGAACAGGGCTCGGCGCGGGTGTGGGCCCCACAGGAGGGTCTGAGCTCCAAGGGTCGTATGCATATCGCCCCCGGCCGGGGATGGGGGCCCCCGACACGGGAGAGGGCACCCGCCGGGCGCTCCCGCGGTGCACACTGTTTTGGGAGCCCCCGGCGGGGGGCCCCATCTCCCCGGCGGGGGCTCCCAACGTCCCCCTACTCCGGACCAAAGTTTTCTCTTTTGTGTACAGTTTTTCGGATGACATTTTCCATTTCAGAGAAAAATGATTTTATCATTATTGCAGCTATGTTACTATGTTCCAGCAGAAAAACTTTTATAAGATAAATTTTCCGGTTTATTCACTCCACTTGATTTTAGTTCCAAGAATTGATGTTCTGAGTTCCATCGTCTATTCTTTTTTTTACTGTTTCAACAGAATGGAATGTTTTTTGTAGTCAGAATCCAAAAGAAACCGCGTTAGAAAATTGTGTTTTGTAGCTTATCGTGGGTCTAGGGTTGGGTTGCTTAGCGTGCTCCAATCGTATCGCGTCAAGAAGGCGACCTCCGGTAGTTATTCGCATTTTATTGTTCTACCTACAGACGTGACGGCTTTTTTTCCAAAAAAAAAATAGAACTCTTGAAAATTGGTAGTCTCTAATTCCGTTCATCGCTAACTCCATGAACTATGATATTATATATTTTTTAAAAGTATTTTTTCTAAACAATGAAAAAGTACTAGAATACGACGGAGAAGAAGATATGCATTACCATATTATCATGATCTCCCCTCCATCACGATATGCAGCTCAGAGAGAAAAAAAAGCTGCATATAAATCTTCAAAAATTGAGGACGCGCAAGTGACACCATCACTCCGCAATTGCACACAACATATCATTCGACGCCAAGCAACTTCTTCGGCGCGGGGAGCCTCCCGGCGGGGAGTGTGAGGGGGTCCCCCTCTGTGCATCGCAGGGCTTCCCCCGTTCTCCCCGCCGGGAAACTCCCCGAGTGGGGACGGGGGCTCCCATCCTCTCCCGCTGGGGCGATATGCATACGGCCCCAGAGGGGTGGGAAGGAGGGTCTGGTCCTTGGAGGAAAACCGATTGAACCATCCTGTGTGTGAGTAAAAAACCGTCCGGAGCAGTTTTTCACATGGAATTTAAATATACATTGCGGTTTGGCCGCTGGCTGCAGGAGGTGTGGTCCCGCCGCAAGTCGGCAATTTGACAAACTAGGAGATATGAGAGCTAGATATTTGAGTCCAGCGTGATCGATTTACCCAATATACAAACTTTCACCGCTTAAGATGGGGACTGAACACCGCTACAGTACAATGGCTCACACCTTTCTTAGGTGTGGCTCCGCCGGAAGTCGACAATTTCGAAAACTAGGGGCCACGAGAATGGGTTTTTTGAGTCCAGCGTGGTCGACTTATTCTCTGCACAAACTTTCACCGTCTTAGGGTAATTCCGTAGACCGCTACACTGATAGCGCACTGGTGCTGGGAAAGGCCAATAGCGGCCCATGTTGAACGATTTCGTAGACCCACAGCATATACGATGTACAGTTTCTCTCTACCGAAGGTCGAAGAAACGAGCCAAAGTGGGAAGTCGGCAAAATAGGTGGGGTGAAACATCTCCGTGGGTTTCACCAACCGTAGTAATCAACGGGTGGGAATGAGGCCCAAGATTTGGTAAAGTGTGCCCGAATGAGAATGACGGCCCACGCGGCCGGCGTGCTTGGCCGGCGGCCGTCGCATGTGCCGTCCTCGGACGAGTGTTCGATTTCAACGACGGCCGTTCCCTCTCCCACCGTCTCTGGGATTCGCTGAGTACCACTCTCGTAGGCTCCACCTCTTTTCAAATTAGCAGGGTCATGGCAGCATATACTGCGGTTACGCCCACTCAGTTATGATATGTATCGCATACAGTATACCAAGCAGTATAAACAGCGTTGGGGCTGTAGATGCCAGCATATCCTGCGCACACAGCAGCATATTCTGCGAAGTTTCTGAAGCGCGAACGCACGCATGAAAGCGGCGGCGATGTTCAGGCAGCGTTTGAATTCAACTTAGGCGCGAAAATGAGACTGCGCGTCGTGACCCAAGCCCACTATTGATCCCATCCTTCGTCTTCGGCAAAGACTTCACTTGAAGGTAAGCTTAATCTTTTAAATGGTTTTATTCATATTTCTTTTAGGTCCAATGCACAGTGAACCTCTCCTTAAAGGCGGTGTTCACCATTATCTTCGATTTTGATGGTAATCGCTAAACCGATTGTTTGGCCGCCGGGTAGAACTGAAATAACGAAGAAATCGAGAAAGACGCTCGAGAAGAGAAATAAATACTTCACACTCACCCCACCTTTTTACTCTCACTGGAACTGTTCGTTGTGACCATGAAATCTTTTGTGGATCCGCCTTAGCAAATTTCTGCTTTCTGTCGCTCCGTTCTCTCCTCTGGATCCTAAGTAATGCTGCTTTGCCTGTAATATCTTTCTATTTTTGATTGGCCTCATTTTTTACCGGTGACAACCACCGCGAGCATGTTCATCCGAACAGACAGCTAGTCCAGGTCAGAAAAAAATGTCACTGAAATAAGACGTTATAGTGCGTTTCTCGCTGTTTCTTCGTGATTCTGGTAAGACTTGGTTGCCAAGGCGTTGTTTTGAAAGGAAAACTCGGGAACAAAAATCATCGTGAACACTGCCTTTAATGGATTCAGTATCTCGAGATAGGAATATCGATGCAAAACTTTCTCTCCGCAGGGCCACCGTAATCCTGCGCGTAAATTAAATAGCGCCGGCTGCATGGCTGCGGACTTTGTCACACATCTTACGGCAGTTCTCCTGATTTCTGACCAGCTTTGCGTCAGTATTAGCCATTCAATTATTAGTAGTGGCTCTGCGATTTAGATGCATCCGTGGACAAGTGCTCTTTCCTAGCTCTTGTTTCAACGTGGTGTTTCTCTCTTAGTTCTTTCATGGTCTCATAATTTTTGGTGACGTTTTCTGATCATTTTGCTCTTACCTGAAGTGGTGCTCTTTCGGAATACGGCCCACTAAAAAATTCAAATAAATCAGCAATTGTTTGGAATTGACCGACCGCTCGGTTGGCCACATCAAACAGTTCAGTGTGTTAGTACGATGACCATTTTTCATGAAAATTCTCTAGTGGGTCGTCTATTCCGAAAGAGTACCCCTTAAGTTTTTAATTAAACTTGATGGGAATTCACACGCCAAAAAATAGTGGCAGTCGTAAGATATGCGAGGAAGTCCGCAGCCATGCAGTCGACGTTATTTAATTTACGCACAGGATTACGGTAGCCCTGCGGGAAAAATGATCGGCATGGGCGTGCTTGTCACCTCAACTAACCCTCCAATCGGGGGGGTACCACCACGCGCTAAAATGGGTGATCTCCCCTTAACGAGATGTCATGTCCCTTCTCGTTTAAGAAAAATGACCCAATTTAAGGCGTGGTAGTACGCCGCGGCACGACATACAACGCATGTTCTCCGCCGCGCGCGGCCTACCATCTGGGTGCTGCACCGCGCCATACGAGCCGCGGCCGCCTCGCGACGTCAACTCGACGACCGCGCGCGGCAATTCAAATGGCAGCCACCGATTGAATATACCCTCTATAAAACGTCGTAATTTACCTCATCACGCGCGCGACGCCTGGACCTCAATCTGTCCTCCGCTCTCTCACTGTCTCTAACCTTTGGCTCTAACCGATTTCAGACGAGACCGTGCTGGGGACCTCGGCGACCTCAAATTCAAGCGAGGGCACCATGAGCCGCAGGAGCACGGGTGTTCAGAAGATTTTTTTTCATTGTTGATGGCAGTTCTTCATTTTTTTGCCTTGACATGTTCGTCTCTGCTTTATGTCTGAAGATAGGATCTATTTTGATCTCTTTATGACTATGTATTTGTTTTATTTTCTCTTGACTTTATCTGAAGATAGGATCTATTTTGATCTCTTTCTTACTCTGTATTTGTTTTTTCCTGCTGATAATATTCCAAAGTCGGGCCCAAGACAGTGAATGAAATTACAGTGCAATATTTTTGTGTTGGTTATGAATTAATAAACATTACAGAAGCTTTATTGAGCGTTCTTTTTTGTGTTATAGCCGCAACACGGCAGCATGGCGCCAACTACACGTGAGCAGAACGTAAAGGCTACAAATTTTTGCTGGGAGCATCCGCGACAATAGCTGCCGTGCGCCAGGGGCCGGATGCATCAACGCTCCGGGTTAGGCAGGGGCTGGGCAGTCGGCGCCTTTTTGGATCTTCGTAGATCCTTAAATCAGCCGTGCCCCTGCAGTGCCTTTCGCTTCCCCAAGCGCCCTATAGCCTAGCTGGGCGGCTGTGGAAGCCAAGGACACTGCACGAGCACGATTGATTTTGTGATCTACAGAGATCTTCAAAGACGCCGGCTGCCCTACCCCAAACCGGAGCGTTGATGCGTCCGGCCCCTGGATGCTAACAATTCATTGTTAACAATGCGGCAGTATATGCCGCGAGAATCCGCAGCATATGCTGTCGTGCGCCTAATGCCCAAGAATTCATTGCCGCAGCATATGCTGCGCTCAAAGCAGCATATGCCGCAAAGGAGAAGATGAAATTCGAGGTAATATGCTGCTACATTGCTGCTAGCCACGAATCCATATTGGCAGCATATAGGGCACTCAGGGCCGGATGTGCTGCGAGAACTCCGCCCCTTTTTTCAATACCACTCTCGTAACCCGGCCGGTGATCCTGTCTTGATGCGAGAGTGGTACTCAGCGAATTCCAGAGGTCTGCAGAGCTGACTGATCGGCGCAGTGCTTGCTGCCAGCCGATTCCGGCCTCGTTCGTAGTTGTTGGCCGTGAAGAGAGCGGCTAACGCGACGGCCGCGTGCTAAGCACGCCGGCCGTATGGGCCGCCATTCTCATTCGGACGCAACTTAAAGGCATCGTACGCGCCGAAAACCACTCACCGTTTTTTGAGTTTGAATCATTGGTTGGGCCACCTGAGAACGTGGGTAGAGTTTGTCGGGTCAAAGACGCATTATTGAGAAGATATGGGTGATCGAATGCCTCAAATTCCACCTAAAGAGGCCGGCCTTCTGACAGCCGTGTGGCATAAAATGAAAAAGAAAGAAGGTTTTCAACAAGCGATATCGCGTAAATGAGTGGAAGTTGATTCATCATTTGTTGATAAGCTACCTTCTTTCCTCATTTGAGGTCACAAGGTTGTCGGAAGGCCAACCTCTTTTGGTGGAATTCGAGGCATTCGATCTCCCATATCTTCCCAATGATGTGTCGATGACCCGACAAACTCTACCCTATGTTCTCAGGCGGGCCCAGCCAATGATTTGAACTCAAAAAACGGTGAATGGTTTTTAGCGCGTACGATGCCTTTAAGTACATACTGTTGTACATGTGTATAACTGTGTGTTAACTGTCGCGAATCGGGCAAGAAATTTTCGGGAATCGTCGAGATTTGGGCGATACGTTGTCCAGAAATCTCTAGAGTCTGCGAAAGTTGTCCTGCATTCGTACGCCTGCAGGACAACTTCTCATCCGATTCTCGACAACTAGTTTTACCTGAGCAGTAATCATAACATCGGTTTTTTTCTAGAACCTTCCGAAAAATCCTGAAAATAACATCTTGTTGAGCATCCATCTTGATAGGCATAACATCTCCTTCTGCGGCCTTCTTCTTCTTCTGCAACCTCAAAGTGGTTTTTGTGATAGGTCGAGAAACTGGGCGGCCTTCACAGGATTGGTCCGAAGGTTCATTGTTGTTAAGTAGGTGGGTCTCTTCGGGCACATGAACAAGTGCGCCGTGTCGTGTCCGTAAGCACCACAGTCCGTGCATGCGTCTGGTCGGCTCCTGTCGATCTTGTTAACGTAAGACATGAGCAGAATAGAGTGACCACAGCGCTGCGAGGCAAAATCGCATCTGACTCGCCTGCCGAGTTGAAACTCGGACTCGCAAACCCGAGGCGGCAATGCTCTTAAGATAGAGTTCACAGCCGCTTTCTCCAGATATCCTCGAACAAACTGGGTGTGCTACTCACGCAGAAGACAAAGCCTATCCATGTAGGAGTCGGCCCATCTCTGTACATCAACTTTACGAGGAGCATCTGCGAACGGCGTCGTAATCGACCTCTCTCCTAATGGGCTTCATAATTCTCTTTGCCGGATGATTTTGTTGGGCGTCTTATGGTTTTCTGTCTGATAGATCAACGCAATCTCAGCTGGTATCCTGGTTCCACGACTGGTGTTCGGCTGTGAACGAAAGCTACCAACTGATGTTGTGTACATAGACTACGCAGAAGCTTTTGATACAGTCAGTCATCCAAAACTACTTCTGAAACTTGAAGGCTACGGCATTTCTGGTGACATTTCAGAATGGTTGAATACCTTTCTGACACCTCGTGACTTCATAGTCAAAATTGGCGGCTTTTGTTCTCATCCTTGCCCAATCGCCAGCGGTGTTCCCTAGGGTAGCGTTCTGGGTCCTTTGCTTTTCCTCGTTTATATGAACGACATTTTTGAATGATTGTCGAGCACATGCAAGTTTTTGCTGATGATCTGAAGATATATCGTCCCCTTCGCAACGTCGCCATCGATTTTCACGAGCTTCAGTGTGACCTGAACCGGCTTTCTAATTGGTCTAAGCTATGGCAGCTAAAATTTCTGTAGAAAAATGCAGCTTGATTCATATAAATTTCCGACATGAATGCTTTTTACGCCTGTACGATGTTCTGCTTCCTGTACGCGAGACTGTCAAAGATCTTGATGTGCTTAATAGCACCGAACTTAAAGGCATCGTACACGATGAAAACCGAATTCCAGCTTTTGCGTTCAGTCGGACTAGTGGGTCATAACAATGTCACTCAGAAGGTCTGGAGTTTCAAAATCGCCCCTGAATGAAGATGCGCGTACCTCAAAAGAGCTTCCGGGGTTCTGGTGGCCGGTCTTGGGGTCGATCAGTTGTTACAAGGAACAAAACTCCGTGGTCGCTGCCTGCGATCGTGCGTTGACGCATCGTAGGGCGCAATGTGCACGCCACTCGATTTCACGTTCGACATCGATGGAAAGCAGCTGACAGCAATGGAGGCAGCAGGTTGGTAAACCTTTTTCACTTCGTTCGAGAAAAAATGGTTGCTCGTCTGAATGGCGTCCTCGGTGAATTATTTCCAACGCTGCGCCAAGTAACGAATCGTAAAACTGTTCCTTGCGTTCTTCGCGGAACTATCCCAAGTTGATGTCGGCGGGAACTTCAAATTTGTTTTGAGCTTTCTTGAAATGGGTTTTTCTTGAAGAGTTGACGTTTTCGAGGGGGCTTTTCACAACCTTTAGTGACTATAGGGATATAACAACACGAAAACGTCAAAAACCCATGTATGGTTTTCATCGTGTACGATGCCTTTAAGTGGGGATCCCACTGCAAGGAAATCTCTGAGAAAGCTTCGCGTGTGGCAAATTGCATCCTGAGACCTCTGCAACACCCATGTCTCGAACATTACGGGAAAGCATACACTGTCTACCGCCGGGCGCTATTGGAATACTGTACACAGGTCTGGTCACCATCTTTTGTTGAGGATGATGAGGTCGTTGAAAACGGCTTCCGGGCATCTCGTTCCCTCCGTGATTTCACATTTCAGTCGTAGCTCGCAACAGGTAGGAGTTTCCTCCCTTTTCAAGGCTTAGGTTTAGTATACCTGATCCATCAAACACTAAGATTAACGGAGACCTATCATTTAAAGGTCGATTTTGATTTCTGGGTCGAGGGTGAACGGCTATGGGGACGAGATACCATAGAGTCGTTGAAAACGTGCTAAGGCGGTACTCAAAACGTGTTTTTGTCAAAGTATTTCCTACGCGACAAGTACCGGACTATACGACTAGGCTCGAAATGTTGGGGATGGAAACCCTACGGCATCGGAAAACCGAGTTCGATTTACACTTATGTTACAAAATCGTTAACGGTCTTTGCGACATCCCATTTGAGTGTTTTCGTGTTCACCCGCCGCTGTACTCGCTCCCGCCTGCACGTTTTTCAGCTCGAGCGTAGATTTACATCGGAGTCCAATGTGCTGCATTCGTTTGCATTCAGAGTCATCCCAATTTGGAACAAATTACCTTCACAGATAGTTGGGGCCAGGCATTTTCCGATTTTCAAGGCAGGCTGTCCCACTTCAATGTCCGGTCATTACATGGGACAGATGGCCGTGCTTTCTGCTAGAGCTTCAATTACGTGGTGCTTTCATTCGTACGAGTGTTCTGTTTACTTCTGGTTTTGTTTGCCTGCATTTCCAGGCTGACATGTTTAAACCTTCTCACATACATTCTGTATGTTTCCTAATTGTAAGAAGATAAAGCTATTGAATTAAATTGAACTGAAATTGAATGTTCCTCCGAGAGCCCTCAGAATAGTAAGCTTTGAGTTGATGACTGTCTGTTTCTAATCCGAGTTTTTGTGTAACTTCAGTGACGGATCGAGAATAAGACCAAGCAGCTTGGGAAATCTTTCTGCTGGCAAACGGTTACCATCCCATCTGACATCTGGGTGGGCACTGTGTTCCTTGGTGTTTGTTGTGAACACTGATACAGAAGACTTCGCAGCAAAGACTGTGAGCATGGTATTATCGAAGAAAAGCTTCAACTCGACGAGATAGGCGCTGATCTTGTTAGCGGCTACTTGTAGGCCACGGTCCTGCCACATGATGGTGATGTCGTCCGCGTACAAAACAATCTTTATATCCTGTGGTGGCTCGGGTAGATCCTCAAGTTACAGGCTGAATAGGGCAGGAGACATCACTCAGCCCTGCGGAACACCGGCTACTAATGGAATGCTATCGGATACGTAATTCTGGAACTGAACCTTAAGCCTAGTTTTCACTGCATCGCTGCTGTTTTTCATCGCAGCGATTTTACACCAGCTGCTGCAGCGATGTAGCAGCGGCAGCGATTCTGTTCATAGTGCACAGCCTCACGGATGATCGAAGAAATTCAATCAGTCAGTGAAATTAATGGCTGGTATTCATCAATAACGCGTTTCGACTAGAAAACACTGATCTTGTCATGTGAAAAGGTCAACGTTCATTAGACAAAACGTGTCATTCGCTGGCATTCGCTCCATCGCTGCCATTTTGGCCGCGATGAGGCGATGGTCAGCGACCATTGAGAATCGCTCTTCAAGCAGCGATGCAGTAAAACATAGGACTTCGTCGCCGCGACCCAGCGATGTAGGACGTTTGCCACGAAGCGCTCACAATTGGAGCGGCTTTCCATTACGCACGATGAAAAAGGAACAGTTGTCCCTCACATGGCAGCAGCGACCACCTGCAGTCAAAACTAGGCTTTAGCCTGGCGGCCTTTAGTAACCGCTGCGATCCATCGCTTCTGCCAGGATGGCAGCTACTCAGAAAACTGAAAACATATTACATGTGATATGATCCAAACCGCCGCGCCAGCCGCGGTTTGAATTTAAACGTTTTTTCTTGAGGACACAGGCCACGGACCTGACCATATGTTACATGTAATATATCGTTCTCTCACTCGCAGGCGAAACGTCACACGTAATATGTTTTCGATGGTGAAAACATAATACATGTAACATAAGAAACGATTACAATATACTTGTAATACATCTCCGTCCATATAACTTACAGGTGATTTATCTCTACTCAATTAAATTACATGTAGTATGAGTGTAACATAATTCAAATACCCTCAGCAACTGAGGGCCCATGCTGAACACCTGCAAATCTTCATGGAATACGGGCCGCCACATACATAACTTACCGGCGACCGAATGTCCATTGGATTAACATTCGACTGGGTGGTCACTCGCCATGGCGGAGTCGTTGATCTCTCGCTCCTATTTTTGGAGCAAGCTAAAGCCCACTGCTTCTTGTATGAAGCTGTGGGATCCAAGCTAGCTTCTTCAGTCATGAAGCAGCAGGTTTTAAGCTCCTGGGATGTCCAAGAGAGCTTGAAGCTTGCTGATTCGTACATGAAGCAGTAGCCTGGAACTTGTAGCCCCAACCCTTTGAGCATCGAGCTTCAACTTGCAGCTGTAATTAAGTTACATAAAATATAAGTGTATGTTACATGTAATATAAGTGTAGGTTACATGCGATATTAAGGTAATATACTTGAATGTCTCAAGTATCTTACACTTTATATTACAAGTAACATGTTCTATTTTTTTGAGTCGGAGTTCAACAATTTGTCGGACAGCAGTCCCAAGTTAACAGAGTCAAAAGCTTTGGTCAGGTCGAGGGCGACGGCCACCGTTCTCAGGGGCTTTTCATGTTGAATCCATCGACCGCAAAGCTATTGATCTCCAATGGAGCAGTAGTGGTAGACTGAAGTTTTATTAACCCATGCTGATGCTGCTGTTGCTCATTTTGATCAGCCAGGTCCCTCACGATCAACATTTCAGCTAATGTGGCGACGGGAGATAAAGGGCTAATCGGTCGAAAGCCTTTTGCCGTACTTTGGGACTTGCCTGGCTTTGGCAACGGTATCACATTGGCTGTCTTCCAAGCTTGGGGTAGAATGCAGGTCCGGAAAGAAGTGTTAATGGTATCTGCAAGCATTGATAGAAGTTCCATGGGAAGCTTCCACAGGATGGCTGGGGAGATGCCGTCGGAATCGATAACCTTCGAATTCCGCTTTTTTTTTTTGATAGTCTACTTGGGTGAGAGTAAAGGCCTCAAAAGCGCTCATGAGCCTAGAAATTTCGACTGTCATCTGATACTTTGCCCAAACTACCGTATACCAACTGTGACGTAGATTTTACTGACGGCCTCTGCAGACACAGCTGTTCTCGCGCTGCAATCTTACTATCAGAGGGCGACTACTGCCTCATCTAACCAAGTGGTTTGGATAAAATTTCTCTTTCTACAGAAATTTTACGAGCCCCCCCCCCAAATTTTCATTTCCCTTTAAATTTATTGTCCAGAATTTTTACGACCCCCGTTGCGCAACCCTGCTCAGCTGTGCGCAGAGGTCTGTCATTGGTGCGCAATAACTTCCTCAGCACTTACCAACTTAAGGAACTCCTTTTCTGATTGTTGTGAAAACCTTACACCCACTTTTCTCCTAGCTAACGCTTCCTTTTTTATAAATTTCTGTCTGAAATCTCCGTGGTTCCAGACCGTGCCTTATAGATTAGCAATCGCATCTCCAGAACACAACGAGCTTGATAAATAAAAGGCTCTAAGTTGCCGGTATAATACGTCTTTAAATCACCAGTTTTCGAAAAATCCCAATTGACAGAGTTTTCATATATGACTTTCTGAAGTTTCGGAATGGAGGAATCGAAACGAGTACGGCCTTCCAAAAACTCTAACCGAAAGAGTTTTTTTCCGAAACTGCACGTAAAAATCTTCTCCGAAGAACGAGTACATCCCAAAGACTTTTTCGAATCGGTCTACTCGAATCAGGGTCAAGCAGGGCGTTGTGTAATTTTCCAGAATGGAAGCGACTCCGCTACCGACCATCAAAGTGTTTTCCGAAGACCCAATATTTTTGCAATCCACACAAGGTGTGATTTTTGGGCCTTTTTTTGCAAAAAGTTGAATTTTTTGGTAGTGGAAAGTGACTTCTGTCTTTTCCACTTCTAGAAAATTTCATTTTTCGTCCGAGCTTTTAGAGACCCCCCCCCCTAACCCTCGAATTTGGGCCAAAAAATTGATACTCTCCCGTTGAGAAGTTGCATAACCCCGCTTGACCCTGAATCGGGTACTTGGGCAATTATCTTAATAACAACCTTTTTTTTTTGGAAGCTGAATATCTCGGACTAACAAGAACCTTCCAAATAATTATCGAGATGAAAAGAACCATTTTTGGGATTCGATGTTCGAGTACTGTTACACAAAAATTGGCCCAATAATCAGTAGATCAAATGATTCGCCAGGGTTAAGCGGGGTTGCAAAGTTTCGCAACGAGGCCGCAAAAGATTTGGCCCAAAAATGAAAGCTAGCGGGGACCACAAAAATTTCGGACCAGAAATCAAAACTTGGTGAAGATATTCCGAAAATTCTCGATATTTTTGGTCACAAAATGGAGGAATCGTAGCATCACTCACGTTTCAGACGCTAGAGCCCGACTACTGAACAAATTTTCCGCGTCTGACAGTTTTAGTAATCAAATATGAACAGCGCAGAAATTTCGCCTCGGGGAAAA
Organism: Aplectana chamaeleonis; assembly: GCA_029168955.1. Classification (NCBI taxonomy): domain Eukaryota; kingdom Metazoa; phylum Nematoda; class Chromadorea; order Rhabditida; family Cosmocercidae; genus Aplectana; species Aplectana chamaeleonis. The sequence continues at coordinate 1,757,003 of JAPDOI010000073.1, forward strand.
GATCGCAAAAGGGTTGCCGTCCCACGGGACAACGGTGGGAACGTGAATAATGGAAAATTAGGTGGGTGTTTTTTAATCAGAGTTAATCTGAGACTCTCCGAGGCTTTCTAAGTAGGAGCGCAGTGTAAATTACAAAAAAAAATCTACGAAAATTTTCAATTTCTTTCTCAAAACTTTCAATTCACAAAATGGAATTCACCCCGGGGAAAGCACACGAATTTCGACATTTTTCGAAAATTGGGTCACCGAATGGGGAAGTAGCCTCTAAAATGAACGGGACAACGGTATGCTTGACCTGGTTCACAAACGAATCGAAAATGCGACAACACGAATGATTGAGCTTCCTGAATAAGGCAAGTACTCGAAAAGACCGATAATCCGAATTCTCCAATGAATCATATGCTCTACGAATTATTCAAGTTCTAGAACGCTTGACAAAACGAGACAGCCGCTTGCCTCCACCTGATAGCGTCCAATGAAACATTTAAAAAAGCTGTTAGAAGTGTCGAAAGAGAAGGCTGAAAAAATCGAATAGCCAGCCGTGTGCGGCTATTTGGCAATTACGGTGCACTTACCACGTAACCGAGCGCCGGCTGCTGGGATACGGTATCGAGCGAGGCTGGCGCCCTCGTCGTCTACTGCCTCTGCATAGTTAGAGTGGCAGGCTGCCATTCGTCCATCCGCCGCATTCATGCATGCCACTTCAGGGCTCAGGCATTGTGGGGTTTGTAACGCGCAGCAAACGCGGGTCATAATCTGAACAGCTCCCGTTAGAAACGCAAAAATGGGCAAAGCGGGTACCCCATATCCTCCGTTTGCCCCGCTATATCCGGCGATTCACTGCTGTTTGCAGGTTTCGATCATGTTCGGTTCCGCCCGCGATATCCGGCGATTCACTGCCGTTTGCAGGTTTCGACCATGCTAGATTTGATTTACAACGGCAAAGGAGGTCGTCGTCCTAATATAGAAGCACGTGGCGTCCCATCATCTCAGTGGGAGCGGGTCTCCCTCAACAGGGACACGATCCATGTCGCGGCCGCGTGAGGGAGTCACCCCCCACCGCGGTCCGCGACAGGGACATCATCCACGCCACGGTCGACCGCGAGAGAGCTTTCCTTGCTGAGGACCGTGGGGGAGACCCCTCAGCGGTCAAAAATCGTTCAGAGAGTGACTCGTAGTCACTTTCCAGTTGCGGCCCCGAAAGGCTGACTGCGCTCTCTCTGGGATGAGGCCCCTAGTATACGTGCTCTGCTGCTGATATGGGCCTGTTCTATTGTGGAGTCATCGATAACGTGATTTGGCAGATTAAACGAGTCCATGCACAGTCGAATCGTGTACGAACGCAACACCGAGCCTCTCTGCAGCAGTGACGTCATCGCCAGCCAGACGGCGGAATCCGAGGTTTGGTTGGCAGGCGCTGAACGCAGACCGGAATGGCCATGCGGGAACTCTGCCGTTTGCCCCGCACAGGTCGAAATGGAACGGTTCAGTGCGCGTTAGAAACGCCAGAATGTCTGAGGGAGAAGCTCAAACGATGGCTGGAACTATGAGGAAGGTGTCAAATGACACTTCTTGAGCTATAGAAAGAATGACAAGGGAAAAACAATAAAGGGAAAGTGAATAAAGCACTCAGTATAAGAAACAACTTGACTCACTTGACTTGATCGGTTGGCTTTCGCCTGACGCGGTCACTCCGCATCTTCACCGAGGTTTGCCGTCCTAGTAGCCAGCCGTGTCCATTTTTCACGGTCTTCAGCCACAATTTGAACACAATCCATCCAGCTGTCACTATTCCATTTCCTGCGAAACATCGCGCCTGAACTGCCTTTCGATGCCGAGTGACTTCAATTCCTCTTTAACCCATTCACGACCGCGTGTCCCACCGGTGAGACACGCGTTGACTACCACTTCGGACCGCGTGTCCCACCGGTGGGACACTGTTTTCAAAAATCGATTTCTCCACCGCATGAAGGAATTTCTAAACCTACTTATGGTCAATGTATTAACCTATTCGAGAGTCGACTATAAACTTCGTGGTCCGCTGGCAGCTTCACTACTGCAATATATCTGACCCTTCGATTGCAGCGAGGTCGAAAACCGCAAAATTGAGTACAGATCGCATTTTTTACAAGCTATGATAAATTTTTTATTTTTCCTATTACTCGAGAAACAATCCCTACTTCTAGTAGTGGTCAGATCGTATAGCACTATTTAATATATCACAGAACTATGAATACTGATATTGCGCACCATTCCCGCGTAGAGAATCGACTTTTCTTTCGCCCGTATTTTGTTCACAGAAATTATTTTATGTAAAGATCACCAATGTTAAGATCATTAGGGCCTTTTTTGAAAGTCCTGCTTGGTTATGGGTGGTGTACCATCGTAGGCCGGGGCTCCAACTTCGATTAAAACTACCTTGGAGAGGAGCGGACGAGAAAAATGGGGACGTCCCAGAGCAGAAAACGAGTGAAAACCTATAAATCGCTTTTTACACTAATCATTCCTAGTCAATATGTAATAATAAAACTATTTTCCACGTCTAAATGTCGGAGAAACGAACGCTCAAGAAGGCTTTTTACAAAAAATCTAGGAAGGCGTCAAACCGGAGAGGTGAGGGGGTGTCCAGGAAAAAAAATGGGAGAAGATCTAAAAAAACGTCATTTCCATCAGCATTCCCAGTCAATATAGAAAATTGAGGAGTATTTTCTACGTCCTAATGCCAAAAGGAATGCTTAAATGTTTACTACAAAACAAAACTCGCGTCGGAATGCGATAGACCGCAAGAGCGAAGGAGTACCTGAATCAAAATTAGTGCAAATCTGAAAAAGTATCATTTCACCAAGCATTTCCTGTCAATGGAAGAACAGAACAATGTCTATCATGGTAATCTACGATGATTAATGTTTCAAACCGCTAGAATTCAACGAACTCACGTGATTTTGTGGATTGTCTTAACTACACAGTTGAAAATTTAGGAGGCCGTTTCCCTGGAAGGAATGAGTTATGGAAGCTGACACTTTGGCATCATGATTTTGACGTCGACAGTGGTACGATAAACAAAAAAAACGAAAATCGTTTTTTTGGTGGCGTGCCATTCGAGCAAAAGTGGCCCACTGGTGGGACACTGTATACGGTGACGCAATATTGCACGCGGTCTGAACGTGCAGCCACCTAAAATTAGGCGTGGTCGTGAATGGGTTAACCACTCCCATCCAGAACTTTCGCCTACGCCCAGGTGGCCGTTTCCAGACAGGATTTGGAAGCATTCTTAAAGCGTGTTGAACGAGACGATCCGGCGTTCTTCTTAGTATATGCCCGAGCAGTCGAAGTCGACTTTCCATTGCTGCTTAAGATGGCGTTAGGAGATGCTGGCACCTCCCTCGTGTCAAGCGTTGATGTACTGCGTCGATTTTTTTGTAAAGGTCTTCCTTATGGCATACACGCAGTCAGAAATATCCAAGCAAATGCCTAAAAAGCTTCCTCTCCGTTCAATCCAACCTTTCCATCTGCGTCTTCGGTGCTGCCCACGTCTCCGATCCGTACATCATGATAGGGCGAATAGCGTTCAGATAGACGCGCAACTTGACTTCCTTCGCGATGGTGGTAGACCACAAACACTTGGTTAGAGAATTAAATGCAGACGTAGCTTTCGCACATCGTTGTCGAATATCCGCTGCATAACTACCATCGTTCTTCAGCAAACAGCCCAAATAACAGAAACCGTCCACCAGTTCGATACGTTGTCCGTCCACACAAACTCCCGTTGAAGGCCTCCGAGACACCTACATCTGCTTGCATTTGTCGTAACGAAGACGAAGTCCATAGGCTGCGGCATACTTCGAAACGAGATTCACAATCCTTTGCAGTTTTGCGTTGTTTTCAGCGAATAACACAATGTCGTCGGCGTACTCCAGGTCGACAAGGGAGCGTCCCTATGTTGTTAGGATCACATCCGCAGGAAACTGTTCTGCAACTCCACGCATGATGTCATCAAGGGCGAAGTTGGAAAGAAAAGTCCTGCAACGGCTCCTTGCCTTACTCCTGTTTTCACCTCGAAAGCTGACGTAAATCCGACAGGTGTACGAACTGCTGATGTTGTTCCTCTGTTCATGTCCTCGATTAACCGAACATACTTTTCCGGGACTCCATCTGCTCGCAGAGCATTGAACAAACGACGAACACTTGGTCGATGGTCGATCCTCCAGGTCGAAAACCGGCTTGCTCATCTCTGGTCGTTATTTCACGATGTTCGATAAGTCGCTCGAGATTGATACGTTCTTAAACCTTGTACATGACACGAAGTAGAGAGATTCCTCGGTAGTTCTTAGGATCCGTGACGGATAGCTTCTTGTGAAGAGGTACGATGATCGCATTTCTTCACGAATCGGGTATCCTTTCGCTCATCCATATGGCACGGATGGTGTTGGTCATTTCACGAATCCCAGACGGAGGAAGAGCTTTCAGCATTTCAGCAGTGATGTCATCTTCACCTGCCTTTCCATTCTTCATTTTCCGGACACAATCCAAAACTTCAGACTCAGTCGGCGGTTCCTCACTGACATTATAATGTGCTCTCTGAACATGCGGTAGCTCAGGTACTGATGGCGCTGGACGATTCAGTAGTGAACTGAAGTAATCCTTCCATACTGGCAGCGTCGCATCACCAACTGCAACTCCATTGATACTGTTCGAGACAGGAGAACATCTCTTCAACTTCCCGCTATACTGTCGCAGCAACGTGTAGGCTTTCCTCGGATTCTTCTCCTCCCAAGCCTTCTCGAACTCCCTAGCTCTACACGTCCACTCTCGTTCGCGGTCACTTTGAAGCTTCCGACGCAACTTCCTCCTCAGACGCTTTTCCTCCACGAAGTCTCCTGCAGTTCGGAGAGCACATACTCTGTTTCAGGTAGATGTTGTTTCTTCTGAGACGTAGGCGAACTTCTTCTTAGGCTGTACAACCGGGAGTGCCTCTTTCGAGGCGTACTGGATGCACTTGACAAAAGAATCCGCGTCGCAAAGTTTCTTCTTAGTCCGTACTCCGATGTGAATAGAAACGCGTTGTCGAAAATTCCTTCTGCACTCTTCATCTCTGAGACTTGTCATGTCAATCATCTGGAGAGGCTGAGCCCCTCGCTTCCTCTTATGAATCCTCGCAGTGAAGTTTCACAGAACAGGACGGTGATCCGGATCGAATGCCACATCCCACACAGCTCTAGATCTTTGAATGTTCGATACTGGAATATTCCTCGTCAGGACATAGTCAAGCCGTAGTTTCAAAGTTGTCATCTTCCGCTTCCGCTGCTCTTCTGGAGATAGCTGGGTTGGTCCCTGCCACGTAAGCTGATGGCGGCGATGATTCCTCTTGAAAGTCGATGCAATAATCAGACCACTGCGTTCACAAAAGTTGACAAGGCGGTAGCCATTGTACGATGTTCGCTCCACTGGGTAGAACCATTTACCGAGTACTTCGGATTCCTGATCAAGTCCCATCTTCGCATTTGCGCAATCCCCACGACAACAGCATGTTGACAAGGTATCCTGGCCAGCAACGTACTGAGTTCCTCATAAAACACATCCTTCGAATTGTCTTAGGCGGTTTCGGTGGGCGCATGAGCACTCACTATCCACAGATTGAATCCTCTGTGATCCCGCAGTCCTACGATTGCATTTCGGCACGACGTTGAGCCGAACTCCTTGACCATACCATTGAAATCCTTCCTTACAGCTATTGCACAGCCTCACACTCTCCTATCGCCAGCGTTACCGCAGTAGATGGTGTACTCTCCGACGCTGATGACGGGTCTATCGTTGAGGCGGGTTTCCTGCAAAGCAGCAAACGGTGAATGGAAATAGCTCAGAAGTCTGGATAGCGCAGTTTCTTGGATATCACTCGACAGCGATCGACAGTTCAGGGTGGCGAAACTGTGGCTTGTGACCAAAGACTCCATGAACTCCCTAGGTACGGATACTAAGGTGTTATGAATCAGAGGCCTTGGTGTGCCGGAGGGCGACACCTTATGCAATGTGCGGGATACTTTCGCGATTTAGTTGTGCACGCTATATCGCTCGAACGTTCCCTGTGTACACTCAAACGTCTGCTGGGTTCAGTAGAAGCAGGGGCATCAACGAGCAGGTACCAACAGACTTGTATACACATCCTAAGAATTAACTACGAATTATAACGCATTTTGCTCTTTGAATTTCTACGGAGTCAGGCTCCTGTTTTCTTTATTTTGCGGTAAACAAAAAATGTTTTGTGGTGATAAACACAGAGGAAGCTGGAAGATTATTCTAGAGAAAAAAAATTATTCTTTAATAGAAGCTGTTCAAGACACAAGTCTTCCAAAAACTGTAAGGTTCGAAACTCTTACACTAAATCGTTACACATTCCACACTAAGGTCTCAAGATAACTGCAAAGACCGCTTCCTCTGTTCACCCTCAGTCTTACATGTGTACATGGTAGAGTAGAAAGAGAAAATAAATAGAATAAAGAGAAGAGAAGAAAACTAAATGAAGGAAGTACAGTGCGGTCGGCTGCCAAGGGACAAAAGGCGGCGGGCGGCGGCCGCCGCCGTTTTTGTGCGGCGCCCAATTCAGTAGTAGTTTTACACTGAAAACAGCTTTCTTGATCATTTATATTTTCAGATCCTCCTTTAGACAAACATACAATCCCACTGAAGAAATCTGGAGAAATTTCGATGAGTTTGAATTTTTTTCCGAAAGTTGAGATCAGGGAACTATGATTTTCCGTGAGCTCATAAGTGTCTTCAAGAACACTATATGTTTGGAAGGGAAACATAAATAACAGGAAGTATACTGTGCGACAAAAATAAAGCCTTTTTCTCAGAAAACTAACCAGCGGTAATGAAAAATTCTCATACGAAGATTATACTAGTGCAAAACGGCAACAGACTGATTTTATTTTTGGCTTTTTTGCAGGTGTACACTGATTCAAGAGTTATTGTAGTGATTCTGACGCTGTAAGCACGTATCCACGAATTTCCTGAAGAAACGTCTTGCCGATCAGGAATTTTTGAAAAAAAATCGAAATTTCCGGAGATTTTTAGAGAATCAGAAATCTGCAAAAACTTCCATACAAACGTATTGTCTTGTTTTCAAATACTTTCCTGTAGTGCTCAGAATAGTACGTTGCTAGAATGTCCATTATTCTTTATCTGGTCACTTGAACCAGAAATAATTTTGACCTAACATTGTTCCCCAGAACGTCTCGATAGCTCAGAGGATCGCGGGGTCGTAATGGAGCACAATAGGCTTTCACCTCGACGAGGATAGCGAGGGCAGCACGAGGGTAAGAGCTGCTGCTCGAGCAGCACGCGCTGCCTTTGTGCTGCTCTTAGCAGCACGTGCTACCCTCGTCCTCCATTTGTCGCCTCAGCAACTGCTCTTTTTTGTGGCAATCGTAGTGGGGTAACATTGCTCAAAAAGGTCCGTTTGGACAGCTACAAGCATATTTACAATCAGCATGGGGAGTTCTTTAAGCATGCACATATAGACATCTGATTAGCTATATGTCCATTCACCATTTCTCTTTTTTCCTCCCAAGCAAGGTGTATGGAATTGAAGCAATCGTTCAATCTTCATCTCAGACGATTGTGTGGTTGTGAAGAAGCACAGTTGGCTCTCGCCTCCAGTGTAATAGCGAGGGCAGCACAAGTGGACGAGCTCCTGCTTGAGGAGTGCTGCCCTCGTTCTCCATTCGTCTCCTCAGATGCTGCTCTCTGTTGCGGCCAGCACCGTGTGGTAACATTGTTCAACAGTGGTCCACTCGGGTAGCTACAAGCACAGTCATAATCAGCATGAAGAGTTCTTCGCTTCTAAGCGGGCACATCCCCTACTCCCATACCCTCTATAAAACGTCGTAATTCACGTCATTCGATGTGGGACCGGGGCGCGCCACGCCTCGGCCTCCGTCTGCCCTGCGCTCCCTCACTGTCTCTAACCTTCGTTCCGCACCAGCACGCGTAGGAACCAAGTGCCTTTCGCTATTTTATAGCCTGTTCAACTTCCAGTTAGAGTTAACACAACCAATCGATCTCCAGCCATATCACAAGGAATACCTTAAAGGCAGCGTACGCGCAAAGAACAGTATTCTTTTTTTGGGGCAGACAGGCCTACCAGGTTGTGACATATCGCAAAGAGGCCACCCATAATACGCAAGCTTCGGAGAAAAACTCGTTTGAAAATCCCGTAGCATTCAGCTTCCTTTAAATACGTCTGTTCGGTGTGTATTGTGTAATACACTAATGTCGAAAATTTCAACGTCTAAATTGGTTTAGCCCCTTAACTTTTTAGGTTCCGCAATTCTTTTCGCCTCTCTGTTGTCGAAAATTCTCTAAAACAAGAAGCTCTAAATATAGAGGTTTGAACGAGGATCTCTCGGAATAAAGAAAATAAACTTTTGAAGTTTCGCGGGCTGTCGGAACCTGTCGTGGCGCTTCTGTTCCTCATGTCAGATGACGCCTTTTCAGACCACGGAGCAGTTTTGACGAGCTTATATCATTATAAATGCGCGACATTGAGGTCTCAAGTTTCGCTATTTCCACTTGGTTCAAACATTGGAATGTGAAGAAAACCCCAAATGAGGATTTCCGCCTTAAAAAAAGGAAGCTGCCTTTAAAGGCACAGAACACCCAGAAGATGATTTTTTTGTTTTTATGCTGGTCTTGAGGAGGGTCACACTCTGATCACAGGGGTATCTCTTTTTTCGTCCAAGACCCCCTATGAACAGAGTTATGGCTTATTAAAGATGCCTATAATTAAAGGGTGAAAAATTGGCGGATGAATTGTCTCTTCTCTTCATTTGCAATCGTTGCCCGAGAGCGAGCCAGGATAAGGAGACAGTCTGGCTATGGTCTGAAGAACGACGATTTGTTGAGAATTCAGTCATTCATCTAGTCGCTACAGAGTTTGGAAATCTGGTTAGGGGTGTGGCCCGTGGTGGTGAGCGAAGGAGGTCGGGCCTACGGTGGTCGCCTATATCTCGCTTATTCGGAGGAATTGAGATCTCGCACTTGGCACGTCTTATAAAAGAGGGGTCTACTAGACAATCAAATAAAAATCACAAAATTCATATCTGAGGGTGTAGTGTGACTTCAAGGTACACAACCGCTTGTTTGGTGAGGCGTGTGTGGGGGGGGGGGTTAGGTGTTCTCACCGACCGCGTTTTCTGAGACGACGCATTACGAATTATCCATGTCGAATTCGTAAAGAGTGTACTGTCGCATATGAGAAAGTTTGCCAGAAGCCTGTATGAAGGGAAAGCAAACCACAAATGAAGTCGAGTATCTTTGCAGCCATCTTCCAGAAAAGACACAGAACGGATATCAAATTGGGGAATAGTTATGTAAGCAAAGAAAGTGTGAGGACTGCTTCATCAGTATCGTACGCGAATTTAAATTTCGGGGGATGCGTGCCTATTCCTACTCGCTAAACTTTAACCACCAATACTCTGCTCAAAATCCATTCTAAGATCCACCAAAAACGTCCTTTTTCATGAGACAGTATGCCATCGCATGGATTTAGGGCGCTACTGCCTTTTTAATCGGTAAGCATATCATTAAATGATTGGGAGTGCACCGCTATATTTCTCCATGTCTCAGTATTCCGCTGTTTTTGATAATAGAAATCCTGAGCACTATAGAAGTAAACCAAAGATTAGGTTGTTCACATGAGACTAATAATAGAGAGCACATAAAACATTTAATCTGTAGTAAACTAGGAAATATGCATATTACCAAACATGTTTTGGTGATTTCTAATCATTTCCATCGAAATCCAGGAAGAATGCATTCAAAAGAGCTTTCGGATCGGATAAGCAGGGTGGGGCGCCGCAACATGCGCTCGGCGGGACGCGGAGTTTTTGGCACGGTCTGAGTCTGGGGTCTTGCCCGTACACTTTTCAGTTCCAAGCGTGAGCGATTTACCTGTTCACCTGCGCGGCCACCTCAAATGTGGTAATTTTATGCAAAATTCACTTTTTTGTTGCATCAAGTCTTCCAAAAAAATCTGGTACTTTATTGATCATCAAATCGAACGCCGTCTAGAAAAAAAGGATTTTCGTTAGGTTTGAGATGGTACACTCGGGTAAAATAGTTCCTTGCGAGCAATGTGAATGGTTCAGCTCGGTTAAAGGCTGATGAATTATACTGAAAAAAATGATGAGTCGTCATTCTCATAGGATGATAGTTGTGTGGAACCGACCGAAAATTTGAGAAATGTTCAACCCTTATGAAATAATTTATTGAGTGCGCTCTACAAGATTCTAGAACAATCTGAGTTTTTTTTTTTCAAATCTTGAAGGTATGTGTCGAGAACTTTGTAAAATCACGTTCTTACTTTCAAATTCGTTTTCATGACTTTGAACTTGACTCGCATTTTCCAGTGAAACATAATTTTTTGGTTTTGGACAAGGACAACGAGGACTTGTATTTTTCAAATGCTGAGCGGCAATGGTTTGCCGATAATGGAACGAAATGGCCAATACGTTTTCTTCACGAAAAACACGATGCTCACAATATTCAAAGCAGACAGTTCTAAATTTACTTTGCATTTAATTCTCTGAATTTACTTTGCATTTAATTCAACAATTTTTAATCATCCTGAGAAAGTTCACGACAATTTCGAAAGAAGAAAACATTTTCATTGAATCATTGCTTTTTCTGAAGAAAAAAATCACCATTTTAGAGAGATCGCCAAATGATGGATACTCTGATATTTGCAATGCCGTTCGCCCAAGGCATTCCTCTAACCAGTGCAAATTTCAGTGAATTAAGAAAATTTTGAGGAAGCTTTCATCTTTGGAATATGTGGGTATAACTTTTTTCCCAAAGAAAGCCGTGATTCGTCTTTAAAATCGAGAAAAACAGAATATTGCGCCTAATTCCTATCTCTACGGTCCCAAAACCGAGTGGAAATAGATTCTTGTCTAGGGATAGAGAATATCTCTGTTGAGGAATGTTTTTGAGACACTCACATTCACTACCGACCGAGTCCTGTGTTGAATGGCCCTCGCAAACTCGTGCCAGATACGAGGCAGCCTTACATGGGCATGAGACAGTCGGCAACGCGAGCATCATTTCCTCGATCGGTGGCGAAGATCAAAGGTTATAATCAAGGATGAAACTCCCGTTAGGGATATGAATAGGCCTCACTGGGGTCTTTATCTTTGATGGGTCGCTGCAGCGCTGCTGCTGAAAGCGACATATCACCTGCGAAATAAAAATTATAAGAAAAAAGAAAAGATCATAAATGAGGAGCAGTAGTTGGGGCGAGAATAAAGAGCAGCAGTTGGGGAGAGAAGAGCAGCAGTTGGGGTCACAATGAGGAGCAGCAGTTGGGGCCACAATGACGAGCAGCAGTTGGGGCGACGACTGGAGCTGTTGGGGCGACTGTAGCAGCAGGTGGGGAAACCATACGTGCAGCAGTTGGGGCAGTGAGCGGAGCAAGAGGACACTACGTGCTGCCCTGGGCAGCAGTTGGGGGAACGAAAGGGGCTTACACCTCGACGAGTGAATGCGTTAGTAATCCCCTCGTGCTGCCTTACTAAGCCGCGAGTATCTGAGAGTTTATGAAATCTTCGACATCATAACTAACACCAACACGATCCACAGAGGGAGTAAATTATGAAAAAGCTTATGTGGACACAAAAGGACACTAGTGAAGTAACGGAAACACAAAACAGAGAAAACCTTTTCTTTTCTAAAAATCGGGATTTCATAATTTTTTTCTCTGGATTTCCAACACCTGTTCAAAAACTCGGATACGCAACGTTGTGATGATACTCATGTCTTTTCAAGAAGAGCTCATGTTCCTATCCTATAACATAGTTTATATCTGAATTTTGGCAGATAGGGTGTAGAAATAGTTTTTTAAAAACCGATCCGCGCTCACTTTTGCGACGTATTTTTCTTGACGAACATTATGTGGATTTAAAAATTTCACTAAAATCTATTCAATTTGAAATTTGCGAAAATAATCATATAGAAAGTTCAGTAATTGCAACAGCGTCAAACTCTCTGTGTGCTAGCTACACGAACGCGATTAATACCTTCAGAACAGGAGAAAGGTTACTATAGAATTTCAATTTGTAGTCAGAAATAACTCAATGATAACTGAAAAAATGGGATCCAAACATAGCTCATCGTGCTCAAAAGTCATATCCTTAGATTATCCCGGCCCCAAATCGGTTCTTACTGCGAAACAAAAGCGGATAGCTCACATACAGAATGCTTATGGTTAAAGTCTCATAGGAACTCATAAATAAAGTCTCGGACGCGAGTGCGAAAAAATTCGATTTTGGCGTCGAAGGAATTCTGAGCTGTGGGTCTGATCTGGGCTCTTAATTGACATATGGGCTGTCATTAGAACGAAATCTACAAAATTTGTGCTCGCTCACAAATATACCAAAACAGTATTCAGATACATAGAAAAAACTCATGCGCCAAATTTTGTGCGAAATGCGGTTGACGGAGGGTAGTTGTGCGCAAAAAACGTTAGGGCTGAAATCGAGATTTTAAAAAGTGCGAATTCGTCGATTCTACAAAGATTCTTTTTACGCCAGTGCGAAGATAGGAATAAGTAGGATGTGGCAAATATCATGACTTCTCTGAATATGTCCCAGATTCTTTCCCTTGGCAAAGATATGCCCCCGTCCTGCTAATTGCTGACTTCGCACCTCCATTCCGGCGCGTCAGGTCACGAAAGCGGCTCACCAACAGCACAAGAATCTGTCCAGTCTAGAAATGATGTCTATTGCCTTGAATACAATTTTGGAATAACGTTTAGCGATACATGCGTTTGCTTCACCCTATATTGATCGATTTTTTTGGAGGCCGCTAAGTGATGTTCCAGTAATGTGTTCAGGGTGCTAAAAGGACAATATGCACAAGACTTATGAACGAATGGAAGAATTGTTTGAAAATTCGAATTATTCATTCGAATGACATTCGAAGAAATCGAATATTCGAGTATTCTAATATCCGATTCATTCGAACACTGACTTCTTGTAATTTTTCGAATATCTGATTCTTTCCGAAACTCTGACTGGTGTTTCTTTTCGAAAATTCGATTCACTCCGGGAAATAAAATGACAGTTTTTCCTCGAATATTCGAGTTAGTCGCTAATTTCTTGTGTTGTTTTTTCGAATATTTCATTTATTCCGGGAATCAGATTATTAGATTTTTCGAATGCTCTTTTCATTCCGGAATACAAATTATTCGGTTTGTCGGACATTCGGTTCATTCAGAAATTTGAAATATTCAATTTTTTCAACACTCGCCTGATTTCTGGTCATGAAATTCGAATACTCAACCACTGAGAGAATGCCCAAAAATATCAATGAATTGTTCGGAGAATGAATTGTTCAATGAATCAAAAATTCGAATATACATTCGAAAATTTTTGTTAATTTTTCAAAGAATATTCGACCGAATGTTGGATAGGATTTTCGAATTTATCCATTAATTTGAAATCTTCGGAATTGCGTTATCCAAAAAGTTCGTTTATTCGGAAACTTCAGAGTTGGCTTGTTCGAATCCATTCATCCATTCGGTAATTCTGAAAAGGCTATAATTGAAAAATTCATTTAATCAATGTTTTTTGGAAGATGTTTTTTGGAAGGGGTTATACGCAATATTCCATCATTCGGGGTGTTCTCAAACTACGAAATTAAAATTAATCACTAATTCGAAGGCTAACAATGATAGCTCATGTCTGTTAGACGTGCTAAACAAGAGTGCTATACCATTCGGTACTGAGCCTGCTTTATTTAGAATTACAATAGTTATGTCATGTTAAAACATAAAACATGACTCAATCTTCAGTATTGTTGATATTTGAGACGTATTGGATCTCCTATTTTTACCTTTGTATCAGTTGTGCCTTCTAGAAAAGAAAACAACTACAAGACCCATGGATGGGTTGAGTCCTGTGCTATTGGTGAGCTGCTTTCGTGACCTGACGCGCCGGAATGGAGGTGCGAAGTCAGCAATTAGCAGGACGGGGGCATATCTTTGCCAAGGGAAAGAATCTGGGACATATTCAGAGAAGTCATGATATTTGCCACAGCCTAATTATTCCTATCTTCGCACTGGCGTAAAACGAATCTTTGTAGAATCGACGAATTCGCACTTTTTGAAATCTCGATTTCAGTCTTAACGAGTGTCATTTTTTGCGCACAGCTACCCTCCGTCAACCGCATTTCGCACAAAATTTGGCGCATGAGTTTTTTCTATGTGTCTGAATACTGTTTTGGTATATTTGTGAACGAGCACTAATTTTGTAAATTTCGTTCTAATGACAGCCCATCTGTCAATTAAGAGCCCAGATCAGACCCACAGCTCAGAATTCCTTCGACGCCAAAATCGAATTTTTTCGCACTCGCGTCCGAGACTTTATTTATGAGTTCCTATGAGACTTTAACCATAAGCATTCTGTATGTGAGCTATCCGCTTTTGTTTCGCATTAAGAACCGATTTGGGGCCGGCATAATCTAAGGATATGACTTTTGAGCACGATGAGCTATGTTTGGATCCCATTTTTTCAGTTATCATTGGGTTATTTCTGACTACAAATTGAATTTCTATAGTAACCTTTCTCCTGTTCTGAAGGTATTAAGCGCGTTCGTGTAGCTAGCACACAGAGAGTTTGACGCTGTTGCAATTACTGAACTTTCTACATGATTATTTTCGCAAATTTCAAATTGAATAGATTTTAGTGAAATTTTCAAATCCACATAATGTTCGTCATGGAAAAATACGTCGCAAAAGTGAGCGCGGATCGGTTTTTGAAAATCTATTTCTACACCTTATCTTCCAAAATTCAGATATAAACTATGTTATAGGATAGGAATGTGAGCTCTTCTTCAAAAGACATGAGTATCATCACAACGTTGCGTATCCGAGTTTTTGAACAGGTGTTGGAAATCCAGAGAAAAAAATATGAAATCCCGATTTTTAGAAAAAAAAAAGGTTTTCTCTGTTTTGTGTTTCCGTTACTTCACTAGTGTCCTTTTGTGTCCACATGAGCTTTTTCATAATTTACTCGCTCTGTGGGTCGTGTTGGTGTTAGTTATGATGTCGAAGATTTCATAAACTATCGAGACGTTCTGGGGAACAATGTTAGGTCAAAATTACTTCTGGTTCAAGTGACCAGATAAAGAATAATGGACATTCTAGCAACGTACTATTCTGAGCACTACAGGAAAGTATTTGAAAACAAGACAATACGTTTGTATGGAAGTTTTTGCAGATTTCTGATTCTCTAAAAATCTCCGGAAATTCCGATTTTTTTTCAAAAATTCCTGATCGGCAAGAAGTTTCTTCAGGAAATTCGTGGATACGTGCTTACAGCGTCAGAACCACTACAATAACTCTTGAATCAGTGTACACCTGCAAAAAAGCCAAAAATAAAATCAGTCGGTTGCCGTTTTGCAGTAGTATAATCTTCGTATGAGAATTTTTCGTATCCGCTGGTTAGTTTTCTGAGAAAAAGGCTTTATTTTTGTCGCACATTATACTTCCTGTTAATTATGTTTCCCTTCCAAACATATAGTGTTCTTGAAGACACTTATGAGCTCACGGAAAATCATAGTTCCTTGATCTCAATTTTCGGAAAAAAAATTCAAACTCATCGAAATTTCTCCAGATTTCTTCAGTGGGATTGTATGTTTGTCTAAAGGAGGATCTGAAAATATAAATGATCAAGAAAGCTGTTTTCAGTGTAAAAATACTACTGTATTGGGCGCCGCACAAAAACGGCGGCGGCCGCCGCCTTTTGTCCCTTGGCAGCCGACCGCACTGTAAGTAAGAAAGGAAGGGAGGAAAAAAGGAAGGAAATGAAGGAAGAAAGGAATTAAGGAACAAAGAAAGAAAGAAAGAAAGAAAGAAAGAAAGAAAGAAAGAAAGAAAGAAAGAAAGAAAGAAAGAAAGAAAGAAAGAAAGAAAGAAAGAGAAAGAAAGAAAGAAAGAAAGAAAGAAAGAAAGAAAGAAAGAAAGAAAGAAAAGAAAGAAAGAAAGAAAGAAAGAAAGAAAGAAAGAAAGAAAGAAAGAAAAGAAAGAAGAAAGAAAGAAAGAAAAGAAAGAAAGAAAGAAAGAAAGAAAGAAAGAAAAGAAAGAAAAGAAAGAAAGAAAGAAAGAAAAGAAAGAAAGAAAAAGAAAGAAAGAAAGAAAGAAAGAAAGAAAGAAAGAGAAAAGAAGAAGAAAAGAAAGAAAGAAAGAAAGAAAGAAGAAAGAAAGAAAGAAAGAGAAAGAAAGAAAGAAAGAAAGAAAGAAAGAAAAGAAAGAAAGAAAGAAAGAAAGAAAGAAAGAAAGAAAGAAAGAAAGAAAGAAAGAAAGAAAGAAAGAAAGTGTTGCGAACGGTGGATTCCCTGCTGCCGTATGGCACTAAACATGGGGGTTGCACCCATACTACTCGCTCGGCCCATGGCCAAAATGAAGTGATCAAGAAGATTATCCTCAGACGACAACCTACAGAGACAGCTTGTACTAATACCAGAGATAATTACTGGATAAACCAGTAATGACGATGGACACTTGTTCGTTGACCAACCTTTATGTGTTACGACAATAATACATCAATGTAATGGATTTAGGAGTTAGCCTGTAATGGATATCGCCTCAGACGATAAGTCTGACGGCACTGTAGTGGAGTTAACTATGACGTCGTACCTGTGTCCAATGTTGTTCTAAGGGCAGCGAGCCCTGCGGTAGGTCCTGGGAGGTGAAGTGCAGGCAGCCGGCCGGGGCCGCGGTCGTTGACGAGCTTCGACTGCCCCCAACCACCAGGCCGACCAGTGACCGGCCTCATCAGGGCGATCGTTAGATCACTACCGCAGGCGCGTCGGCGCCCGGGCAAGATCACATGGAGGAAGCATCGCCTTCGCGACAGAAAGAAAGAAGGAAGTAAAGAAGGGAAGAAGGAAAGAATGAAAGAGGGAAAGGAGGTAAGGAGGAAAGAAAGAAGGAAGGAAGGAAGGAAGGAAGGAAGGAAGGAAGGAAGGAAGGAAGGAAGGAAGGAAGGAAGGGAATGGAAGGAATGGAATGGAAGGAAGGAATGGAAGGAAGGAAGGAAGGAAGGAATGGAATGGAAGGAAGGAAGGAATGGAAAGGAAGGAAGGAAGGAAGGAAGAAAGGAAGGAAGGAATGAAGGAAGGAATGGAAGGAAAGGAAAAGGAAGGAAGGAATGAAGGGAAAGGAAAGAGGAGGGAAAGAGAAAGAAAGAGGAAGGAAAGAGGGAAGGAAGGAAGGAAGGAAGGAATGGAAGGAAGGAAGGAAGGAAGGAATGGAAGGAAGGAAGGAAGGAAGGAAGGAAGGAAGGAATGGAATGAAGGAATGGAATGAAGGAAGGAAGGAAAGGAAGGAAGGAAGGAAGGAATGGAAGGAAAGGAATGGAAGGAAGGAAGGAAGGAAGGAAGGAAGGAATGGAAGGAATGGAATGGAAGGAAAGGAAGGAAGGAAGGAAAGGAAGGAAAGGAAGGAATGGAATGGAATGGAATGGAATGGAAGGAAGGAAGGAATGGAATGGAATGGAATGGAATGGAAAGGAAGGAAGGAAGGAAGGAAAGGAAGGAAGGGAAGGAAGGAAGGAAGGAAGGAAGGAAGGCTGAAGGAAGGAAGGAAGGAAGGAAGGGAAGGAAGGAAGGAAGGAAGGAAGGAAGGGAGGGAAAGGAAGGAAGAAGGAAGGAAAGGAAGGAAGGAAGGAAGGAAGGGAAGGAAGGAAGGAGGGAAGGAGGGAAGGAAGGAAGGAAGGAAGGAAGGAAGGAAGGAAGGAAGGAAGGAAGGAAGGAGGAAGGAAGGAAGGAAGCAAGGAAGGAAGGAAGGAACGAAGGAAGGAAGGAAGGAAGGAAGGAAGAAAGGAAGGAAGGAAGGAAGGAAGGAAGGAAGGAGGGAAGGAAGGAAGGAAGGAATTCAGACATTCGCTGTTATGGACTCGATACCAATAGCATATGTTCCGGGAACATATCCATTGGGTTAGCGGAAGATAAGACTTCTTCGAATAAGTGTTCTACATAAAACCCGAATTCTACCTTCATACTATGCATGCTACTCTTCTCGATAATATATCGCACCGTTTTGCAGTATCCCCTGTGCTTTTCTCTCTAACATGTGGCAGAAAATTAAGAATTAGCCGTCGATTATGGCAATGCCTCCGCAGTGTTGCACACAAGCACCCTATTCAACGGATAATTTTGAATCTTCTTCCCGATTTTGAGAAAAAAACACTGGTTGAAAAAAGTTAACTTCAAAAATAACCTACTTTAAGTGCCTGTAGAAGAAAAGGTTGAACGAAATTAATCAATAATTACAGCAAGGAGCGAGAAAATTGAAAAAGTATACTTATAAAAGCAGAAAACAGAGAAACAAGGCATAAATAATAGAACGAAACAGGAATCATTCAAAACTATTCTTGTCTACGACGCTAGACGCTTACAGCATAAAAAGCGAGCGGACCGATCGTCAACTCGGAAAGACCTTTTTGGTTGGCGGATCATAACAGACAGGTTTTAGGTGAAAGAGGATTTGAGTAGACAGTTAGGTGTCATGAAACTTTGAGTGAAATTGGATGTTTCTCGATTTCTTAACTTGCTTCAATCCACTGAAGTGGAATGCGATCACCATTGACTATGTTTAGTAGTTTGCATTTACGCCTAAATAGTAGACTTTTTAATTTTGACCCAACTTTTTGTTATCACATCGTCGTCTATTTCTTCAATCACTTCTCCCTCCCCTTTCCTTTTCTCTTCCTTCTTTTCTCTATATTTTCCCTTCATTTTTTTTTTGTTCTATTTTATTTTCTGCAACGTCTTTTTCCGCTACTTCTCATTTTCCTTCAACTTGTTCATAGTTTTCTTCTTTTCCTTTCTGATTTGGTCTGTTGTTCTCCACATTCTTTTTTCGCTTTTTCGTCTCTTCCTTCAACTTTCTTCTTCATCCTCTTCTTCTTCTCGTTCCTGCTCAATCTTTTTCTTTTTGTTCCCTTCATTTTCCTCTTATTTTCCCTTGTCTTGATTTTACCTCTAATTATATTTTTCATTTAATAAAGAAGTACGAAAATTGTATATCACCGATTAGTCAAATGATTAATTTCTCTCTTTCAGTAAAGTGCCACGGAGTTGCTAGTTGTTTGAAATCAAAGGCAAATAATGCGTATCTAATATTATATGATTTTTCCTATAAATCTGAGGACTATTTTCCATAAAATCGGATTGCTTAATTTTCTACTGCGGAGGCCTCGCTTCCACTAATAGTATAAGTTTTAGGTTCATAGAATGAATGAGTGCGCAAATTAAATATGGTGACCTTACTTAATCAAAACGACGGTATCACTGATTAAACGAAAAAATCAATTAGAATATTTTAATCTTTGAGTTACGCAAAAAGAGGAGATTTCTCTCAATATAAGTTTAGTGGCCAGCAGCTCGGCTGCCGAACGAGCCCGCCGCCAGCAGCTGGCCAGCGCTATGGGTGCAATGGAAGGATTCTTCAGAGTTCGGTGGAGGATTTCGTAAATGGTGTGCCCTTCACGTGAGCCGCCGACGTCAGTTACTCTCATCGATAGGTCAATGTAATGGCCAGTACCTCACATCATTTCTCAATAAAAATCTCGAACATTTCTTTGAAGATGAGCTTCACAATATTTTGCCATAGGGTGTCGCTCTTTGAACACTTTATGTAGGCTCTTAAATATTTATTGCAAGAAAGCGAAAATGAAACTCCAAAAGTTCCAAGGGAGTGCAACCTTGACGATTTGGGACGACTACTTTGCAACAACTTTATGTAGGTTGAGTTGAATAGCTCTTGATTATCTGCATTTCATAGGTTTGATCCCAAAAGTTGTTCTTGATCCTCTTCTCTAGTTACGAGTTGACCGCGTTTCCTGGGAAGTATTTTAGATAAGTACTCTCCTTGAATTACGACTTGATAGAAATTTCCCCTTTTTACGTCACTCAAAGATTAAAATATTCTAGTGGATTTATTGGTGTAAGTGATACGGTCGTTTTGATTGAGTAAGGTCACCGATTTCAAACAGCTAGCAACTCCGTGGCGCTTTACTGGAAGATACGTAATTAGAGATTTAATCGTTTTAATCATCAGAGGGAAATAATTAAAGGGAAAATCAAGGCAAGGGAAAATAAGAGGAAAATAATGGGAACAAAAAAAGGATTGAGCAGGAAAGAGAAAAAGGAGAGAGGAGAAGAAGAGGATGAAGAAGAAAGTTGAAGGAAGAGACGGAAGAGCGAAAAAAATGAATGTGGAGAACAACAAACCAAACCAGAAAGGAAAAGAAGAAAATATGAACAGGTTGAAAGAAAATGAGAAGTAGCGGAAAAGAAGATGTTGACGAAAATAAAGGAGAACAAAAAAGTGTAGGGAAAATATAGAGAAAAGAAGGAAGAGAAAAGGAAAGATGAGGGAGAAGTGATTGAAGAAATAGACGACGATGTTATAACAAAAAAGTTGGGTTAAAAAAAGTCTACTATTTAGGTGTAAATGCAAGCTACTAAACATAGTAATGATCATCGCATTCCACTTCAGTGGATTGAAGCAAGATGAGAACACGAAAAACATTCAAGTTCACTCAAAATTTCATGACACTTAACTGTCTACTCAAATCCTCCTTCGCCTAAAATCTTATTTGGCGTTCTGTATGCGTTAGTCTGTAGTTGTATTCGTTAAATATTCTTCTGGAGGAGTGTCAAAATCCATTCTTCAGACATGCTCAATCGGCTGTTTCGCAACACCGATAGCGCGCTCCACCGAGAATTCGCGCGACCAGCCGTGTTCGGAGCTGGCTGTTATGGCCGTTGGCCATTAAGCTCTTATCTGATACACCAAATCGGCGACCCTCCGACCTTAAATTTCCCGATTCTCTTACGGGGTCGCAAACGAAATTTTGCCAGAGTCGTCGCTGCGTTCATGCATGTCAAGTCCTGTAGGGGATTACGAAAGGCAGCCTGCCTCTCTAACCATGCAGAGACACTAGACGACGAGGGCGCCAGCCGCGCTCGATACCGTTTCGCAGCAGCCGGCGCTCGCTCAGTCGGCTGGCAATTGCACCGTACTCGTCAAATCTGATGTTTTCACCCTGTGAAGCTTTTTTTCTGGAGTGGCTCATTGTTGCATCTGCTGCAATGCTTAGTTTTTCTTTCTGTATTTTGTAGATTTCTCTATGCTCACCGCTGCTAATTTTTGGTAGTTGAGATGAGAAGCGGCGCGATGTTGTGTGGCGCGCGCGCGTTCTTGAATTATATTATTATTGTTGTTTGAAACTGGCCTTTAAGACGGCAGTAGTGCTGTTTTCCGTCTGTCTGTCTGGCCATTTGGCATGTGTGCTGGTGGATGCCTTTTTCGTCTGGTCGTCATCATATGCGGTTTTTTCTGTCTCTCACACAGTCGATCATATTGAACTGTGGCATCCTCTATGTGCAAGTGTAGCACTGATTTCCCATGTTTTGTGATTGACAGTTTTCCGCGTCGGCAATGTGTATAGTTAGGCCCTCAAGAAAGAACGTTTAAATTAAAACCGCGGCGGTTTAATTTCTCAGAGATTGAGATTTAAACCGCCACGCAAGCCGCGATTTGAATTTACACGTTTTTTTTCTTGAGGAAACCGGCCGCGGATCTAACCATATACCATCTCAACGATTCAATTCGTCTTCCTATCCAACCCTGTGCATAAGATATAGTTTTAAAGCTCTTATATATCACCTTTTGTAGCTCATCAATCCTCCTTCATCGTGCATGTCAACGATGTTGTATTGAATGATTTTACGGACAATCGTGACGGGACCACTTTGCCATCCATTAGTAGCAAGCGAAGAGAGTGAAGCGAATGCTCCAGGAAATGACTAGCGACAGCGGATACGGATGATTGGGTCTAATTTTTATCTGTTTGTGAGCAGTTTATTAGTTACTCAGATTCCGATAAATCGAACAGACCATACTTATAAGGCCCCGACCAAAACAGCAGGTTAACGAGCCAAAAGTACATTTGATCAGCAGAATCCACCCTTTTTTACCGAAAAAAAGTGATTCCAAACTTGTGCTCAGCGTTTAAGATTACCTTTTTGTTTGAACTTCTAAATAAGTTTGGGTTTTGCATGCTTATGCATCTACACACAATTTCCCGTAAATCAGTGTAAGAAACTCAAATTCGTGTTAGGTACCTGCCAAGGTGAAGTTTTAGGCACGCTGTGTCTCTCTAAATCAATAGTGCACGTCTGCAAAAACCCTGCCTCTGCTTTCGCGGCGACTTGCTGCGCTCCGTTATTTCTTGGCTTAGTGCTAGTGGATTTCGCGGTGGTCCCGAAGCGATTGTCTGTAACGGTTGACGGTGACGTCTGTAACAGTTCTAGCTTCAACGTCTTGAGTACTGTCCCCGTTGTTTTAATGACCGCGCCTCGGCTGGCCCTGTGTCTCGCCCCCAACGCTGCCTCCTATACATTGGATGCGAATCAAAAAATTCCGGATAGCTCAAAAATCAAAGGTCTTGGATATCCGACTCAAACGGATTGATTCTTCTTCTTCTTCTTTGCAGCCGCAGAAGGGTTTTTGTCATAGGCTCAAGAAACGGGCGACCGAAGATGGATTCAACCACAAATCCATCGTCGTCAGTGAGATGGGCCTCCTCGGACAGTCGAATAGATGAGCTGTAGTGTGGCCAGGGTTACCACAATCCGGACACTCGTCAGGCTTACTGCTGTCGATCCTATGCAAGTATGACATCAGCATATGGGAATGCCCGCAGCGCAACGAGGCGAGAGAACATCTAGCCCGCCTACCGAGTTCCATCTCGGTGTTGCTGACTTCAGGTGGTGCGATCCCCAATATGGGGTTGACAGCCACCCTACTCAAGTGATCTCTGACGAAACGGGATGCTCCGCGCGTAAAAGACGAAGACGATCTAAGTGGGAGTCCGTCCATCTCTGTATATTGACTTTCTCGGGAGCATCCGCAAAAGGCCTTCTGATATCTCTCTCTCTCACAGGATTCATAATCCTTCTTAATGGGTGATTAGGCTGCTTAACGATATTATTAACCAGTTGCTGCGCTTGGAGTTGACAGTGCTCCTTCTTCTTCTTCTTCTGCAGCCACAGAGAGGGTCCTGTCATAGATTGAGGATCTGAGCCACAAGCGTCGGATTCTTCCACAGATCTACTGGTGTTAACGATGTCGGTCTCATCGGGCAGTTGAAAAGGTGCGCAGTAGTATGCCCTTCATTACCACAATCCGGGCACTCGTCAGGTCTGCTGCTACGATCTTATGTAAATAAGGCATAAGCATGGGGGAGTGCCCGCAGCGCAACGAGGCAAGGGTGCACCTGGCACGCCTACCGAGTTCCATCTCGGTTTCGCTGACCTCAGGCGGCACGACTCCGAGAATGGAGTTTACGGCGGTCTTGCATAAGTGATCCTTGACGAATTGGGTATGCTCAGCACGTAATAGACGGAGGCGTTCTTGTTGTGCGTTGGTCCATCTCTGTATATTGATTTTCTTGGGAGCATCAGCAAACGGCTTTCTTATGCTTCTCTCTCTGACGGGGTCTGATACTCTTCGCGACGGTTGATTTGGCTGGTTCAGGATGTTTATGTACAGCTGTTGTGCGTGGAGTTGGCAATGGTCCCTAACTGGCAGGATGCAAGCTTCGGCGTGTAGGTGCTCTACTGGAGAGCTTTTAGAACAGCCTGTTGCGATTCGCAATGCTCCATTTTGAATGCGCTGCAGCTTGGACCAGGATGTGTCCGACACGATATGCTGCCAGACTGGTGCAGCATACTCCAGGGCGGGCTGTAGGATGGCCTTGTACGTGGTTAGGATCGTTTCTTTACTGCACCCCCAGGACGTTCTGCCGAGAGCACGTAGGACGTTGAGTCTTGTTTTCAATGCAGCTTGCTTCTGCTCAGTGTTCCTATGAAACCTCAACGAAGGATCCAACACGAGCCCAAGCAGCTTAAGGAATCGGGCGGCCGGCAGGCGAGTTTCGTCCCATTTCACCATGGGATGAGCTCTGTGCTCCGCAGGATCAGTGGAAAAGACGGTGACGGATGATTTAGCGGCAGAGACCGTAAGCATCTCGCTATCGAGAAAACATTTCAGCTCGATCAAACAGTCATTGATCTTACTGGCAGCTACATTTATGCCGCGATCCCGGCATAGTATAGTAATATCATCCGCATATGCCACGACCTTGATGTCTTGGGATGGAACGGATAGATCTTCAATATACAGACTGAAAAGAGCAGGCGATAGAACTCCTTTTTGAGGTACGCCGGCGGCAATTGGGATGCTATTGGAGACGTGCCCTTGAAATAGCACATTTGCCCGACGTCCTTTGGTGAATGCGGTTATCCACCGTTTCTGCCAGGGTGGAATGGTAGACCTTAACAGGCTCTCCGACAATATGCCCAAGTTTACAGTGTCAAAAGCCTTCGTTAGGTCAAGGGCGACACCTACGGTTCGCAGAGCTTTGTAGGCATTGAAGCCGTCCGAAACATAGCTCGCAATTCCCAGCAAGGCCGTAGTGGTATAATGTAGTTTACGGAAACCATGTTTATGCTTTGTTTGTTATAATGTTCGGCAAGCTCCTCCACAGCAAATTTTTCCGCGACTTGGGAAATAGGTGAGAGAAGACTGATTGGCCTGTAACCTTTTGCCGTGGATGGTGATTTACCCGGCTTCGGCAATGGGATGACGCGTGCTACTTTCCAATCCTGAGGCATTGTACAGGTGCGAAACGATGTATTAATGACGTCAGCGAGCAGGGGTAGTAGTTCACTTGGCAGTCTCTTTAGAACTGCTGGGCTCAAACCATCTGGCCCTACTGCCTTCGAATTACTCATTTTCTTGATCACCTTCTTGACCTGAGTGGGCGTGAATGCCTCATCTTCAGCCATGAGTGGCAATTTACAGGGCTCCCGAACAGTTATTCTATTCTGCTTCTCTCTTTTTGTTTCAGTTATGAAAAAATGCTTCCCAAGAGCATTTGCTGCCTCTTTTCCTGACTCGAAGACTCCGCCGTCGAATTCAATCGTGGAATTGTAGGCGGAGGAACTTTCCGGAGATCCTTTTCAAAGCCTTCCACGTTGCTGCAGCATCACTCCTGAAGTTCATCTTCTCAGTGAACTTTTCCCCAGATTCTTTCTTGTGCCTATCAAGGTCCATCCTGATCTTATTATCCAGCTCGGCAATGTCTGGGTCAAGATGATTAGCAGCTCTCTTTGCGTCCCTTGTCCTTATCTTCTGAAGTGTCTCCGTGGTGACATTGGGAAAGAAGGTCTTGACACGACCTTCAGGGATCGCAGCTTTCATCGCCTTCCGGATGGCATCAGAGAAGTGGCGCTCCTTCTGGTGTACATTGCCATTCCACGGATATTCGGCCGTTTGGCGGAGTGCAACCTCCCTGAACAGGCTCCAGTCTGCAAGGCCTAAATTGAGATAAGAACGATGACGAAGACCTGTATAGGGAGCAAGAGAGTTAGAGAGATCGATATTGACAAAGACCGGAATGCGATCACTGGAAAGAGTTGTGGACGTAGACCAAGAGCAGTCACTAGAGAGATTAGAAGAGACAAGGGAGATGTCTGGGCTGGAGGATCGACCGTAGGCAGGGAGACGAGTGGGCTGCTCATCGTTAAGGATAACCAGGTCGCACTCATCCGCCCATTCTTCGACATCATTTCCTCTAGCATCAGAATCGAGCGACGAGCAGAACGTGTGAGCATTGAAGTCACCCGCAAATGCAATTGAGGGAGATAGAGAGCAGTGATACAGCTGCTTGAGTAGAGGGATAGGGTTGTAGGTTGGTGGACAGGATGTAGGAGGAGGAATGTATATATTGAAAAGAGAAAGTGGAGTTTTTAGAGGTAGATGGATGGGGATGTACTCGAGAGTGCCATCTACTGGAGTGTTTGGAATGATGTGAGAGGGAAGGGAGAACAGATTAAAAGTAGAGACTCCGCCTCCCTGAGATGACCTAGGATTATGATATGCAGTATAGCCCGGGATGTTTGGATGTCGAGAGGTAGCAGAGGGAGAGCATCTAAAACATTGGACGCTGGTTCCATACCAAGTGACATCTTTGTCGCATGTGGCACATGGGTATTTCTTCTTCGCGGGTCCTGGGTTCCTCTCGACGCCGGCTCTTTGCAGTAGGATCTCCAGGAGAGCTGCGGCCAGCCAGCACCTCTCCCATGGCAAAAACTGTCGGTTTGCACGGAGGTGGTCTTCTTTCCTCCACACTGCCACGGCACGAACGTACGACATCTCGGCAGCACAGTGCTCCTTAACAGGCAGAATACGGGCTTCAGCATGAAGATGCTCCACTGGAGTGCTCTTTGCACACCCAGTGGCAATCCGAAGAGCAGCATTTTGGACACGCTGCATTTTTGTCCACGATGAATTCGGTACTATGTGTTGCCCTACCGGTGCAGCGTACTCCAACACCGGCTGCGATATTGTCTTGCAGGTGGTCAAAATTGTCTCCTTGCTACTTCCCCACGACGTTCCTCCCAGAGCTCGTAGGACATTGAGATTTGCTTTCACTGTAGCCTGTTTCTGCTCAGTTTTCTTGTGGAACCTCAACGAAGGATCCAATACGAGGCCGAGCAGCATAGGGAAACGGGCGGCAGGCAGACGAGCGTCTTCCTAATTCACAAAGGGGTGAGCGCAGTGTTCCTTAGGGTCAGTGGAGAAAACTGATACAGATGATTTAGCGGCAGAGACAGTGGGCATCATATCGTCGAGAAAGCTCTTCAGAACGATGAGGTAGCTATTGATCTCGCGTGCAGCTATATCAATGTCTCTGTCTCGGCACAAGATGGTGATGTCATCCGCATATGCAACGACTTTGCTGTCACTGGGGGGGGGGGGCAAATCTTCCAGGCAAAGACTGAACAGAGCAGGCGATATGACTCCTCCTTAAGGGACACCGGCAGCGATCGGGATGCTTTTAGAGGCATGTCCCTGAAACAACACTTTTGCTCGGCGCCCTTTGATGAGTGCGGTAATCCATTGCTTCTGCCAAGGCGGGATGGTGGACCTCAATAGCTTTTCAGACAGCATGCCCAAGTTGATAGTGTCAAACGCCTTCGTGAGATCCAGGAAGCCATCCAAAACATAGCCCACAATCTCCAGCAGCGCCGTGGTGGTAGATTGTAATTTGCGGATTCCATGCTGGTGCTGCTGTTTATAATTATGCTCGGCCAGCTCCTTGACGACCAGTTTCTCAGCGACTTTTCCGATTGGGGATAAAAGACCCATTGGCCTGTATCCATTAGCCGTGGATGGCGATTTACCTAGCTTGAGCTACCGAACGACGCTTGCCATTTTCTAGTCCTGGGGTATGCGAAAAGATGTGTTTATGACGTCAGCCAGCATTGGCATAATTTCACTCGGCAGCTTCTTCAAGACCACTGGACTAATGCCATCTGGCCCTACAGCCTTCTAGTCGCGCATCTCTTTATCCTCTATAAAACGTCGAAATTCACATCACTCGAGGCGCGAGCGGCGCGCGCGACGCCTCGGCCCCCGTCAGCCACACGCTCGCTCATCGTCTCTAACCTCCGCTCCGCACCAGCACGCTTAGGAACCAAGTGAATTTCGCCGTTTTATATCACCTTTTCAATCTGCGCGGGCGTCACAGCTTCTGCTCCGTTCATTAGTGGTATACTCTGTCCCAAACGAGTTGGCAAGCAAAGATTCCAAAGAAGCAGTGCTCCCTCTGCGTCTCTGACGTTTCGCAACGCAGCATCTGTCTTAGCGTAATTTAAAAAACGTCAGAGACGCAGAGGGAGCTCTGCTTCTTTGGACTCTCCGCTTGCCAACTCGTTTGGGACAGAGTATAACTTACAGAGGTCGCTTACAGTCACTCGATTCTGTTTGCCTCTCTTAGCCTGAGTTATGAAAATATTGTTTCCGGGAGCAGATGCAGCTTTCTTTCCCGATTTGAAAACTCCATGCTTGAACTCGATCGTGGAATAGTTGGTGGAGGTGCTCTTGTCCGAGATCTTCTTTAAAACTTTCCAAGTTGCTGCTCCATCACTTTTGAAATTCATCTTCTCATTGAATTTCTTCCAACACTCCCTCCTGTGCTCGTCCAGATCTCGCCTAATCTCGCTATCCAGCTCAGCAATTGTCGGATCCAGGTGATCTGCGACCCTCTTTGCATCACTTGTCCTTATCTTCTCCAAGATTTCCCTGGATACATTGGGAAAGAAGGTCTTAATTCGGTCCTTCGGAATGACTGCTTCCATGGCCTTGCGAATCGCGTCAGTCAAGTGAAGTTCTTTCTGGTGCACGTTTCCATTCCATGGGTAGTCATCCACATGGCGAAGTGCCACCTCCCTGAACAAGCGCTAATCTGCAAGACAAAGACTAAGATAAGACCTTTGACGGATACCTGAATAAGGAGCAAGAGAATTAGAGAGATCGACATGGACAAAGACGGGGATATGATCACTGGACAGAGTTGTAGCGGTCGACCAAGAGCAGGCGCTAGAGAGATTAGAAGGTACAAGAGAGATGTCTGGACCAGAGGATCGGCCGTTGGCCTGGAGACGAGTGGGCTGATCTTCGTTGAGACTGACCAGATCGCACTCCTCCGCCCATTCTTCGACGTCATTTCCTCTAGCATCAGAGTCAAGCGACGAGCAGAACGTGTGAGCATTGAAGTCACTCGCAAAGACATTTGAGAGAGATAGAGAGCTGTCATACAGCTGCTTGAGAAGGGGGATAGGATTGTATGTTAATGGACAAGAGGTAGAAGGAGGCATGTATGTATTGAAAAGAGAAAGTGGTGAGAAAGAGGAATCAGAGTTGCTGGGGGGAGAGCACAGAATACAACGGAAGGAAGGATCGCGATGCCTCACAGAACTGAGACCCGAGCAGGAGAAATGCACCCACCTTTGGCATCCGAAGCACTGGACGCTTGTTTTCCTCCATGTGACATCCTTGCTGCATGTGGCGCATAGGTACTTCTGAGCGGGTCTTGGATTCTTCTCGATGTAGTCGAATCCTTAGGAGAGCTGCAGCCAGCCTGCATCTCTCCCATGACAAAAACCCTCCACGCGGAGGGGTTGACGTCGGTTTGCACGGAGGTGGTCTTCTTTCCTCCACACGGCCACGGCATGAACGTACGACATCTCGGCAGCAACGGACAATGTATACGTAGCTTGGTAGATCCGGAGAAACATGGCACCCACAGTGGGCATCTATTCTCACTGAAAGGGCCTAGGGTATACCTGAGGTAAAAGGTGTCGCTCCGACAAGCAGGTTTTTAAGTAGAAGGTACTTTTTGTGAGGCTATTGAGGACCTGTCTGGCTCGGATTCGCCGTTAGACTGCGATTCCCTCCAGTACCGCCAATTTATTGCGCAGTACACATGGAAGAGCAGTTGTTACGTCTTTTGCAGTTCGAAACGTCAGGCTATTCCATTCAGGCGAAGGTACAGGCCATAAAACGGCCAATGTCTCACCGTCGACTGCGTACCACGCGCTGCGCGACCGCACGCGCGTCGGAAGCAGACGGGTTTTGGCCGCCGCGCGACGAGTTTTGGCCGCCGCGCGCCGTTTCGGCCGCCGCGCGGCTGCCGAAACTCGTCGAGCGGCGGCCAAAGCTCGTCTGCTTCCGACGCACGTGCGGTCGCGCAGCGCGTGGTACGCAGTCGACGGTGAGACATTGGCCGTTTTATGGCCTGTATCCCGTGTTGAATTAGAATTCAAAAAGACAGAACAGCTGCTCGTCGTGTACAGCGCCCACCGCCCGTTCTGTAGGACCTCAACAGGGCTACGATCTCCCTACCCTCTGTGGTGTAAAATTCACAAAGCGAATTCAAGCACCCTAGATCTTGTGCTACCGTAATCTCGGGTTAGCTGCGGAGCGCGTTACCTTATCACGGAACGCCAACACCGCATTAGACTAGTTTCCGAAGCTTAGATCAAGCGCTGAGTGTCTTTATCTAAAAGTGGTGCCAATATATAATATGAAGCGTCAGCTGCTAGAAGTTTGCCAATTGTTGGGAAGCAAATACTCACACACAGTTCAGATTGGAGAAAATTTTCGCATTCTTCACTCATCGCCGACATCTTGATAAACTGTGGGCGCCAAGAAATATCTACAAAATTTTGTGAGTGGTTGAGCCTTGAAATGAGCCAGGTTCTCGTCAACTTCTTTTTTCTGAGTAATAGAACAATTTCTCGATGCAGGAGAACGGGCCTTCTCCCTTTTTCGCTCACCGAGTGCTTTGGCCGAAGCGGGGTTTCCCTCTCCTTTCAAAATCAGAAGATTTCAGAGGGCCGAAAGCAAGGACCTTTCACAAGAAGTCAGATTATTATTTCGAGCTAAGCCTTATTTGCGATAAAAAAATGCTATGTGACCTTCTGAGGGAAACAGTCCTAGCTCCCAATCATAGCCTCGAGTGCGTTTCAATACGGTGTCTAGGCTCCATGATACAATAACGCGCTCCGCGGCTAATCGAAGATTACGGTAGCACAAAATCCTGGGTGCTAAAATTCGTTCTATGGAAAATTTCTGCATTGAAGTCTGAAAGACTCTCATTTGCCTTAAAGTTGAAATCTTGCAGGAATATTCGAAGCTTCCCACCCCCTACACTTTTCGCTACTATCCTTGACGGGGGGGGGCGGGGCACGCAGGGTTCAAGACATTTACGAAATACTTCATTCGGAGCAGGGTTGCGACTGGGCGCAGTGGAGGGTCGTATAATTGGAAATTTTTGAAAAAATGACAATCGGGGAGAGGCTCGTACGATTTCACCGATCTTTACCACAGATTCGAACTTTTTTTAACTTCTTCGCTCTCAAAAACCTCAAGGAACTTTTTATCTTGGGAGGGGGGTCGGAAAAATTTTGGTCAATGGGGAGGGGGCCCGCCGAAAGTTGGCGCAACGTTCTGCTCAACTCTGATTCGGAGGACTTCTGATGCTCAAAAACACAGGGAACTTACCTTCTACCAAACGCCGTGATTCACATCATTGAGGCGCGAGCGGCGCGCCCGACGCCTCGGCCTCCGTCCACCCTACGCTCTCTCACTGTCTCTAACCTCCCGCACCAGCACACAGAGGAATCAAGCGAATTTCGGCGTTTTATAATTTCGGCGTTTCCTGTATGCACGGTAAACCTTCTCACCATTTAATAACGCAAGAACTGACTGCCAGTAAGAGAGCATTGCCAAATCCAGGCACAATAGTTGTACATAAACTTTCTGAAGCAGCGAACTCATCCGTCGCGAAGAGTATTAGATCCCGTGAGAGAGAGGGATGTATAAGAAAGCCGTTTGCTGATGCTCCCACGAAAATCAATATACAGAGATGGACCAACGCACAGCAAGAACGCCTCCGTCTCTTACGTGCAGGGCATACCCAATTCGTTAATGATCACTTGTGCAAGGCCGCCGTTAACTCCATTCTTGGAAAGCCTGAGGCTTGCGAAACCGAGATGGAACTCGGTAGGTGTGCCGGAGCACCCTGCCTCGTTGCGCTGTGGGCACCTCCTATGCTCATGTCCTATCTATATAAGATTGACAGCACCAGATCTGACGAGTGCCCGGATTGGGGTAATCAAGGGCATACTACTGCGCACCTTTTCAACTGCCCGATGAGACCGACCTTATTAACGACAATAGATCTGGCCGAATCCCACGCTGGTGGCCCAGTCCCTCAACCTATGACAGGACCCTCTGTAGAAGAAGAAGGAGAAGAAACGCAAGATTAATTATAGTTTAGAGCAATGGAAGTAGGACCTGGTGAGGTTGCGGACTCTCCCTAACATACTGTAGCCTGATTGTGTTATCATTCATTTTTTTCGAAATAACTGAGATTGGTCGGTGAGTTTTTGTTTCCACTCTCATATTTTCACCTGTTTTCATTGCTTCCACGGATGTATTCATATCGGTCAAAACACAGACCCACCGATCTATCACAGTTGTTTCGGGAAAATGAGTGATACCACTAAAAAACTACCGTTTGTTAGGACGAGTCCGCAACCTCACCAGGTCCTACTTTCCATTGCTGTAGACAATCCGCAATCAATCTAAACATAGATTTTCAAGAAAAATACTGATTGAAAGTGGTATGAAGCATTTGATATCAGCGTTAATCTTCGTTTTTATGTTTGAATCCGGACTGCTCCCCGTTCAGGACAGAGGCTAGTTTCATCAAATCTGATTCGAAAAGTGTGCCTGTCGTTGCATTCAGTGTGATATGATTTTTTTTCCAATCGTCTAAGTCTATAAGAAGAGGCTCACGATGGCGGAAAAATTCGTGTTCGAAATTGGCGCCGGGGGGCAGCCATCTTACACCTTTAAACGCGTTCGTTTGTATTACACCATTTTGAGCCATCTCAATTCCTGTGTTGGCCAATCTTCCGTTTTGCAATCTGTTCTGTTTTCTCTGACTTGCTCTTTCTCCTGTAAATGTTTGAACAAATGTTGAATAATGAAAAAGGGATTTGCCAGTTTTGGTAAGATAGACTGAGACAATGGTCAAATTTCTCTGAAATTCCTTATTTTCTACGAAAATTCTGTTTTGCTGTGACATCGATTATTGCGCAGGAGCACCTTCTTTGTCCTGGAATTTTGGTGTTCGTAGCATGCAGGCTCTAGTGTGTCTTCCGCCAGTCCATACCATCTGTCTGATTGGAAATGGGAGCCGCATGTGGCCAATGAGTGCGAACCAGAGTTGAGCAGGCCGTTGCGAACGGCGACCAGAATTTTACGACCCCCCCCCCTCCTGGAATTTCCAGGCCTCAGTGTCAAGCGGGGTTTCAAAATTTCGCAACGGGGGGTTGCCAAAGTTTTTGCCCGAAAATGAAGGTTAGGGGGGATTACAAAAATTTTGAACCATAAATGAGATTTTTGTGAAAATACATCGAAAATGGTCGATATATTCGGCCATCAAAAAGAAAGATCAAAGCATTTCTCAGGGTTTAGACGCTTGAGCCCGACTACTGAACGATTTTTCGGCGTCTGAAAGCGTCAGTAATCCAGTTTAAACTGCCCGGAAATCGCGACTCAGGGGGGGATCGCAAAAGTTTTGGATTGTGGAAGAAACATTTTGGTGGTGGTGGGGGGTCGATCCGATTGCGAAAAATCATCCAACGCCCCGCCTGTACCTGCCAAGCACTACTGCCTCACTCTACCTTTCCGAGTGGTTTGGAGATAAACCCCAAATTTTCCAAAAATTTTACGAACCACCCCAAAATTTTGATTTTTTTCAAAAAAATTCCCAAGTTTTTACGACTCTCCCGTTGCGACCGGTCGCAAGCCTGCCCAACCCTGGTGCGAACCATTCGATCGATAGTTGTTAGCCTTGTGAATGCCACTTGGCTGCGTGCGATTAACTCTCTCAATTGGACAGACGATACAGCGTATAATGTCGTTAAGTTCAGCTGCACCAAACGCCGCTCTCATTTACATCGACTGTCAGGGTATGGCTGCGGCCAGCCAGGTGTCGGTAGATCCCCCTAATGCCTCTTTCACACTTGCCCGACCGACGTCGGACGACTCGTTATCGAATGTGTAATATCTATCTACCCTACCCTATCCATCTTATCTATCTTGACTTATCAAACTTGATAAAGAGTCGTCCGATGTCGGCCGGCAAACTATGAAAGGGGCTTAAGGGGTCGGCAGAGTTGAGGCGATCGGCGAGTGGTCGCCGAGATCTTCTCGAACATTATCGTCGCGGCGTCGGTTGCCGCTGGCTGGCAGCGAGGCATGACCGTCGCGGCGTCAAAAAACTGTGCGGTGCTCCCTCGTCCCGTTCATGCTACGCCGATCGCTCTTGTCGCAGATTGTGATCGATATTGCATTACCCAGCGCTCTTCGTCGCTGCAGGCAACACTGCGACTTGAACTTTGCAGGCCCCTTGACAAGGGATGTAAATCAGTACTCAAACGAGTATAGCCATTACTTCATGATCTTTGGTTTGTGCTCCTTTCAGTTTGTACGGACATAGATGGAGTCTGAGTATTTTCCTCCAACTTGGAAGCGGTATAGAACAATTAGACGGTCGACTACTAAAGTCGGCTTCGGTGGTGGGTGTTCGGTCCGAAAGTGGACAGGGACGTAGAGAGGCTACTGCGTCATTGGCCTGCACTAAGCATCGACATTGAGCAAAGCTGAGAATTGATCAAATTAATGTATGACAAAAACAACAAAATTGCTGAACATTAGGGACTATCCTAGAAGGGAGGGGGGGAACCCAAGATTTTTTCACAGAAATGAAATGAATCACCGATCTATAAGCTATCAATCAAAGTGTTTCTATAGAATTTCAATAAAAACAATGATTGATAGCATTAGCAAGCATCTTTTATCAGGTTTTTCTGTTCATTTCTAAGAAGGAATCTTGGGTGCCCCCTACCCCCCCCCCCGTCCAGGATAGAGCCGAGCAATAGGGGTGTGGCATACTTTGTCGCTTTAATGAGTGACGGGCATGCAATTTAACACAAATCGCGGCGGGACCCGCATCGTAGCAATGGCAACGGCCGTCGTGGGAACACTTGTCGCGTGCCCCTATGGTCGCAAAGCTCGAGGAAGGGTCAGGCATTTGGTGAGGAGCTCCACAGGGGGTTGAACTGGGGAGGGGTGGATGGAGGTCTGGCTGGTTATGAGCCCCGCTGGTAGATTTAGCGGGCCAATCTGAATGGGGGTATGCACTGTTCAGGATAGCTTTTTAACCACGAATTTCACTTTACCTTCCAGTTTACATGAAATGTTCCTCTTCTTTAGGCTTAACAAAAAAAAACCCCAAGTCACGCTCTCTAGGGTGTCTGAGAAAGTCGCGGAGAAACTAACCAAATCACGCGTTTGAAGGGGGGATGAGTTCAATAGTCCCTCGCCGCACTTCGTGCAGTACCCTGGTTGTGGAGCCTTTACACAGGGTACTGCTCGGGGCATGGAGAAGGCAAATTTTATTAGACTTCCCCTAGAACAAGGTTAGGTCGAAATCCTTTGGATCATTTCAGACCATCCCCCCGGAAGCGTTATATGATGAAAGGTTTAGCGTTTTTCTCAGACCCTTTAGGAACGTGATTTGGTCAAATTTTTGGAGATTTCTCAGACCCCTAGGTGTGTAATTCGGTCAACATTTTAGCAATTTTCCCAGACCCCTCAGGAACGTGATTTGGTCAGATTTTTGGAGATTTTTCGAACCCCCAGGAGCGTAATTCTATCAAAATTTTAGCGTTTTCCTAGGCCCAGGGTCGAGCAGGATGGCGACTTGACGCAACGGGAGGCTGTTAAATAAATGGGAAATTTGAAAAAAAGAAAGTCGTATGGGGGGAGGCTCTTACAATTTGACCGAATTTTACCACAAATCTGAACTTTTTCCATTCTTTTCTGGCTCTCAAAAGCTGAAGGAATTTTTTTATTCCGGAAGGGGATCGTAAAGTTATAGAATTTCATAAAAAGTCTAGGTCAACGGGGAAGGTGTCGTAGCCAAGCCGAAAATTGGCGCAACGGCCTGCTCAACCCTGTCTAGACGCTTCAGGCTCCGTCCATACGTGGCGAGAGCGTGCGATTACGCAAAATCGATGGTTATCGTGAGCACACGATTCGCTAGCCGCTCACAGGCGCTCCCTCTCGCGCGCCCTCGCCCGCTCGCTCTCGCGGTCTTGCGCCAGCACCACGAAGAAAGCAGCAAGTTTCAAGCTTACTGCTTTATCACTAAAGCAGGTGGCATTAGACCTGCAGCAAAACTACTGACCTTGTTTTCCATAATGCCACCACAAAAGTCGAAATCATCTGCCGTTGCGCCAACTCGAGCGGTTGATAGCATGCCCTTTCTCTCAAGATTGGGAATTTCTGGGAAAATTTAACTTTTTTTAGAAAGAGTATTACCCGCTTGACCTTTGCGCCAAATCGGCAAAGTTCATAGGTTCAGAGCACGGATCAATTGAGGCAAGATTCGGCGCGGGGTGTGGGGTCATTAAGGGAGGGTCCGAGCTGCAGAGGGGAGGCGACTGAGAAAATCGCGAAAAAATTGACCAAATCACCTTCCTAAGGCAGCGTCTATACGTGGCGAGAGCGGGCGTTCCCGCTGTTGTTCGCCTCTCGGCGCTCCTCAACGCTGGAGCAGCCCGTGTCCGCGAATGAACGCGGGAAAGCACCCCCTACCTCGTGTTGATTCGATTGAAAACGTTTGATCGGGTGATCAACCGCACAAGACCGTAACGGCCAAAATCTGCGGGCCTGCCCCCGATCTACAGTACCCCTCCTTTCGGCGGGACCAACATTGATTGGTGGCGCATATGCGACATGGCTTCGTATCATGCTCATGCGATCATGGATTTCTTAATCCATGTCGGTCTCACAAAGAACGGATGATGTAGAGAGAGTGTACCGCGGCGTGCTCACTTCTGGATGAGATCCAGAGACCTTGCATGTCCTGCAGCATTAATCACTTTCTCGCGATCATTTTCCGTCACCAATAGTGACTTATAACTGTATAAGGTGCTGAAAAAAAACCTCATACGATCTTTGGTTTTCTGCCTCAGCCGCGCGCGCGACACACGCCTGACCGTGACGCTACGCACAGAAGTGAGCATTACCATGGGGTCACCTTCAGTTACTCCGTAAAACTACACGGCCTAAACTCGCTTTGCGCACACGCGTATGCATGTCCTGGAGCATTATTCACCTTCTCGTGGTCGTTTCACGTCACCAACATTAATCGTCTGCAGTAATGTTAACCTTCTGATTTTCAGGATCGCAATGGATTCGCGTGCCGAAAGTGATGTTGTGAGTTCTTCTGAATTTTTTTTCTCTTTATTATCGGGGCTCAGCTGGCAGGTTTCACAAAAAAATCCCACAAGTGCGCGATGAGCATAGCCACTCGATAGCACGCTCGCATTCGACGTAGACTACCCCTTTGCTCAGTGTCGACCCATCCGTTGTGTAAAAACCTCCCGTAGACGAGATCCTTGGTTTCCGCGCCCTAAAATTTCGAAAATTTTGGCGACCCCCCCCCCCCCCCCCCGAACGTTTATGGAATTTTTTCAAAGGTTCGGAATGCTATTTTAGGTGCGACCAAGGTTCGGTTTTCCACCCTCCGCGTACACTAGTGTAGGATGAGGGAGGCGACCGCTCGCATTAGTCGTTCCCCTTGAATCCCAGATATTTTGGCTAATCCTGCTCGTCTGACTATAGAACTAGGTCAAGCAGACGGTTGTTCCCCACCCCGACGAAACTGCGTCTTACTCCCTTGGTGGCCAAAAAAATGTCGGAAGTTTTTAGTCTACCCAAAAAAAGCTTTTTTCGAGGCTTAATGGCCGGGAATTTTTTTTTTGAGAAAGTTGAACTTCTTCGTTCCGTATTTTTTTTTGCAATTGAGGAACTAGGCACACTTCTTAACTTACTGGCGAGCCTCGGGAGTGTCAGTATAACGTGATAAAAACACGCTACCAAGTTTCAAATTTTTTGGATCATCATTTTGATGTCACCCCAGGGGCCGGATTCATCAACGAAATTTGGGGTAATTTATACCCCGGGCTTAATTATCTCCACTCCATACCCCAAAATAAACCCCAAATGTATGTAGAGTTCGCGGAATCATTTTAGTCTGATGAGTGGACGGGGCTGCGACGGTAGATCACCCCGCGCGAATCGAAACCCCATTTTCCAGTGAGTTCGCCAACCCCGCACGGCCAGCCGCCTGGTCTATGCGTCAGACTAAAATGAAAACGGAAACCGTATCGGATACTCCCATATATGCCCCAATAATTGGGGTTTATTTTTTGATGAATCGCCAAAATTCACCCGGCGGAGTAAATTATACTCTAAAACCACAGTTTTATCGTTGATGAAAGCCCATTTCACAGCTCGACGTCTCATGGCGTACCAGTTCTTCAGAAATGTTGACACTCTTTCATTCAAATAGTTGCGCCCATAGCGTAGAGACAATCCTCTTTTTTGCTCTGCATCTGTTTCCGTGGAGTCGCGCGCTTCGCACCGTTTCCTTGAGAAAACCCCGTGAGTATATACTTCCTATCAAAAATTCTCGATGCGGTGTTGTGATCGCCACCTCGGTTTTCAAGGACTAGTGTACTTTGCTGTTTAATAATGCTAAGCTGCAAACTGCAACGGTAATGGGGGGATCATGGTCCCCACAATGGGCGACGACACTCAGTGTTAATCATGGATATGGACCAAAGTTGATATTGGTGGTTGCGCGTCGTGGGAAGTATGATACGGCCTGAAGCCGGGCTCGTATTTCCATCGCGGAGTGATGCGATAACATGCTCTGAATACGGATCAAAGCCATATGCGATCTCTTTCGATTGTCACCGATGTCGTGCCATCGCGACGCGATGGAAGTGAGAACCTGGCTCAAGGCTGGAACCGTGCTCTCCACGAATCAATGTTTCTCAAGCATATTGGCCGGACATCCGTGTAGATGGCGAGTACTTTACTGTCTCTTACCCTCTGCAGTAAGTACGGGTTTGCGTCCTTCAAACTGAGGGCAACACTATCCTTATACATAAAGCAGTTATGTCCCGGTGTGTGTGTGTGTGTGTGTGTGTGTGTGTGTGTGTGTGTGTGTGTGTGTGTGTGTGTGTGTATGTGTGTGTGTATGTATGTGTGTACGGGTGTCCCGTGGATCTTGGGAATGGCCGATCAGGACGGTTATGAAATGGTACAAATGTTTAGGTGGGTAGGACATATATCGATTACCTAAAAATTAGCCTGAATCTCCTCTTGCGCGCCATGATGCACCCGTGTTTGTCCGTGGGGCGCACTTTTGGCTGTGGGTCATGAAATTCTAGCGTTTAAAGGGCTATGCTGTAATCGAAGCGACAGGTCTCCAGTCTTAGTGTACGAAACGCCTACAGAATCGCTAGGTTTTGGGAGTGTGCAGGACCCCAGTGAGAGTGCGCTGGACGCCGTAGAAAGTAAAAGGGAACACAGCGGGAGTGCGTAGGACGCCGTAGAAAGTAAACGGGAACCCAGTGGGAGTGCGCAGGACGCCGTAGAAAGTAAACGGGACCCCAGTGGGAGTGCGCAGGACGCCGTAGAAAGTTTACGGGACACCAGTGGGGGTGCGCAGGACGCCATAGAAAGTTTGCAGGACTCAGTGGGAGTGTGCAGGACGCCGTAGAAAGTGTACGGGACCTCAATGGGAGTGCGCAGGACGCAGTAGAAAGTGTACGGGACCTTAGTGGGAGTGTGCAAGACGTCATCGAATGTGTAGAATTAGGAAAAAGCGAAGTTTAATTAATTTTTTCATGACAAAGCGTGACCTTTTTGCAGAAAAAAAAACAGATAGGAAAACACATTTCATGAAGGGTGTGCGACGCGTTTTGAGGAGGGCGCAGAACTCCGAAGACATTTTTTGCCATTCTAGGGAAATGTGCAGCACCTCCACTTCCGCACCTAGACTGTTCGCCACTCATTGCTATCGCTCAGCCATTTCGATTCACTAACTTCCCAGGATCAGTTTTATATATGCTGAAGGTCTGAGCTTATCAAAATCTGCCTCATTAAAACAAGAACATCCAATTACATGTTTCATTTAGTGAGAACAAGGGCATGGTGTTGGTCAGCTAGGGAAACATCAGCTGAAATGCAAGTGAGGTTGTCCTTATTATGATAGAGATGGTAATGCGAGAGTAATCGCTCGGGAACTTTGCAAGTCGGAAGGAAGGGCAGTGGGTTGCGACATAAGGGAACTAGGGCCGGAAGGGGTCGTGAATCTGATGCCGGTAGCAACCGACGATCTACCGCTGGCTTCTTATCGTCGATCACTGGTCGAGAGATCGCCGCGTCGAACACACTGGGCACGCACGCAAGCGAGAAGGTAGTGATGGTATCATTGCCTCCTCGTTTGCGTGCGTGCCACATGTATTCGACGCGGCGATCTCTCGACCAGTGATCGATCATATGTTTTACCGTTTGATTCCACTTTTTCATACTCCACGCCATGCTGTAAATGCCCGGCAGCCTGCTCTGCCTAAGAAAGTTCACACGGACAGCAACTTTCGGTTAGACGGGGGCCAGGCAAGTTTCGACAAACTAATCCGCCTCGAGAAGTTGGCGCATGTTAAGGTCTTCTTGAGCGAAAACTTCGCTAGGTCTTGCTAGTAGCATTGATACAAGACTACTCGCGATCAATACTATAGAATTAAATTTTGCTGAGGTGGTCTGTAAACGGGTTGCCGGGCATCTCGTCCCCGCCGTCCCGTGATTGACTTACCTTACAGCCAGCTGCCGCTCCGATCGACGTCTGGCACGCTCCTGCATCTCGACCGCGGTACCTTCTGTATCGCTTTCCTCCCTCTCCAGCTTGAGTCTGGAGAGGCTATGAGCCAACGCAGGGTCAAGCGGGGTTGCGAAATTTCGCAACGGGGAGAGGGGGGGGGTGCATAAAGTTTGGACTAAAAATTAAAATTTGGCGGAGATATCTTTCAAGTTCTGGATATTATTGGTCATCAAAAGGAAGGATCGCGGTATTGCTCAGGCTCTGCATGATTGAGTCGGACTGCTCAACGAATTTTCGGCGTCTGACAGTTTTAGTAATCAAATATAAACTGCCCAGAAACAGCGCCTCAAGGGGGGGGGGAAGTCGCTTCGATTTCGACAAATTACGCAACCCACCGCTTGACCCTGCCATTCAAATCTGACCTGAGGGCTGGTGAGCAAATGCAAAGGTCTAGCTATTTGTGCAAACCGCAAGACAAATTTCCTGTAGTATCATGCTAGACCAAGAGACGTGCGTAACTCGCTGATGTTTGTTGGCTGCGGGGAATTCACAATTTTGTCGATCTTATCCGGGTCCATCTCTATGCCTTCGGGTCCCACGACGTGTCTCAGAAAAGATAACCTCGTTTCGAGCAGGCGACACTTTTGTGGTTTGATCCGTAGATTCGCCCGTTGGAATGTCTGGAATACCTTCTCCAGGACTTCATAGTGACGTTCAACCGAATCTGTAGCGATGAGAATATCATCTATATAGACCGAGACCTCTGCTCCCAACACCTTATCGAGAATCATCTCCACTTGGCGTTGAAAAACTGATGGTGCCGTAGTCAAACCGAATGGCAGCACACGAAACTGATATAATCCCGCGGTCGTTGTGAACGCACTGATTTCTCGTGCCGTGTCTGTAAGTGGTAGTTGCCAATACTCACTAGCCAGATCCAACGACGTGAAGAACCGTTTCCCTTTCAAGTTCTGTATCGTGATGTCAATAGCTGGGTGTGGGTAAGAATCCTTCTTAACCAGCTTGTTCACCTCCCTGTAGTCGACGCACAACCTAATCGTGCCGTCGCCGTCCTTCTTCGCTACGAGAACAGTATGTGAAGCCCATGGCGACGCGCTTGGCTCGACAATTTTGCGCTGTTCCAAGTCCTTCAGCATCTCCTCGGCTTGCACCCGCAAGACATATGATACCGGTAGTGTTTTCTGCCGCGCCGGCGGGTTGCCTTGCACGTAATTGATGAGGTGTCTCTGAGATAACTCCACATCGGACACTGCAGACACCTTACTGTGCTTCGCAATCAAGTCCTTGAATTGTTGTGGGATATTTCCCGTCTGCTTATTCGACTCCAGGATCCGGATAATCTCAGCCGTTCTCTCCTTTGTAGGTACACACTCTATCCTATGCATTTGCATCTTATCTCCGGGTATGTCCGCGGTTTTCGGGTCGTATCAACGGTCGTTCGACCATTCTCCCAGTACCTCACCCTCCTTGATCACCCCTGATTCGACCTTCCTATTAACAACAGGTGCTGTGCTTATCTGGTCTAAATTCGGGTCCACAATCGCGTCTCGACACGCTCTACGGCCGCATGCGCACGAGTCAGTCGGGTTTCCAGCGCCAAAGCCGACTCGATGTGGCTTTTTCATACAATTTTATCCAATTTTCCCTAGTTTCCAGTTTCTAAAACCCACCTAGAGTCAGCAGATCGGCGGCTGCGGCTATGGAAGCTCTTCTGACTCGGGAGCGTGCGGCTGCAAAGCGTGTTGCGGACCGGAATTTGGCCCAGATAAGCGCAGTACCTTTCCAGAACCATTCGACACGCGACATACCCCTGAGGCCATCTAATCCGTGCTTGACCAGAGAATCTCATCCTCTGTGTCATGACTCTCTAGCTCAACAAACGCCGTTGAATTGGGTGAAATGATGGTTCGTGCTATAGCTCTTGCCACTCGGTTCTTCGTACCTTTTTTGTCCTGACCGTTGTCTGTCTGCCCTTCGGTCTTGCTGTTGCTATCCACGGATGTTGAGTTGACTTTGGCCTCTATGCCTAATGTTGATAGGGCATTGGTTTTTAGAAAATTCGTTTCATCATCGGAATGCATCACGTGCAGTTGGATCCTTGCCTCATCAGCGCCTCTGACCTTGATGTCGATTGCAACCCGCAGTAAGAACTTCATCGCATTCCCTGATGCACCATATGCCTTCTCTCCGTCCGGTTCCCCTAGCAGAGTTACTAGCCTATCCATATCTGCACCTAGTTCCTGGGCATGTTGAAGGACCGAGACCGGTATGATGGAGGCAACAGATCCTGTATTGACTAGGGCTTTGTTTAGCATTTCGAACACCACACATCGCAATAACAGGGTTTTTCCGTAAGCCCCTGTCACCAACTAGCGTCTCCTATTGACCTTGTGGCACCATTACCAGAGCCGCTCAGATAGAGACATCACACTTCCCGCGGTACCACTAGCTGGCGTCCCGTAACACTTCCCGCGGAAGGTCAATAGATCGGTAGCAGGTAGTCGGCAGCGCCGTTTCTCTGACTGCCCGTACGCGGTGAACAAGCACTCTGCGGCCCTTCTCCCACCGCCTTATGGCTAATCTGATGACTGACAGAAGAAATTCCTGAAGCAGTTTGCGGCACAGTGGTAAATCATCCTTTGAGTAAAGGTCTGTTAAAACAAAATTTCAAAAATCCGCTTCTGAAGATTCCATCCTGAACTGCTACTGAGAAGTAAGGAATGAGCTTCTACCGGGAAGCGTCCTACACTCAATGCTTCTTGCAGCCTTCCCATTAGCAGATGCCATTAACGGACAGTGGTTCACCTGTCCAAGGCCAGCGTCGCACACAGCCGGGGATTTGGAAAGAGTCTTAACACAGCGTTCTCTGCTCAGCAATCGTTCATTGGCTTCACTCTAATGGGTGGTGCAATGATGATATCAAAGTGAGAATCGATGAGTGAGTGTTCGATGACTCCCAGGAATAGCCGACTGCCCGCCGACACTCCGCGGGAAGACTGGAATACCTCTCTCTCTCCGCGGGAATTGGGGCGCTGTGCCACGCCCACAAAATAGGGGCCGCGCGAAGTCGACTAGCCAGACTTGGCCGGTGGGAAGTGGACTGTTTTTATCTGAGCGCGTTGAGAACGATGTCCGATCACGTCGCTGTTGCTGTCCTGAACCACTCTGCCTGTCGGTCACAGTATTTCCTCGTGTGTGTGGTGATGTCAGATGCTGTGTTGGCTGTTTGTGTTTCATGGATGACTACCTCGTAGAAGAGTTTTTCAGGTGTCCTTCCTCTCCACCCTGGAAACACTTCCTGGGGGTACCCGCCGACCTGGGTGTGTCTTTTTCTTTCCGGATTCCACTTCTCGCGTCCGTCTTTGTCCTGTGTTTATTCCATGTAGCTTTGCGATTCTGCGTCACGTGTGCATTTGTGCCCTCTAATCGTAGAGCCAGCTTACGCTATTCCTAAAACACGGACCGTTCCGGGGCATCGAGAGCTGCCAACATGTACGAATCGGGCCACTCACGTAGACATTCTTGCAACTTGCTTTTCAACTGAGAATCCAGGCAACCCTGCGGTGTCATCCGTTTTGCTATCCGTTTGAGCGTACAGCAGAAGTCGAAAATTGATTCCTCTGTGTTCTTCCGTAAATTTTGCCAATCTTCTTCAGCCTTCAATCGCTCCCCAGGCGTATGCTTCGCCTTTCGTAGCTCCTTCACAATATCCTCGAACGACTTTCTTCTTCCATCCTCTGGTGAGTTTAGAATTTGAGATAGTGCCGAGCCGGCTAGATGATTCAATAGTACGGCTAGACCCTCCTGTCGGATTCAGTCCTCATTGATCGAGGATACTTCACATCTGAAGCCTGTAAAAACTCACTTAGGGAACCCTTACCGTCGTATTTCCGTACCTCTGTGAGTGACTGAGCTTTCAGGACCTCCTTAAGCGTCAGTAATACCTCAACCAGTTCTCGTCGGCAAGATTAGCTCATTAATGTGGTTGTAAACAATGCGAAATTCGCTTTAATTTTGCGCTCATCATTGATATACATGAACATGGCCTCTAGAAGTAGTTTTGCAAGCCGTTCCAAGCTCAACTAGTCGCTTTGCTAGCGTTTTAGGGTAGAGCGAGAAGAAAAACCCTTTTTAGTTCAATTGATGAGCTTCTAGTTCGCGGGTGAATTTTGTAGTGGCCCTGAAATAGATACTCCGATTCGAAGGAAAAGTTTGAATGTTCGCAGTTGTTCTCAACTATTTCGTCATCATTAATGTTACATAATTCCATGTCCCCAATAA
The DNA here is from genome assembly GCA_029168955.1 of Aplectana chamaeleonis. Lineage (NCBI taxonomy): Eukaryota > Metazoa > Nematoda > Chromadorea > Rhabditida > Cosmocercidae > Aplectana > Aplectana chamaeleonis. The sequence goes on from JAPDOI010000073.1 coordinate 1,801,537, forward strand.
TGTATAAATTGTACTTTTCATCTGGGAGCGGTTTTTTCCTATTCTGATGGTTTGAGAACGCCCTTTCGAACGGTATGTGAGTGCTATTGTAACGGGGGGGGGGGTCCCTATGGCATTACACTTGGCCACGCTCATTTTTCCTCACCGCAAAGCAATTTGAACACCAACCCTTGGTTCTACTCCCCTTCCAAAATCAGAAAATCTATTGCGGCGCGAAAAAATGGGTGTAGCCAAAAGCTATCCCATAGTGCATCCTCTGTTTACGATAGCGCCGGTATTTGTAAAGCGATTGGAGAAAATTCGATCGTGAAGTCTTCTTTGGTTGTGAAGTCGAATCGCTCTAGAATCGGAAAAAAATCGTCTTTTAATCACGTAGTTGTGAGAATATTGATTATTTCACGATTTTTCAACGAAGCCTGCAAGCACACATCGTACACAATCTGCCTGCTCCGGTCTATCAACGGCAATTGTGGAAATCGTGCCCTAGCGCCAGCGTAGATTTTGTGGTGCTGACTGCGCCCTCTCCACATTTAGTCTGGATCCTCTTCGTCTTAACCTTCTCCCCGCGAGGAAGCCTTGCCGCGAGTTGTGCTTCCGATGTCATCCCCGCGGGTTCCTTGCGTGGATCCGCCCTGCCGGGGTTGACGTCTCCGTCGTGTAGAAATGTGCATACGGTCCCTGGGGCCGTATGCTATTCTCTCCCCATGTTCTCCCGACAGGGGAAGGGGACGACCCGCTCCCCTTCCGGGATGCACATCTCCCCCAACGTCGATTGGGGAGAAGCCACGTCCCTCCTAGCAGGGGACGCCGTCCTCTTACGAAATCGGTTGGGAGGAGATGGGGATGCCGTAAGAAATTGGCCTGGAAGCAGATTATCTGCATTCGAAACAATATGGACGATGAACTGGTGCGTTGGGCAGACAAGTTCAATCAAAATTGGCTAGTTTCCTCGAAACTTTTGTAGGAGTGCATTTGTGCGACTGCGGGATCACAGAGGATTCATTCTGTGGATAGTGAGTGCTCATGCGCTCGCCGAAACCGCCGAAGACAATTTCAAGGATGCATTCTATGATGAACTCAATGTGCTGCTAGCCAGGATATCTTGTCAACACGCTGTTGTCGTGGGAATCGACCCAAACGCGGAGGTGGGGCTTGATCAGGAATCCGGAGTACTTGGTAAATGGTTCTACCCAGTGGAGCAAATATCGGACAATGTCTACCGCCTTGTCGACTAGTGTGAACGCAGTGGTCTAATAATTGCATTGACATTCAAGAGGAATAATCGCCGTGGCAGTGACCAGCCCGGCTATCTTTAAAGAGCATCGGAAGCGGAAGATGACAACTTTGAAACTACAGCTCGACTATGTTCTGACGAGGGATACTATAGTATCGGACATTCGAAGATCTAGAGCTGTGTGGGATGTCGCATTCGATTCGGATCACCGTCCAGTTCTGTTGAACTTCACTGCGAGGATTACTAAGAGGAAGCGAGGGGCTAAGCCTCTCCAGAGGATTGATATGACAAGTATCAGGGATGAAGAATCCGGAAGGAAGTTCTGACAGCGCGTTTGTATTTATATTCGGATGTGCCACAACGAAGATCTCTACAACGAGATACACGCCTTACATAAACGTCTGACACGAGGAAGGTACCAACATCTCCAAACGCCATCTCAAGCGACAAGGGAAGATCTTCTTCGTCTGTTCGGGCATATTTTAAGAAGACCGCCAGATTGTCTTGTTCAACACGCTCTAAGGATGTTTCCGAGTCCTATCTGGAAACTGCCGCCTGTACCTGGGCGAAAGTTTTGGACAGATGTGGTGAAGGAGGATTTAAAATCACTCAGCATTGAAATGCAATTCAGGCGCGATGTTTTACTTCGCAGGAAGTGGAATAGCGACCAGTGGATGGATTGTGTTCAAATTAAGGCTGAGGACCGTGACAGATGGACGCGGCTAACTACAAGGACGGCACACCTCGGTGTAAGTAAGTCATACTTATAAAAATCAAAAAATTTATCAGCGTTTCACACGTGCCGAAGTCCTAAAAACTACAGCTACTTGACAGCAGAAGAGAATTAAATAGTGAAGCGCCGTTTTCTTATGCATTCTTACTGTAATGACCAATCTGTGAAGGAACACAGGTGTTGCAATTTGTATCCCGAACACTCTTGAAGCCCAATCCATTCCCTTTTCTTTATGTTTTTTCACGAGAATCGTGTTTCTTAGTGACGTCTGCCCCAATGCTGACGTTATCAGCGCTGTTTGGAATCCGATATACTCCAACACACTAAATATTGCAATTCATCTAGCTTGAATAGTGTACGAGCGAGTAACTGTAGTGTATGGTGAGAAATAGCGCTGCAGTGCGGCGCGAGTGCGCGCCCCGACGGAATCGAGCGAGCTCGCCCCGTTTAATGATTTACTGCGTCTCTGCTCGCTCTAGCCTCTCTGTCATCTCCTGGGAAGCATCCCGAGATGTGCTTAGCCACTATTCAGGGAGGTCTCCCCTCGGGGATGCTCCCCGCTGAGGGAAGTTGGTGACGTTCCCCTTCAGGGAAAGAATAGCATACAGCCCACGTTGTATCGCACTTGGCCACGCCCATTTTCCGTGCCGCAGTGACTCTCCTGGGGCCTTATGCGTACCTCTTCCCGAGCGTCCCCGCGCGGGGATGGGGACGGATCTGAGCCGTCCTCGGCATGCACATCCTCCTCGCGATGTTTTGGAGACCGGCTTCGCGTACAAGTCGCGGGGATGATTGCTCGGGGACGACGTCACTGAAGCGCGGTTTTTAAATGGGCGCGTTATTTTTTCATTTTGAGCCATAACGGATACTTGGAGGTTTTTGTAGATTCGCGTACTTTTTAGTGAGTGAAGAACTTCGGCAGCATTCCAGAGGCAGTATCACCAGTAATGCGCGTGATTTTGTCGTGTACTCACTCATGATCCAGAAACTGATTATGGAGTTTCAAAACATTGCAAGGGCTGTCCCTATTTTGATATTTGTTTGAACTGAATTTTTACCTTGTTCTAGACTGCTATTTTACTCTTCTATTGTGGCATTGTTTTTCGTCCCACTCACATCATATTCGTCCTGCGTTAATGTCATGCAAGAGCTTTATACAACGAATTAATTAATGGAAAAAGTGATAGGAACATAAAAATGACGCAAAATATGAAGATATCTATCCTTTACGGAATTCGTTTACTCAATCTGAGGAAAACAATTCATTCGAAAATCAGAGCGAATCTTCATCTTGCCACTTGTGTTTTACAATCTCAAGTAAACAGAGCGTCTGAGCTAAAATTCTCCAAACGCATCATGGAATCTTCTCAAAGCCTGTTTGGCTTTTATCTCGTTCATCAATAAGATTTGCAAGTATCGGCCTTCCTCACAACCTGCGCACTCCTCCCTTTCACTGTGCGTCCTCTGCGTCTCTGCCGCTCTGTCACCCCCGGGGGTCGAACATGAGGTGTGCATACGGTGGGTTCCCGAGCACCCCTTGCGGGAACTTTCGGGGACGGATCCCCACCGGGAAGAGGTATGCATACTCAGAACCTGAGAGCGCGCTTTCCGGTCACCCAATGCCGGGCGACCAATCGCTGCTTGTCCGAGTCACCCGAAAGGTTAATCGGGTCGCGTGAAGAATTGTACATTGTACATTCACTCGTAAATTCGCTGCACCGGGAAGACAATTTTCATCATCCGGGTGGCTGGTGACAATCGAGGGGTTAGCGGGTCGCTCAAAACAGGATCTGGCCCTGATTTTTGAGTGTTCTGGTTGCCCGTAATGCAGTTTTTTGCACCGGGAAGGCCGGAACTTTTTGGGGCGGCATGCATGAACGCAGCGAAGGAGGTCTAGGAGTCGCTCCGCGTGCCATGCGCGCAGCGTCGAGACACGGGACGGCCCCGAAGTTCATGGCGCGTATTGATGTGGAGCGGACGAAAATGTACTATCCACAGGAAAGGTTACGCGCGCACTTTTTGTCGTCACAAATTCGATCCGGAGGATTTGTGAGAATAATGAAAACCCGAATTGTCCGAAGATGAGAAGACAAGGGGCCCATAGATGGAATGATAAAATCGGCTGTGATGACAAAAAAGCGCGCGTAGGCTTTGCTGTGGGAAGTGCATTTTCGTCCGCGGCACATCAATACACGCATAAACTTCGGGCCGTCCTGTAGGTCTACGCTGCCCGCATAGCACGCGGAGCGGCTCCCTAATCTGCGCTGCGTTTATGCATGACGCCCCTGAGTACGGCCCCTGATTTCTTCAAGGGAGGGAAATCCCTTGTAGGTGCTCAAATTTGGTGCGGCGCGGAGAAATGGGCGTGGTCAAGTGCACAGTGCGCCCCATGCCATATAGCACCTCAGATCCGTGATCAGCATCTCGAAGAACTCTCCCGCGCAAAGTTACTGCCGAATTTGAGATCGACGTGCTACGGTATATCTACCGCAGCCTACCGTATTCCTCCGAGCGATTGAGAACTGACTTCATGTTCGACATTGCGAAATACTCCCATGCTTAGCCTAGCTCCCTCATTCTGAGCCGGTCGAAGCAAGGCTTATCTTCTTCTTTGCAGCCACGGAGCGGGTTCCAGTCATAGGTTCAGGAATTCGGCCACTAGCGCTGGGTTCATCCACAAATCCATTGTTGATAATGTAGTCGATCTCATCGGGCAATTGAACAGGTGCGCAGTAGTATGCCCTTGACTACCGCAATCAGGGCACTTGTCAAGCTTGCTGTTATCAATCCTACGCAAATATGACATCAGCATAGGGGAGGTGCCACTCCCAGGATGTAGTTTATGGTGACTCTGTTCAAGTTTTCCTTCACGAATCGGGTATGCTCCGCGCGCAAGAGAAGGAGGCGTTCTTGTTGCGCTTCGGTCCATCTCTGCACATCTACTTTCGACGGAGCATCGGCGAACGGCTTAGTGATACATCTCTCTCTCTCTCACCGGGTTTAGCGCTCTTCGCAACGGATGATTTGGCTGCTTTACGATGTTAATGTAAATCTATCGAGCCTAGTTGGCAGTGGTCTCTAACTGGCAGGATGCGAGCTTCGGTGTGTAAGTGCTCCACTGGAGAGCTTTCAGAACAGCATGTTGCGATTCGCAGAGCGCAATTTCGGACGCGCTGCAGCTTGGACCTAACGTCGGCATGGATCCGCAAGAGACATTGCGTTCACTGTTGCAGGTTGGCGCAAACTCGGTGCCCTGTGCTATAACATAGGTGCACCGAGCTTGCGCCAGCCTCCAATAGGGAACGCAAAGTTTCTTCAGGATCCACGCTGATGGTAGATGTGTCCGACACGATGTGCTCCCAGACTGGCGCAGCATACTCTAAAGCAGGCTGCATAACAGCATTACACGGGGTCAGGATAGTCTCTCTACTGCACCCCCAGCAAGTTCCGACAAGGGCAAGCAGGACGTTGAGTTTTGTTCTCACTGCAGCTTGCTTTTGCTCTGTGTTCTTGTGCAACTTCATCGAAGGGTCCAACACGAGATCGAGCAGCTTCGGGAATCGGGCGGCAGGCAAACGAAGGCCATCCCAGCTTTTCTCAGAATGGGGGCTGGGCTCCGCATTGTCAGTGGTGAAAACAGCTCAGGCAAACTGGGGCGTCGACAACAGGATGATAAGTTGTCATTGCATAAGCCGCTCCCTGTTGACAAGTCAAATCGCGCGTATTGTCAGCTTGAGACCTGCCCGTTGCCCAGCGACGTCCGCATGTTGTAGGGCTGTTGACAACTCGACGTGTCGCATTTAGCGGCCTATTTAGCAGAAGCTAACATCCCACAGTACTGTTTCATCCAGCTTATGAACTACTTTACACCGACACTCGTCGCGGTCGGCGCACCGACACGCGTCGCGGCCGGCACACCGACAGGCGTCGCGGCCAGCACACCGACACACGTCGCGGCCGGTACACGGACACGCGTCGCGGCTGGTCGCCCAGCCCCCACTGGGGTCACTACCGGATAGGCAGGACCTCCAGACGCTGGGCCGGGCCTATTGCCGCAAACGGGTAATTCAACCGGCTGCGCTCTCATCATTCTCAGCATGCCTGAAAAATGCGTCGTATATTTTCCTTGTATCTAGTGTGCTAGCTGTGCAACAGCTCGACATCGACGAGATAATATCTTGCTGCCGTAATTGCTGTACAACAGCTCGACATCAACCAGATGATAACTAGCAGCCGTGGCCCCGCCGAATATCGGCGCGTTGGCCAGCGGTGACTCATGGTGGGCGAATCAACCTGCTGTTGACACCCCAGTTTGCCTGAGAGTGACGGATTGTTTGGAGACAGAGACCGTGAACATTTTCCGATCGGGGAAGTATTTCAACTCCATCAAATAGTCATTGATCTTTTTGGCGGCTACATTTACAGCCTAGCTTGCTCGTACGAGTCCGGGCGGAGCAGACAGCGGAGCGCTCGTTCATGGCAAAACATAACAGTGATAGAGATTTTGACATGGTAATAACGATAGCCTTTACTTCGGCCGGCTCAAAAGGAGGGAGCTAGGCTATGTCGCGATCCCGGCATAGAATAGTGATTTCATAAAAAAGCAAAAGCAAGGCTTATCGAATTTATCATGTCAAAATCTCCTTATCACTGTTATATTTTGCCATGACCGACCGCTCCGAGCGGCCACCAGATGGCAGGCCGCGCGGAGCATGCGTTTCGTGTCACGTCGCGACGTACTAACACGCGTTGATTGGGCCATTTCTGTTCAACGAGTTGTTTGGAAACTTGCCTACCACTCATGTGATCAGATCAAAGCATGGTCAAGTGGGGCGCTGTGCAGTTTTCCGAAATCGGAGCGACTCCCCTCCCGATCATCTTTTTTTTAAATCCAAATGTTTTGCGACCTCCCGTGATGTAAATTATGGGCATTTTCTACAGAAAAATTTTGGAAATTCTCGGGTAGTGGAAAGTGTTATCTGTCTTTTTTTTTCACTTCCAGAAATTTTTACTTTTGGTCCGAAACTTCTGCGATCCCCCATATTCTTCAATTTCGGGTCAAAATTTTTGCGACCCCCTTCCCGCCCACCGTTGAAAAATTCCACAACCCCGCTTGATCCAGAATCAGTGCAAGAAAAATAACAGAAATAAGGCTTATAAAAATAAAGTCTATCGGTTACTTGAGAATGGCTTCTTTTGCGCTTTGCTTTCTGTAAATATTGTAGGCTCTAAAAAATCAATGCGAATTTTGTATTTCTGGGTTATATTCAACAAAATAGAATGTCCTAGCATCCAAAGGCAGGTATAACTGGAATCAGGGATGTGCGGCAAACGATTTCGAGATTTCGGTGAACGGCAGTCGGCAAAAAAATCCCAAAAACGGCCGGTAATCGGCAAACGGCAAAAACCTTATCCCTTAAATTCATTCAAAAGTTACTCACATGTGCCGCTCTACTTTTTTTCTTTTTTTCACATACTTATATAAACATTGTAATAATTCCAATTCAAGGCATCAGATGAACAGAAACAAGAAATGTGGGACCTTGTGGAAATCGAAGAAATCGCCGCTACAGCTTCGCGAGAAAACCGCTCCGGCTTCTACACGCACAGAAGCGGCACTATCTCAGAGTCGCAGCGGCAATGTCGTGACAGCCCCGCCCTAGCGCCGCTGCGGCTCCGCGGTAGTGTCCTGCGGTTCTGCGATCAGTGGCCGCGTATTAACAAAAATAACACCGACTGCTAGTAACTCATATGAAATGAGTCATAATACAACTGGGTGAGCCTGCGAACAGGAATACAAACCTGAAATGCTTACCAGGGCTGCGCGTTATAACGTTAACGTGTTAACGCATTAACGGGTGGACGCGGTTTTTTTTGGAAAATGAACGCTTATCGAAAAAGTTCTAAAATCACGTTAATTTTGTATTCGTTAATTGCGGTGGAACTACGACCTTGACTGATATGCTTCAATGGCAAATTTCAAAACTGGGGCTGTGTACGTCGAAAAATTTTTGCTTGTTGTGAAATAATCACAGACCTCGATGTTTCCCATTCCATTCTTTATCTAGTTTAGTTATTTCTTCAATATCGAAGAATTCCATTTCGTATTCTAAAAAGGAATTGTGAGGTCTAATCTACCGCTCTGCGGTTGAGTAAGGTACCAAACCAGGGTTTTAAGCGGAGATTGAAGGCCGGGTCGTAAGATTTGGTGAACCGCACTACAGACTAAACCGAGAAACGGAATATTAGGTCGATGCAAAAGTTTACGGACTTTTCACGACTTTGAATAAAAACCATTTATTTGAAAATCAAACAAGGCTAACCCAAAAAAAATAATTTCCATCACATTCAATTATCCTCCGCCACTGATTGAGCAGATCACGAATTCCCGACGCGTAGAACTCTGGCTGTTTCAATTCGAAGTATTCTTCTAAGGCCATTTTGGCTTCGTCATCGTTAGTGAACTGTTTTCCATCCAGGAAGTGCTGCAACGAGCGGAAAGATGGTTGTAGGAAGGCCAAAAAACCTGGGCTATATGGAGGGTGAGGAATAACTTCCCAGCCAAGGTCCAGCAGTTTCCATTTGGTCATCCGAGATACGTGTGGCCGAGCATTGTCGTGAAGAAGGCGAACAGTGTTCATCCCGGAGACCTGGACCTGGGCTGGTAAGTTGTTCCTCATCCTCCATATAGCCCAGATCTTGCCCCTTCCGACTACCTACCAAACCAGGGTTTTAAGCGGAGATTGAAGGCCGGGTTCTACCAAACCAGGGTTTTAAGCGGAGATTGAAGGCCGGGTCGTAAGATTTGGTGAACCGCACTACAGACTAAACCGAGAAACGGAATATTAGGTCGATGCAAAAGTTTACGGACTTTTCACGACTTTGAATAAAAACCATTTATTTGAAAATCAAACAAGGCTAACCCAAAAAAAATAATTTCCATCACATTCAATTATCCTCCGCCACTGATTGAGCAGATCACGAATTCCCGACGCGTAGAACTCTGGCTGTTTAAATTCGAAGTATTCTTCTAAGGCCATTTTGGCTTCGTCATCGTTAGTGAACTGTTTTCCATCCAGGAAGTGCTGCAACGAGCGGAAAGATGGTTGTAGGAAGGCCAAAAAAACCTGGGCTATATGGAGGGTGAGGAATAACTTCCCAGCCAAGGTCCAGCAGTTTCCATTTGGTCATCTGAGATACGTGTGGCCGAGCATTGTCGTGAAGAAGGCGAACAGTGTTCATCCCGGAGACCTGGACCTGGGCTGGGAAGTTGTTCCTCATCCTCCATATAGCCCAGATCTTGCCCCTTCCGACTACCTACCAAACCAGGGTTTTAAGCGGAGATTGAAGGCCGGGTTCTACCAAACCAGGGTTTTAAGCGGAGATTGAAGGCCGGGTCGTAAGATTTGGTGAACCGCACTACAGACTAAACCGAGAAACGGAATATTAGGTCGATGCAAAAGTTTACGGACTTTTCACGACTTTGAATAAAAACCATTTATTTGAAAATCAAACAAGGCTAACCCAAAAAAAATAATTTCCATCACATTCAATTATCCTCCGCCACTGATTGAGCAGATCACGAATTCCCGACGCGTAGAACTCTGGCTGTTTCAATTCGAAGTATTCTTCTAAGGCCATTTTGGCTTCGTCATCGTTAGTGAACTGTTTTCCATCCAGGAAGTGCTGCAACGAGCGGAAAGATGGTTGTAGGAAGGCCAAAAAACCTGGGCTATATGGAGGGTGAGGAATAACTTCCCAGCCAAGGTCCAGCAGTTTCCATTTGGTCATCCGAGATACGTGTGGCCGAGCATTGTCGTGAAGAAGGCGAACAGTGTTCATCCCGGAGACCTGGACCTGGGCTGGGAAGTTGTTCCTCATCCTCCAAATAGCCCAGATCTTGCCCCTTCCGACTATCTACCAAACCAGGGTTTTAAGCGGAGATTGAAGGCCGGGTTCTACCAAACCAGGGTTTTAAGCGGAGATTGAAGGCCGGGTCGTAAGATTTTTTGAACCGCACTGCAGACTAAACCGAGAAACGGAATATTAGGTCGATGCAAAAGTTTACGGACTTTTCACGACTTTGAATAAAAACCATTTATTTAAAAATCAATGAGGCTAACCCAAAAAAAAATAATTTCCATCACATTCAATTATCCTCCGCCACTGATTGAGCAGATCATGAATTCCCGACGCGTAGAACTCTGGCTGTTTCAATTCGAAGTATTCTTCTAAGGCCATTTTGGCTTCGTCATCGTTAGTGAACTGTTTTCCATCCGGGAAGTGCTGCAACGAGCGGAAAGATGGTCGTAGGAAGGCCAGAAAAACCTGGGCTATATGAAGGGTGAGGAATAACTTCCCAGCCAAGGTCCAGCAGTTTCCATTTGGTCATCCGAGATACGTGTGGCCGAGCATTGTCGTGAAGAAGGCGAACAGTGGTCATCCCGGGGACCTGGACCTGGGCTGGGAAGTTGTTCCTCATCCTCCATATAGCCCAGATCTTGCCCCTGCCGACAACCATCTGTTCCGCTCGATGCAGCACTTTCTGGATGGAAATCAGTTCACTAACGGTGACGAAGTCAAAATGACCTCAGAAGAATACTTCGACTCGAAACAGCCAGAGTTCTACGCTTCGGGAATTCGTGACTTGTTCAATCGGTGGTGAAGAATCCTTGAATGTCATGGAAATTATTTTGTTGGGTGAGCTTTGCTTGTTTTTGAATAAAATATTTTTTATTCAAAGACGTGAAAAGTCCGGAAACTTATGCATCAACCGAATAGAATCTGCTTCAAGTTTGCACATATACAAACCCAATCCGAAGTGCGGCGAGTGCCGTAGATTATAGAGCATTTGAGCAAGGTTTCAAGATCATCATTCTACGTATGTCAGAGAGAGAGTAGCACAACCTGTGCTAAAACGTTCCAGACTTCCTTCTGGAGTCCTATCCACTTTCCACGACATCCTGTTTGACAATTTTCCAGGTTGCAGTGAATCCTTCACTTGCGCTTATCACTTCTTACGCGGTGCATTCTGCACATAGAGCGCTACTCAGTTTCTACCACGCGGCGCACACCCTCATGAAGAGCTAACCATTTTTCACGACGTCCTGCTGACGTCATCTGAACGCCCACCCACTTTACACGACGTCTTCATCAGAAGCCCTACCTATGACCGTGACGTCCCAATGACGTCATCTGATGCCCCACCCACTTTCCATGACGTTCTGCTAACGTCATCTGAAGGTCAATTTATTTTTTCTGGGACCTCTGATGATTTATCGATTTTTGCTGTGGTCAGGCAGTGCTTTTAAAATTTTTAACGCAATTCAAAATTAACGTGTTAACGCATTAACGAGTTAACGCGATTTTTCTCCCAAAAATTAACGATTAACGCTTAACGAGAAAACAAATTTTCATTAACGCACACCCCTGGTGCCTACGTCCTCTGTCTGATAGGGACGGAGGGTAGCCTGTTTCGAACCAAGAGATACGGGATGTCCCTCAATCTTGGGCTATTGAACTGGCGATAATCTCGTTCTACCACACAGAACAGTGCATCGCAGTCGACGCGGTACCGATGATGCTTCCTCTCGTAGCCCGTGCGGTTTTAACACGGAATTGCCGCGGTACTGTCGCGTTTGTTTTCGACCCTCAAGACACTGCAATGGAGTCTCCACTTCACAGTAATCATCACGAAACCGGTTCAGAGGATAGCAGTGTACGTAAAAGGTATTTTTCATTAGTAGTACTTCAGTGCTGTCTGATTGAAGCTCGAGATCGCCCTACCACAACGCCGGTCGAAAATCAAGCCGGTTTTTTAAGGTTTAATAGCGCAAAACTTCAAATCATTGCAGGCATACTTCTAGCTTTCCCCTGTTTTCACACGAAATAGATGGGAATTTGATACGTATTAGCTGTCCCCTCCAGCGGGAGAGGTGTGCATGCGCCCCCCCCCAGCGGACGAGGTATGCATACGGCCCCTGGGGCTCGATTTTGACCACCACCAGCAGCGAGCGGTCGCTTTCTCATCAAAGCATCCTTATGACCTGTTATATTTCTCCAAGGTCCACCGCTCTGCTGCTGGTAATAATCGAAATTGAGAGTCCACTAGATCTGCTCCAGAGTTTGTGCCTGCAGAGAACTCGGAATCAGAAATCATCGTAAACACTCCACTCACGCGTCCACACATGCACGCTCGCATAGCAGAATACATATAGTGAGAGTGTAAAGAGATTTTCATCCCTCATCTTGTTTATAAATGCCCAGGCGCCAGTCGAAAATAGCTACTCTGCCAACGCGTAGCTAGATGCCTCCGAGTGCGCGACCTGAAACGCCGCCCCATTCCATGTAGCGAGAATTTAAGGGTTTTAGCTACGATAGCTAAAACCCGCATATTCTTGTGTCGTTCTAACCACTGTTCTCTCTGACGCTAAACCCGTATATTCTCGCTATAATTTTGTAGCGAGAATCTACGGATTTCGCGACAGCCTGTGTTGAATTCAATCTCAAACCCGCGTTGGCTACGCGGAACGCAGGGATGCGGTTTGAACAGTTTTGGCCCAGTCAACCGATAACTTCACACTCTGTGGGTGGTCGTGGAGGGTGACCCCGTGTCGCTCTCTGCAAGACCTTGCAAGGGATAATTATGGCCGCTGGTATGCTGCAGGCCGTAGGGAAGAAACGGCGATGCGCTCGATCGCAGCGGGGATCGTCTTTCTAGTACAGATCAAGACTGGGTGGGTCGATCGACCGTGTGCTGCAACGAGAATAAGCGTAGAATTTGCGGGTGCTGTAGCGAGAATTTACGAAGAATATGCGGGCGCTGTAGCTAAAATTTCACCAACTGAGGCTAAACTTTCCGTAATTTATGTAAATTCTCGTGTCAAAAATAGACTAGATGCCTCCGAAACCCTGGGCATCTCTGGTTTCCGTGTGAGGCATTTAGCTACGCGTTGGCGGAGTAAGTCAAAATTCTCGGACAACGGTTTAGCAAACAACGAGATATCGGCTCACCGCTTATGCCTACATGACCGTGAACATAGGTGGAGTTTTCTTTCAATTTGTGCCGAGTTTCGCCGGAAAAACAAAATTCCGGCAGATGACAAACGGCAAAAAAGTCCCAAAATTGGCCGGCGAACGACAAACGGCAATTGCCGCTTATCCCTGACTGGAATGCATTACCTTTATTTGTGTTGACTCCACGGTACAACGATGAATCGACGGTGGTGCGACGCCACGCAGGACGCGTCGCGTGTCCTTGCCGCGCGCGACGTACCACCCTTCCCGCAGCCCTCCACTGCTCGTTCCGCCTGGACTCATCCAAGCGAGCTAGGCTTCAGATACGAAGTTTTGGCGAAAATTCGTCATTTACGCGCAAATTTTTAAATTGTCCCAGGTTGAGGAAAATGTTTTCTAGTGGTCGGTTGGAAAAAAACGTAGTGTTTTTTGGCAAATACAACTTTAAGCGGGATAGAGATTTTTTTGTTGTGGAATGGTTCCGAATGATCGTTTTAGATGGGGTCTTCTAGTGCACCTACTATCTTCGACGCTTTTCAAGATTTATTAGATGTTGCTTTCCGACACATAACGTCGGCATGGATCCGGAAGGGACTTCGCGTTCACTGTTCAAGGTTGGCGCAAACTCGGCGCCATATGCTATAACATAGGTGCACCGAGTTTGCGCCAACCTCCAATAAGGAACGCGAAGTCTCTTCAGGATCCGTGCCGACGTTACTCCTTTCGATCAGCAAGGCCGGATATTCTGAAAGAGCCTCGGTCCTCTTGTTTGCAGCCACGAAGGAGCTTCGTCACAAATTTAAAGATCAGACAGCCAGCGTTGGATTGGTTCACAAGTTCATTGCAGTGAGCGTTGTTGTTTTCTTTGGTCAACTAAATGGGTGCGCCTGGTCGTAGCCGTGGTTTCCACAGTTCGTTTACACGTTAGGCTCGCTGCTGTCGATCCTATTCATGTAAGACTTAAGTCTGGAAGAATGCCCGTAGCGCAAAGAGGCAAGGGTTTACCTTGCACGTCTACCGAACTCGAACTCCGTATTGTTCAATTTGGCCGATCCAAGAATAGGAGCCGCTTTTACGAGATGATCCCTCAAGAACTGGGTGTGCTCCGCGCGCAAGGGACAGAACAGTTCTTGATTCGAGTTTGCCCTCTCTGTACAGGCCATAAAAGGCGAAATTCACTTGGTTCTTATGCATGCTGGTGCGAAGCGAAGGTTAGAGACAGTGAGAGAGCGGGGGGCAGACGGAAGCTGAGCGCGCGCCACTCGCGCCTCAAATGATGTGAATTTGGACGTTTTATAGAGGGTGCATTGACTTTATTCGGAGCATCGGCAATAGACTTCCTGATAGATTTCTCTCTAACGGGAGTTTGTAGCCTTCTGGAGTCGAAAAACTCGTGTAGTAGTTGATGCTCGTTTGATGAGTCTTCTTGAGAGTCGACTTCACAGATCCACCACTCGTAGGTTCAACACCACGGATTCAGTCTTCTCGATGGATGACTGGGCTGCTTAAGAACAGCTGCTGACCCTGGAGTTGACAATGCTCCTTCACTGGCAAGCTGTTGGTCTCAGCAGGTGAAGGCCTTTCGCCAATTTTAGTCATGCAAGTGAACGAGGCTGCGGCGGTAGATCGTAGCACGCGATCGAAACCCCTCTGGCTTGTGATGTCGCGCTCGCAGCACGGCTCGCCTCAATAGTCGCGTCTCATCCATTCACTCAGCTGAATGGGCGAAAGTTCTTGAAGTGCTCGAATGGAGAGCCTTTCGCACACACAAAGGCGATCCTTTGAGCATCGTTCTGGACTTGCTGCGAAGTCCTAGACTGAACAAGTCCGAGTTAGTGTTGTACTTGAAAATACAACTCATGATCGCGTTACAGGTTGCAGATCCACCACAAACGCTGCGTCAAACAACATTCTGTATGTATAGCAGAGCGCAGGGTTGTTGGTATTTCAGCATAAAGTTTAGTTTTGCCTCTCCGAGAGATCCGAATCGCGCCCATTCCGCTCTCTATCCTCTGTTTAGCTTTTTCTATAAACCCTATCCTTTTTTATTGCTCTTCGCCCAGAGCTCTCTACCAACGACTCCTAAAGTGACACAGCGCCTCAACCCACGAAAATGATCACTTACAAAAGACATCTTTCGTGATTTCCCAGGTGTTAAGCAGGCTAAACACAGCAAGACTACATGACTGCCTTTACGACTCCTGACAGAACCACAAGCGAGCTGAATTTGCCAGGATGATCCACTCCGGTCATTCGCCCGACGCAGTGCACCCCACATGATCTCCATGCAGCGGTTACAAAAATCACCTTTCCCCTGTCGCGAACACCACAATGTGTGCTAAACCCTGCATCCGTACACTGTATTGTAATCATTGATCGCATGATCGCATAGGTGTGACACAATTTTTTAGGATGAACTAAAAGTTTCGAATTATCAATAATTTTCCTCGGCTTCTCAGCCCGATACGTCTCCGATGGAGATTCGCCCCACTTCGATACTGCTTCCTCCTGAAGTTAGGAGAGCACACAGAAGGGTCCGTCAAGCAAGTCACTAGAAGTCCTGGAGCATATAAACAGGGGAAGCGGACATTGCTCACCCGTGCGTGCTACGTCGAGGTCGGTGAGTGTTGCGCGCGGCGAAATGGGCGTTGAAGCAAAAGTCTTGCATTTGGATGACATCAAGTAAACTGACACGTCTTGGACCATTTGTTACTTACCTGCCTTCATTTGATGCCACTAATATGAACCGTTTCCTCGTAGAACTTTTCCACACGCTCGTGAGTTTCCGCGTTCGTCGCGCGAGTGAGCAATGTCATGAAGCCTATAAAAAGAGACGTAACCATCTCTTCCACGTTTTAGGTTTCACGTATACGTTTCAATAATGAAGGTTTAACGGCATACGTTTACCTCAGTGAAGATTCAGCGATGCATGAGGAGAAATGGGTAGAAGGCGTTTATGTCGACTACAAAGTGAGTAACTATTTTATGCTTTTCAAGATTTTTGACTTTGCTATTCAACGAAAGTTGCAGACTTTTCAAGGCGTCGTCGACGCCGAACAAGAAGAAATAGTGGCGACTGAGACGGAAGAAATGCCTGTACAGGGTCAGTGAAGGTTTTTACTCAATACTGGTTTCCAGCCTTACTGGTTCAATTTGTTTGGATGGTTTCTGCATTGAAAAATTGATTGCGCTAGTACTCCCACGAAAACAAAAATTCTGTTCATTCTTGTTACATTTTGTTCTCGAAAGTCGAAAAAATACGGGAAATTTACCGACATCGACTCTGAAAAATAGTCGGTAGTTCACAAATACCGTTGATTGGAGAATACCTCGTAGTATGGTGGGTGTAGCCGCAAAAGGGATGGCTGCGGATCTCTCAGCAGTCCGCGCGCGTGTCGCGTTAGTCGATCGATCACCACATTTCTCATGGGCGCACACGACGCAGCGCAGGCTGCTGAGGTGTCCGCAGCTATCACTTTCGTGGTTACCCCAACAATACCTGACTGTGAGGTTTGGTGCCTCAAAATCTTTGATTACAAGGGAAGTGTTAGGAACGGTAAACGCATCTGCGAAAACGAGCTGTATTGTTAGTACCTCCTGGGTCTCCATTGTAAAACTGCGCAGTATCATGCCCCGAGCTCAGGCAGGAATGGGGAGTCACCCGGCTGTGCGAAGGGGGTATCACCATTTGCAACTACCCATGGGTGAGTCCCCCTGGCTATCCCCCGGGTGACCCGAATCGCTACCGGGTTTTATTATTTACCTCTAGCATGTCGCCCCGGGTCCACGGCGGAGAAACACCCGCCTCGGTACGCTACAAGGGCGTAACCGTCGCCGAGGTCTCTGGTGGGGGACCACCCTCCCCGAGGACGGCGGCGAACCCCCCCCCCCAGCCGAGAGGATACCCCTATCCCCCCAGCGGTCAAAAAAATATGCTGGCCTCTGGAGAGTAACTCGAAGTCACCTTCCAGGGCCGGAATTGGAATGCCGAATGAGGACTTGAGTGAGATGAGGCGCCTTTTATTACGATTGTGCACGCGATAAGCACGTTACGACGTGATCATTCTTGATGTTGATAAACGCCTGCCTCCGTCTTTCGATGGCCCCTCGGGTGATCGAAAGCCGACTCCGGCCAGAAAATCGTCGGAGGAATCACCCTGGCTGCATTTGCAGCGGCGAAAAAGGCAAAAACCTCCCGGGTGATCCGACATCCCTGTCTGAGAGCTGCTGATTCCAGGAGTTTATAAGCGTTTCTCAAGCTTTGCGAAAAGGCAAGGGACAATTTTATGGTGTTTTGACAATTTTTTCGAATTTAGCTGAAAACTTGTATGTGGGGGTTAATTAGCGTGCGGGAACGAATTTGGGGTCCGTTGTCGAAATTCCGAAGTTGGTGCTATGTGGGATGGGGAGAGGCGCTGTTGTATCATATTTGACCACGCCCATTTTTCCTTGCCGTAATGACTCTCCCGGTTTTGGCAGCGGAGGGATACCCCGGGTCAGGGGGTTGCGAAATTTCGCAACGGGGGATCGCAAAAATTTGAGTCTGAAAGTGAATGTTAGAGGGGATCGCAAGAATTTTGTTCCATACATGAGAATCTCGTGTATATCCAATAAATTCTCGATTACTTTTGGTCCCCGAGGGAAGGATCGTAGCATTCGGTTTAAGGCGCTTGGGCTAGACTACTGAACGAATTTTCGGCGTCTGACACTTTTAGTAATCAACTATAACTGGCCGGACTCGGGGAGGAGGGATCGCAAAAATCGCGCTTCGGGAAGGGGGATCGCAAAAATTTTGGATTTTGGAAAAAAGAAGTAACGGGGGGTTGCTCCGATTCTGAAAAATTACGCGACGCTCCGCCTGACCCTGCCCCGGGTAGGTGCTCAAATTTGGTGCGGCACGGTCAAATGGGCGTGGCCAAGTCCATCGCGTCCTACTGCTCCCCACCCCACCCAACATGGCAACCCGAAGTTTACTGAAGGTGAGTGCTATGCCATTGGGGGGGGGGCGAAACCTACCTGGGAATTTCGAAAATCGACAAATGGACACTGAATTCGTATTTACCGGTCCAAATAACACCCACAGAGAAGAAATTTTCAGCCAAATCCGAAACCTTGACCGAACTACCGTTGTCGTCCTCGACGACCTCTGCTCCGCTCACCTGGTGGGCGGAGCTAACGGTAAAGAGGGTTGTGCGGCTCCTTCTTACTCGATTCAAGTTGTTCTATCAGGAGGTGCCGTCCAGGAACCTCTTTGACCTCTGCTCTCAATAAACCTGCTGAACCACCGCCTTTTTCTCACATCGCATGTCTTGGGACAAATCCCCAGTCGTCTCGCACCCACAAACAATCGTATACCCACCTTAATCTACAACAAGCGCACAGAATCGATTAACAGACTTCAGACCCGTGTTAAGCTCTCCAGATAACCGCCAGAGATGAATTTTGAGCCTTATCTCTAATATGATTCCGGAATTGGTCAAAGATCGTGTTTTGCTCTCACAGTTTTCCTCCGATGGGAAGCTTTGAACGAGTTTAGTCTTCTTCTTCTGCAGCCTCAAAGTGGTGTTTTGTCATGGGTTGAGGAACTGGGCGGCCTTCACAGGATTCTTCCAAAGGTCCATTGTGGTTAAGGAGGTAGGTCTCTTCGGGCACATGAACAAGTGCGCCGTGTCGTGTCCGGGAACACCACAGTCCGGGCATGCGTCTGGTCGGCTGCTGTCGATCTTGTTGACGTGAGGCATTAGCAGAATAGAGTGAACACAGCGCAGCGAGACAAGAGCACATCTGGCTTGCCTGCCGAGTTGAGACTTTCTTCTTCTTCTTCATCTGCAGCCACAGAGAGGGTCCTGTCAGAGATTGAGAAACTGAGCCACAAGCGTCGGATTCTCCCACAGATCTACTGGTGTTAACGATGTCGGTCTCATCGGGCGGTTGAAAAGGTGCGCAGTAGTATGCCCTTTATTACCACAATCCGGGCACTCGTCAGGTCTGCTGCTATCGATCTTATGTAAATAAGACATAAGCATGGGGGAGTGCCCGCAGCGCAACGAGGCAAGGGTGCACCTGGCACGCCTACCGAGTTCCATCTCGGTTTCGCTGACCTCAGGCGGCACGACTCCGAGAATGGAGTTTATGGCGGTCTTGCATAAGTGATCCTTGACGAATTGGGTATGCTCAGCACGTAAGAGACGGAGGCGTTCTTGTTGTGCGTTGGTCCATCTCTGTATATTGATTTTCGTGGGAGCATCGGCAAACGGCTTTCTTATACTTCTCTCTCTGACGGGGTCTAATAGTCTTCGCGACGGATGATTCGGCTGCTGCCGAGATGTCGTACGTTCACGCCGTGGCAGTGTGGAGGAAAGAAGATCACCTCTATGCAAACCGACGTCACCCCCTCCGCGAAGAGGGTTTTTGTCATGGGAGAGGTGCTGGCCGGCCGCAGCTCTCCTTCGGATTCTCCTACAAAGGGCCGGCGTGGAGAGGAATCCTGGACCCGCTCAGAAGTACCTATGCGCCACGTGCGGCAAGGATGTTACCAGGAGACATACCAGCGTCCAGTGCTCCGGATGCCAAAGGTGGGTGCATCTCTCCTGTTCGGGTCTCAGTTCTGTGAGGCATTATAACTCTGCTTTTCGCTGTGTTTTATGCTCTTCACCTACCAACTCTGATTCCTCTTCCTCAAATCGCCCCCTTTCCATTGTACATATCAATCTCAACGGCCTTCGTACTAAACTTTCTGAGCTCTCTCTTCGCCCGTACTTACCATCCAGACGTGATCATGGTTCAAGAAACCAAGCTCTCTCCATCCCCTACCTATCCTCATCCTAATATACCGGGCTACACTGCCTTCCATGCTCCAAGGTCAGCTCTTGGCGGAGGAGTTTCAACCTTTGTTTTATCCTCTCTCCTCCCACCTCATACCAAACACCCCACGGATGGTACTCTCGAGTACCTTCCAATCCATCTCCCTCTTAAAACACCCCTTTCTCTTTTCAACATATATATTCCCCTACCACCTCATGCCCCTCCTCCTACAATCCCATTCCTCTTCTCAAACAACTCAATGATTATTCCTCTCATCATCAGTTGTTTTCGCGGGCGACTTTAATGCCCACACCTTCTGCTCGTCCCTTGGTTCTGATGCTAGAGGAGAAGAAGTCGAAGAATGGGCTGAG
Organism: Aplectana chamaeleonis; assembly: GCA_029168955.1. NCBI lineage: Eukaryota > Metazoa > Nematoda > Chromadorea > Rhabditida > Cosmocercidae > Aplectana > Aplectana chamaeleonis. Next base: position 1,821,695 of record JAPDOI010000073.1, read on the forward strand.
GAGTGCGACCTGGTCATCTTAAACGATGATCAGCCCACTCGTCTCCCTGCCAACGGCCGATCTTCTAGCCCAGACATAACTCTTATCTCGTCCAACCTTTCCAACGCTTGCTCATGGTCTACCTCAACAACATTGTCTAGTGATCATGTTCCCGTCTTTGTGCACATCGATCTCTCAAATTCTCTTGCTCCTTATTCTGGTGTTCGTCAACGTTCTTATCTCAATTTAGGCCAAGCAGACTGGTGCCTGTTCAGTGAGGTTGCGCTACGCCTAGCGGCTGATTACCCGTGGAATGGCAATGTGCACCAGAAGGAGCATCACTTATCTGATGCAATTCGCAGGGCCATGAAGGCGGCTATCCCTGTTGGCCGAGTTAAGACGTTCTATCCAAACGTAACCAGAGAAATTCTTGAGAAAATCAGGACTAGAGATGCCAGAAGAGCAGTTGACCATCTAGACCCTGTCGTCGCTCAGCTGGATGGTGAGATCAGAAAAGATCTCGACCAGCACAAGAAAGAACAGTGGGAAAAATTCACAGAACAGTTGAATTTCAAGACGGACAGTGGAGCTACTTGGAAGGTTCTTCGGAAACTATCGGGAAAGAGCTCGCCAGCCACCATCTCCACTATTGAGTTCGGTAATAACGTTTTCAAGTCAGGAAAGGAAGCCGCCTACTCTCTCGGTAAAAGTTTCTTTGTCACGAGTACAAGGCGAGGTCCGCAAAATAGAGTGACAGTAAGAGAGCTGTGCCGCCTCCCGCTCATGAGCACGGCCGATGCGTTCACTGTGGCGCAAGTAGAGAAGATTATAAAGGACATGCGGAACTCCAAAGCTGTCGGTCCGGACGGCATTTGTCCTGCTGTACTGAAGAAACTCCCGACTGAGATCCTTCCGCTCATCGTTGATATGATTAACACTTCGTTTAGCTCTTGCACTATTCCGCAAAACTGGAAGACAGCCAACGTCATCCCGTTGCCCAAGCCTGGCAAACCTCAGTCATCAGTAAAGGGATATCGTCCCATTAGCTTGATGTCACCTTTCGCCAAGGTGGCCGAAAAGCTCATTGTCAAGGATCTAGCGGAGCACAACGAGAAGCAGTTGTTTCAACATGGGTTCAGGAGGCTACATTCCACAACTACGGCGTTGCTAGAAATTACCAGCTATGCTATCGACGGGTTCAACTTTAACAAGCCATTGAGAACTGTAGCTGTTGCGTTGGATCTCACCAAGGCATTTGATACGGTTAACCTTGGAGTCCTGTCAAGCAACATTCTGGAGTCGTCAATACCATCTTGGCAGAAGCGCTGGATATCGGCCTTTATTAAAGGTCGGCGGGCAAGAGTCATGTTTCAGAACCATGTCTCCAACAGTATTCCTATGGCAGCTGGAGTCCCTCAGGGCGGAGTTCTATCGCCAGCCCTCTTCAATCTGTACCTCGGAGATATGCCTGAGCCTCCACAGGACATCAAGGTCGTCGCGTATGCCGATGACATAACAATCATGTGTCGAGATCGGGATTTACAGGTGGCCGCCAATAAGATCAACGAGTACCTGATCACACTAAAGGGCTTTTTCGACCGCAAGATGCTAAGTATCTCTGCAGCCAAGTCGTCAGTGTCCGTTCTCACGACGGACCCATCCGGAGCACAGCGCTCATCCGGATGTCGTGTGGGATGGAGACCGTTTGCCTGCTGCTCGCTTTCCAAAGCTGCTCGGTCTTGTGCTCGATCCGTCACTCAAGTTTCATAAGAATACCGAGCAGAAGCAGGCAGTCGTTAAAGCTAAGCTCAACGTTCTCAGGGCCCTGGGCGGCACTTCGTGGGGTAGCAGCAAGGAGACTATACTCACAACGTATAAGGCAATTCTGCAGCCCGCCCTGGAGTACGCCGCACCGGTTTGGCAGCATCTCGTCTCAGAATCCTCCTGGACAAAGATGCAACGAGTACAAAATGCTGCTCTCCGTATCGCCACCGGATGCGCAAGGAGTTCCCCAATCGAGCACCTGCATGCTGAGACCCGTCTATTACCAGTGAAGGAGCACTGTCAGCTCCAGGCCCAGCAATTCCGCATTAACATTATAAAACAACCAAATCACCCGTCGTGGAGAGTGCTAAACCCCGTGAGAGAGAGAAGTATAAGAAAGCCATTCGCCGATGCTCCAAACAAAGTCAATTTGCAAAGATGGCACGACTCACAGCAAGAACGACTCCGTCTTTTGCGCGAGGAGCACACCAAGTTCGTACGGTGTCATCTTGTGAAGGTGGAGATAAATCCTATACTAGGAGATATACCGCCCCCCGTCTGCACCTCAGAGTCTCAACTCGGAAGAAGGGCGAGATGCACGCTCGCATCATTACGCTGTGGTCACTCTACAATACTAATGTCTTATGTCAGCAAGATTGACAGCAGCAAATCTGATGTGTGCCCGGACTGCGGTATCGTCGGCCATGATACCGCACATTTATTCAACTGTCCGGAGAGACCTACCACGCTGACACCAATGGACCTATGGACGAATCCACTACTGGTCGCCCAGTTCCTCCGCCTATGACAAAACCCTCTATGTGGCTGCAAAGAAGAAGAAGAAGATGATTCGGCTGCTTCAGGATGTTTATGTACAGCTGTTGTGCATGGAGTTGGCAATGGTCCTTAACTGGCAGGATGCGAGCCTCGGCGTGTAGGTGCTCTACTGGAGAGCTTTTAGAACAGCCTGTTGCGATTCGCAATGCTCCATTTTGAATGCGCTGCAGCTTGGACCAGGATGTGTCCGACACGATATGCTGCCAGACTGGTGCAGCATACTCCAGGGCGGGCTGTACGATGGCCTTGTACGTGGTCAGGATCGTTTCTTTACTGCACCCCCAGGACGTTCCGCCGAGAGCACGTAGGACGTTAAGTCTTGTTTTCACTGCAGCTTGCTTCTGCTCAGTGTTCTTATGAAACCTCAGCGAAGGGTCCAACACGAGTCCGAGCAGCTTAGGGAATCGGGCGGCCGGCAGGCGAGTTTCGTTCCATTTCACCATGGGATGAGCACTGTGCTCCGCATTATCAGTGGGAAAGACGGTTACGGATGATTTAGCGGCAGAGACCGTAAGCATCTTGCTATCGAGAAAACATTTCAACTCGATCAAGTAGTCATTGATCTTACTGGCAGCTACATTTATGTCGCGGTCCCGGCATAGTATAGTAATATCATCCGCATATGCTACGACCTTGATGTCTTGGGATGGAACGGGTAGATCTTCAATATACAGACTGAAAAGAGCAGGCGATAGAACTCCTCCTTGAGGTACACCGGCGGCAATTGGGATGCTATTGGAGACGTGCCCTTGAAATAGCACATTTGCCCGACGTCCTTTGGTGAATGCGGTTATCCACCGCTTCTGCCAGGGCGGAATGGTAGACCTTAATAGGCTCTCCGACAAAATGCCCAAATTTACAGTGTCAAAAGCCTTCGTTAGGTCGAGGGCTACACCTACGGTACGCTGAGGTTTCATGGCATTGAAGCCGTCCAAAACATAGCTCACAATTTCCAGCAGGGCCGTAGTGGTGGAATGTAGCTTACGGAAACCATGTTGATGCTGTTGTTTGCTATTATGTTCGGCAAGCTCCTCCACAGCCAATTTTTCTGCAACTTTGGCAATAGGTGAGAGAAGACTGATTGGCCTGTAACCTTTTGCCGTGGATGGTGATTTACCCGGCTTCGGCAATGGGATGACGCGTGCTACTTTCCAATCTTGAGGTAATGTACAGGTGCGAAACGATGTATTAATGACGTCAGCGAGCAGGGGTAGTAGTTCATTTGGCAGTCTCTTTAGAACTGCTGGGCTCAAACCATCTGGCCCTACTGCCTTCGAGTTACTCATTTCCTTGATAACCTTCTCGACCTGAGCGGGCGTGACTGCATCATCTTCAGCCATGAGTGGCAGTTTACAGAGTTCCCGAACAGTTATTCTATTCTGCTTCTCTCTTTTTGATTTAGTTATGAAAAAATGCTTCCCAAGAGCATTTGCGGCCTCTTTCCCTGACTTGAAGACTCCGCCGTCGAATTCAATCGTGGAATTGTCGGCGGAGGTCAACTTTCCGGAGATCCTTTTCAAGGCCTTCCACGTTGCTGCTGCATAATTTCTGAAGTTCATCTTCTCAGTGAACTTTTCCCAAGATTCTTTCTTGTGCCTATCAAGGTCCATCCTGATCTCATTATCCAACTCGGCAATGTCTGGGTCAAGATGATTAGCAGCTCTCTTTGCGTCCCTTGTCCTTATCTTCTGCAGTGTCTCCCTGGTGACATTGGGAAAGAAGGTCTTGACACGACCTTCAGGGATCGCAGCTTTCATCGCCTTCCTGATGGCATTAGAGAGGTGGCGCTCCTTCTGGTGTACATTGCCATTCCACGGATATTCGGCCGCTTGGCGAAGTGCAACCTCCCTGAACAGGCTCCAGTCTGCAAGGCCTAAATTGAGATAAGAACGATGACGAACACCTGTATAGGGAGCAAGAGAGTTAGAGAGATCGATATTGGCAAAGACCGGTATGTGATCACTGGAAAGAGTTGTGGATGTAGACCAAGAGCAGGCGGTAGAGAGCTTAGAAGAGACAAGGGGAGATGTCTGGGCTGGAGGAGCGACCGTAGGCAGGGAGACGAGTGGGCTGGCCATCGTTAAGGATAACGAGGTCGCACTCATCCGCCCAGTCTTCGACGTCATTTCCTCTAGCATCAGAATCGAGCGACGAGCAGAACGTGTGAGCATTGAAGTCACCCGCAAAGACAATTGAGGGAGATAGAGAGCAGTCATACAGCTGCTTGAGTAGAGGGATAGGGTTGTAGGTTGGTGGACAGGATGTGGGAGGAGGAATGTATATATTGAAAAGAGAAAGTGGAGTTTTTAGAGGTAGATGGATGGGGATGTACTCGAGAGTGCCATCCACTGGAGTGTTTGGAATGATGTGAGAGGGAAGAGACGACAGAACAAAAGTAGAGACTCCGCCTCCCTGAGATGACCTAGGATTATGATACGCAGTATAGCCCGGGATGTTTGGATGTCTAGAGGTAGCAGAGGGAGAGAGTTTGGTTTCCTGGACCATGATAACATCCGGGTGATGAGTACGGGCGAAGAGAGATAATTCAGAAAGCTTGGCGCGAAGGCCGTTGAGATTGATATGTACAATAAAGAGGGGGCGGTTGTTAGGTGAGGAATTGGAGTTACTGGAGGCGGAGCACACAATACAAAGAAAGGAAGAATCGTGGTGCCTCACAGAACTGAGACCCGAACAAGAGAAGTGCACCCACCTTTGGCATCCAAAACATTGGACGCTGGTTCCATACCAATTGACATCTCTGTCGCTTGTGGCACATGGGTAGTTCTTCTTCTTCGCGGGTCCTGGGTTCCTCTCGACGCCGGCTCTTTGCAGTAGAATCTTCAGGAGAGCTGCGGCCAGCCAGCACCTCTCCCATGACAAAAACCCTCTCCGCGGAGGGATTGACGTCGGTTTGCACGGAGGTGGTCTTCTTTCCTCCACACTGCCACGGCACGAACGTACGACATCTCGGCAGCCGACATCTCGGCAGCCTTGGGTTTGCGAATCCGAGTTGAGACTCGGATTCGCAAACCCAAGGCGGCACTGCTCTTAAGATAGGGTTCACAGCCGCCTTCTCCAGATATCCTCGAACAAACTGGGTGTGCTTTTCACGCAGAAGACGAAGCTTTTCCATGTTTGAGTCGTCCCATCTCTGTGCACCAACATTACGAGGAGCATCTGCGAACGGCGTCCTAATCGACCTCTCTCTAAGGGACTTCATAATTCTCTTTGCCGGATGACTCGGCTGTCTCAGAACATTAATATACGTGTTGTGCCTGGAGTTCGCAATGCTCCTTGACTGGCAATATGCAGGCCTCCGCGTGAAGATTTTTTATTGGGGAACTCCTTGCACAACCGGTAGCAATTCTAAACGCAGCATTCTGTACACGCTGCAGCTTATTCCAAGAGCTGTTTGACACCAGGTGGTGCCACACCGGTGCCGCATATTCTAGAGCCGGCTGAAGTATTGCTCGGTAGGTCCTCAATATAGTCTCTCGGCTGCTTCCCCATGATGTTCCTCCGAGAGCTCTCAGAAAATTAAGCTTTGCCTTGACGACTGTTCGTTTTTGTTCCGCGTTTTTGTGGAACTTCAGTGACCGATCGAGAGTAAGACCAAGCAGCTTAGGGAATCTTACTGCTGGCAAACGGTTACCATCCCATCTGACATCTGGGTGGGCACTGTGTTCCTTGGTGTTTGTTGTGAACACTGATACAGAAGACTTTGCAGCAGAGACTGCGAGCATCATATTATCGAGGAAAAGCTTCAACTCGAAGAGATAGGCGCTGATCTTCTTCTTCTTCTCCTTTGCAGCCACGTCGAGGGTTCTGTCATAGGTTGAGGAACTGGGCCACCAGTAATGGATTCATCCATAGGTCCATTGTGGTCAGCGTGGTTGGTCTCTTCGGGCAATTATATAAATGTGCCGTATGATGGCCGTGGCATCCACAGTCCGGGAAAACGTCCGATTTACTGCTGTCAATCTTGCTGACGTAGGCCATAAGCATAGTAGAGTGACCACAGCGCAGCAATGCCAGGGTGCATCTGGCCCTCCTTCCGAGTTGAGACTCGGATTTGCAGACCCGGGGCGGCACCACTCCCAGGATGGGATTTACCGCAGCCTTTTCCAGATGACACCGTACGAACTGTGTGTGCTCCTCGCGCTACAGACAGAGTCGTTCTTGCCGTGAATCGTGCCATCTTTGCAGACTGACTTTGCTTGGAGCATCGGCGAATGGCTTTCTGATGTCTCTCTCCCTGACGGGGTTCAGCACTCTCCATAAGGGGTGGTTGGGTAGCTTTATGATATTGACGAAAAATTGTTGGGCCTGGAGATGACAGTGCTTCTTTACTGGTAATGATCGTGTCTCTGCATGCAAGTGCTCGACTGGGGAACTTCTTGCACATCCGGTAGCTATACGAAGTGCGGCAATCTGTACTCGCTGCATCTTGGTCCAGGAGGTTTGTGATACCAAGTGCTGCCATACCGGAGCAGCGTACCCCGTAGCGGGTTGAAGTATGGCTTTGTATGTCCTGATAATAGTTTCCTTGCTACTGCCCCATGATGCACCGCCTAGGAATCTGAGCACAAAAAGCTTCGCTTTGACGACGGCCTGCTTCTGCTCGGTGTTCTTATGAAACTTGAGTGATGGATCGAGCACCAGACCGAGCAGTTTGGGAAGCGAGCAGCAGAAAATCGATCTCCGTCCCACTCGACATGCGGGTGGGCGCTGTGCTCTGATATGTGAGTACGGATACCGACGATTTGGATGCAGTGATCTTCAGCATTTGCGGTCGAAAAAGCTTCTCAGTGTTATAAGTTATAAGTTGATTACATCCGCTAAAGGCAAATGTGAGAAAAAAATTATAACGAGGATCAATTGTAACAGAAATGTTCAACATATGCTCATAACCATGAAAGCAGAAACAGCGGTTCATCTCGAAAAACTAGGATTCAAAATCCAACACGATCTTTTTAGCACGTGCTTTAAATTGACTCAATGTCAGCCCTGGAGGCGTTTTTTGTGATGTCGGAGTATGACCTGCCAGCTCTGTATTTGAAGGAGTTGGCATACAAACTGGTACTTGGTCCGCGTGAAACAATTTTGAACGAGTTACCTCTCGTCCGAGAGTAATTTAAATTGAACAGACGCTTCATGTTTAGCATTTTATGGTTGTAAATCCAGTTATGAACCTTGCATACGTCAAATACTCTACGCCGGGACCTGAGCGAAGGCAGATTCAAGTATCTATTCTGTAAAAAAGGGGTCTCCCAAGCAGAGGTGGTTTGGTTAGCGTTACAAATGTTTCAACAAAAAGGGAACAATAGGAAAGCGGAAAGAGGAGAGTCTACAAAAAATGAACAATATCCTCCAAGAACTCTTTTCTTTTTCGAAACTTCCAAACAGCGGAAACAAACCGTTGTGCTATTTTACGAGGAAGAATTGACTGGTTCCCTAAAACAATTTAACATCATCTCCCCTTTTAATGATAGCTATTAGGTTTACATGCATATATACATATTTTATCGGCACTCACATAATCAAAGTCCTTTATGGAGCCAAAAGCGCTTCCTCATAGAGAACCACAACGGTTTGTTTCCACTGTTTGAAAGTTTCGAAAAAGAAAAGAGTTCTTGGAGGATATTGTTCATGTTTGTAGACTCTCCTCTTTCCGCTTTCCTATTGTTCCCTTTTTGTTGAAGCATTTGTAACGCTAACCAAACCACTTCTGCTTGGGAGACCCCTTTTTTACAGAATTGTTCTTTTTTTCTTGATATTAACCTGTAATATCCCATGCAAGAATTTCGAACAAAGACCTCTTCATCTCCCCACTGGATCAGTCCTCTTTCTGTGGTCACAAGAATCAATGAACCAAACTGTTGTAAAACTATCTCAGAAAAATCACTCGATGTGAAAAGCGCGCCCATGCCGATCACTTTTTCCGCAGGGCTACCGTAACCATTCTTGAACAAAACATGATAACGAATGTAAACACACGCTCACAACATGCGGGGTATAAAAGAGCGGAGGAGCGGTATGCATTCATTCACACACCGCTCTCCTCGAGAAGCCACTGGGGAGTGGCTGAGGAGGTCGAAATTGTGCAAACATGTTTGTTGGCTATTAGGATGTGCTCATAACCATGCTGACACTTGGAAAAATTTTTAAGGAGGGTTACGGTAGCCCTGCGGAAAAAATGATCGGCATGAGCGTGCTTGTCTCGATGTGGCTGACAAGACCGATGTTCACATGATATTAGCTAAGAAATGAATGATATCCATGATATCGTTTCACATAATTCATTCATATTGATCGCGTCAGCCACATCTGGCTACACCGGGTGTTATTTGCACCTTCCATGTTTTTCATACGTATCGAACGGGTCGGCCACTGTGATTTTCTCAACCAACTCTGACAGGGACCTTAGGCCCCGGTTATAGTTGGTCGCCCAGACGTAGCCAGCCCGGTCGATAATCATGAAAGCCTGCTGGCCTACAGCCGGATGCAGAATCTGCCTGCAGTTCTTCGCTTTCAAATGAAACTAAATTAAAACCGGGACAGTCAGAAACTACCTTCCATTCCATCTGGACACTTTCACATCAGTGGAACAAAGCAGTTTTACATACTCATTATTTCGTTTCCGTTGCCCCATTCGTCCGCAGAACAGCCGCTTCGATTCCATGAATCTGATATGAAAAAGCTCTGCTGAGCTGCGAATGGAGATAGTTCTAACAATTTGTTTTTGAATTTGGATGCTAATAAGCAAGCATATACCATTTATTGCAGAAAAAATCAGTAGGCTGGTGAAGAAGGAAGAGGGAGCACTCAAAATGGGGTTGTGTGAATGACCTTACGAAACTGAAAAGCAGCCTGGCAACATGACCTGACATGACTCACATAACATCTCAAACTTTCTGCTTGCTATGCTTGTCATCCTTACACTTTTACAGAAGTTTTGCAAGGTGTTCTCTCCTGCGCGAATTCCGGGGCATAATTTCTCGGATGGCTAGCATCGAGTCTGGGCTCCCGCTCACTCTACGGGGTGGTCTTCACAACTTTTCGGATGAGCAGCAACGGGTCCCGAACACCTGCCCACTATCCGGGTTTCCACGACGTCCCGATGACTTCATCAGAAGCTCGAAGCACTTTTCACGACGTCCCGATGACGTCACCAGAAGCCCGAAGCACTTTTGGGACTATCCTAGACGGGGAAGGGGTCACTCACGATTTTCCCATGAAAATGAATGGAAAACCTGATAAAAGATGTTTGATGCTGCTATCAATCATTGTTGTTGATGAAGTTCTGTAGAAATAATTCGATTGATAGCGTTATAGATCGGTGGTTCATTCCATTTCTGACTTGAATCTTGAGTGCCCCGTCTAGGATAGTCCGGCACTTCTCATGATGTCCCGATGACGTCATCAGAAGCCCGAAGCACTCTTGGGACTATCCCTGGGGGGCGCACCCACGACTTTCTCATGAAAATGAATGGAAACCTTGATAAAAGGTGCTTGATGCTGCTATCAGTCATTGTTGTTGATGAAGTTGTGTAGAAATACTTTGATTGATAGCGTTATAGATCGGTGGTTCATTCCATTTCTGACTTGAATCTTGAGTGCCCCCCCCCCGTCTGGAGTAGGCCCGCACTTCTCACGATGTCCCAATGACGTCATCAGAAGCCCGAAGCACTCTTGGGACTATCCTAGACGGGGGGGCACCCACGACTTTCTCATGAAAATCAATGGAAACCTTGATAAAAGGTGCTTGATGCTGCTATCAGTCATTGTTGTTCATGAAGTTGTGTAGAAATACTTTGATTGATAGCGTTATAGATCGGTGGTTCATTCCATTTCTGACTTGAATCTTGAGTGCCCCCCCCGTCTGGGGTAGGCCCGCACTTTTCACGACGTCCCAATGACGTCATCAGAAGCCCGAAGCACTTTTCACGACGTCCCGATGACGTCATCAGAAGCCCGAAGCACTTTTCACGACGTCCCGATGACGTCATCAGAAGCCCGAAGCACTTTCACGACGTCCCGATGACGTCTTAAGAAGCCCGAAGCACTTTTCACGACGTCCCGATGACGTCATCAGAAGCCAGATGCACTTTTCATGACGTCCCGATGACGTCATCAGAAGCCAGATGCACTTTTCCTGACGTCCCGATGACGTCATCAGAAGCCAGATGCACTTTTCACGACGTCCCGATGACGTCATCAGAAGCCAGAAGAACTTTTCACGACGTCCCGATGACGTCATCAGAAGCCAGAAGCTTTTTTCACGACGTCCCGATGACGTCATCAGAAGCCAGATGCACTTTTCATGACGTCCCGATGACGTCATCAGAAGCCAGATGCACTTTTCCTGACGTCCCGATGACGTCATCAGAAGCCAGATGCACTTTTCATGACGTCCCGATGACGTCATCAGAAGCCAGATGCACTTTTCATGACGTCCCGATGACGTCATCAGAAGCCAGATGCACTTTTCATGACGTCCCGATGACGTCATCAGAAGCCAGATGCACTTTTCATGGCGGCCCGATGACGTCATCAGAAGCCAGATGCACTTTTCATGACGTCCCGATGACGTCATCAGAAGCCAGATGCACTTTTCCTGACGTCCCGATGACGTCATCAGAAGCCAGATGCACTTTTCATGACGTCCCGATGACGTCATCAGAAGCCAGATGCACTTTTCATGACGTCCCGATGACGTCATCAGAAGCCAGATGCACTTTTCATGACGTCCCGATGACGTCATCAGAAGCCAGATGCACTTTTCATGACGTCCCGATGACGTCATCAGAAGCCAGATGCACTTTTCATGACGTCCCGATGACGTCATCAGAAGCCAGATGCACTTTTCCTGACGTCCCGATGACGTCATCAGAAGCCAGATGCACTTTTCCTGACGTCCCGATGACGTCATCAGAAGCCAGATGCACTTTTCACGACGTCCCGATGACGTCATCAGAAGCCAGAAGAACTTTTCACGACGTCCCGATGACGTCATCAGAAGCCAGAAGCACTTTTCACGACGTCCCGATGACGTCATCAGAAGCCAGATGCACTTTTCGCGACGTCCCGATGACGTCATCAGAAGCCAGATGCACTTTTCGCGACGTCCCGATGACGTCATCAGAAGCCAGATGCACTTTTCATGACGTCCCGATGACGTCATCAGAAGAACTTTTCGCGACGTCCCGATGACGTCATCAGAAGCCAGAAGCACTTTTCACGACGTCCCGATGACGTCATCAGAAGCCAGATGCACTTTTCATGACGTCCCGATGACGTCATCAGAAGCCAGATGCACTTTTCCTGACGTCCCGATGACGTCATCAGAAGCCAGATGCACTTTTCCTGACGTCCCGATGACGTCATCAGAAGCCAGATGCACTTTTCCTGACGTCCCGATGACGTCATCAGAAACCAGATGCACTTTTCACGACGTCCCGATGACGTCATCAGAAGCCAGAAGAACTTTTCACGACGTCCCGATGACGTCATCAGAAGCCAGAAGCACTTTTCACGACGTCCCGATGACGTCATCAGAAGCCAGATGCACTTTTCATGACGTCCCGATGACGTCATCAGAAGCCAGATGCACTTTTCCTGACGTCCCGATGACGTCATCAGAAGCCAGATGCACTTTTCATGACGTCCCGATGACGTCATCAGAAGAACTTTTCGCGACGTCCCGATGACGTCATCAGAAGCCAGAAGCACTTTTCACGACGTCCCGATGACGTCATCAGAAGCCAGATGCACTTTTCATGACGTCCCGATGACGTCATCAGAAGCCAGATGCACTTTTCCTGACGTCCCGATGACGTCATCAGAAGCCAGATGCACTTTTCATGACGTCCCGATGACGTCATCAGAAGCCAGATGCACTTTTCATGACGTCCCGATGACGTCATCAGAAGCCAGATGCACTTTTCATGACGTCCCGATGACGTCATCAGAAGCCAGATGCACTTTTCATGACGTCCCGATGACGTCATCAGAAGCCAGATGCACTTTCACCAGCCTGCGTCCCCCCCCCCAACTTACCTGCCTGAAATTGACCGCCTGTGACCATTGGCAGTGAATACTAGCAGTGAAGAATGAAAAGCGTGACGGCCTACGGCCTACGGCCTACGGCCCACGGCTCACGGCCTACGGCGCACACCATCAATTTTTCCTAAGCTTTCGGCCTCACAACTTTGTTATTTGTGAACCGATTCGGCTCAAATTTTGAGAGCTGGTGTCTTTTGGACCCCTTCACTTATATCCAGAAGGGAATCTGCCGAAAATTTGTTTAAATGGTTTTATAAACTACTTTATAAAATTAGAAGTGATCACAAGGTCTAGGCAAAACCAAACCTCTCCAGCCGCTTCGCGGCTGGAGCGATTCCTTATAGAGGCGCTTGGGATTCTTTCGTACAAAAATCCACCTACTCGTGTGAGAAGTTTACGTGTAAAATTGTTTTGTACTTTTTCAATAGCATGAATGTCTCTTCTCAATGAAGGATTGAATACAGTGACACCGGCTTCTACGAGTGGGCAAACATACGTTTTGTATGCCCGAAGTAGAACAGACTTGTTCCTGCTGCAAAGACCTTTAAAAATGTGAAACGTTCTCAGTTTAGCTTGATTACACCGAACTTTGATATGCGCATGGAAATCAAGTTTGTCATTATAATGAAAACCAAGATCTTTCACGGAATCAACAGCAGAAATGGTTTCGCCATTCACTGAGTAAGAAGTAACAGTTGAGCGTGGGTGAGATTTTAGCTGCATAAAAGTGGTCTTTTGTGGAGACAAAGGCAACTGCCATTTTTCAGTCCATTTCACAAGCGAATCTATGGAGTTTTGAAGGTTGACGGAATCTTCTGGATCAGAAATGACATTATACATTTTGACATCATCTGCATACATTTGACTTTGACCCCTAGACCTTGAACGGATTCGGGTAAGTCAGCCGTGAAAATGATGAAAAGAATTGGTGACAAGACACCTCTCGAGGTACTCCACTTGCAATGGCCTTGGTATCAGAATAGATCTCCCCTAGCTTTACTTGGAAAGTTCTGTCGCTGAGATACTCAGCTATCCATTTGATGAAAACAGGGTGGAACTGCAATTTCTCCAATTTTATTAACAACTTTTTGTGTGATATACGATCAAAGGCATTTGCAAAATCGAAGAAAACCACATCACAGCCAAGTTTGTTGTCGAGTGCAACTGTCCAATCGTCCAAACACTCTAGCAGGTTTGTTTCTACTGATCTGACACTAAGGGACCCATGCTGATGCTCTGTTATGATTTTCCGATCTAATAGATATTCCATTATGTGATGCTTCAAAACTTTCTCAAAAAGTCTGCACAAGAGAGAAGTTATACTCATAGGACGATAGTTATCGGGATCACAGGACGGCCCCTTTTTCAGAATGGGAGTGACAAAAGAGTGTTTCCATCGTAGAGGAACCTCACCGTGCATAAGTGATTGATTGAAAATGTATGCAAGAGGACCACATAATAGATAACCTAACTTTTGAATGAAGAAAAGTGGTAAAAAGTCAGGTGTTACAGATGAAGATTGGGGCCATTTCATGATAAGCTCATAAAGCTTCGTGGCTTCAAACCATGGGAAATCCCCCATTCTCTCTACGTTAGATCCCGTGAAGGATGGGCAGGATCCATCGTCTTCTTGGAAAGAATTGACATATCGATCCGCTAGTAAATTGGCCTTTTCATATGCTGTAGTTACGATCGTCCCATGATGACTCAGGCAACCTAGAAGTCTTTTCTCCCTGATTTTCCCATTCAGGTACTCATAAAAACGCTGTTTGTATCTAGATTCAACCATCCTTTTTTCTAAGGAGCTGTTATACTTTTTGAGTCTACTTTCAAACTTCGAGGAAAAGTCTCCAAATTTTGATCAGTCATTGGTGCGTCTGGCTTCGTGAAAGAGACAGTTCCGATGCTCGAGCATATTCTGTAAATACTGCGGCAGCTTTACAGACTTTAGTGACGCACATGTTTCCAATGGAACATGAAGCTCTATGGCTTCATGCAAGACCGATAAGAAAAGCTCATATTTTTCATTCACATTATTTTTTGTTTCGAACAAATCAACCCATCGTATTCCGGCCAAACTTGCTCGAATCACGTCAAAATTACATTTGGAGTAAATCCTACGATAAACTGGTGTGGCTGGGGTTTCCCAACTATGAATTTTCAACAAAATGCTATTGTGATCACTTAATCCCACAGGAGACGAAACTTTTACATCCCTTATTAAGCTGTCACTTGTCGAAAACACTAGATCAAGAATATTTACACCTCTCGTCGGTTCTGTTACATGTTGAGAAGGATTGTATCAAGAAACTAATTCCTCCAACCCGCTTAGTAGAAACGAATTTTCAGAATTTGTGTCTCAAGCATTAAAATTAGGCATGTTGAAGTCCTCTACCACAACTGCATGCACGTCGCAAGCTACTAAATCGCTCAAAACTTTCATAAGCTGCTCAGTTTTTACGGATAGGCAGGAGGGAGCTCTATACACCACTATAAACCTGAATTTGTAACCTTCGCAAAGAATATCGGCGCATAGTATTTCGTACGAGTTCTCAACTGATTCCACAAAAACGGTTGAAAAAGATAGTCTGCGATTTACAAGGAGAATAACCCCACCGCCAGATTTTCTAGGCCTGTCGCGCCTCAAGAAATCATAATCCAACATCATATTGCTCAAAACGGAAGACATAGAGTGACTAGGCTTAAGCCAAGTTTCAGAGAAAGCCAAGATATCGTAATTTTTCGAAAGAACGAGCGAGACATAATCCGAGTTTTTCGAGATGGACCTTACATTACAGTATAAACACTGCAAATAACTACAAAAATACCGAGGAAGCGTACCTAAGTTTCCTGATTCGAAACGAGAGAAGAGTCACCTTGCGTTGTTGATTCGCTTGTGTATGCCGAATTCTGGACTATGCCAGGAGGCGAGACACGAACAGTATCAACTCTGCGACTCATGCGTTCCTGTCGTCTGCTTTCCAACTCCTCTTTAGTTAGGGATTCCCGCAGGAAAAGCCTTAACCCCGGGTAGAAACGGAGTCGACGGGCCCGCGCTACAGCAATACGTTGAAACGTCTTCGTCGGCAATACAACCTTAATCAACCTATTCATGCCTCGTGACGGTTTTCCAAGACGATAAACTGCCAAAGGATTGCATTCTACATTAAGGAAATCCAAGATATTACATGTATTAACGAAATCGTACGAAATTCTCTCACGTGAATTCGGTGATTCATGTTCTGGCACGCCACTAATCACAATTGACTTAAGTCTTCCATCCTCCTCACGAGGCGGAGTTCGTATAACAGGCGAAACAGTACAAGGTGGGACACATGATCGATTGCTGACATCAACGAAGTTACGCAAATAACTCTCAATGAAATCTTACTGCGTAGCTCTACCACTTCCTTTTTGAGCTCTTCATTTTGAGCACGGCAAGATATCAGTTCGGATGTAATGACGGAGATCACCTTTTTTATGGATGCAGGCACATTTTTCTCCTTGGATATAGCATCGACTTGCTCTCGAAGTTCCTTCGCCAACAACGTTTCCATTCGAATACTGCTCGCCTCACCATTCACATCAGCGCCAGCCACGATTCCAGTTTCACAATCCATATTCATATTCTTGGTAGATAGATCGAATGTCGTAACCGATAATCCGATGGAAGGAAACAGTCGAAGGGCAGATGTGGGGAAAGGATACCAGTTGTTGATGAGGGAACAGTCGGAATCAGACGTTGATGAGGGAAAAAGCTGTAATCAGACGAAGAGGCCGAAGACGACACAAAATGGCCTGAGCGATAAAAGAAACGACCGTGACCAGGTACTCATTGATCTTGGAGGCGGCCGCATTTATATCCCGATCCCGACACATTATTGTCATATCATCGGCATAGGCGACCACCTTGATATCCTGGGGAGGGGTGGGCATGTCGTCGAGGTACAGACTGAAGAGCGCCGGCGATTAAACGCCGCCCTGCGGGACTGCAGCTGCAATAGTAATACTATTCGAAAAGTGGTTCTGGAACATAACTCTAGCTCGTCTTCCCTTAGTGAATGCCGCTATCCAGCGCTTTTGCCATGGCGGTATTGAAGAATCCAGTAGGTTGCTTGACAGAACTCCATGGTTTACTGTGTCGAATGCCTTGGTGAGATCTAAGGCAACAGCCACAGATCTCTGTAGCTTCTGGGCATTGAACCCATCGATGGCAAAACTTGTAATCTCCGGCAGAGCTGTCGTGGTGGAATGCAGCTTTCTGAATCCATGCTGAATCACTTGCTTCTCATTGTGCTCCGCCAAGTCCTTTACGATCAGTTTTTCGGCTACCTTTGCGAACGTGGACAGCAAGCTAATGAATGGGTCTGTATCCCTTGACTAAAGCCTGAGGTTTCACCGGCTGGGGCAGCGGCACAACGTTAGCTGTCTTCCAATTCTGTGGGATGGTGCACGATCTGAACGAGGTGTTTATCAAATGAGTGGGAAGCCGGAGGATTTCATTTGGTATCTTCTTCAAGACAGCAGGACATATCCAGTCTGGACCAACCGCTTTTTAATTCCGCATATCCTTTATAACTTTCTCAATCTGCGTCGAAGTGAAGCCGGCCGTGCTCATAAGCGGAAGGCGGCACAGCTCTCGTACAGTCGCTCTATTCTGCGGACCACGCTCTGCACTGGTGATGAAAAAACTGCTCCCGCGCGCATAAGCGGCTTCCCTGCCTGACTTGAATACACCGTTGTCGAATTCGATTGTGGAGACGGTAGCAGGCGAGCTCTTACCCGAGAGCTTCCGTAACACCTTCCAAGTAGCTGCACTGCCTGTCTTGAAATCCAACTGCCAGGTGAAATTTTCCCACTCTTTTTTCTTGTGCCGGTCTAAATCCTTTCTGATCTCATCGTCAAGTTTAGCAACGACGGGGTCTAGATGGTTCACCGCTCTCCTGGCATCTCTTGTCCTGATCTTATCGAGGATCTCCCTTGTGACATTTTGATAGAACGTCTTGACGCGGCCGAAAGGAGTAGCCGCTTTCATGGCTCTGCGGATCGCGTCAGACAAGTGGCACTTTCTGGTGCACGGGGTCATTCCAAGGGTAATAGGCCGCTAGGTGAAGCGCAATCTCACTGAACAGGCGCCAGTCTGCTCGGCCTAAATCAAGATAAGAGCGTTGACGAACTTCAGAATAGGGAGCGAGAGAGTTGGAGAGATCGATATGGATGAAGACGGGGACATGGTCACTTGACAAAGTAGTTGAGGTGGACCATGAGCAAGAGTTAGAGATGTTGGACGAGACAAAAGATATGTCTGGGCTGGAAGATCGGCCGCCTGCAGGGAGACGAGTGGGCTGATCATCGTTTGAGATGACCAGGTCACACTCCTCTGCCCATTCTTCATTTCCTCTAGCGTCAGAATCAAGTCACGAGCAAAAGGTGCGAGCATTAAAATCGTCCGCGAAGACAACCGAGGATGAGAGGGAGCAGTCGTTCAGCTGCTTAAAGGCATCGTTCGCGCTGGAAATCAATTTTCATTTTTCTGGCTCAATTTCATGATTGAGCCCGGTAGACCACACTGGAAAACTTTGGCGGGTCAAAAACGTTGGGCAATGATGTTGGAAGGCGTCGAATATGAAGATCCGCCACCAATTTTCACCAGTCATCTATCACTTTTTCTTAGAATGTTGGTGCGACCGTAAGACAACATGAAAAATAGTTACGGCACGAACTCCACATGCAGAAAAACCCCAAAAATGACAGCGACGAGGCCTCCAAAAGCAGAAAAACTCCAAAAAGGATTTTGGCGCGAAATTAAAATTGGTATTTGGTTTTACAATGTGTTCCAGTTGACTTTTCTTTACAAATGAAGGTTTTTCGTGGACCCCGACGTTTTCCTTCACTTGAGAGGCCAAGCTAGACAAAAGCAAGAAAAAATAATATACGGTTCACTGCGCGTACGATGCCTTTGAGTAGAGGAATAGGATTGTATGATGGGGGAGGGGGGACATGAGGTAGTGGGTGCAATATATATGTTGAAGAGAGAAATAGGTGTTTTGAGAGGGAGATGGATTGGAAAGTACTCGAGAGTACCATCCGTGGAGTGTTGGGTATGAGGTGGGAGGGGAGAGAAAATAAAACAAGGGTTGGAACTCCTCCGCCAAGAGCTGACCTTGGAGCATGAAAGGCAGTATAGCCCGGGGTATTAGGATGAGGATTGGTAGAGGACGGAGAGAGCTTGGCCTCTTGAACCATGATCACGTCTGGATGGTAAGTATATGCGAAGTGAGAGAGCTCAGAAAGTTTGACACGAAGGGCGTTGAGATTGATATGTACAATGGAAAGGGGGCGATTTGAGGAAGAGGAATCAGAGTTGGTAGGTGAAGAACATAAAACACAGCGAAAAGCAGAGTTATGATGCCTCACAGAACTGAGACCCGAACAGGAGAGATGCATCCACCTTTGGCATCCGAAGCACTGGACGCTGGTATCTCTCCAGGTAATATCCTTGCCGTACGTAGCGCATAAGTACTTCTGAGCGGGCCCAGGATTTCTCTCCACACCAGCCCTTAGCAGGAGAATCCGAAGGAGAGACGCGGCCGGCCATCACCTCTCCCATGACAAAAACCCCTTTCGTGGAGGGGGTGGCGTCGGTTCGCACAGAGGTGTTTTTCTTTCCTCCACACTGCCACGGCACGAACGTACGACATCTCGGCAACGCGCTGATCTTGTTAGCGGCTACTTGCAGGTCACGGTCCTGGCACATGATGGTGATGTCGTCAGCGTACAAAACAATCTTTATATCCTGCGGCGGCTTGGGTAGATCCTCAAGATACAGACTGAATAGGGCAGGAGACAACACTCCGCCCTGCGGAACACCGGCTGCTATTGGAATGCTATCGGATACGTGATTCTGGAACTGAACCTTAGCCCGGCGGCCTCAAGTAAACGCTGCGGGGTGGAGCACAGAACACAACGGGAGGATGAGTCGTGATGCCTCACAGAACTGAAGCCCGAACAGGAGAGATGCAACCACCTTTGGCATCCAAAGCACTGGAAGCTTGTTTCATGCCAGGTGACATCCTTGCTGCAGGTGACACATGGATACTCCTGCGCTGGACCTGGATTCCTCTCGACGCCGGCGCTTTGTAGTAAAATTCTCAGGAGAGCTGCGGCCGACCAGCACCTCTCCCACGACAAAAACCCTCTTCTCGCAGGGGTTGACGTCGGTTTGCACGGAGTCGATCTTCTTTCCACACTGCCACGGCTCGAACGTACGACATCTCAGCAGCTGAGTTGAGTCGAAAATTTTGAAGAGTCGACAGATAAACCTCACAAGGGAATTACTATTACCCATTCTAACCATTACAGATGAGATGTGGTTTTCTGAAACCAATTTCGGACCTAGAGTTCGAATAAGCCCTTCGTAGCGAGAAAACCCGAACAGGCAGCAGCGACCGTTTATCCATACGTGTTTCATCACACTGTTTTGCCAGTGGAGGTGTTCTACGAGTTGTATCATGTATCAACGTACCAACTTCATGCGTATTCAGCTTGATAAGCGATATGTATAAACGGTCGCTGCTGCCTGTTTAGGAGGCCCCCTTCGCAGCTGCCTAAAATCACTCTGGAAAAAGTTATAGGCGTTTTTCAAAGGCTCGCTGCAAGGTAAGGGTACTCACCAGGCAATTTTTTTAGAATGTTTCTAAAAAAATTTCCTGATTTCACTCAAAACTTGTATTTTGGGCTAATCTAAAGTGGTGAACACGAATATCGGATCCCTTTGTCGAAATTCTGCGGTTTACTATACGCTACGACAGGCACCATCACATTTATTGGACAAACCCTACCTTAAAATTTCGAAAATCGTCCCATGGACATCAAACTCGTATTCAGAACCCCAAATAACCCCCGCTTAGAAATTGGTAGACAAATCTGAGACTTTGACCAAACTATTGTATACCCACCGTAATCTACCGTAAGCTGTCAAAAATCGATAACTGATCTCAGATTCGTGTTCAGCACTCGAGATAACCACCTGAAAAACAATGTGAGTCATATCTATCGTGGCATACCGGAAATCGTCAAAAGTCGGGCTCTGGAAAGCTTTAAACAAATAGAGGCTAAAACTTTGGAAATCCGACAGATAACTCTCAGATTCGGGGTCAGCATAGCAAACAACCCCCATGAAGAAGTTTTAGTTCGAATATGAAACATTGTTCTTGGACGCTTCCAGACCCCTCTAATATGAGCTAACCCTCTGATATGAGCTTAAACGACCATTCGTAAAAGTCTAAATTGCTATCACTCTAATTATGTTGAGTTCGAAAAATGTTCTTTCACCCGAACTCCGTACATAGGGGTTATTGTGGGCGCTGTACACGATTATGAGGTCCGAGTCGATGCGATGCAGAACAGAACAGTGGGGGGGGAGAATGACGGGTTTATTCTCGTCTCCACGGTTTATATACCCGGTGGCAGACGGTTAATCTTTGTCTACCCTCTTATCACTGTTTTGTCTTCTCATCATTATTTACTCACTCCTTTAGCCGCGGGGCGGTCATTTTAGCACCCGCAAGATGAATTTTGGATCTCATACCCAGGCAGGACGGCTCCCACCCCGGGATTTTCCTCCCCATGAGATCTACCCCATGATGTAGTTTTACTGGTAACCGCTGGAATCAGGAATCAGTGGTGAGTCATCGGGTGCCAAATGGTACGAACCCCCTTTAGCGTACTGTACCCCTACAGTCTGTTTTCAGATTTTCCAAAGATTTTTGGGCGTTTCGGAAGGCGCAATGAGTTCGGAAATTAAGGGAAGAACGCCTATAGCTTTTTTCAGAGTGAGTTTAGGCAGCTGCGACGAGCATTTTCGGACCCTACTTTCAAAATTGGTTCTAGAAAAGTACATCTCGTTTGGAGTGGTTTGCCCATAATGGTGATTGAAAGGGTAATATGATATGTGACTAAAATGAAAAAGTGGTTCAAGATGTAAACAAGCAGTAAAGTGGGCAGTAATTATATTCGTACAAATGTATACGAATCCACCAACACGGTTCAGGAAAAAAGTTAGTCCTCTGTCGCAGAAGTGTACAGAGAGAGTGCAGTAAAGGCGGAGAGGCGAGGTTTGTGTGGCGTGTTGTTTCGCAATGCTCTTCTCAAGCACTCGGGGGAACGGCCCGCCACACTTTTGAGGCCGAATCGGCCATCCCCCAACCTTGAGAGAGTCATTCGGCCATCCGCGCCCGTTCTCGGCCGCGACGCGTCTACGCACATCGGCAATTACAGCCATCCGCGCCCCTACGCAGTTGCTCAGGATCATCAACATGTTCAAACAAAAGTATTAACAATGTTGCTGGTATAAAAGGGTCCTCATCAGGTATGTGCGGAAAAAATATTTTTGGAAACAGAAAACAGAAAATCTAGTTTGACAGAAAACAGAAAAAACTCCAAAAATGGGCAGAAAACAGAAAATTTTCAAAAATCAATACAGGGTGTTCGGCGTACACTAAACGAAAGTTTTCAAAACACTGAACTGTTTTTATTCATTTTTTGAGTGATCTGTGCTTCTTTCATTGAATTTTCAAAACCTTAAAGTTGGCCAGAGCAAAAAGTATAGACGCTCAAGAATTGCAGAATATGAGTGCGATGAGATTATAAATATTCATCGAACCGTCCTTTTACCAAGGAGTGAGAGCTCGATTACTCTATTAGAAGCTCATTACATATGTCTGTGCAAGGAGTACTTATTGCAGTCGGAGCAAGCTTTCCGTTCCTGAGTGTACATATTTTGACACTTATTGTGGAATTACTGCTGGTTTGAACGTTGTACTACTCTCAGAGCTGTAAGTCACGCTCGTACCGCGCGCCTATGCCGTCATAGTATAAATGACCTGAAACGCCGTTCGCTTCGCCGTTGAGAGCCTCTCGTACCATTGTGGCAGAATTATCATCTGCCTCATAGGCTGACCATTAGTTTCCTGGCGCTTCATCTTAACTGAATTCTTTGCCATCTGCGTTGCAGTGAATTAAAACACGTATCTAGAGTTTCGCGTGCATGGCTCAGTTGGGGCCAACATTACCCCGCTCCACCGAAGCGGGTAGGCCGGGGAACGGGTATGAATAGTGAGCGTTAAGTAGTATCAATGGCTTATTACTCTTACAAGCATAGAGTCACATCACGGTTTTCCTTTCACTTGACTGCTTTGCGTTTCATCTGAGGGATTCGTCAACGATAAACCTTTGGGTGTCCACTATAAGATAAAGATAAGGAATCGGCTTCCTGAATCCCTATTGGGATGCGCAGCGCATTCGACGTCGTATTCGTAGAAGCTTGACTCTGAGAGAAATTGCCACTGCAGCTCCGCGATAGTGCCGCTTTAGCGCGTACAGGCACCGAAGCGGCACTATCGCGGAGCCGCGGCGGCACTACCGCGGAGCCGCGGCGGCACAACCGCGGAGCCGTGGCGGCACTACCGCGGAGCCGTAGCGGGGACCCGAGAGTACCGCTTCGGCTCCGCGATAACGCCGCAGCGGCTTTGGGAGAGTGTCTGATATTAGGTCATTTGAGAATTATTAGACAACTAAAGGGGGTCCAATTGTAAGAACGAAAATTCGCAGCCGCGGTCGTTGCGTCCCTTGTTTTATAAGGACAGAGGTTACCGCCGCTTTTGCGCACAAGGGAATACGAAATGTACTTCAAACTCGGATATATTGAACCGGCGACAATTCCGTTTCACCACACAGGACAGTGCATCGTATTCCACGCGGGTTCGCTGCTGCATTTTCTCCGAGCCGGCGCGGTCCTAACGCGGAGCTGCGGTGGCACTATCGCGGCGATGTCGAGGCTCTGGGCACGGCAGCAGAATCGGCTGGTCACGGAGCCGCTGCGGCACTATCGCGGCACAGTCGGGGATCGCGGTATTTTGCCGGCACTGACGAGGCACATTTTCTCCGAAGAATGGGTTTCGTGCCTATTAAGCGGGTTGCGGGGGCCAGCCGACTTCCCAGTGAGCGCCTTCATCTCCCTACATGAATCTGTTTCCAATTGAAGGATCACGGAGAGTTGTTGGTTTGGTTCACCTCGGCGAGGATCGAACTCGACCGAGTACAGCGAACAGCACCGTTTCCTCCAACCACGCCACACGTGCCCTAATGAATAACCACTACAGCGAGATAAAAATGCCTAGCGTGGTGCAACTGCAGAGAGCCTGGGTGAAGTACATCCTCACCCTATCGGCTTAGCTTCGATAAATCCGGCCACTTTTTCCTAGGACAATCCTGCTGCAAATCACGGTACACGTTTTTTCTGTTTTCTGTCCAATTTTTGCCTATTTTTACAGAAAACAAAAAAATGGCCAAAAATGGGCAGAAAACAGAAAATTCCGCATATCCCTGGTCCTCATCTCACCGTGTGCCTCAGTCGGCTCTTCGGAGCCGGACCTGGAAGGTGGCCTCGAGTCACTTCGCAGAAGATCCACCGGATACCGGAGGATAATTTTTGTCGCCGAGGGGAGTGGGCTCGGGAGTCACCCCCTCCCCTCCGTGGGGATCCCAACAGAAGTGATCCTTGTGGGCTGTCTCCATGTCCCCTGTGCGAATCCGGAAATGCCGAGTATGGGCGTGGACAGTTTTTGAGCCGCTTATGGACAATTTTTGGACCGCCTGGGGACCGACAGATTTTGCGGAAGGACGCCGATCCGCGCACCTTCCGACATCGATGCGTTGATCGGAGGCGCGGCTCGGCGGCCAATGGCGCGGCGGCCGTAGCCCCGAGTGCCTGAGTTGGTGTCTGCCCAGCTGAGTTATCACTAACTTTCAGATTCCTCTTTTGATTTTGTTACCTTTTCTATCTTAAATGAGTTGTTTTACCTCGATACGATAGTGGGTTTTGTTTCCTTTTGTTGTGTTTGCCTAATTCTGTTATGTTTTGCTTTTAAGCTGCGTTTTTCTTCTCTCCTAATCTATTCCTTTCTTGATTTTTTCTGTTTTGTTTTTATTCTCCACTCCAGGACGGAAGAAGCCCGCCACGGAAGCCAGTGGAAGTGAAACTGAGCCGAAGACGACAGCACGGTGTGTGGGGACAGTTTTGTAATAATGATATGATTTTTCTGATTAATTCTTTGAGGATTTCGAATATTATCTCTGAAAAAGTAATTTGCACAGCAACCTGCACCTGAGAATAGTTGGATGTCCAAGTAGTCTATTTCAGTAGTGTGTAGTATACATTCCATCCGACGGAGTCGGTTTCGGATATCCGGGTCGGATAATCCGATCGGATAAGTATCCGAAATCCGATCCGACGTCAAAATGGCAATTTCGGATTGATCCGAAATCCGATCAGACGAAAAAACACGATATCCGAAATATCCGATATCCGGAAAAGTGAAAATCGAAGGATCCGATCAGAAAACCGGATAATCGGATAGAAAAACGGATAATCGATCGGATCGAAATCGGATAATTTCAGATGAAAATCGGATAATTTCGGATAAACCGGATAGAATTGCGCACATTTCACTCAATTCAACAAACGCGCCCTAAAGGTAATTCCTGACCCACTGCCCACGGTTTGTGCCTTGTTCGAAATTTGAAATCAATTTCTGTCGACGTGTGCGACGCAAATGACGCTGATGTGCGTCTGTGATCTACGAGCGCACGTGTACATTGACGCATTGTTGGCACCAAGATTGAAATTTTGAAACTCAGAAGGTTCTTTCATCTACTATTCTTATTCTTATCCAGGAGAGAGCATCGCATCAGAGGCGCAGAAAGTTGGTAACCTCACACGGCTTATAGCATAAATCTTGAGCCGACGGGGTCGTAGGTCTGACCGGATATGAAAATAGATGCGCTGAATCATATCCAAAACGTTGAGAATCAGGACATTTAGCGGGGACTCCCAACCGTTCCATCCTATTCTTGTACCGGTTCCTGACGATGCCAATAGGGAACTGCTGAGACTGCGTGCTGCTTGACCGGGAGCAGGCCGGTTTCCTGCTGGAGGTGGTGGATAGGCGTCGATTTGTGGCATCCTGCAACGAGCCTGAGCGCAGTATTCTGCTTTTGCTGCAGTCTGCACCAAGAGGTTTCAGACAGATGCCTAACCCGAATGGGGGCACCATATTCCAAAACAGGCTGTACCATGGCTCTATACGTGTACTCAGAACTTCCTTTGCGCTGCCCCAGGCGGTGTCAACAAGGGCACTCAGAATGTTGGAGCGTGAATCGGCTGCAGCAGCACGTACACGTGTGTTCTCGTGGAAACGTAGAGAGGGATCCAGGAAGGATGTTTTACACCTGTACTTGTATTTGTCAAAATTCAAGTCTTCCATTCAGAACCGGAACGTGTCATCCTTCGGCACGATTGGATGAGCATTCGTACTCGCCGCGATCTTAGGAGGTCCTTTATCTGTCAAATAAGCCCACTTAGAAAAGCAACTTTGTAAAATATCAAACCTCTAGGTCATTAACTATTCATATTTTGAAATTGGAGGGAAACTCCGGGTGTTGTGAAGTCAACGGAGGGTGAAACACCGAGTAATGACGTCACCGCGGCCTGGCGGAACCCAGTTTTCGGACAACCCCTTTGTCGCCCTATTATGGGTTTTATCTCCGCCTTTTTCCGGACTCGAACAATGAAAAAAACCACCAAAATAAATCCTGGGGCTTGTGCTCGTACCTTTCTCTGTTTCGTGCTGTGTACGGTCAGAGAATTTTGCTTACACCTCATTTCGATTACCACGAGAGGTTTCTGGTTTCCGCTGTTGGAATTCCTGCGCGAGCAGCGGCGTGCCGCGACCGACCCCGTCGCGAGGATTGCGGCCCCAAATGTTTAATTGTCCAGCATTCGCCGCGCTACATTACTTTCCAAACGTCAAACCTCGGGAAATAACCTGTACCAACATGTAGTCGTTGAGAAGTATGGGCGCAGTGAGGTCGAATTCGGTTATGCTGAAGCTGACTCGGATAGTGACGAATCTACTTTCGGAGAGGGAGATGCTTCGAAAGAGGACACCGAAATAGTAGAAGGAACGCGTTTCTTCAAATGCGCTGTACGATTAAAGCAACCATATCAGTCCTAGATCTCCAAACATGTCTTGTTTTATGGTCACCACGATGATTTGTTGTAGTTTTTTTTTCCAATACGAAGGTTTTCTAGTACCGGTCCAACTGCTCATGTCAACTATTGACATTTTCCGAAAATCGGTGATTCGCCTGTTTCTACGAATAATATACGAAGATTACATTTGGTTTTAGAATGGTACTTGCTTGAATACACTTAGTTGAATCCCCGCTACTACTGAAAACATTTCTCATCCGTTTTTTCATCCGAATTATCCGGTGGATCCGATTTTATCCGATCGGATATCCGTTACCCGATCCGTTCGAAAATTCTCGTTTCGGATACGATCCGTTATCCGAAATTCTCGTTTGGGCCAGTATCCGTTTTATCCGATGAGTCGGTTTCGCAAGATCGGCAATATCCGAAAATCCGATCCGACGCGATTTTGGCCATCGGATGGAATGTATAGTGTGTAGTTAGGTGTATGGATGAGTTTTTATAGGGTTTTCCTAGTCGGTTGGAGACTTAGGTACAATTGAAACACCTTGGTTGCTTTTTGAATGTAGTTCCGCTCAAATTGCTGAAAAGAACCAATCCGCGATCTTAAAAAAGGATGTCAACTGACGTCGGGTTTAGAGGGTGCAGCAGATTTTGGTGCAAATATTTTATTAAGGGAAAAAGGACAAACCTCCTACCGGACGTGGGAAGGCGGGCCACATTCCCGATTGATCTGAAGGGATGATGGCTTATCGTCTTCTTGTGTGGGCATTCAGAGCCTTCAGGGCAATGGGCAGATATTTCCTAGCGAAAAAGGCGTCTATTTCTGATTTTAAGCAAGAAACGTTTACGAGTCGGCAAAGTATTGACATTTTTTGGACAACTCACTTGGCTTGACCAGATTTTTTTCTGCAACAAAACCATAATCTTTCCGATTCAGCAGCCGTTCACGAGAAATAATTGGAAAGGGCCGTGAGGCCGATGAGGATGTCTCAATGGAGGATCCACAGGATGAGCGTGCCCTTTATCAAGCGGGTACTCGAGTGTATGCCATGTTCGACGGCTGTTTCTATCCTGCTATTGTTGTCAGGTAAGTTTTTGACCATTCAAGATGTGTAAAGAATGCCGGCTTGCAATGTGCCCTTTTTTATCGATTCTTTTGAATCATGTGTTTTTGGCCAATCGATTTATTGTGTTGCTTGTTTTGTCGTAATTTTTGTTGTTCGTGTCAGTTTCCGAATCATCTCAATTCATTGGATGTATTAGCTTAACCTATTTACGACCACGTGTCCCACCGGTGGGACACGTGTTGACTACCACTTCGTACCGCGGGGAAAAAGGGACACCTTTTTCAAAAATCGATTTCTCCGCCACGGGAAGCTATATTCGAACCTACTTACGATCAGAGTATTGGCCTACCCAAGACTTGAATAGAAACTTCGTGGTCCATCAGTAGGTGAAATGCAACAACATATTTATTTAAAATCAGGTGGGCTGAAGTATAGGGAAAAACGGCTGTAAAGCAACTTCAGAAGCACCTTATGATTTCTTTTTCCTCCTGTAGCTAGCTTTTAGGTTTCTTAGTAGAAACCTATCGTTCAAAACTCTTACTTTTCTGAAAGCGTTGCAGCTCAGTTAACCCCGTTTTGGTTTTCAGTAATTGTTTCCCGATAACGAAAGCTACTCGGAAGCTAAAACTCTGATGCTGTTTGATCATCGTTGCAAGCTACAATATAGACACCAAAAAGTGGAAGCAATTACTCGTGGGACGCTAATCAAGCCAGCGTGTCCCATCGGTGGGACACGCTATACAGTGACGCGATATTTCACAATGTCCGAACGTGCAGTCACCCAAAATTAGGCGTGGTCGCGAATGGGTTAAAGGCAGCACACACGCGCGTAAACATGATTGAGGTAACTACGGAAATGTAGTGATATGCCTCAGAACACGACGCCTACGCTTTTGAAGCGTCAAAAACGACCTACAATGACGCTACACGAGCGAGAAGTCGGCCCCGCCCCTGTATTTGCGTCCTCCAAAACAGAGGTGGTGTGGCATTCTCACCGTCTCCGATGTATTTGGTTTACTCATTGTACTTGTTGTACCACCCACAAACGTTGTTGATGGTGGGAATGGCCCAGAACCAGAGCCCCTGTTTTGGAGAAGGAGCGAGGCCAACTTCTTATTCATGTAGCGTCATTTCGGGTCGTTTTTGACGCTTCAAAATGCGTAGGCGTGGTATTCTGAGGCATATCATTCTATTTCCGTAGTTATCTCAACCACGTTTACGAGCGTATATGCTGCTTTAAAGCGAAAGTTACCCGCCTTTTTGATTTTGACGATTTTGAACCATTTCAGCGTTTTTGCTTCGACCGAGTGCGATATACCGATTAAAAGCACAAATTCTTTTCTATGCAACACTGCCTCCCACTTGAGGTCGAAGCCAGCTCATCTGTGAAATATGTGCTTTCAAACTCAGTGGTAATCTTCAGTACTGAGCATCTTTGAGTGCTTCTATTTACTCTGAGGTAAACCACCAAACCTGCCAGAGTTGACAGGGTATTTAAGCCACTTTAGAACTAGATGATAGCGTTTGCGGAAAATTTCGACGGAGAGTAATTATTGAATTTTAGCGGATTCTGTGATTTTGCCATTTTGGTATTTTTGGCTTATTCGAGAAGTACAAAAGTTGAGCACAATGGCCGAGTCTTCACTCCATAGTATTTTTTTCCGTCAATTATCATTAATTTTTTTTCGATTTTCGCCATTTTATCGTCTTTCGAATAACGATAAATAATACCCGAGAAAAATCTGTTAAGCGGGAACGTGGCCATTATACTTAACTTTGAAGCTTCGAGACCGAAACTCATCGGATAAGCTAGAAAAGGCCGACGTTGCAAAATAATAAAGTCCGCTAAAAATCAATAAATACGCTCCGTCGATAATTTCCGCAAACGCTATCATTTGCTTCTACGGTTGCTCAAACATTCTGTCAACTTAGGCAGGTTTGGAGGTTTGCCTCGAAAAAAAAATAGAAGCACTCAAAGATGCTCGGTGCTGAAGATTACCACTAATTTATAGCATATAATATATTTGCAAATGAGCAGGCTTCAGCGCAAGTTGAAGGCAGCGTTAGATATAAAAGATTGTGTGATTTCGATCATTATATCGCTTTTGCCTAGATACTGGGAAGGTCCGATTCGGCCACGATAGGCTTTCTAATCAGATACCTAGTCCAGTTGAAAGGAATTTTTGCAGCAGCACGTGCTGCTCCTACGATCACGTGGCCTGTTCGATAGGACTGCGTGGCGCAGAGAGACAAAACCCTTGCCGTACCCCTGTTTCCCACGCAGCAGCACGTTTCCGTATAAAATAAGCACGTGACGCTGGGGGCGGGGTCCCAGCTTTCGATGGGAGCGGGTCTCCCCAACCAAGGATACTGTCCAAGTCACTCCCGCAGCAGGGGGTCACCCTCACAGCAGTCCGTCCGCGACAAGGACATCACCCTTGCCATGGTGGACAGCGAGGGGGCTTCCCTCGCTGAGGACCTGAGGACCGTGGGGAGACCCCCTCAGCGGTCAAAAATCGTTCAGAAAGTGACGCGTAGTCGCCTTCCAGGAGCGGCCCCGAACGGACGACTGCGCTCTCTTTGGGATGGTGCCCCTCTTATACGTGCTGTGCGACTGATGTGCGCCTGGCAAAGTGGAGTGATCGATCAACGTGTTCAATCATGGGCATCGTGGCTCGTTCGTCGCCCAAACTGCATCGTAGTCGAATCTAAAGCGTGTCGTGGCCGAATGGAACGCCTATGCGTCGCGGCACGAGCATCTCACTCCGACGACGATTAGTCCACGTGGCTCTCAAAAAGCACGCGGCCGCATCGTCGTCCAACCGCTTTGTAGTCGAATCGAAAGCCTATCGTGGCCGAATCGCACCCCCCCCCAGTTGTCTGAGTGGCTGAAGAGCCAACGCTGAAAGGTTGAAAATCGTCAAAGTCGAGTGACCGGTAACTTTCTCTTCAACCTAATAGAATTGGTTGGCTTCGTGATGATCAGCATTTCGTCAGAGCAATGTCTGTGTTCCAGTCGTGATGGTCTGGGACGGTTCAAGGTCGCCTTCAACGAGGACAACTTGGTGAAGGTTGTTCCTTCTGCAGGTATCATTCCACTGCGTGCGCTGGATACCGGTAAAAAGGTGGGGTTCCAGGAGAAGTTAGCTATGTGCTGACTGAAGTTCTTCCCATTCAGCGGTATATTTTAGGGTTTCTGCTCTGAGTCGTCTGATGAGGATCGTTTGGCGGTGAGAGTAACGAATGTTCCTCATACTAAGCCGGCGTCCGCTTTGTCTGAACCTGAGTTGGACCTGGAGCAATTAGATGATGATGGAGAGCCAACTGGGAAGAAGCTGAGGTGGTATATTTAGGAACTTTTCACTATACATTTTGAGAATATTCAATGAATTCTGTTTTTCAGATGTGCATGGACGAGACTTTTTTTGTCGAAGAGGGACTGGAAAGACTTCATCAATAGAAAGTCCCGTCAAGCAGCAGATGTCCATACAGGTAGGTTTGTCAAAGTAGAATTGGTGATTTTTTGAAGTATAGGTTCGTTGTAAGAAAAATGTTGTAATATAGATCATGTATCGGTTTTTCACTGCCAACCGATCACAAAGTGGGCGGTCTTTGATCCGCCAATCACAGGCCACGTCGATGTACATATAAATCCCTGCCACCGCGCTGTGGGGACATTCGACTCGACTCAACTGCTGCCTGCTGCTGCCGACTCAACGTGCTGCCACCATCGCCACCGCCACCACGACACTCGGGCCGCCGCCACGAACTCGACGACGTCTACGACCACCCACGACGCCACTCCACAGCACTCACCCGTCGATTATTGCTGTATTACTAATAAACCGATTGTTCACATCTGTGTACTCCACAGACGTAACAATTGGCGATCAGTCTCAGCGTTTGTAGCCTGAGCGAACTCAGCGTTGGTAGCCTGAGCAACTCGACGCCTCAGAGGCTTGATATTGGTCCTGAAAATGAATAGCACAACAGTTCCTGATTCCTATAGTTGCTGGAAACTCGCGATTCATCGCTGGAGTGAATTTTGAGTGCTCTTGATTGGCCACTAATAATGGAATCTGCAACGATCCAAAAGCTGTTGGAGCAGAATGTCCAGCAAATGGAACAAATACAGCAATTGTTACAAGTAATTGGGAAAAGTGGGGTTATGGCGAAAAATGAGGTGGCAACAGCACAATCGACATTGATGTCGGAACTAAATAGTCGAATGGCGAATTTCTCGTTCGATCCTGAAATCGATCGATGTTTTTCCCGCTGGTATGAACGGCATGAGGGAATTCTGCTGAAAGATGGTGCATCCCTTGCTGATGACGCAAGGTCGAGGCTATTGATTGGGAAGTTAGATAATGATGCCTTTGAACGGTACAAACGGCACATCCTTTCTAGAACACCATCCGATACTCAATACAGCGAGATGATAGGAACTCTCAGGGACATGTTTGATGTCAGAAAATCCATATTCACAGCCCGTTACCAATGTTTCAAGATAGAGAAAAGAGACTCAGAAGATTCCATGGAATACACTGGTAGGGTTAACGAAATGTGTGAACACGCCAGCTTTGGTGAGCCGGATACTGAGGGTTTGAAGGCTTTCTTGTGGATTTACGGTCTCAAGTCCAACAAAGATCGAGAAATTCGACCACGATTGCTTGCCTTCTTGGATAAAGAAGCAAAAGAGAATCGAAAGCCAAGGTTGCATGAGATGTATAAAGAGTGTGATCGAGTAGTGACGTTATTGAACACGTCAAAGATGAACGAAAATGATTCAGTCGATGTGAGAAAGGTTGAAACTGACCCAAAAAGGGTAATGCGCATCGTCGAATGCTGGAACTGTGACAGGACTGGTCATACAAGTCGAGAGTGCCGAAGTAAGCTATGGACTTGCAACTCATGCAAAGGCAAAGGGCACAAAGAGAAGTATTGTGAAAGAGCATCACAGTACAACAAAGAGATCAAATCGAATACCCAAACAAAATCGCACAGGAAACGCTGCGGGCGAGTAGTTCTCGCAGGAAGTGCTGAGGCTGACGTGAATGCAGTTCGGCATTACGTCAACATAGCAGTTAACGGGCACAAAGTTGAGTTTCAATTGGACACTGGCTCAGACATTACATTGTTGAACGTAGATACGTGGAACAGAATGGGCAGACCGAAACTTAATCACACTAGTTTGGTCATCAAGGACGCTAGTGGAAACCGAATGAAGGTTTTTGGTGAACTGAGATGCCAGTTCAAACTGAAGGGTGCCGTTGGTGAAGGAGGTTGCTTCGTTACTTCTCATAAAAGTTAAGTAGGTCTCGATTGGATACGTCAGAACGCTGAAATGGCATATCATTTGGAGAAAATGGTAGCTCATGTGAGTATCATTGATGATGTCGAGATGATATCGGAATTGAAACAGAATTTTGAGGCTGTGTTTCAAGAAGGCCTGGGCACGTGCACCAAAGAAAAGGCAGAGCTGAAGCTGCTGCAGGGTGCTAAGCCTTTTTTCAGAATGAAAAGACCTGTCGCGCATGCGTCGCTAGAGACAGTTTAAAAGGAAATCGAGCGCCTTGTGGAGATAGGAGTTATTGAACTGGCATCTCACAGCGAATGGGCGGCTCCAATCGTCTGCTTACGTAAAGCAAATGGCAAGATACGAGTATTTGGCGACTTTTCAACTGGTCTAAACAAATCCTTGGAGGATTACGAGTTCCCCATTTCAATTCCAGAAGATATTTTCGCTTCGTTGAATGGTGGAACAGTTTAATCGCAGATCGATTTTTCTGATGCGTACCTCCAAGTTGAACTGACAGATGAGGCCAAGCAAATGGTCGTCATAAATACGCAAAAGGGTCTATTTAGATACAAGCGCTTGCCGTTTGGTATAAAAACAGCGCCAGGCATTTTTCAAAGCATCATGAACAAAATGATCTCAGGCTTGGAAGGAGTAACTACATATTTGGATGACATATTGGTGGTCGGAAAGACACCTGAGTTACACAAGAAGAACTTCTCGCTTTGTTTGAACGCATAGCCGATTACGGGTTTCGAGTGAGACTGGAAAAGTGCTCCTTCGCGAAACCAGGGATTCACTTCCTCGGTTTCATTATTCATAAAGATTGTCGTCGTCCGAATCCTGAGAAGGTTGCTGCTATTGCCAAGATGCCAGCACCACAGAATGTGGCGCAACTGCGCCCATTCTTGGGCATGGTCACGTACTATTCGGCTTTCATTTCCAACATGACAGAGTTGCGTGGACCGCTGGATGCTTTGTTGAAAAAGGATGTCAAGTGGACATGGAAACAAACACACGAATCAGCGTTCGAGAGACTGAAGAAATTGCTGACGTCAAATCTGAACCTGACACTTTACGACCCGAAGAAGAAAATAATCGTAGCCGAAGATGGGTGCCATTATGGAATCGGGTATGTGATCTCGCCTCGAATGCCAGATGGCACTGAGAAACCGATTGCCCACGGTTCGAGATAAAGGAAGAAGCATTGGGGCTTGTGGAGACAATGAAAAAGTTCCACTAGTATGTTTATGAGAGGCGTTTTACGCTCCGCACTGACCACAAGCCGCTGCTGGCCATATTTGGCAGCAAGAAGGGCGGGCGTACCAGTTCATTCAGCCAACCGTTTGATGCGTTGGGCAACAATACTATTAGGGTATGATTTCGAAATTGAGTACATCAAGACGGAGTCGTTCTGACAAGCTGATGGATTGTCGAGATTGATTCGAAGGCATCCCCTTGAAGAGGAGGATTGCGTCGTCGCCTCAGTCGAGAGGGACGTGAGCCTTGTGCTTGCAGATGCTGTACGCAGATTGCCCGTGACAGCAAGCATGATTCGTGAGCACACGGAAAGAGATGTTCTGTTGCGAAAGCTTAAGGAATTCATTGATACTGGAAAATGGACAAAAGTTGTGAAGGCTGGCTTTAAGCAGTTTTGCAATAAACTTGAATCGTTATCGATGGTGCAAGGCTGCGTGATGGCTAGCGATAGAGGTGTCGTGCCAGAGACGCTGAGAAAAGAGGTTCTCAAGGAGCTGCACTGTGGTCATCCTGGGATTGTAAGGATGAAAGGGCTAGCGCGAAGCTATGTCTATTGGCCAAATATTGATGAAGATTGTGAACAGGTCGTGAAGAGTTGCGCTGATCGCCAACTACACTCGAAGTCTCCGACAAAAGTACCTCTAAGAACGTAGAATACTCCAGAAAATGTATGGGAGCGAATTCATGTAGATTTTGCTGGCCCTATGAATGGAGCGTACTATATGGTTGTTGTTGACGCTTTGAGTAAATGGCCTGAGATGTTCGAAATGAAGAATATCACAGCTGGCACAACGGTGAAGCTGTTAAAAGAGCTGTTCGCACGATACGGAAATCCAAAAACGCTAGTAAGCGATGACGGAACGCAGTTCACATCGGAGCTTTTCAAGCAGATGTGCGAAGAACGGGGTATTACGCATGTCCGAACACCGCCGTACCATCCTCAGTCCAACGGTCAGGCAGAAAGGTTTGTGGATATTCTCAAGAGAGGTATCGAGAAGCTAGGAGGGGAGGGAAATACGTCCGTTCGCCCAGACTGTTGGCGTACCGAACTACACCTAATGCTACTCTTCAAGGAAAATGCCCTGCTGAAGTGTTTTTTGGTAGACAATTACGGACTAGGCTCAGTATGGTAGTGCCGTCAAAAGAGCAGCCGGGAACAGATTGTGCTGCTGAACGCAGAAAGAAGGAGGGGGCGCATTTCAATGAGAGACACGGTGCAAAACATCGCGAATACCTAAAAGGTGATGCAGTTACTGTAAAAACACACCGTGGTGCCTCAAACTTTGAATGGACTGAAGAGAAGATTCTGAGAAAGACTGGGAGCGTCACCCACGAGATGAACATAGGGGGAAAACTTGTCGTGAGACACGCAAATCAAGTGAAGAAGGTTCCACAACCCGAAAACGAGGACATCAGTTCACGCGATTTGTTGCTTGATTTGTTCGAGACAGAGCCGACAACCACCGAAGTTGTGCCAAGCAACGCTGACAATGATGATATGACTAGTTTAGAACGTGATTTCTCCAAGTTCGGTGCAGAAACTGACGGAGAACAACAGAAAGGAATAGAAGAACCAAATGCTGGCCAAAGTAGAAATCAGAGTCGCCGAGACGGAACTGTTGCGCCGCAACCTATCCGTAGATCCACGCGACAACGTCGCATACCGAAACGTTACGATCTATAGTGATATGCGGCTGACCTGATATTTGTTTTTGTTCTTCGTGCACCTCAACGCTTCTCTTAAAAAGAGGAGGTGTTGTGATATAGATCATGTATCGGTTTTTCACTGCCAACCGATCACCAAGTGGGCGGTCTTTGATCCGCCAATCACAGACCACGCCGATGTACATACAAACCCCTGCCACCGCGCTGTGGGGACATTCGACTCGACTCAACTATTGCCTGCCGCTGCCGACTCAACGTGCTGCCACCATCGCCACCGCCACCATGACACTCTGGCCGCCGCCACGAACTCGACGACGTATACGACCACCCACGACGCCACTCCTTTGCACTCACCCGTCGATTATTGCTGTATTACTAATAAACCGATTGTTCACATCTGTGTACTCCAAAGACGTAACAAAAAACATTTCTTTAGACAATATAGAGAGCACGAAGGACAGGACCAGAAGGCGATCGAAAGCAGCCGAACCTAATCAAGCACCTGCCCCAAGAGCTTCTATGTCCACTCCTTCGTCAAAGGAGATTTCAACCCCGGCGCAGACGAAGACTCCCGCAAAAGGTCTGCTCTCCATCCGAAAAAAAAAGAAATTCTGCATGTGTGAATGTTAAGTTGATTCAGGAAGTCGACCGAAAAAGGCGGTTAGAGGGCCGACTAAAGAGAAAGTATTTGCTGGGAAACTGTTCATATTGACGTGTGAGATCCGGCCGAACACTGTCACAGGATTCGAGAAGGAAAAAATGGCACGCCTGATCTCCTCTCATGGAGGCCGTGTTGTGGTCAATGTGAAGGCGAGTGTTCGGGTGTATTGTGAGATTGAAATGTTAGTTTTTCGTCGAATTTGATATTTCAGGACATTGATAAGTATCCTGAAGTGGAGAGATACCTTGTTTCCGACACTCACTATCGTACGGGCTTGTATCTGGCTGCGCTGGTTCGTGCCATGCCATGTGTGTCACATGAGTGGATTTATAAGTGCTTGGAAAAGGTGCGACTTTGTTCATTTGCTCAACTTGACAATAGCTAACGTTCGTAATAGCTCCTTTTCAGAAGAAGTTTGTTGATCCAAAAGAATTCTATTTGCCTTCCGGTGTTTCTGTTCTGGATGATAAAGAGTACCCTCTGTGAGTTTACTCTCGTTATTTTAGGTTTAAAGTTTTTTTCCGATTCATGGGATAATTCTCTTCTACATTATAGGCCCACTAAGCGAGAACTTCTGCTGCGAAACAAAAGGGTTATGGTGCATTCCAATTTGATCCCACCGAGCGAGAATTCCATCTCCTTTGGGCAGATATGGGTACCACTGGTGTCGCAGCTTGGCGGAAGAATTGTTGAGGAAATGCCTGAGAAAGGTAAGACTGCACTAACTAGGGAAACTCTTGAGAGACCCGCGACATCTTGGGAAATGTGCCACTGGAAGTTGTGAAGGTTGAATAGAGTAACAAACGTGTATGCTGCGTTTTCCCAGCGGACCATTCGGTAGGTCAAACAAAGACGAAAAACGACAAAAAAATGCAGCTTTTCATGAAATATGGGCTATAATGGCTATTCGACAAATGTATCTTTTACCTTCTCTATGGTTGGCATTTTCTTTTACTTTGTATGCATACGAGTGCTCCGATCCTCACAAATTCTTTATAGAGCAAAATTTATTCATAATGAGATGATAGTAACTATATAATACTTCATCATCAACCGAAAAGGCTAGCGGTCGTGACTGCGTTCAATGAAACAGCCGAAGCAGAGGCGATACAAGCGCCTCTGCCTCGGTTGCTTCATATAACGCAGTCAGAGCTGCTAGCCTTTCAGTTGATGATGAAGTACATATTATATAGTCATTACTATCTCATTCTGAATTTATTTCATTCCTTCGGAACGATCGATATCCACCAATTTTCTACCGTTAGAAGGCACATGTCAGTCATTGAGCACAGTGCCTAGGTGAACACAGAAAACAAATGCTCAAAAAACGAAACGGAGTGTGAAAAAGAGAAGTTTTTGATGAACAAACAGGAAAATAAAAAACTGCGGAAATTTCATTGCTGGATTCGAACCTATGATACCGCTCCATTCTCGCTGCTTTGTAATCCAATTCGTGATCCTCTCGGCCACCGCTGCTGATAACGTCATCCTGCCTTAGGCGAGGGAAAGGAAGAGTGCAAATCATGCGATGATCGCGAAAACTGCTCATATCCGGCTAAGAAACGGCTAAGAATGAGCCAAAATCAAGCCGCCAAACTTTGTAATTGCTAATTTCGTCATTGCATAAGGAGCACTGAGCAGTTATTTTCAGTCCATCTGCTTTGACTGAGGAATTTCAGTAAGCTTTAATCAGTTTTTGCCATTTTTTGACCTCCCGAAAAGTCCGTTGAGAAAACATTCATACATTTTTGTTACTTTATTCATGCCTCACAACTTCCACTGGGACGTTTTCCAAAACGTCGCGGGGTCTGAAAGCCAGTCCCTAGTTAGAGTGAGATCTGGCTCGTAGACCTAGTACAGCAAAAATGGAGAACCCGCGAAAGAACTCCATGTTGTCTCTACAGGGTGCGTATTAAATAATACCCGTACTTTTTTGACGCGCGCATTTGAAAGTGAGGTTTTGATTTTCCTGACTCGCTTGTGGTGTGTTCGCAAGGCTAAACCCTTTCCAATACCTGCACAAAATGTGGGGTTCTCACATTAGCTTTTTAGAGCATGGTAGCTCCGAATCCGAAAAGAGCCGCAAATCTTTAGTTCAGAAGTGCCGGATATTCAGCTTCGAGGATCCCTCGTCTTCTCAAAGTTCTCCGCCAAACCACCTACGGTGCAGTCAATTGAAGTACGCTTGATGATAGTATCCCTCCACTACGGCCGGTGACAGTAGCGACAAGACGTCTAAGAAAAATTCGGAAGAGACGCATCGAACGCGAAATCATGAGGAGTATGAGAGAAATGGCTCGAGACTTGAACGTGTCGGAGGGAACCTGGAGGAAGATGGTCAAGGAGCAAGTCCAGATGCGTCTCTATAAGCTGCAAAAAGGACATGGCCTGAGCTATGCAGAAAAGAAGGGGAGAGTAAGGAAATGTAAGGGACTACTGCGGTGGGCCGAAAAAAATCAGCACTTGAGGATGCTGTTCACAGATGAGAAGCTGTTTACCGTGGAACAGAGCTACAACAGCTAAAACGTCTGGGTGCTTGCACTTGACAGTGAGGAAGCTACCAAGGTGGGAAGAATCGTTTCGCGCAGGGTAAAACCCAGCGCGTCCGTAGTGGTTCGCACGCCTCTCACTTTTCTTGAAAAAGGTGTGAAAATCGATGCTCACACCTATCTGTAAGCCATTCTTGGGCAGCATATGTTACTGTGGTTAATGCAACATCGTGGATAGTGAGTGCTCATGCGCCCACTGAAACCGCCGAAGACAATTCGAAGGATGCGTTTTATGAGGATCTCAATACGTTGCTGGCCAGGATACCTTGTCAACATGCTGTTGTCGTGGGGATTGACGCAAATGCGAAGATGGGACTTGATCTGGAATCCGAAGTACTCGGTAAATGGTTCTACCCAGTGGAGCAAACATCGGACAATGGCTACCGCCTTGTCGACTTTTGTGAACGCAGTGGTCTGATTATTGCATCGACATTCAAGAGGAATCATCGCCGCCATCAGCTTACGTGGCAGGGACCAACCCGGCTATCTCCAGAAGAGCAGCGGAAGCGGAAGATGACAACTTTGAAACTACAGCTTGACTATGTCCTGACGAGGAATATTCCAGTATCGGACATTCGAAGATCTAGAGCTGTGTGGGATGTCGCATTCGATTCGGATCACCGTCCTGTTCTGTTGAACTTCACTGCGAGGATTCATAAGAGGAAGCGAGGGGCTCAGCCTCTCCAGAGGATTGACATGACAAGTCTCAGAGATGAAGAGTGCAGAAGGAATTTCCGACAACGCGTTTCTATTCACATTGGAGTACGGACTAAGAAGAAACTTTGCGACGCTTATTCTTTTGTCAAGTGCATCCAGGACGCTTCGAAAGAGGCACTCCCGGTTGTACAGCCTAAGAAGAAGTTCGCCTACGTCTCAGAAGAAACAACATCTACCTACAACAGAGTATGTGCTCTCCGAACTGCAGGAAACTTCGTGGAGGAGAAGCGTCTGAGGAGGAAGTTGCGTTGGCAGCTTCAAAGTGACCGCGAACGAGAGTGGACGTGTAGAGCTAAGGAGTTCGAGAAGGCTTGGGAGGAGAAGAATCCGAAGAAAGCCTACACGTTGCTGCGACAGTATAGCGGGAAGATGAAGAGATGTTCTCCTGTCTTGAACACTACCAATGGAGTTGCAGTTGGTGATGCGACGCTGCCAATATGGAAGGATTACTTCAGTTCACTACTCAATCGTCCAGCGCCATCAGTACCTGAGCTCCCGCATGTTCAGAGAGCACATTACGATGTCAGTGAGGAACCACCGACTGAGTCTGGAAGTTTTAGATTGTGTCCGGAAAATGAAGAATGGAAAGGCAGGTGGAGATGACAACATCACTGCTGAAATGCTGGAAAGCTCTTCCTCCGTCTGGGATTCGTGAAATGACCAACACCATCCGTGCCATATGGATGAGCGAAAGGATACCCGATTCGTGGAGACATGCGATCATCGTACCTCTTCACAAGAAGCTATCCGTCACGGATCCTAAGAACTACAGAGGAATCTCTCTACTTCGTGTCATGTACAAGGTTTTAGAACGTATCATTCTCGAGCGACTTATCAAACATCGTGAAGGAACGACCAGAGATGAGCAAGCCGGTTTTCGACCTGGAAGATCGACCATCGACCAAGTGTTCGTCGTGAGAAGAGTAATTGAATCGTGGCAGCGGTTTTCGAAGCCATTACAGCTTGCTTTTTTGGACTTTGAAGCCGCGTTCGACTCTCCTCATCGTGATCGATTGCTCAATGCTCTGCGAGCAGATGGAGTCCCGGAAAAGTATGTTCGGTTAATCGAGGACATGAACAAAGGAACAACAGCAGCAGTTCGTACACCTGTCGGATTTACGTCAGCTTTCGAGGTGAAAACAGGAGTAAGGCAAGGAGCCGTTGCAGGACCTTTTCTTTCAACTTCGCCGTTGATGACATCATGCGTAGAGTTGCAGAACAGTTTCCTGCGGATGTGATCCTAACACCATCAGGACGCTCCCTTGTCGACCTGGAGTACGCCGACGACATTGTGTTATTCGCTGAAAACAACGCAAAACTGCAAAGGATTGTGAACCTCGTTTCGAAGTATGCCGCAGCCTATGGACTTCGTCTTCGTCCCGACAAATGCAAGCAGATGTGGGTCTCTCAGAGGCCTTCAACTGGAGTTTGTGTGGACGGACAACGTATCGAACTGGTGGACGATTTCTGTTATTTGGGCTGTTTGCTGAAGAACGATGGTAGTTATGCAGCGGATATTCGACAACGATGTGCGAAAGCTACGTCTGCATTTAATTCTCTAACCAAGTGTTTGTGGTCTACCACCATCGCGAAGGAAGTCAAGTTGCGCGTCTACCTATCCGCCATTCGCCCTATCATGATGTACGGATCGGAGACGTGGGCAGCACCGAAAACGCAGATGGAAAGGTTGGATTGCACGGAGAGGAAGCTTTTTAGGCGTTTGCTTGGATATTTCTGGCCGCGTGTATGCCATAACGAAGACCTTTACAAGGAAATCGACGCAGTACATCAACGCTTGACACGAGGGAGGTGCCAGCATCTCCTAACGCCATCTCAAGCAGCAATGGAAAGTCGACTTCGACTGCTCGGGCATATACTAAGAAGAACGCCGGATCGTCTCGTACAACACGCTTTAAAAATGCTTCCAAATCCTGTCTGGAAACGGCCACCTGGGCGTAGGCGAAAGTTCTGGACGGATGTGGTTAAAGAGGATTTAAAGTCACTCGGCATCGAAAGACAGTTCAGGCGCGATGTTTCGTTTCGCAGGAAATGGAATAGTGACAGCTGGATGGAATGTGTTCAAATTGTGGCTGAAGACCGTGAAAAATGGACACGGCTGACTACTAGGACGGCACACCTCGGTGAAGATGCGGAATGACCGCGTCAGGCGAAAGCCAACCGATTAAGTAAAATGCAACATCAAAAGGGAGGATAATGGATGTTCCAACAAGATTGCACTCCAGCTCACGGGTCTAAAATAGTCCAGCATTGGTGTCGAGGGAAACTACCGGATTTCATTGCTGCGATTGAATGG
Source organism: Aplectana chamaeleonis (assembly GCA_029168955.1). NCBI lineage: Eukaryota > Metazoa > Nematoda > Chromadorea > Rhabditida > Cosmocercidae > Aplectana > Aplectana chamaeleonis. The sequence goes on from JAPDOI010000073.1 coordinate 1,863,925, forward strand.
CCAGCAAACTCCAGATCTCAGCGTTATGGATTACTGCGACTGGATCATTTTGGGGGAGAAAGCCTGCCCTACAGAACACACCAGCATCAGCGCACTCAAATCTTCATTGAAAAAAGCCTGGAGTGAGATTCCTCAGGACGTGCTGCGGACCGCCGTGGATGCCTACCCGAATCGTCTTGGAGCTGTCATCAAAGCTAAAGGCGGCCACATCGGGTGATATCTGATTATTTTGAATGATTATGTTGTCAGTAGAATATAGTAAAGATAGCTTCGAATTCGCTTGCTTCTCTGACGAGTTATGCGGTCCGTACCGTGTACGGGTATTTAAAACGCACCCTGTAGAGCGAGTTCACCCTAGGTTCTCTGAGGCAACGACGTGAGCCCAGCAGTTTTCAGCGCGTCGCGTCTCGGCGGCCAATCTCATTCGTGTACGATGTAAAATTTTCAGTTGGAGAGCTCGACATTCTTCTAACTGATCGTTCCGCGACACCGAGCATCGTGGAGAAGGCCCGTCAACTCAGATGCACTGTAGTTTCGTCGGAGTGGTTGATCCAGGTTAGCCCGAGTCTTTCAATTCTGCAGTACAGTTATAGTTTACGGCAACGGAAGCAAATCGTTGGTGCGTTTGGTTATTTCTACTAAGTCATGGATGGCTGGGTGCTAAGTTTGCTATTAATGTCATGGATGGCTGGCTTCCAAGTTTGCTATTAATCGATAAGGAAACATCAGATAATTTCTTCTGGATTATGGATTTTTCTTTTTTTTTAAATTTTTCATGTTATTTCTGCGTGTATCTTTTCTTCTTATTCTTTGCAGCCACATTGAGGGTTTAAAAAACCCTTCTTCGTGGAGGGGATGATATCGGTTCGCACGGAGGTGGTCGTCTTCCCTCCACACTGCCACGGCACGAACGTACGACGTCTCGGTACGTGCGTGTATCTATGGTAAGTTATTCTAGTTGTAGTGGTAGTGTGTGGGGAGAAATCGTAGAGTCGCACCCATGCGCCGTAGTCGACACTAAATTTTTGATTTTTCTCTCAGTTTTGAAGAAGAAAGCCCCAGAAATGTTATAAATGGTACGTTTATCTTCCACACACGGAATATCAATACACCTAGAGTCATTACAATAGATGCAAACTGGAATAACACGAAAAAATGAGGAAAAACCTTAACCCAGAAAAAAACTATCAGCTGTTTCTCTATCGATTAATCGCAAACTTAAAAAAATGATGTACTTTTCAAACATTTTAGGTATATTTAATTTGATTTTTCACACGGTAGAACCGTGTGAAAGACAACAGCAGAACGAAACATTTGAACGGCAAGCCAAAAAGACTTCCCCTGAATGATCATCTTATACATCATTTCCACATCAGACGTTTTTCTTCTTCTTCTTTCTTGCAGCCACCCATCAGACCTTCTTCTCTTGTGCTCTAGAGTGAAGAGGCCCAATTAAGCGTTTCTGGTGACATTACACACGTCGCGATTGGTCTGAAACCGTGATGTCCCGGAGTCTGGCGCATCGATGGGTCCCTTTTTAAATGGATTTGAGGCCACAGTACCATACTCCATATTTGGACATATGTAAGTTTCATACACTTCGTGCAGTACGTCTGAATTGGTTGTTGAAGGTGCTCTAAACGCGCTGTGCATCATCCTGTTCGCCATGGACGCGACCTTGCTCAACTGCATACCGTCAATAGTATAGAATCCACTAAGGCATCTTTCATAGTCCTTACCGCAAGCGCGGCACGCGCTTGACGCGCGGGACGAACGGTGGACTATAAAACTTTTCACCACGCGGCACGCGCGGGACGAGCGGGAAGCCACCATGAAATCTTTAGCGGCACCGCCATGGCGGTGCGGGTAAAAGTTGGGCCTCAACTGTGACATGCACAGTGTTGTGATGGGAGACCAAATATCAGTTGATTTATCGACTGATCACCATGTGGGTGGCGGTTTGATCTAGGCGCGAAAACCGGCCAATCACAGACCACCCACCGCGCTATATATACCCCTGCCGCCGCACTGTTACAGATCCGATTGGAATCGCCTACCACTGCCACTCCGTTCCTGTAACGCCACTCCACCACTCGTCTCGACGCCAGACCACCACTACGACGCCGAGCAGCCAACCACTCGCCTCAGTACTCATTGTTATTCTTGCTGTACATTTTGCGTAGCCACCTGCGTGTGGCAACCTTTTGGATATAAATTTTTGCACGCCGATTGTGTCCCGTACACAACAACTGGCGATCAGGTCTTCCGCCTCGCGGTCGATTACCTGCAAAAACAACTAAAAGTGCAAAAAAAATCGATCAGCAGCCCGCCTTGCGGTTGAATCGCTGGCGAAGCAGTGCCAGGTGCCCGCCCTTGCGGTTGAATACCTGAAGATAGACCAGAAGCCCGCCCTGGCGGTTTGATTTCCTGGAGTTGCTAAGATCAGGGAAGTCGCACTTTTGCGCTTGAGCACCTGAATAGACCAATAGTCGCCTCTGGGCTTGAACTTGGTCAAAAGATCGCTCATTTTTGTCTGATTGTGCTTGATCCAAAGGGGCAATTGATTGAGCTCGCGCTCAGGACGCTGCAGCAAAGATTTTTTTGAGCAAAAGAGCATATTGGGCTTGATTTTGAGTTGATCGCCCTAGATAAAGATGGACCCGGAAACCGTCCAGAAGCTCTTAGATCAGAACGCTCAGCAGATGAAGCTGATGCAAGAGAACGCTCAAAAACAAATGGAAATGGTACAGCAAATGATGCAATTGGTGATTGCAAAGAGTGAGGTGAAGCCAGAAAAAGAGGTGGGGCCACATCAATCGACATTGATGTCGGAATTGAATGGTCGAATATCAGTATTCGTGTTTGACCCCGAGATTGATGGATTTTTCTCTCGGTGGTATGAAAGGCATGAGGACACGATAATAAAAGATGGTGCAACCCTTGCTGAGGAAGCAAGGTCGAGGTTTTTGCTTGGTAAGCTTGATAATGAAGTCTTTGAGAGGTACAAGCGCAAGATTCTACCAAAGGCACCATCAGACGTTTCGTCCAGCGAAACGATTCCAACCTTAAAGGACATGTTCGATGTCAAGAAGTCCTTGTTCACACTACGTTACCAGTGCCTGAAAGTTGAAAAGATGGAGTCCGAAGACTACATGCAGCACACGGGTCGAGTCAACGAGGTGTGTGAAGATGCTTGTTTCGAGGAGCTGGACAGTGAGGGTTTGAAGGCATTATTGTGGATCCCTTGACCTAAAGTCACACAGAGATAGAGAAATTCGACCACGACTGCTTGCCTTTTTAGATAAGGAAGCAAAGGAACATCGGAAGCCTACGCTTCATGAAATCTATAAAGAGTGTGACAGAATCATGACGTTGCTGAAGACGTCGAAGATGATTGAAGAGGATTCAGCTGATGTTAAAGAGGTCAGAAAAGGGCCATTTCGGAAAGAAAAGGAAAGATCATCAGAATGTTGGAATTGTGGTAGAACTGGTCACACAAGCCGTGAGTGCCGAAGCAAGGCGTGGGTATGTAACTCATGTAAAGGTAAAGGGCACAAAGAGAAATATTGTGAGAAAGCGTTGCAATATCCAAGTAGTTCCAAGTCAAGGACTGCTGCAAAACCTCAGAAGAAACGCTGCGTGCGATTAGTTTTCGCAGGAAGTGCTGAAGCTGAGGTGAACGCGGTTCGACAATATGTCACCGCTGAAGTCAATGGGAACCGAATGGAGTTTCAGTTTACACAGGCTCAGACATCACGCTGTTTAGTGTGGATGAGTGGAAGAAAATGGGCAGTCCTGAACTCAACAACACTAGCCTGGTTGTAAAAGACGCTAGTGGGAACCGGATGAAGGTTCACGGTCAATTGAAATGTCAGTTCAAACTGAGAGGTGCTAATGGTGAGGGATGTTGTTACGTAACCCCTCATAGAAGTCTGGTCGGCCTCGACTGGATAAAACAGAACGCTGAAATGGCATATCACATGGAAAGAATGGTAGCTCGTGTGAGTACCGTAGATGATGCCAACCTGGTGAATGATTTGAAACGGAAATTCGAAAGTGTGTTTTAAGAGGGCTGAGGCACATGTACGAAAGAAAAGGCATATTTGAATTTGTTGCCAAATGCTAAGCCGATTTTCAGAATGGAAAGGCCTGTCGCGCATGCATCGTTAGATACAGTTGAAAAAGAGATTGAGCGCCTGGAATGGGTGTGATCGAGCAGATAATCCACAGTGAATTGGCCGCTCCGATAGTTTGTGTTCGTAAAGTGAATGGCAAAATGAGGGTCTGCGCTGATTTTTCAAGTGGTATGAATAACGCCTTGGAGGCGTACGAGTATCCGATTCCCATTCCGGATGATATTTTCGCTTCCCTGAATGGTGGGACGATCTTCTCACAGATTGATTTTTCGGATGCTTACCTTCAAATGCAACTGACGGATGAGGCCCAAAAGCTGGTGGTAATCAATACGCACAAGGGTCTATATCGATACAAAAGGTTGCTTTTTGGTATCAAGACAGCGCCAGGAATTTTTCAAAGCATCATGAACAAAATGATATCGGGTCTGGAAGGAGTAGCAGCCTACCTGAACGATATTCTGGTAGTCGGAAGGACACCTGAAGAGCATAGAAAAAACTTTAATGCTTTATCCGAACGAATCAAAGAATACGGTTTTCGAGTAAGGCTGGAAAAATACTCGTTCGCGAAACCAGAAATCCGTTTCCTCGGGTTCGTTTTGGACCGAGATAGACGTCGTCCTAATCCAGAGAAGGTGGCTGCTATCGCTAAAATGCCAGCACCACAGAATGTGGCACAGTTGCGCGCATTCCTAGGCATGGTTACGTATTACTCGTCTTTCATACCGAACATGAAGGAGATGCGTGGACCACTGGATGCTTTACTGAAAAAAGACATTGAATGGATATGGAAACACACACATGAAGCAGCGTTCGAAAAACTGAAGAAAGTGTTGATGTCAGATTTGAACCTGACACTACGATCCTAAAAAGAAGCTAATCGTAGCTGCTGACGCGTGCGATTATGGGATAGGATACGTGATCTCGCACAAAATGCCGGATGGAACAGAAAAGCTGATCGCCCACGGTTCGAGATCACTAACAGTCGCTGAAAAGAACTATGCCCAAATCGAAAAGGAGGCTTTGGGTCTTTTGGAGGCAATCAAAAGGTTCGACAAATTTGTTTATGGGAGGCGTTTTACGCTCCGAACTGACCATAAGCCACTGCTGGCCATATTTGGTAGCAAAAAGGGCGTACCGGTCCACTCAGCCAACCGTCTGATGCGTTGGGCAACAATGCTAATAGGCTATGATTTCGAAATCGAGTACATCAAGACGGATTCGTTTGGACAGGCTGATGGTTTGTCAAGGCTGATACAGAAGCGTCCTCTTGTTGAGGAGGATCGCGTAGTCGCCTCAGTGGAGGTTGACGTGAATGTAGTGCTTGCAGACGCTATTCGTAGGTTGCCCGTCACGGCAAATATGATTCGTGAGCCCACTGAAAAGGATGTCCTGCTGCGAAAGCAGAAAAGTTTCATTGATACTGGAAAGTGGCCAAAAGTGGTAGAAGCTGATTTGAGGCAGTTCTACAGTAAACGTGAATCGTTGTCGATAGTGCAAGGCTGCGTGATGGTAAGCGATAGAGTTGTCGTGCCAGAGACGCTGAGAAAGGAAGTTCTCTTAGAGCTGCACTGTGGTCATCCTGTGATTGTCAGGATGAAAGGACTAGCGCGAAGCTATGTCTACTGGCCAAATATCGATGAAGACTGCGAAACGGTTGTAAGAAGTTGCGCTGATTGCTAACTACAATCAAAATCTCCGACTAAAGTACCTCTGCAAACTTGGAAGACACCAGAAAATGTATGGGAGCGAATTCATGTTGATTTTGTTGGCCCAATGGATGGAGTGTACTACAAGGTCGTTGTCGACGCCTTGAGTAAATGGCCGGAGTTGTTTGAAATGAAAAATATCACAGCTGGCACAACGGTGAAGCTGTTGAAAGAGCTTTTCGCACGCTATGGGAATCCAAAGACGCTAGTGAGCGATAATGGAACACAATTCACATCCGAGCTTTTCAAGCAGATGTGCGAAGATCGAGGTGTTAACCATGTAAGAACACCACCGTACCATCCTCAGTCAAATGGTCAAGCAGAAAGATTCGTGGGTATCCTGAAAAGAGGGATTAAGGAGCTAAAAGGGAAGGGGAGGTCGTCCGCTCGCGCAGAAAGTGACTGTCTTGACGCCGTGTTGATGGCTTACCGCACAACATCTAATTCTGTTCTGCAAGGCAAATGCCCAGCCGAAGTTTTCTTGAGAAGAAAGTTAAGAACACGGTTGAGTATGCTAAGACCGTCGGAAGTGCAGACAGAAGCAGACAGTGCCGCTGACCATCGGAAAAGGACTGAAGAACAATTCAATCGGAAAAATGGTAAAACACGCCGAGACTTTTCATCCGGAGACACTGTCCTAGTAAAGGACTACAATGGAGCATCCAATTTTAGATGGACTCAAGGGACAGTGGTAAAGACCATTGGAAAAGTCATGTACGAAGTCGACATTGGAGGCAGAACAGTTCGCAAACATGCAAACCAAATTCAAGGTAGCTTATTGAGTCATAAGTACGACAATGCCTACTTGAGAGATCTGCTCTTGGATTTGTTTGAAACCGCTCCGCTCAGCACTTAAAGAGTACCAGAACCAGCTAGTCAAAATGGGCCGGATCAGGAGCATGAGACTGTGGTCATACCCAGTGATGATCCCTCCGATGCCGATACACAGGGTAACGATGAGCAACCTAGTACGAGGCGCACAACTCCAGGGGTAGTTGAAAGGCGAGCTCGAAAACCGCGAATGGTTGGGTTCGCTCCAGTTACGTTACGAAGATCAACCCGTAAGCGCCGCAAACCAAAGCGCTACGAACTTCAGTCGGTTTATAACGAAATGGTTCTCCTCACCGTAGAAAGCTTCTTAAAAGGGGAGGTGTTGTGATGGGAGACCAAATATCAGTTGATTTATCGACTGATCACCATGTGGGTGGCGGTTTGATCGAGGCGCGAAAACCGGCCAATCGCAGACCACCCACCGCGCTATATAAACCCCTGCCGCCGCACTGTTACAGATCCGATTGGGATTCGTCTACCACTACCTTTTTGTTCCTGCACCGCCACTGCACCACTCGTCTCGACGCCAGACCACCACTACGACGCCGAGCAGCCAACCACTCACTGTTATTCTTGCTGTACATTTTGCCTAGCCACCTGCGTGTGGCAACCTTTTGGAAATAAATTTTTGCACGCCGATTGTGTCCCGTACACAACACACAGAAATTCCTGGCTTGCATTTGCGTATGCGGTAGCGCAGGGTAGTGCCAGGATTATTCATGTCGGAGTAGACTCAATTCGAGAAGGAAGTATTGATTGAAACGGGAAAACCGCCAAGACGGTTTGGGGGCCCCGCTGTGGCGGTGCTGGTGGACTATGAAAGTTCTTACCGCGCGTGCCGCGCTTGCGGTGAGGACTATGAAAGATGCCTAACTCGCCTCTTACCAAGCTTCATCACCTTAGTTTTGTTTTTCATTGGAAAGCGGCAATTTCCATTCATTCGACCATTTAGCGACATCAGATAGAGCTTTTTGCAAACACTCCGAATCTGTCTTGGTCAAAATAGGATCATACATCTTGAAGTCATCTGCGAATGCCGAGCAGCCAACGTTGTTTAAGGATATAATCGAGGGAAGCTCATACGTATTAATACTGAAGAGAATTGGTGAAAGCACCCCACCCTGGGGAACTTCATTAAGGACTGCCGTGGGAGAGGAGAACGTAGTGTCAAGCCGAACTCTGAAGGTTCGACCCGTGAGAAAAGCACGTATCCAAGCCCTTATACGCGGATGAATACCCACTATTTCTAGTTTGTTTGTTAATTTACGTTGGGAAACTCTGTCGAACGCCTTGGAAAAACCGAGGTAAATAACATCCGCACCATATAATTGTCTAGCGCACGAGTCCAGTCTTCAAGCGACTGGAAAATCGTCGGAATTGTGGATTTTCCCTTTTGGAAACCATCTGGGTGCTCCGAGATGATGGAGTGCTCCTCTATATGAGCCATGATTCTTTTCTTTGATAGTGTTTCGAAAAGTCTGGCAAAAATAGAAGTGATACTGTTGGGCCGGTAGTTACCAGATTGTTCAATAAGTTCTGTCGTTCGATAAGAGAGGGCCTTGCTACTAGCCCAAGTTTTTTTGATTTGTTGGTACACTTCGTATGAACGTATGTGAAGTTTCATATCAGTCTTTCCATTCATTCTTTGTTTACAAGCCATTTAGTGTCGCCGTGTCACAGCAATGGAAAAATTGGATATCGTGCAGTGATAAAATTCTTATTTTTTGAAGGTGTAGCAACAAAAGAAATTCACGAACGAATGTTAAATGTGTATAACGGTTGTTCACCTACAACTAGAACAGTAGAAAGATGGGTTGCTAAATTTAAACATGGTCATACAGGTCTTGAAGACGATCCACGTGAGAGGCATCCAAAAAGTGCATCAACACCAGAAATCATAGCCAAAATACAGAATATGGTTTTGCAAACTGGTAAAACAATTAATTCTGAATCTTCTTATTGCAATTTTCTGGACCAGTTGAAGGAAAAACTTAGTTGAAGAAAAAAATTCGTGAAGAAAGACCTGGTTTGCTGAATAGAAAAATCCTTTTTCATCAGGACAGTGCACCGTGTCACAAGAGCATTTCGACAATGGCTAAAATTCATGAATTAAAGTTCGAATTGTTGGAGCATCCACCATATTCACCAGATTTGGCCCTCGACGACTTCCATTTGTTTCCAGAACTCAAAAAATTTATGCGTGGCAAGCGTTTGTCATCAAATGAAGAGATCATAACGGCCGTTGAAGCGTATTTTGCAGACCTACCGGATTCTCACTTCAGGGATGGGATCCACAGATTGGAGGATCGTTGGAGAAAATGAAATAATGTTCAGGGAGATTACACTGCATAGTAAAGTGCATTTTGAATCATAAAATGGTGTTTTTCTTATCGAACGACAAAACTTATTGAACAACCTGGTGTTCGGATCAGAAAAAGGTTTCTTATTAGGGATGGGAGTGAGAAACGAAGTACGCCATCTACTCGGAGCATCACCTTTCATAAATAAAGCTCAGGTTAAAAATGTATGCAAGCGGGTTAATTATGACTGCAACCACATTTTTAATAAAAGAACATTTTGTTAGCAGCTCTGGCAACTCATCCGGATACAACCAAACAGAGTCTGGCATAACAGGGAACAGCGGAAAACTAGTCTGCCTATCCGAATCGGTGTCCTACATGGAAGCCCTCATGAACACACTCGCCAGAAGTTGAGCCTTTTGGGCATCATCCACTAAACGGTAACCATCTTCTCTCTCAAGACAACCCACATAAAACCTGCTTTTTAGCTTAGAGTTAAGGAACTTGCAAAACGAGTTCTTATTTTTGAGTGCAATTACCTTCTTTTCCACTGCGCTATTATACTTCTTCAAACGTTTGTCGAAGATTGTCGCGATTCTTTTGTATTCGCACCAATCCTCAACACAATTGCTATCACTATGTAGCTGCGTTCCAAGCCCGAGTTTTCCTGTGCCTTGGGAGACACTTCTTCCTAGAACAGACCAAATTGATAGGCACGAATAAATCAATGGTGTGGTGCAGAATGGAGAGAAAGAGTTCATACTTGGTCTCCACAGTATTCAGAGAGCCATACCGCGTGGTCACCCGTACCCAATGGATCAGCAACATCCACATTATCAACCAAACCGTCCTCATTGGACAGCAGAACATCCAAAACATTACTACCTCGGATTACGATTACATTATTTTGGGTAAGATTGTGCGTAGCACACATATCCAAAAATTGTTTACCATACACGGAACCAGCTGTGGGGGTATGTAGCGACCAAGCAATTTCTGGCAGGTTGAAATCGCCCGGTATACTACAAGCTTGGCGACAGGAAATCAAGTCACTCAATGCGTCTTGAAATTGATCAAACACCCCTACAGAACATGAAGGCACCCTATAAGCTACACAAAGAAGCTCAAACCCTTCAGGATAACACTTTATACACCAACTTAGAGGAGAAAGACTTTTTGACGAAGAGCGTCACACCCCCACCCCTTGTGTGAGTTCTGTCACATCTAAGCAGATCAAACTGAGAGCCTAAGCCACCAAATAGAGAAACACCAGTGACAAGTGGGGTGAGCCATGTTTCCGACATCGCAATTATGCCAAAGCCAAACTGTTGAATAGGCCCAATCAACGGATACCTTGAGTCTGTTCAAATTTAGATTTATAACTCAATTGGTAAAAAGCGTAATGTACTAAGTCTTCGCTCTGGATAGGTCGAAAATATTACATTGAGTGTTCGATTCTGTCCAAAATATGGAATGGGATCCAATGGACTTTGATTGGACTTCATTCTGCGATTGATAGCATACGATAGCCTCTTGCCTTAAAACCTCTTTCTAACGTTTCTTAAAACTGCTTCACTCTGATCGGCCCTCACTTTGATTTTCATCTTTCTTTCTCATCGACAGTTCTGTTTTTCACTGAGGAGCCCCGGCAGAGCTGTTTGATAAAGTTCGTATGAGGCCAGGGGCGAAACGAACTCTGCCAGCTTCTCTTTTATACCTTTCTTCTTTTGATTAACTTACTACGAGTAATATGAAGATTGGGTCTAATATAATAATAAAATGGCAATTGTTTTATTGTCCATACTTGATGTATATCCCATACACATGAGCTTTACATACGCAATAGTATTTTATTATTATTGGAACCAAGCCAGCCATGGCTAGAGTATGCTCAAAGAAAATACGCAGCTGCGCCATCGCCTTTTTCCGTTGACGTGAACAGTAAAGCCCTAGGGTCGTGGCCTGGGCATGTCTTGGACCTGTTAATCGTTTGGCAGGAACATTATTAAAATATTGAATAACATCCCCGTCAGCTGTGCACACCCTCCATCCGCAAGGGCGGATAGTCTCATTCGGACAGACTTTATGTGTACTGTGCTTCTCTGGGCCAAATCCCAGTCCGCAATTGCGCCTCAACAAGCTTCGCGGCCGCGCGCTTTCGGGTCGCAAGAGTTTACAGCGCCGCAGCCGCCGATATGTTGACTCTAGGTGGGTTTTGAAGACTGGAGATTAAAACAAATTGGAGAAAACTATGAAAAAGCCAAAACGAGTCGGCTTTGGCGCTGGAAACTTTACTGACTCGAGCGCGTGCGGTCGCAAAGCGTGTCGAGACGCAATCGCGGACCGGGAATCGGCCCAGAGAATCACAGTAGTCTTATTCCCCACGATTAGGCGATATTTTAGTTTGGACTTGGGATAATTTCAGGGAATTATCATGAGCCGCCTCCCAGATCCAGGTGCGCATCCGAAATTCATCCCCAATGGTGGTGCATAGAATTTGTGTTCTTTGTTATTCGCTGAATACTTAGTCTATGCGTATTGAAATGATGGTGTTGTTTTTAAGAAACTTCGTTGATGTATACCATATTATTCTCATGTCCTATTATTTTATTTAGTATTATCATCACAACTTAACCCATTACTGCCAAGCCGGTGAAGTATCTGAAGTTTGTATTGGAATTTTATTAACGTTTTGGTTAATGCGTAAGTGTCATGTGCAAATGACTGGTGATTTTCTTTTCTTGTAGATTAAAGCCCTATACTGAAGTCACGAGAAGTATGTTTTTTTCTAGAATCTTTTTTTAATGTCATCAGATTTTCAAATTGATATGTTGTTGCATTGATTCATTTACGAGCCGCGTGAGATTTGCAGATTGTAATCTGATTATACTTCCTCCTTGTGTTGTTGATCTCCTGCGTAAAAAAGGACGTCAAAAGTTGTTTTGTGTACTGACTTATTGTGAACTGCATACTTCAGCAAATGATTTTTTGAATAGCCGATATTTCGAAAGAGGTAATTCTATCCGTGCCATAGTTTTAGGAAGTCGCGACGCTGCTATGGTATCGTTACCGTTGAACCCGAGGTAATGTTTACGTGAGATGTAAAATAGTAAGAAGAAAGAACTAGTGTGCCGCTTTGAAAATATATGACACGAAGCAGATCCTCTGCTTCAAAGCCAAATTTACTGTTCCTTAACGCTTTTGTGCGGGGCGAGCGGATAGACAGCGAGAAAATGTGGGGGAGAAGGCGACGCAGCTTATGGGTGCAGACGCACGCGATTAACGGAAACAAGTGCTCGCACGCAAAACTTGCGGTGCACCCTCTCCCCATCGTTACCCCAGCAGTACTCGATTCCGTTGTGCAGGGGTGAGCGCCGTGAAGCTGTAGCAGACGTTAAACTGACAGGGTTCGCCCTCTTCACAGTTTATGTGTTCGCTAGCGATTCAAAGCTGCTACAAATAATTATTTTGACCAGTTCCAGCTACTGCTTCCAGCTCATGTAATGTATAATTGTACCCATTCAATCGGTAACTGATGAAAACATCCTGACTAGGTAATCAGAAAAGTTTGTTCCTTGGGAGCCTCCAAATGTCTTTTTCAATCATCAAATTCTTAATCCTTTAAAAATGCCAAAATTGCAAAGAACCTTTTTTCAGAAACATACTGATTACTGCACGTTCCAAGACTACAAAACCAAGTGATATCAAAGTTGTAGCGTAAAAGCAGTTCTCTAGAAATATGAACTAGTTGAGAGCTCGTGTAAATCGTTCCGCTTATTGTCGGTTGCTGGGCTGATGGTTATAATAGAGACAGGAAGTTGATCAACTCTGAAAATACTTCCTCCGGCTTTTTTGAAAGTGAGTAATGTTCACAGCTTCCATTAAGAGCAGTGTTCAATAATATTTTTGATTTCGAGATCATTAGCTGAAATAAGGGGTTGACTCCCTGACTGAGCTGAGTTTGTTAAGAAATGAAAGAAGGATGAAAAAATGAAAAATCTTAGAAGGCAAAGATTAGAACCGCATTCAACTTTTCACCAGAAATCGAAGGGTTCGAGGCCTGTTGCAGCTAAAGTGTCGAAAACCGGCTTAAAACGAGCAACCAGTAGCAGTATACGGCCCCGAAACTTGAACGTGGTGTGCTCGCCCCATCCCCTTCCTCGGTAGCCGCAGGGGTTGTGGGTTGGACGGGCACACCCTATTCAAGTTCTGGAACTGAAAAACGATTTCCTGGTCTCTTTTAGCTGACATTGTTGTTGTAGTGGACCTGTTGTGGTTGTCGGTGTTGTTGCCCATCATCCACCACACACACTGATCCTGGATCCAATTTCCGGCATATAGACGACGTCATCGAAGCAACGTTGCTGGGATCCTCTTCTTTGGAGGATCCCTGAGTGGGGCTTTTTCGACCCTCATTTTTTCTTTTCATATTTATTCAATTGTTTTAGTATTTGTATTTTTATTTTCTGATTTTTCTTTTTTTACGTTTCAAATTCATCATTGCATGATCAAAGTGACAGGAAATTGGCGACTTCCACTTGTTTGAGCTATAGATCTTCGATTGTAAGGAGCGTTGGCTTTCTAGAGCATGAGAACATGTGAGGTACCTGCGGGTTCCTCGAACCCGCAGTCTGGGCAAAGTGGATTATAGGCTGCTCCTATCTTATGTAGATACCATTGCGGCCTCGAGTAGAAACCACTCCGGAGCTGAGATAGCGCTGCCCGACTTGATCGTGGCAAAGTCCCCTCTTCCGCAATCTTAGGCGACGCTGTACTTACTAAGGGGCCATTTATACTTCCGCCGCCGAGCGGCGGGGCAAAGGGCAATCCTACAATATCGATCGTGCCGCGCCGCGTTATCAATATAACAGAAATGCACTTGCCGCGCCGCTCGGCGGCGGAAGTATAAACGATCCCTAAGTCCACTCGGACTCCGAATCCTCTCTCTGTTTGCGAAACAGGCTGTCGATAACGAGGGGTAGAACCCCAGCATACGTTGGCAGCATATTTTGCCGTTAGCAGCAGCTCCTACAGACAACAAGGGGTTGTCCCCGACGTTTGCCCTGGAATACAACCACTATGTGTCGACGTACTACCTCCCGACTGTCTGAGTTCCAGGTAAAGCGGGTCGATCCGACAGAAAAAAATGTGGATTCAACTTGCCAATGATGACTGAATGGTCATGAGCACCCCAGCTTGCAGTGGAAATAAATGAAAGTAAAATGATCGCTAGGCGTCATGAAAAAAAAACTTCAGGTTCCCTGCTCCCGTTTTGCTGCTTCCGGAATGGGCAATGCCGCCGCTTTCCAATCTGAGATCGGACGAGTTTATTGGAGAGAAAGTGTTGCTCTAAGCTATTTCAATTGTCGATAAAATGGTGATCTCTCTCGGATGCAGTGAATGTGTTTCAGCCAAGCGGCTATGTTCCAGCTGGACCGCAGTACTCCAAATATTCCGACATGAGTTTGAGGAGTGCGCTGTCATGCTAGACGCGTATCGTTCAATTTCCTGCTTCGTTTGATCTTTCGATACGTATCTAGCACGCGAACCCTCTCCTGCTAACATCGTGGAGGAATATTTGTGACACAAAACCCCGCGTGCCCAGCGGAACATATCCTGTTGGTAGCGAACTCATGACCGTTGTGTATGCTGTTGTCTTCCTCCAACCAAACCGAGACGTTCCTACGTGTATAAATAGGAAGACATCCTGCTGGTATCAAGCTTACAACAGGTAGTGTTTCCATTTATATTCCGCCAACTAAACGGATATGCTCCGGCAGTGTTCATAGGAAGGCATCCTGCTGGTATCAAGCTTACAACAGGTAGTGTTTCCATTTATATTCCGCCAACTAAACGGATATTCTCCGGCAGTGTCTGTAGGAACATATCCTTTTGTTTTCGAACTCATAGCCCGCAGCAGCGATGTGCGGGAAAAAAATTTGGGAAACAGAAAACAGAAATTAGAAAATCCAGTTCGACAGAAAACAGAGAAAAATCTCCAAAAACGGGCAGAAAACAGTAAACAGAAAATTTTCAAAAATCAATAAGAAGTATGGTTTCCGTTTTCGATTTAGTCTGACGCATGGACCAGGCGGCTGGCTGTGCGGAGTTGGCGGCCTCACTGGAGAATAGGGTTTCGATTTGCGCGGGTTGATCTACCGTCGCAGCCCCGTCCATTCATCAAACTAAAATTATTACGCGAACTCTACACTATATAAGTTTTTTACAGCATTAAATTTTTGTACATTTTTAGGTGATAAACGGTTCTCAGGTTAATTTTGAAAATCAAACAATTGACCAGAGTGATGGTGCAGACGCTCAAAAAACGCAGATTATCAGCGCGGAAACGACAATTTTCTCACTAAACATCCTTTCCTCAGACAATAGTAGCTAGATTACTCGATCAGAAGCTCAATGTGTATGTGCAAGAATTACGTAGATACAGTGACAGTGAGTTCACCCTTTCCTAGTTTACATATTTTTACACTGATTTTGGTATAACTGCTGATTTGAACAGTGTGCTACTCCTCAGAGCCCGAAAGTCACGCGCGTCTGAGCCTCTCGGGTATAAATGGCCTACCACGCAGCTCGCTTCACTGTGGTGGGGTCGCTCGTACCTATGTGGGAGTTTTTTGATCTGCTTCATAGCCCCACCATCAAGTTCATCGCGCTTCAACTTTTCAAAATTCCGCATCGTCCTGCGTTGCAATGTGTCAGAATATGCACTCGGAACTTGCGTGCATGGTACAGTTGGGGCTCAACTCTTCCCGGCTACACTAAAGCGGTGGCGCTGGAATACTCATAGTCTGTGCTCATGTGTAGCAGTATTTATACTCGGACGCCGAGCCACTGCGTTTTATATAGCGGGCGTTAAGTAGTATTGATTGCTCATTGTTGTTAGTACACAATAACATAACTTTCGCGCCATTTGACTGCATCACATACCTTCTAAGGGATACATCAACGGCAAACCTCTTGGTAACGGTGACCACTGTAAGATAAAGATAGGAGCTCGGTTTCTTAATTTTCTTTTGGGTTGCGCAGCGCATTCATCGTCGTATTCGTAAAGGCTTGAATGCTTTTTGGAGCTATTTAGTGACTTGTTGGCGAACCGACTTTTCGGTCGTCTCCCCCACATGAATCTGGTACCATCTCAAGCACCTCATAGGGATAGTAGGTTTGGCTGACCTTGGGCGAGGATATCGAGTCCGACCGAGTATTGCGAGCAGCAGCGGCTCCTGCCACCACGCCACAAGCGCTAGGATAGATAAAAGTATAGCAAGTAAAAGTTTTTGGTGTGGTGGAACTATAAAACACCCAAGTTACATTAACCCTCAATCTATTGGCTTACCTTTGATGAAATCGGCCTTAGGCCGCAGCGGCAATCCTACTACGAATCGCCGTTTACGATTTTTCAAATGTTTTCTGCCGAATTTCGCCTATTTTTACCGAAAACAGAAAAAAATGGCCAAAAATGGGCAGAAAACAGAAAACAGAAATTTCCGCACATCCCTGGCCCGCAGTCAATGCTGTCATCTTCCTCCAACTAAACTGATATATTCCGGCGTGTATAAATAGGAAGACACCCTATTGGTATCGAACTCACAACAGCGAGTGTATGAGCTGGCGATTCACACTCCCCTCCTCAGTCTCCGCCAGAGCGGGCGAAGAGGTGAGAATGAGTGAATTGTTGACCCTCTCGCGCCTCTCGTTCCTCCCGAGCCTCCGCCATCCCGCTACAGTTGTGCCGCTAAACCATACACTCCCCGACAATGTATTTATTCATGAAAACTAAAACTCCTTCCGATATCAAACGTCTGGTGGCCCACTCAAAACTATCACACCCCTCAGCGACTCGCCGCCGCGACGGGTGCATGCAAACTGTAATCGTGGCCGACCCTGCCATAGTGCCGGTGCTGGTTCCGACACGATGAGTGATAGTTGGCGAAACTTGTCGCTGCAGCGACAAAAAAGTATGCCAAAGCTCTGAGGGGTCGTTTATACTCCCGTCACCGAGCGGCGCGGCGCAGTGCATTTCTGTAATATTGATCACGCGGCGCGGCGCGATCGATACTGCAGGATTGCACTTCGCCGTGCCGCTCGGCGGCGGAAGTATAAACGACCCCTACTACATGGGGCAAAAGCAAGGGCAGCGCAGGCTCCCCTTAGGGGCTGTGCCCCGCATGCTGGGACGCAAATTGCTCGCGGGGCGCCTGCCCTTGGCGTGTGTCCGTGATTGCGTTCCTTGCACGCTATTACATGAGTGATCGATAATCACAGCGTCCTCATGATTGTTATCTCTTTCTCATCGGCTCGCTCGTTTTATCTTCTCTATTTTCTCTTCCTTGTTCTCCTCTGCATCGGTAATATTGTTCTGATTAGGAAACAGCTAGCTTATGTTATCAAAAGTTTTTAGAATATTTCAATCTCTTGTGTTATACCGGAAACATCGTGCTTTTTCTCTGCTCGGAAAACGGAGTAGGATTTGGAATTTCGGGGGGGGGGCAACAGCCACCTTCGAATGCGCTGGTGCGAGTTCGCAGTAGAGCGCGTTATATACGGTTGCGGAACAGCTGTCCACCACTGCGAAACAGCTTCCCTAAAAATGCCATGTCATTTCTTGACATTATGGTATTGAACTGGAACAATCCTCTCATAATAATTCAGATGCGTATTTTAATGTTTTTAACGTGGTAAAGGTTTGATGAACCTTAATAGTCGTCAAATTTTGCGAAAGTTTTTGTCATCGAGAGAGGTTATAGCTCAGCCGAGGCCAGACACAGCGGCTCGCTTGACCATGTGCCCATCTTCACCTCTGTAAAAGCTATGTATGTTTTCCATCTAATAGAAGTCAGTCGAGAAATCTACAAATTTGTATTTAAGATTCGAAGTCGATCATTCTAGCACGAATAAGGGTAACTCGGGTGCCATGATGGAGTTCTGCATATTCCATCTTGATAGCGAGTTCACTCTCTAAGGATTGCTGTATTTATGAAGTTTGATGCACGATCTAATTTGTTTTATAGCACACGATTTATGTTCGTGGGCTGCATAATGTTCACATAAAAACGAGTTCACAATGAAGTGAATTATCAGGAAGCTTGGTTTTTGCCATTATCAACAAATGCCATCTGCAGAAAACAGGAATAGTGAGCTTAATTCGCAATCCCTTCTGATAAGGAGAAAGTTGAATGACTTGCTACTGCTGCAGAAAATCTTGTATGAACCGGACTTTGGTCTCCGGCCTGAATGTATTGTCGAGAAGAAAACATCCATTACCAGGGTAGGAGCTTCAAAAATCCTGCGCAAAAGTTCGAACCTCAACTGCAGGCGCTTTTTCTTTATGAATAGGGCGACTCCAGCATTTGGACGGGTTGGGAGGCTTAAATCTATCCCCTTGAGTCGTAAAGCTTTCGAGAAACATGTAGGTGAATACTTGGAGAACGAGCCTGGCGAGCGCTGATTCTTCACAAAGTAACTTCCTATGGACACTGCCGGAGCATATCTATTTAGTTGGTGGAATATAATAGGAAACACTACCTGTTGTGAGCTCGTTACCAATAGGATGTCTTCCTATTTACACACGCCGGAACGTATCGGTTCGGTTGGAGGACGATAACAGCATACACGGCGGTCATGAGTTCAATACCAAGAGGATATGTTTCGCTGGGCACGCGGGGTTTCGTGTCACAAATATCTCCACGGTGTTGAAGGAGTGGGTTAGCGTGCTAGATACGTATTCACAGATCAAATAAAGCAGTGTCCTCCGGCAGTGTCCAACGATACGTGTCTAGCATGTCAACGCAGTTCTCAAACTCAAATCTGGATATTTGGAGTTTTGCGGTACGGGTGAAACATGGCCGCTTGGCCGAAACACATCCACCACATCGGAGAGAAATCACCATTCCATTTGCAATTAGAATAACATAAAACAACATTTCCTCTCCATTGAACTCGTCTCAACTCCGATTGAGAAGTGGCGGCATTCCCCATTCCGGAAGCAGCGAAACGGGAGCAGGAAACCTGAAGCTTTTCTTTATGACGCTTTGCGATCGTTTTTTCATTTATTTCTACTGCAAACTGGGGTGCTCATGACCATGCAGCCATCATTGGTAGGTTTAAGCCGTCATTTTTCCTATCGAATCGCGCCGATATATCTGGAACTCAGACAGTTGGGGAGTAATACGTCGGCCCAATAGGGGTTGAATTCCAGATCAAGCATCGTATACTACCCCTCCTCTGCCATTGCGTAGCTAGATGCCTCCGAGGGCGCGGCCAGAAACGCCGCCGCATTCCATGTAGCGAGAATTTAAGGGTTTTAGCTACGGTAGCTAAAACCCGCATATTCTTGTGTCGTTCGAACCATTGTTCTCTCTGACGCTAAACCCGTATATTCTCGCTATAATTTTGTAGCGAGAATCTACGGATTTAGCCGCAGGCTGTGTTGGAATGCAATCTTAACCCGCGTTGGCTACGCGGAACGCAGGGATGCCGTTCTATCAGTCCTGGCCCAGTCAACCCACGAATAACTTGACACTGTTGGTGGTCGTGGAGGGTGACCCGGTGTCGCTCTCTGAAAGACCTTGCTAGAGACAATTTTGGCCGCTGGGATGCTGCAGGCCGTGGGAAGAAACTGCGATGCGCTCGATCGCAGCAGTGATCGTCTTTCTAGTACAGATCAAGACTGGGTGGGTCGATCGACCGTGTGCTACAACGAGAATAAGCGTAGAATATGCGGGTGCTGTAGCGAGAATTTACGTAGAATATGCGGGCGCTGTAGCTAAAATTTCACCAACTGAGGCTAAACTTTCCGTTATTTACGTAAATTCTCGTGTCAAAATTAGACTAGATGCCTCCGAAACCCTGGGCATCTCTGGTTTCCGTGTGAGGCATTTAGCTACGCGTTGGCGGAGTCGTTGTCTGTAGGAGCTGCTGCGAACGGCAGTGTATGCTGCTACCAAGGATTTCGATCACGGGCAGGGTCTCTGGGAGAATTAGCCGCAGTAGTACCGCAGCCGTGCCGCAGTCCTCAATAGTGCCGCAATCGTACCGCAATGACGATGCAGTGACCTCGCGTTTGTGTCAATTACCGCAATAGCGCCGCAATGATTGCGGTACCACTGCGGAGCTACTGCGGCAAAGTCACAGGGCCGCTGAAACCAGCCATGCCATTTATCGATCCACTCAACCCTGCTTGCCACGCTTCTTATCCATTCGTCTTCTCCTTTCAGTTCTGTTGGAACGAAAGCGTGTCTCTTGCTTCTCTCAAAATTCATTACCTCTCTTAGGGGCACACTGACACATCCATACTCCTCAGTCTTACATGCGTTTATTTGACAAAGTTTTGAACCATTTTTCGCGTGAAAGTTTAAAACATTTTTTGAGCTTAAGGCGATGTTTTTGGTGTTGCTGATTTGAGGAAATGGGTGATCAATCGCATAGATGTTTTACAGTTTGTGAGTAGTCTCAATATCTTGGTGTTTCTGTCAGTGTACAGAACGACGGGCAGCGTGCACGATTGACTTCAGTTACCCTCTATTCCGGAGTGAAATCAACTGTTCCTTCGCGCGCGTGTGCGGAGCGAGGTTAGAGACAGCGGAGGAGTGTGGAGGGGGGGGGGATGAACGCAGCATACGCGCGCGCATGCACCCGATGGAACCGATTAAGTTTGGGTCCAAAGTAGAGATTGCCTATTTCCATGTCTGTCTAGCGCGCGAGAAAGTTGTTCTGTTGTTGTCCTTCCGAAAGACTTGGAACAAGTTATCTGAAAAAATTCATCATGTCCGTACCAGCGACATTTATTTCTGAAGTCGGTGCGTTTACGGGAGGCACAAACACACATTCGACTACAGTTACTATTCCATGAACCTGAATTGCTTATTCTGTGCCAAGCCGAGGTCCCATAGTTCTCTCGCGTGTGTTTCCAGGGATAAGCGGATTTTTTCAGAACTTTTTAGAGGCTGTGTCCACGATAGAGAGCCGTGGGTGGCTTGGGCGGGATGGTCCAATGGGTAGACTGGTTCACGAGATTTTCTTACGATTCCTGGCCGTTTTTCGAGTTACTTCCATCCCTACTATTCTCAGAAGGACCCAAAGCTTACTTTCCTGCGATAAACGGGCAATTTTCTCATCGTGAGCACTGCCTTTGAATCGAATTTTGAAAAACGAATGACCATCTGACAAGCGAAGTATACAAAGCGTAGTCGGAAACGAATCGTATTGTCAGTATCCATTGTGCATCTAAAGTAAAACTTTGCAGTACCACGCCCCAAGCTGTTGGTTCCAAAAAGTTCATTCATTCATTCATTGAGTACGTCGTATAAGACAGACGCGAGAAAAAAGTTGCTTAAATCCAGAAAACAATACGAATTACAAACATATCTAAGACTTCAGTAAAATTTTAGTCATTCCTCGTTTGAATGACATCATGAGCCTGGCAGTCAGGGTGATTTTCCCCGCGCGCAGATACGCTGACCCCGCTGAGGTATGAGCTTTGCTAAAATTTCACGATAATGGGAGGGTATTATCCGGAGTTATTTGGGATGTTCTGAAAAAGAAACCGGATTCGCTCAAAACTTGTGTGTAAGGGTAATTTACGGTGCCGAAAACGAATCTGGGGTCTGTTTGTCGAAATGCTGGGGTTTACTGTAGATTACGGTTAGTAATATGCCATTTAGAGGGCAAAATCTACCTTAATATCAGGTTGATGCAAAAGTTTCCGGACTTTTCACGACTTTGAATAAAAAACTTATTTCAGAAACAAACAAGGCTCAACCAACAAAATAATTCCCATCGCATTCAAGAATCCTTTGCCATCGATTGGGCAGATCCTGAATTCCTGACGCGTAGAACTCTGGCTGATTCGAGTCGAAGTATTCTTTTGAGGCTAATTTGACTTCGTCATCGTTAGTGAACTGTTTTTCATCCAGGAAGTACTGCATCGAGCGGAACAGATGTTAGTCGGAAGGGGCCAGATCTGGGCTATGTATATGGAGGGTTAGGAAGAACTTCCCAGCCCAGGTTCATTCGCCCTGGGATGAGCACTGTGCGCCTTCTTCACGACAATGCTCGGCTACACCTATCTTGGATAACCCGACAGAAACTGCTGGACCAAGGCTGAGAAGTTCGTCCTCACCCTCCATATAGCCCAGATCGTGCCCCTTCCGACTACCACCTGTTCCGCTCGACTTCCTGGATGGAAAACAGTTCACTAGCGATGACGAAGTCAAAATGGCCTTAGAATAATATTTCGACTCGAAACAGTCAGAGTTCTACGCTTCGGGAATTCATGATCTGCCCAATCGGTGGTGAAAGATCCTTGAATGTGATGGGAATTATTTTGTTGGGTGAGCCTTGTTTGTTCTTGAAATAAATGTTTTTTATTCAAAGTCGTGACAAGTCCGGAAGCTTTTGCATCAATCTAATAGTTCGAAAATCAGCAAGTTGACACCGCATTCGTACTCACCACCCTGAATAACCCGTGCAAACAAATTTTGACTCAAATCTGAGACGGTGTGTTGCTACGATAGCGCTGGCTTTGCCCTTCTTGTGGAAGCCACAACTCGATTGAGCTTCAGTGGCCACGTTTTTGTGGTTTTGGTCTGAGATTTGAATACAGACAAATTCTCGGTGTTGTACTAAAAATCTGTCTGAAACGCATGCAGTTCATTTTTTAAACTTCTGAAAAATCATGCTGAAAAGTAGAAGTACACTTCCTATTATAAGTACACCTATCGTAGAGGTACACCAAAAAGACGGGTCTCTGAGAATTAGAAGTACACCCTCTATTTGAAGTACACCTCTAATTGAAGTACATCTAAAATAGAGGTCTGAGGATTAGAAAAGCATGAACCTCTTAAGGAGAAAATCCGGTATATTTATCAGGTGTTGCAAGCGAAAGAATAACACTTCTTAGGTAGCTACTCCCCTAAGTTTTTTCATTAAGCTGAATATTCACTTCACTAGGATGATACCAAGTCTAGTCACTCTCTGGTCTTTTACCAAAGATTTTCTCACTTTGAGACGACACCCATTGATGACCTAAGGCCTGTCCGAATGAGACTCTCCACCCACGCGGTCAGCCTGCACACGTCAAACCTAGTGCATACTTCCCGCGACGCCCGAACGCGACAGTACATATCAGCAATATCGATTTTCGGTCGATATAGATGACAAGCATTATGTCGCGTCGCTCGTCGCGGGAAGTATGCACTAGGCCTCACGAAGGCATTTTTCAGACGAGCTGACCCACGACTGAGATACAGCTGACTGGAATATTGTTCCCAATTCGTCTGATATTTGTGGTAAACATTTCACAAATCCAGAAACAACCCTCACAGTAGCCGGTCAACACGCCCAAAGGCTGCGTGGACGAGCAGTCTCATTCGGATAGACCAGAATTACCCTGTGGAAGTAATAAAATCTTTTATTAATTCTACTGTGACAAAAAATTGAGTGTAATCGTTTCATACCAAAAGTAAAAAGACTTTTAAAATAGCAACAAGTTCATTAAAGAGGAGATATGTAGGGGCAAATGGCTGCATGTAATATCGGCATGGATCGCGAAGAGACTTGGCGTTCACTGTTGAAGGTTGGAACAAACTCGGTGCACCTATGTTATAGCATATGGCACCGAGTTTGCGCCAACCTTCAACAGTGAACGCAAAGTCTCTTCATGATCCATGCCGACGTTAGTTCCATGGAGCTGTGTTTTCTCGTGAACTAGAGTGCCAACGTAACTACATTGCGTATTTTCGTGGTTTAGGCAGCCGATTCTTCAGCGTTCAGTGTGTGGATAATGTTAGTGAATAAAACCTATGGGCCACGGAAGATATATATTCAATAGAGATAGTGTAAGAATCAAGAAGATTTGATTGATTTGATTTGTTACACGGTAGAACCGTGTCAGAGAAAACAACAGAAATAAGTACCGTAGTAAGTAAGATGTGGCCAATAATGGCTTGGTGATAGCAGAAATAGTTCGGAAACAAAATTGTTAGCTCAGCAGCAGCGTAAAAGCTGTGATGGAGGCTCTGATGCAGCACGATTGCGGGGCGATTGTGGCTGGGCCTGGGCGTCTCCGCAATCGTGCCCGAGCGACTCCGGCCGGGGCCGCTGAGGCACGATTGCGGCACGGCTGCGGTACTACTGCGGCCAGTTCTCTCAGAGATGGGGGTCTCAGACCATGCGTAAGCCATGGCTCGAAGACTTGGTATTTAGGTGTACAAATAATCAGTCTATTCAAGAAAAGCCGGTGTTGTGCGTCCATCCCTCGCCCTCGGTCTTTGGTCTCTCTGTCCGCTGTGAGAGATGACCATTCTTTTGTTGCACAATTTTGGTTTGAGAAGAGGTGGGCACGAAACAAAGCGACAACACTTCAGATTTAGCTTCTGGAATGCCGCACGGAAAAGCTGCATACAGTTTCATGTTAAAGGCATCGTACGCGCAAAAAAACCGTATCTCATTTTTTCATGTTTTCGCGCAGGGGATTCTCTGACATACAGAATAAGAGTGGAAAGGCTCCACAAAACCATCGACTTTCGCAGGAAAATCCGTTTTAAAACGTCTCGATTTATTCACTTCCCACCCCTCCGTCAATTTCGGTGTGTCTGGTGCAATACGTCGAAAGTTTTTTTCACAAACGTCGGATGTGTTTTTAGCTTTAAACTTATGAAGTGGGTGAATTCCTCTGGTCTCTCGTTCACTGGAACTTATTCTAAAAAAATATGTACCCATTGGGCAAGTTTGGATGTTAGAATTTCTCAAATTAAAAATTTCAAATGCTGAATCATCTGAGCCTGTGATGGCGCTTTTATTGTTGGTGAGAACTGGTGGCGGATCGTCATTTTGAACCACTCCAACTTCAGAACCATATGTTTTTGACTCGCAAAACTTCACCGACGTGGTCGTGGTCCACCGGGCTTATTCATAAAACTGAGCCTGAAAAATGGAAATAGTTTTTCAGCGCGAACGATGCCTTTAGGCCGTGTACTTCAAAGACAACAGACACGCTCGAAAAAGTTGTTGAGTTCACTACGTTACTGGAGTCGCATGGCTCCTAGCAGAATGCTCACGCAGTTGAAAGCGTCAAAAACGAGTCAAAACTACTAAACTTGAGCAATGCCAATCCTTAAAAATGTCGTCAACGCCGCTCCAAAATACAAACCCGTCCGGATTGATCGTTCTAATACGGCCAATTTGGCTGGATTCTGATGCTTCCAACGAGGTGAGTGTTCTAGTGCAAGTTGTGAGTCTACCGACTTAGCTAACTCAATAGTTTTGTCGCTAATATTAGCTATTTCAACCGCGCGCGGTAAAACTCGTCCACTTTCACCCAAGAACAAAAACAACCTTTATTCCTCTATTTTGAACTCGTCCGAGGCCGCAGTTTTCAGAACTCTGAAACTTAGGTTTGAACTCAATTCGAAAATATAACTTTATGAGTAAGTTGCACTCCTTAGGGCCCTTAGAGGCACAGTACACCCTCAGATATGAAATTTGAGATTTTCATGTAATTGTGTAGAAGACCCCTCCTGTATAACACGTGCCAAATGCCAGATCTCATTTCCTCTAAATAGGCGAGATGTAAGCAACCACCACAGGCTTGACCCCTTTCGCTCACCACCACAGGCCCGATCTCCTAACAGTTTTCAAACTCGATAGCGGCTCGATGGATGGATGAATTCCAACAAGTTTTCGTTCCTCAGTTCATTACCGGACTGTCTCCATATCCTGGCTTTCTCTAACGCAACGATTGCTAATGAAGAGAAATACAAGTCTTAGATAACTCGTCCACTAGTTTTTTACCCTCATAGTTTAGGCATCTTTGAAGAACCATAACTCTGTCCATAGGGGGTCTTGGACGATTTTAGAGATACCACTGTGATCAGCGTGTGACTCTCTCCAAGATAAGCATGAAATCTGAAATCCTTTTAAGGCACAGGCCACCTAAAGAATTATTTTTCAGATTTTATGTTGATCTTGTAGAGAGGCACTCTGATCACAATGGTATCTCTGAAATCGTCCAAGACCCCAAACAAACGGAGATATGGCTCCTTGAAATTGTCTGCATTCTGAGGGCAACAATTTCGTGGACGAGTTTTCTCTGTTCTGTATTTCTCTCCATTTGCAATCGCTACACGAGAGCAAAACAGGATGAGGAAATTGACCGGCAATGGGCTGAAGATCGACGACATGTTGAGAATTCATCCATTCGTTTAGCCACTATCGAGTTCGTAAATCTGGTAGGGGACCGGGCCTGTGGTGGTGAGCGAAGGAGATCGGGCCTGTGGTGGTCGCTCATATCTTGTTTATTTGAAGGAATCAAGATCTCGCATTTGGCAAGTGTTATACGGGAGGGGTCTGCTACACAATCAAATAAAAATCACCAACTTCATGTCTGAGGGTGTACTGTGCCTTCAACTCTCCTGATTTTGAAAAGGGAGGTAAACCCCGGGTTGGTGCGAAGTTTTTTGGGTGTGAAAATGACGGCGCGGACGAGTTCCGACGCTACCCTCTGTTTGCATACCGTTTTCGTTGGTTTTTTTCTTGATTCCGCATACTACCAGTTTCAAATCTTCAATTTATATCATAAAATCGATATCATTTTTGAGCGTCTCTGCTGCCTTTGAAGGTAGCGTTCACGATGGAGTATGATGGTCGAGTTGTTTTGGTTAGCTGTAGTACGACCTATACAAAAAAACACGGTAAAAGCTAATTTTTAAGTGAATTTAGCAATGCTAAATCGGCTTTCCTGCTGGTGCACGACTCTAGTGGTGCTTTGTAGTATTAAGATCCTCAACTGGCTCGAAACTGATACTCAATAATCGACCTCTGGTCGTCGACTTGACCTTTCTCGAGTTGCGTTGTTTACACTCAGATAGATAAAATGATAGCCCGATAAACCTTACTTCGACCGGCTCAAAATTAAGGAGCTAGTCTATACTTTTGCGGAAGCGGCGCGATTATCAATAGGAAAATAAGGAATCAGATGTCTGATGCCCTTCTTAAATGAGAAATCAGATGCCTAACAACGTTATCAGACATCTCAATTCTCATTTTTCTGCTGATATTCAGCGGCACTCGCCGCTTCCGAAAAAGTAGGATTGGGGTGTGGAATGTATCGTAGCAGCGGCGAAGCTTCCCCCAACCAGAGAAGGATCAACGACGTATACTGAGGCCCCGCACACGTCCCATGATGTCTTGCTCAGTGCAACGCAGGCTCTTCCCGCATTCTATGACGTTCCGCGCACGCCTGCTGGGGTCCTGCACACATTCTATGACGTTTGGCACACTCCCACTGGGGCCTGCACACATTCCATGACCTCCCGAACCATCCTGCTGGGGCCACTCACACTCCCCAAAGTCCTGTATAATGCTACTCTAGTCCTGCACGCACTCGATGACGTCCTGCGCACCCTTACTGGGGTCGTGCACACGATCCATAACATTCTGCATAGTACTACTGTCTTCCTGCACACATTCCATGACGCCCTGAACACTCCTGCTGTCGTGCACACACTCTATGACGTCCTGCACACCCCTACTGCGGTCTTCCATACCCCTTACCTATGGCTCTCTGTAACTTTATCTCCAATCGAACTGTTGGGAGTAGTCCATTGGTCCACCGTCCATGATAGAATTGAAATAAAAAATGGATTAAAGGATGAATGGTTTCTCACAAACTACATCATCAGAGTATGATTCATATCATGCACATGGTAAACATATGCCACACAACAGAACACAGTTTCAGTCATTGGTTCATAACACGAAGCAACCTTTAGTTAGCGGTTCATAAGACAAAATGGTGTTCAGTTAGCGGTTTATAAGACAAAACAATTTAGGTTAGCGGTTCATAACTGCCTCTTCTTTACACTAACACCAAACCTATAGCAAACCAGTAGACCGCTCTATTGGGTGCCGTTTGGTTCGAAAAGGCTTTTTTAGTTTGCTAATCATTGGCGGTTGATAACAACTGATTTTTGGTATCGAACTCACAACAGCGAGTGTCTGAGCAAGTCTGGTAGGCAGACTTATGTGATTAAATAAATAAATATGTGACCTTGGTGCCCGGAAAAGTTGTTGGTGAGTCTAAAAAGGCCCATTTTATTGAGATGGAAAAAGCACGACCAATGCTGAGGCCGAAAAAAACTTTGCTATTGTAGGACAGTTTTTCAGCAATTACTCAATCTAAACAGCGGTTATTTTCTACGTTTTCGCCAGTTCAGTTTCGCGAATGAGAGAACGGGTGGCCCGATAGCAATTGTGGTACTCGGTTCCCTACTCAGACAATGGGGTGGACCGACGGCGGACATGTTGCGTACCGACAGCGGGATGGGCGACGTTTGGAACGCAATTTGCACGCGGTCGGCACGCAAATTAGCGCGGTCGATACGCACTGTCACGCGGTCCGTACGGAATACCACGCGGTTAGTACGTATAGCCGCGCGGTCGGTACGTCTTGCCACGCGGTCGGTACGCATTGTCGCGCCCTCGGTACGCACTGCCACGCGATCAGTACGCATCGCCACGCGATCGATAGGCAATGCCACGCGGTCAGTACGAACGCTTTTCGGATACTAACAGCAGTGGAAACGCATTGTGACGCGGTCGGTACGCATCGCCGCGCGGTCGGTACGTCTTGCCGCGCGTTCGGTACGTATTGTCGCGCGGTCGGTACGCAACGCAACGCGGTTAGTACGCATTGCCGCGCGGTCGGTACGTCTTGCCACGTGGTTGGTACGTACCGCCACGCGGTCGATACATACTGCCACGCGGTTGGTACGCAATGACCCGCGATCAGTACACATTGCTACGCGATCAGTACGCATTGCCTCGCGGTTCGTACGCAAAAACACGCGGTCGATGCAAACTGCCACGGCGGTCAGTACGCATGGCCACGCGGTCGATACATACTGCCGCGCGGTTGGTACGCAATGACCCGCGATCAGTACACATCGCCGCGCGATCTACGCTTTTTCTCGCGGTTTGTACGCAAAAACACGCGGTCGATACAAACTGCCACGGCGGTCGGTACGCAACGCGACCCGGTTAGTACTGACCGCGGCGCGGTTGGTACGTCTCGCCACGCGGTCAGTACGCATTGCCACGCGGTCAGTACGAAGTCTTTCTAAATCCGGAAAGTGGTCGGTACGCATCCACACGCGCTCGTAACGCATTGCCTCGCGGTAGGTACGGCATTAGTCCGCGGTCGGCATAAATGTCGCATATAGGATTGGCCTGGTTAGTACGCATTCACACGTGGTATGCCCGATTTTATCGCTCGCTCATTCCTAAACTTTCTAAAAATCCGACAGCTGTCAGTACGCATGCATGCGCGTCAGGCATATATTGCTTCCAACGAAATGACACTGTTTCGGAACGCATTATTACCCAGATGCACGGCTGACTTTGCAACCGCGAATTACGAGCTTTTATAATACACGCTCGTAAATGTGGTTCAGATAACAACGAAAATAGAATGGTATGCCCGATTACAACTCCTATGCATTTTGAAGCGTCAAAAACGACCTACAAGGTCGCCACACGAGTGAGAAGTTAGTCCCGCCCTGTACTTCTCCGCCTCCTCTATTTGCCGTACTCCTCCAAAACAGGGGTACTGTGCTATTCCCACCGTCGTCGATGTATGTGACTTATTTATTGTACTTATTGTAGCACTCACAAACGTCGTTGACGGTGGGAATGGCCCAGCACCCCTGTTTGGAGGAGGACGCAAATACGTGGGGCGGAGAGATACAGGGCTGGGCCAGGTTCGTTGTTGACGCTTAAAAATGAGTAGGCGTTGTAATCTGGGCCATACCATTCTAATTTCGTAGTTATCTCCAATAAGTTTACGAGCGTGTATGCTGCCTTTAACCAATAAAATCTATTGGGTTGATGCATAATTTTGGAACGGTTTTAATAACGCGTTTTTCTTCAGTGAAATCTGGCGTTTCGTCCTCAATATTTATATTAAAATAACCTCAATGTTCAGTTGAAAAAATGCGTCTCAAAAACAACACTCATGTTCGCCATATTATGCTCTACCATTACGAGAAAGGATGCACCGCAGCCAAGCCATTTCGCGATCTCAACGAACTTTTTGGGGAAAGAACAATTACTGATAGCGCAGTACGGAAGTGGTTTATTCGCTTTAAATCAGGTGACACTAATTTTGACGATAAAGAATGAAGAGGTCGGCCATCGGATTTCGATGATCAAGCACTTCAGACAGCCGTGGAATAGGACGAAAGCCTGACAACGCGAACGCTGACTGAAGACTTTAATATCCATCAATCAACGATCGTTCGACGCCTGAAGAATCTTGGAAAAGTATGGAAATTGGCTTGATGGGCGCCACACGAGCTCTCCGACAACAACAGAGCTGAACGCTTTCGAATTTCCACCGATTTGCTGCAGCGAAACCAACAAACACCACTCTAACGCCCGTCCACAAGTTGGGCGCCGTGTGGTCGAATCCATCGCCAATAATGTATAGGATCTGCTCCCAGATCCGCCGTATACATCGACAAAAGCACAAACAAAGTCTACGACGACTTCGATGACTTGGTGGCTGATGTCAAAGCGTTGATTGCATCCAGGAATCGCGACCTCTTCGCACGTACATGATGTTCCATAATTATTGGCGCGCAGATATTGACGTGTTTCTCGAACCCTACCCTGGATTATGGGAATAATCGAAATGGAAACATTTATTTATACTAGCATTAACACAGAACAGTGGTCAGATCTGGAAATATCCGCCATCTGTTCGAATATCGGCTCCAAGAAGTCTTAGAAAGACTTCGCAGCAGTCAAGGAGGTAGTCGTCATTCATTTCATCCAAGGCTTCCCTCAAAACAGATTCCAGTGGGCCAATTTTGCATGTCAAGAATAGCAGATATCAGACTTCATCAGGGATCACACTAGAAAGTTTAGTGGATGCCCGTCCGACGAGCAGGACCGCAATTCTTCGTTCGCGTTTGACTCAGGGTAGCACACTTCGACAGCACTCTTGAATTGCTTTCACTTTGTGTGCTTATCCACGGCCTAGTGTGAGGCAGCAGAGTCTGCTGCCGCATCGGTAAGTTATATAGCGGTTCAAAACGATCTCTAGACTCGTTGTCCTGCTAACGTCCTTGTTGATTTTCATGTCAGAGACCACGAAAAACGGCGGAGTTCCACTTTCGCTTGCGATGCTTTCCAAAGCTACCACAGAAGTCGTATGAGCAGTCCAACCAGTGACATCTTCTCACAGTAAGACCTCATTGGTTCTTCTAGCCGCTATCCAGTCGTTTTCGCATTTCTTTATCAACTTCAGACTGATGATTTCTTCCATCTATTTGCGGCATGAAGCAATGCTTGACTTCTGTGCAACGGTGCATGAGCTTCCTGAACTTTCGGTCTCCGTTCAGCTTCTTGTCGGCGGACACCAGATGGGTCTGCTCTAAATGGTGTGAACAAAGATTCAGCTCCTTCCTGACGACTTATAAGATGGATCCCAACCACAGATTCCTTGCTCTATCTATCCACTTCATCGACAGTCTCGAATTGCGGTTGACTCGGGGACTTACCCTTTGACAACCTTAGATATGCTAGTACTAATCTTAATGCTTCTACAAGCTAAGTCAGAGATCGGACTAAGCTGACGAAGACGACTTTTAGCATTCAGGGTAAGTCTGAGCTGATTGGCGATGTGTCTCGTCGTGTGCGTTAATTTTTCGTTGCCTTGATGGCGCCGAACTTCGGATTCGCATCGATCATACTAAATTAGAAATCAATACCTACAGAAATGTGGTGAGAAATACAGAGCTGAGACTCGAAGAAATCCAAAAAATTAAAATAGCAAAAATTTGATTTTTTTTCAATTTTTTCTGGATTTTTTTTAAATCAAAGCCAGTTCGCACGCCAATAGTTTCGGAACACCCTGTAGAATGAGCCGAATGCCAAGCAAATGGGAATCAATTCCTGAAGTATATGGCGACTATGCTCTCGAATGTTGATTTAAACATGTTTTAATTAGATATTATTTTTGTTTTTGTTGAATGAAAGTGTTTAAAAAAATGTTTCATAATTATGCATCAACCCAATACTTTCGAAAAGATTCAATGCTATACTGAGGGTAGACAAGAGAAATCATGGTTCTGGAAAGCTGATCCAGACAGTCTCTGGTCGCTAAGCTAGCCGTTTTTAGCCTATCGCGTGTTTAGCTCAAAATTAAGTTAATGATCATAGGGAAAACGATATTTGGCTGTCCAAGGCCTGCCGCATTAGATGGCTTTACCTTGCTTGCACGTTTTTTCGTTTCATTCACTTCCGCTCCAGTGTTGGCCAAATATACATCTTCATGATGGAAACTCGTGAGTCTTTTAATCAAGGACGGTTTTTTTAGCATTAATGCGCGTCATTTTTATGGGAGCAATTTATACTTGCCGTATGTGCGTGCATACCACCCCCTGTCAAGTCTCAAAAAACTTTCGTATTGACAGGCATTTTACAATATTTTCTCAGCTTGTGATGGCATTCCTTGTATTTTCCTCCCATCGATATCTGTTCTTGCATTTCCTTCCTTTTCCTTCTTCCTAGTTCCCCTATTCGGGATTCAATTCATGGTACTGTGAGGTGACTACTTATGTGATTTATTCTCCAGACCCTCGTGAGATCGAATGTACTAGTTGAATGTGATTCTACAACTTTTTTCAATGAAATAAGTCAGCCGTTGAAGCTGCTGAAACGAGGTTTTTTAGTGTCTGTTTTGTTGAAAATATATTCAGATTCCTTCCCACGAAAGATAAGCTCCTTTTACAAAGAAAATTTTTTCACGAGTTCTCGCGAACAGTATTTTTCATTATGTTTTGAAAAACTCGAAAATATCAAATGTCGAATATCATTACTAAACACCTAAAACCACGACTAGACCAAGAAAAATAAGATGATGAAAAATGGTAGTATTAAGGACAGCAAGACGATAGAGATTGAGAGAAAGAGTGAGAATCTTCAGTAAAACAAAGAGATCAAAAAAAGAAGGAAAGAAAGAGAATAAACAAAAAAAGAAGGAAAGAAAGAGAATAAGTTAGTAAATAAATAAATAAATAGAAAGATATAGCAAGAAAAAGTATCACAACAACACAAAGATGATTAAGAGGAGAAAGAAAAGTTGTTAGAGTTGTCGAAAGCGAAAGTAGAACGGAGGAGACAGAAAAAAAGAGGGGAAGGAAGGAAGGGATTATGTAAGGAAAAATTCCGGCGATTAAAATAAAACTGGCAGTTTTAAATTAACTTTCCGGGCACGCCGGGGGAGTCGGGGGGAGGGGGGAGAGTCGATAAGGTGGCCATTAGCGTACCCGATGACGAGGTGATCAAGAAGGTCATAGAGGTTTTAGGTGACAAAGATCTCGGTAGAGAGTTCACTTCTGGTCAGTGCAAATCCAAACATCTCAAATTAAGAGTGGTTGTGAGCAGTGTAGCCTCCCACGTGTTAAGCTTGTCAGCATAATCAGAATATCAATTATACGTTGCCGATGCACATGCTCAACGGTAAGCTGAGAGTTTTTCCACTACTGAAATGAACTAGATGACTACCATGAACCGAAATAACCTCAGGTCCTGCCTGCACATTACGCATTGGACGTGACCGGTTGGTAAGGTTTCTTGCTTCATCAGCATGTTGTATCGTACCAACTCTGAGCAATTTACACCACTGTTACGCCAGATCGCGACCTCGATTCACAAACATAGTTAATTTTGCGTTACCTGAATCACTTAGTAAATATCCACTCTATATGTAGCATATGAGCATATGAAAATTCGATGTAGATTTTTTCTCATAGCCCAAAAATCATGCGATGCACAGATAACTCAAAGCTGACATTAATAATATTCAATCGACCGCGCGATTATATGCTATGATTGTATGAAGTATGGAGGAATTTCAGTTGTAACTGTATGAGAAGTCTTCCCTGCTCTACACATGGCGCTACAAAAACTGATAGGGTCTCTATAAATACCACGCAACTACAGAAGGAATACATTGTTGTGTTTTCTCGCCCAAACCTTATTCAAGGGCAGTGTTGATTTATCATAGCATCAAGTTAGCTGACATTCGATAAGACATCCTGGATGTTTGAAGGATAATTTTGAATTCCTGCTTATTGCTCGTGATCAAAATGGATGCTTGAAGGCAGCGTCCACGATGATCATCCTCGTTGACTTGCTCCCAGTGTCGAAAGAACGGTAGAAAACAAGCCAGGAGCGGACAGAAAAAGGTCGCAAACAAGCGTTTTGGTGCCCCAGACACGCCTGGTGCCTCAGATCCGCCCCCTCGGAATGAACAAATGAAGACTCAGATCAAAGGAATGATCAAGTCAAGGAAGTGCTGGTAAGTGAGCTGATCGCTTCATTGCACTGATAGGTATGATACTTCTAATGGTCAATTCCTCCACGCTCAAAAATCAACGAAAACAAAGGGGGGCCTATTTTTGCTCAAAAACTCGTCTTTCGTGTCCTTTTTAAAGGCACTGTTTGCGATAAACCTCATCCTCGAATTTTTCATGACAAACGCTTCCCGTGGCTCTCATAAGCAGAACAGCGTTGAAGAAACGGGACGATAAGCTACCCAGGAGCCGCAAAACGGCTTAGAAAAGTGGGCAAACCCCGCCGCTGTGGGCAAGTCCCGCCTCTTACCGCCCCTCGACGTGAACAAAGGAACACTCGAAATCGTGAGTTGAGCTAGGGTTTCCGAACAAAAGCCCCCTTCTTCCCTTCATTCTCAACTTCTCTCTTTACTCAGGTCTGCTCGCATACATTGGCTGCAAAAGACGGAAATTACAAGCCTCGGACAACTCGTCCACCTTTTTCCCTAGCTTAATTTTTGAGGGCCATAACTCCATTCCCAGAAGGTCTTGTACAATTCCAGAAGCATCGTTGGAATCAGAATGGGACCGGTTTCAAGATAGGCAAAAAAACAGAAAAGCGATTTTTATCGCGAACAGTGCCTTGCTATGAAGGGCACTAGACCTTCCGTAAGCTGTGGAGATATCGGAAGTGAAATTTACCGTGAACACTGCCTTTAGGGTCCGACATACACGTATGTCTAGGCTTGACCCTCGTTATGACGAAAGTCAGCAAGAGCCTAGGAGAAAAACACAGAAAAAACTCAAAACCGGCCATCAGTAGGATCACTACGCCCTTGCATGTAGTTTTTCCTTCCTCGAGTAACAGGACTTTTTCATGAGCACTGATTGTTTTGAAGAAAACGAGTTATAGGCTTGGGATAGATGAAGCCAGACGTGTGTGAACAAAGTTGTGAATTTGACAACCGTTATAGTCAAAGAAAAAATTGCCCCATATCAGTGGTTCCCGTCGGATTATCAGTTTTGAAGACACAGTTGTCACGAAGACCAAACCATCAGACTCTCTACCAGAGCAAATCAAGGAAGGCCCTGCCTCCGATGAAGCGGTAGACTAAATGCGCAAAAGCTCGGGATTTAGTTGTTAACTAAGCACGTGCACTTGCTTATGTACAACTCTCACGAGTTCACCTGCACACAGAACGCGGGCGATTGCGTACTGATCCCGCACACGTGCGTTCCGACCGCGCAGACCGACAAACCGATCTCAACGAGTAATTTGCTTGCGTACTGAACGCACGCTATTGCGTACTGAACGCGAACACTTGCGTACCAACCGCACAGACTGAAAAACTGATTTCACCGACCAGTTTGTTTGCGTACTGAATGCGGGCGATTGCTTACTGAACGCAAACACTTGCGTTCCCACCGCGCAGACTGACAAACCGACCTCACCCACCAGTTTGTTTACGTACTGAACGCGGTCGATTGCGTACTGAACGCGCACACCTGCGCACTGACCGTGCAGACCGACAAGCCGACCACACCCACCAGTCTGCTTGCGCGCTGAACGCGGTCACTTGCGTACCGACCGCACAGACTGACAAATCGATCTCACCGATCAGTTTGTTTGCGTACTAAACGCGGACGATTGCGTACTGAACGAGAACACTTGCGTACCGACCGCACAGACTGACAATTCGATCTCACCGATCAGTTTGATTGCGTACTGAACGCGGACGATTGCCTACTGAACGAGAACACTTGCGTACCGACCGCACAGACTGACAAATCGATCTCACCGATCAGTTTGATTGCGTACTGAACGCCGACGATTGCGTACTGAACGAGAACACTTGCGTACCGACCGCGCAGACCGACAAACCAATCTCAAAGAACAGTTTGCTTGCGTACTGAACGCGGGCACTTGCGTACTGAACGCGAGAAATTGCGTACCGACCGCGCGAACTGAAAGAACGACCTCACCGACCAGTTTTCGTGCGTGCTGAACGTGGACAGTTGCGTACCGAACACGACCACTTGCGTACTGACTGCGTGTGCTCACGTACTGACCGCAGCGAAAAGTCATATTCCGTACTGACCGCGCGCAAAGATGAATGCGCGCGGTCAGTACGTCGCCATGGAATTCTGCGAGCGGCTGGTACGCAGCACAGGCGTATCGACCGCGTGCACTATTTCGTTTGCGCGGTCAGTACGCAAATGCGCGCGTTTGGTACGAAATGCATTTTTTGCCCGCGGTCAGTACGATAGTGACACGCGGTCGGTACGAAACGCGAATTTTCGCCCGCGGTCGGTCCACCCCATTGTCTGAGTACAGCTTCAATAGTTTTCCTAAGCTTACCTCTTGTATATTTTCACGCTCATCACCATTAGCATCATAATTCGGACACTAACCCTGGGAAAAACACCTAAACGACGAAATAAAGCCTGCTATAGATTCCGTCATGGTAAGTTAAAGGTTCAATTCGCTCAGCACTATTGACATGTGTTCAAAATGGCCACTTGCGTTTTTTTTTTGACAAAACATGTGATAAGATAAGATGCTAATACCTACAGACAAATGATAGTTCCAAATATAGCCACAGCAATCCATCCGTGGTTGCAATTTGTCAGAAATCCCCTAGTGGGGATAGCACGCCCCAATGCAAATTCACGCGGACACGACGCGAACGCGTTTGGAGCTGGCTGTTACGGCCGTTGGCCATTAAAGGCAGCTTTCTTGATGATCATCCTCGTTGACTTTCCACAGTGAAATGATAGGCGAGAAGGATCCTTGGCTCCCAGTGTCGAAAGAACGGTAGAAAACGAGCCAGGAGAGGCAAAATAACGGCTTCTAACAAGCGTTTTGGTGCCCCAGACACGCCTGGTGCCCCAGTTCCGCCCCCTCGAAATGAACAAATGAAGATTAAGATTACAGGAATGATCAAGTGAAGTAAGTGCTGATGAGCGAGCTGATCGCTTCATTGCACTGACAGGTATCATCCTTCTAGCGGTCAATTCCTCCACTCTCAAAAAGCAACGTGAACAAGGTAAGGCCTATTTTGGCTCGAAGACGCGTCTTTCATGTCCTTTTTAAGCATGCCTTGCTATATAGGGCACCAGACCTTTCGTAAACCGTGCAGATATCGGAAGTGAAATTTATCGTGAACACTGCCTTCAAGTTCTTATCGGCACATCAGGAAATTTTCAGAGTAGAGTTGACATGGTTCTCTCGCGTACTCAGGAATGTAAGTCATTTGTTGAAGACCTCCAAAACCTGCCTTGTGGATGGGGGAGGGCCCGAAACGAACTTTCGGACACAATAATTCGAGGCGAAAACTCGCATAAGGAATAATACAGAAAAAGCTCTTTTGAGACTAGCAAAAAATTGCAGCCAAAGTTGGTTACAGCTCAGACAAGCTAGGGATGGGAGCGCTGTAGAATACGTCAGATATGGATCGGGCTGGCGGACACCCGGTGCACCTGCCGAAAGTGCCAGCGCTGGCTTTTGGCCGGCAGGCTGTGCGATGCGAGCACTGGCCTTCGGCCGGCAGCATCATTGACATGCAAACACGCGTGTGATCACGGTATCGTCCCTTGTGGGCGTGTTAGCACGCGTTCGATGACGCCATCGACGACGTCTCGTCACGTATTCATCTTGCTTCAGCCGCCGTCTGTTTACCTGGTTCGTATGGCATTTTGACTAGTTTCCTTTTTCTCTGTGTTTTCCTCATTTCCTTACTTTTCTTCCGATCTATTTTGTCTAGTTGCTGTTCATCATCAAGTTTTGTGGAGCTTGATCTGTAGGAAAATTTCAAATTCAGTAGGGTCAGCCAATTTTTCGTCTTTTTGAGAGCAAAAAGCTCAATCCTTCCACTATGTAGTTGTATGTATCGCTACTCGGATGGCTCTATCTGCTTTGAATTTTACATGAAAATATGGGAAAGGTTTAGCGGACCGAGAATAGTAAAATGCCTCTTTTTCTCTCCCTTCTGTACATTGACGCTGTTTAGGTTTATGGATCTTTTTGATACTGTAAAAAAAGGGCTCACCACGTTTATTCAACAGAGCGTATTTCTCATTTTTTCAGACATATTTGAAAATGACATGTTCTGTAATATCGTCATTATCCAGCAACGTTAGGACATCCAACTTCATATTTGAGTATTTCGGGCAGTGCACTACTTACCCAACAATTTGTTCGTGTTGATTGTACACCGTTTTCTGAAAAATCCCATTTTTACTTTATTTTTGGTTTTCGAAAAAATGACTGAAAATTGACAGAATGAACATCATTACTAGATAGTATCTCGTAAAAAATACTCGACTATGATGTTTGACACCATAAGGTCATTTGTTAATGAAAATATGATAGAACGTGTATTTTTTGAAAAAAATTTGCGAACATCGCGGGACCGAAAAAAATTCCCGCGACTTCGTAAGCAGCCGATCGCCATTTAGACGAGCAAGCATACAGGGTAAGGCGCGTTTATCCCTGAGGGGTTGCTTTTATAGTCACTAACGTCTTCACCTCTCCTTATCTTCCTTCCGTATCCTCCCTTCTTCATAACAAGGCTTCAATCTACCCCTACTTCTATTCCTTTTCGGTCTACCTATTACACTCAACAGGAATAAATTGTGTTTTAATTCTATTTCTATTAGCATTATGCCTCTTCCAGGGTTCGGTCGCCGCGTGACGCGAAATCTCTGGAACGTGATCTAAAGATGGCTTTGGACTTTGTTGAAAGTGCTCCCGATGATCCGTCAGGTTTGTGGCTGCCAAACGAGACGATTCTCCCAGTTGTTTCCGATTATCTAGAGCCGTCAAGAGCAGACGATATCAATAATGGAAGCCGTAGTAAGTTTGAGCACGCCGTATACGCATTCGACTTTGCATCTTCAGGATATAGTGGACTGACTTGTCTCACTGAGCGCAATAAGCGGCTGGAGCTAGTTTTTGCTCCGTTCATCGCGTCTGATAAGACTTTCCCCGTAAAGTTAAAGTTTGTGAAAGTTTGACATACAATCTACATACTTATACGGGAGTTTAATTTAATTTAATTTACTTTATTACGTCCAACGGACGCGTATAAACACAACTCTTGGTTGGCGAAACAGAACGGATGAGGCGCTGTAAAGAAGGGAAAATGCTATCTTACAGTCAATGAATTTCAAACTTGATAGCCCATTGTACCGCAAACAGTCATACGTTTGGTGCAGTTGGACCATGAATGGAGGTTAAAAAAAGTCGATAGCAGTGTTCGCTTCAGGAGCCATGTGCACTGCTAACAAAGCTGAGACTCGAGTGTGCACATATACAGGTGACCGCATCAGCCGGGTATGATGTCCTTGGTCCTTTTGACGTCATCGGGGCTCGCCGGAACTCCGGAACACGGGTATACCGACTGCCTTCATGGGACCGGCAAGCTGGACACGAGTATAAGCCACTGCAGGAGAGTAACAGCCGAGCAGGAGACCCAGAACTCCCGAGAAACCGACTGCCATAACACCCACCATGCACGCGTGAGAGAAGACAGGGACTTGAATGATGATGCACTGACCAAGTAAAGCAGCATTGCAATACGTAGCTATCAGGGTACAGATAAGGGACACGTGTCCCAAATTACGACCGTGAGACAAGTGGAAGAAGCCTTAAAAGTACAACGTTTCAGTGCGAGTTGATTAAAACTAATCAGATTAACACGCAAAAGAAGTTCACACGTATCAGGAGAACAGGTCATAGCGATGTGATAACTGGATCTCGGATGAGTTCATAGTTCTTCAAAACTGGCCTGCCCTCCCTCTCATACCGTACCTACGAATTGTTTCATAATGCAATCCGAAGCCCCTCGACCTTGCACTGCAAGGCATGAAATTCCAAATTTGCTTGCCCTGAGTCTGACATCCTGCTTCGAAATACGGAAACAAAATGTTAGGTCATTAGCCACACGTCTTTGTCTAAGGTTGACTAAATGGAACATCCTCAAGCGTTCAGTATAACTTGGCAGATTTCCTCTGATCTTGAGGGAATCTTGTGATTCAGTTCCTTACCATCTGTATCATACAATGAAGGAGTGCCTCTATTATGGAATGGATAAGATACCCGAATGCTTTTCTGTCAATATTCGAAGGATTAGCAGAAAACAGCTCTCATTGGATGCAGTTGATATTGTGTTCTGCTCGAAAGCAGTCCTGTTATCAGGCTAATCTTTTGCCCGTTTTAGAAGTATCTGAAAATAGTGATTTCAAAAACACTACCACTGATGGTGGTGAGGATAGGTCCTCTTTCAGCAGGGAGAAATACGGCTCTGCGTGAGATCAAAGTGAAGAGGTTACCTGGAATCCTGGAATAATGTGTGTTGGAGGAGGAGTCCGATGTACTTGGAAGAATTGTGATTCAGCGCACTTCAAATTTATCAAGATAGGTGGATCGCCTGTTTGTCGGATGATTCTGGAACCGTTCCGTCTGCATGTGACGGAAGATAGAGGGTGCCAGATGAGAAGTTCGCAATTGCAACAGATGTATTGAAGCCAATACCTGGGCTCCATCTGTGCCTTTTTATGGGGATACCATACTGCCATACGCTTTATTAGGTAAACCTTGTTTCTGCGGCGAGAACTAGGAAAGTGTATATGTTGACGATCCATTTACGATTCAACGCACGCAGCCGGTGAGGCTCGATAGCGTCGCCCATTACGGCGGTGCTAGTTGAGATGCTCTATAGTAATAAATGTCAGTGACTAAAGTTTTCCAATCTTGTTCTGATTGTAAAACCTAATTTGCCTGTTAGAGTTAAGATGCTCTGTAGCAATTAGTGCCTGTGATTAAATTTCGCAATCCCACAATCCATGTGCGAATCCTCTGATTCCGTTCCTAACCATTTGTATCATTCAACGAAGGGGCGTCTCTATCATGGAATGGATAAGACAGATGGACAGAATGCTTTTCTGTCAATATTCGATGGATAAACAGAAAACATCAGCTCGCGGTGGATGCAGTGAACATTT
Organism: Aplectana chamaeleonis; assembly: GCA_029168955.1. Classification (NCBI taxonomy): domain Eukaryota; kingdom Metazoa; phylum Nematoda; class Chromadorea; order Rhabditida; family Cosmocercidae; genus Aplectana; species Aplectana chamaeleonis. Next base: position 1,905,255 of record JAPDOI010000073.1, read on the forward strand.
TGTTCTGCTCGAAAGCAATCCAGATGTCAGGGTAATCTTTTGCCTGTTCCGAAAGTGTATGAAAACAGCGATTTCAAAAACACTACCACTGATGGTGATAAGGATAGGTCCTCTTCCAGCAGGGAGAAATACGGCTCTCTGCGTGATATAGAAGTGAAGGGGGTTACCTGGAATCCTGCAGTTATGTACGTCAGAGGAGTCCGATGTTGTTTAGAAGAATTGTGATTCAGCGCACTTTAAATTTATCAAGACAGCTGGATCGCCTGTTCCTCGGATGATTCTGGAACCGTTCCCTCTGCCTGTGATGGAAGATAAGATGGTGCCAGATGAGAAGTTCGCAATTGCGGAAGATATACTGAAGCAAATACCTGTGCTCTATATGTGCCTTCTTCATGAGGATACCATACGCTTTATTGAGTATACATTGTTCCTGCGGCGAAAACTAGGAAAGTATGTATATATTGACGATCTATGTACGATCCAACGCACGCAGCCGGTGAGGCTCGATCGCGTAGTGCACTACGGCGGTGTTAGTTTAGATGCTCTATATTGATAAATGTCTGTGACTAAAATTTTTCAATCCTGTTCTGAGTGCAGAACCTAATTTGCCTGTCAGAGTTTGGATGCTCTATAGCAATAAATGTCTGTAACTAAAATTTCGCAATCCCACAATCCATGTGCGAATCCTGATTCCGTTCCTTACCATTTGTATCATACAACGAAGTGGCGTCTTTATTATGGAATGGATAAGACAGATGGACAGAATGCTTTTCTGTCAGTATTCGAAAGATAAGCAGAAAACATCAGCTCGCGTTGGATGCAGTTAATATTTTGTTCTGCTCGAAAGCAGTCCTGTTATCAGGGTAATCTTTTGCCCGTTCCGGAAGTGTCTGAAAACAGCAATTTCAAAAACACTACCAATGATGGTGATAAGGGTGGGTCCTCATTCAGCAGGGAGAAGTACGGCTCTCTGTTTGATATGAAAGTGAAGGGGTTACCTGGAATCCTGCAATTATGTACGTCAGAGGAGGAGTCCGATGTTGTTTAGAACAATTATGATTCAGCGCACTTTAAATTTATTAAGATAGCTGGATCGCCTGTTCCTCGGATGATTCTGGAACCGTTCCCTCTGCCTGTGACGGAAGATAAGATGGTGCCAGATGAGAAGTTCGCAATTGCAGCAGATAGATACAGGCCGTGAGCGATCGGTGTATCTGAGCTCTGCACATTGTTCTGTCGTAGTTTGGCTCCGTCCATAGCAGACGACCAGCGGCAAAGCGTCAAGGCGTCGAAGCATCATGCGCCAGTGCTGAAACGCTGGCGCATGACGCTGGACAACCTGCGCATTCAACGTGTCCGAGGACGACACCTGGCCCCAACGTCATATTACGGTCATTTGACGCTAGGACGCCTGCTATGGACGCAGCCTTTCACTCACTTGCCATCGCAGATTCTGCTACCAATTTCGCCTCACATCATCACTACTCCTTACTTGTCGAATTCTCATCCACTTCTTGTGCTTTTCCGTGCAATAATGGCTGTCTCTCAAGGTGGTTCAAGGAAGAGTGGTTCCAAGTATTGCGTTATGGTGTCCGATAATGATGGAATCGATGGTGCCATTGATCGCTCAAGACGAGACTACACATTCCCTAGTTATGTCAGAGACATTCTGCTTCACTTACTGAACTCTCGTCAGGACTTGGATTTTTTAGTCAAGATAAATTTGGATCCTGAGGCTAAATTTTGGCTTTTGTTCAACGAAAACGCGGATTTAAATCATAAGCTTTTGTAAGTCTCTTCATCCGCTGTTCCGTCTCATCCTATATCAACGCCTGTTTTCTCAGTCGTTGAATTCTTCTGTAGGGAAAATAGTATATGATGAGGATGAATCTAATCCTGTGATCATTGAGGAACGTCGTAGGTCTTTGGTTTTGAGTTTCGTAACGGAGCGTAAATAATGGGCTGTAGTCACGTGTTCGCTATGATTTTGTGTGTGCATGTAATGTCCTTCATTTTTTGAAAGTAGAATGTACACCTGTAACTGTATGCCGCCTCGGCTTGCCCAAATAGGGTATATTCGTAAGCTTAATAAGCTTATAGTGATCCTACCTTTTTCAGCATTACAGAGGTTTGCATTGCAAAATGCTGGGTGGTAGCAAACCAAGCGAGAGCTCGACATAATGATGAGCTTGAGATGCCACTCTCTAGTGGGGATAGCACGCCCCACAGCGAATTTGCGCGACCGCGACACGAACGCGTTCGTTCGAAGCTGGCTGTTCCGGGACAGGGGCTCTCTACACACCGAGGACGGAGTTGTTCCCCTTTGCAGTTCGGAACGTCACGCTGCTCAATGCAAGCGATGTGGTCCCGAATGGAATTAGAGCCGCAAAAGGCAGGACAACACCTCCCTCGGTGTGAGGAGACCCGGCTGTTACGGCTGTCGGCCATTAAGTTCTTATCGGCACTAATGCATCAGGAAATTTTCAGAGTAGAGTTGACATGGTTCCATCGCGTACTCAGGATTGTTATTCATTTATTGAAGAACTTCTAATCCTGCCTTGTGGATGGGGGAAGGCCTGAAACAAACTATCGGGCACAGTGAATCGAGGCGAAATCTCACACAAGGAATAATACAGAAAAAAGCTTTTTTAAGACCCGCGAAAAAGTGCAGCCAAAGCCGGTTACAGCACAGACAAACAAGGGATAGGAGCGCCGTAGAATAAGTCAGATATGGATCGGGCTGGCGGACACCCGGTGCACCTGTCGAAAGTGCCAATGCAGGCTTTTGGCCGGCAGGCTGTGCGAGCGCTGGACTTTGGCCGGCAGCATTATTGACATGCAAATACACGTGTGATCGCAGTATCGTCCCTTATGGACGTGTTAGCACACGTTCGATGACGCCATCGACGACGTCTCTGCACGTATTCATCTTGCTGCAGCCGCCGTCTGTTTACCTAGTGCGTGTGGCCTTTTAACGAGTTTCCTTTCTCTTTTGTGTTTTCCTCAATTCCTTACTTTTCTTCTGATCTATTTTGTCTAGTTGCTGTTCATCATGAAGTTTTGTATAGCATGATTTACTGGAAGTTTTCAAATGCAATGGGGTTAGCCAATTTTCCTTTGTCTTTTTGCGATCATCGGATCAAGTGTAGGATATCATTCAAAGGCTCAATTCTTCCACTATATAGTAGCATGTATCGCTACTCGGAGGGCTGTATCTGCTTTGAATTTTACATGAAAAATGGAAGAGGTTTTGCGGACCGAAAATCGTAAAATGCTTCTCTTCCTTTTCCTTGTGCACATTAACGCTGTTTAAGTTTACAGAACTTTTAATACTATGAAGACTAGAGTATAGTAATAAAACGGGCTCACCACGTTATTTCAACAAAGCGAATTGAACGTTTTCACCCCTCCTTATCCTCCTTCCGTATCATCCCTTCTTCATAACGCGTCTTCATTCTCCCCCTACTTCTATTCCTTTTCGGTCTCCCTGTTACATTCAACAAAAATAAATTGTGTCCTAATTCTTTTTCTATTAGCATAAGACCTCTTTCAGGGTTCGATCGCCGCGTGACGCGATGGGATGATAAGCGGCGCCACATGACCGATACTCCTGCATTGCATGCCGCCACGCCTTTCAGCGGCGAGACTCTATTAGGGGTCGTTTATACTTCCGCCGCGGCGCGGCGAGATGCAATACAGCCATATCGACCAAGCGGCGCCTCGAGGCGTTCAGAGTTTTTCTGCTCGAAATCGTCCAACGGTGCCGCACGCGGCCGCCGCCTAGGTGCTGCCGCGCCGCCCGAGGAAAGCAGGCGGCGCGGCGGCAGCGTGCGATCCGCATTGGCATAGTATGCTTCTTTTGGTGTTATTTCATACACATTCTCAGCTTTGTTCTTCTGATTCATCTCTAAAATTCCTTCCAAGGTCCTGGGCGTTGTTTAGAGTAGGCTGAGTGGTAAAAGTTCTTTTTTTTTTAGCTTTCGAAATCATTTTTCTAATGAGAAATCGTTTTCGAAGACTTTATCCGCATTCGGGTGCTGTGTTATGGTACGAAAATTATGAATGTTTCGTTTGCACAAGAAATCACTCATTACATTCGGCCTTGTGTTATGTCAGAGCTACTCCACGCTGTGTTTAACGTCATTCTGCGACGTCGCCGCGTAAATTCGACGCAGCCCGATTATACGTCCTGGTGGCGCGATTTTTCAAGCGGCGCGCCGAGCCGCTCTGAGGCGGAAGTATAAACGACCTCTTAGTCCCCTAAAGTAGGCCTTACGCTTATAGTTTTTGAAGTTGTTTTTTTGTGTCTTTGACTGTTTATTCATAGCTTACGTGCCTAGGCAAGTGTAATAAGTTTGAATTTGTAAATCAGCTATCCCGCAAGAAAATCAGACAGTTTTTGCTTAATGGCGCGTGTGTTGTGTGCGCCTACACCATGCGAAGTTTATTTGACGCTTGAGTCCCAATGACCGAGGCGTTTGCACGGATTAAGCCCGGTATCACTAATTCTTCACTTGATATCTGAGTGCTCTTCCCCCCAACTAGTTTTGCACCAAAATGTCAACTTGTTTTGATTTCCAAATCCTGTTCCGATTTCCTGAGTTAAAGTACGATTCCTTTTAAACCGTATTGCAAAAAAAAAACCAGGTTGTTCCCTGTATAACACAGAAGATTAAAACTCTTTAAAAACTCTTTATGGCCTGAGATAGTTGTTTCCTAGCAGAACAATAATATCAATGCAGAGGAGAACAAGGTAGAAAAAGTAGAGAAGAGAAAACGAGCGTACTGGTGAGGAAGAGAAAAAATCATGAGGACGCCGTCATTATGGATCGCTCGTGTAATAGCGTGCCCGGGACGCAACCACGGACACATGCCGAGGGCAGGGGACGACGACATTGAGGAGCATGAAGAAGCTGGAGACAAAGAAGAATTTGACCTTCTATGCAAATGGCACAAAGAGGATTTATCTCTTTTTTCCTCGAGTCTTGACCTGAAGTACAAGAATGAATGTGTCCTAAAGAAGGCATGGGACGTTGTTGAAAAAGCTCCCAATGATTAGTCAGGTTTGAGGTTGCCCTACGAGAAGATTCTCCCAGTTGTTCCAGATTATCTGGAGCCGTCAAGAGCAGACGATATCGATAATGGAAACCGTTTTAAGCTTAGGCAGCCCGTTTACGCATTCGACTTCGCATCTTCAGGATATAGTGGACTGATCTGTCTTTATGGCAGCATCCATACGTTGTGAGGGCTCGCGATTGTGCAAAATCAACGGTCATCGTGAGCATACGACTTGCTAGCCGCTATCATGCGGCTCGTCCTCGCGAACTCACGCCCGCTCCAGAAAGGAACCAGGAAGGTTCAAGTCTAATGCTCCATTCCAAAAGCAGAGAGCATCTAACATGTTTCAAAACCCTATAGCCTTCGTTACCCATTATTCCACCACGGCATCACAAACCGTTGAAAATGATTAGTCAACGCGCCGACTCGAGTGATTGATAACCCGGTCAAACATTGCCAATCGAATCTACACGATGCAAGGGGTGTCTTCCCATGTTAATTTGCGTGTGCGGGCATCCTTCAGCGTTTAGGCAGCGTCCATACGTGGGGAGAGCGGGCGCCCCCGCTGTTGTGCGCCTCTCGACGCTCCTCAACGCTGCCTGCAAATTAACTAGGCAAACACCCCTGCCTCGTGTTGATTCGATCGAAAACGTTTGATCAGGTGATCAATCGCTCGAATCGGCGCAACGGCTGAGTATTTCCCACGGTTTTCAACTTCCGTTGTGGGATTATGAAAAACAAGGGGAGTGGTTTTGATACAGGTTTAATTCCACCTGTTTTAGTGATGGAGCAGTAAGCTCGAAACTTGCTGCTTGCTTGGTGATGCTAGCGCAAGCGCGCGAGAACGAGCGGGCGAAGGCGCGCGAGAAGGAGCGCCTGTGAGCGGCTAGCGAATCGTGTGCCCACGATGACCATGGAATTTGCGTAATCGCACGCTCTCGCCACGTATGGACGGAGCCTTAAGAGCGTTGAGTGGCACACAGCAGCGGAAACGCACGCTCTCGTCACGTACGTACGCTGCCTATCACTAATTCTTCACTTCAATTCTGAGTGCCCCCAAACTAGTTTTGCACCAAAATGTCAACTTGTTTGATTTCCCAATTCTATTCCAATTTCCTAAATTAAAGCAAGATTCCTTTAAAACCGTATTGCAAAAAAAAACAGGTTGTTTTCTGTATAACACAAAAGATTAAAACTATTTAACACTTAAGAGACCGCGTGTCCACACTGCGCACCCACGGCTGTTTTGCCCCTCGGACCGCGTGTCCACACTGCGCACCCACGCCATAAAACTTTCAATATTTTTTAGATGTCTATGCCGTGGAGTCTTTCTTAATTACGGATAGGTGTTTTGTAATGTAACCTATTTACACTCACTTTGGTCATGCAATTTGAATGTTTCTAGTAACTTTACAAGCATCTCCGCAAAAGGCACTTTTCGATTTTTCGAGCTTCTTTGACCGAAAAGAAATCGTTCCAAACTTGGCTAATTGTAAGGAGGGTTATCAATTATGCTTGTCAGAAAACTAATGTTCTAGAGTTGATTGTCGAAATAGTAGTGCCACCTATTTGATATAGCTGTAGTAGGTCATCGTTTCAAATTTTGCTGCCTTGACCTCGAGGGTTATTCGAGTTGCTGCACAAGGTTCTGGTGTTTACTTTTCAAGTTCCAATGAAATTTCCTTCGAATGCGGTACATTAGCCATTGGTCAACTTTGTTTAAAATTTCGCTAAATTTCGAGTGAAGGGTAACTTGGGGGAAAGGGGTGAAAACCTAGAAATAGTTGCTTAACATGTTATTGAACTCAAACTATGGGGTGTATTTGGAGGCGCTGAACAATGAAGTAAAGTATATTTCACAGTTTTCTAGAGCTTCCCTTGCGTCTGCCGTTCGTTATCCGTTTGTAAACGCTTCAGGTTTTGGTGCGACTTCGCTCACGTGGTCATTGGGGAGGAGGGGGTGCGTATCATGAATCTGATTCCCATTTGTAGATTTCTGATAAAATTTCTTTCGGTCGCTTCAGACAACTTGGTAGATCAAAGTGTTTGAGTCCGCCAAAAGTTCTACATGAGGTTTATTAGGGCATTACAAAGGAGAAGTCCGTTCATTTTTCAAATTTTCTATACACTGGGGCGGCCTAGCACGGCTCAATCCTAACCGTTAGCTGTAGCCTGAAGAAAATTCGAGAAGTCGAAAAACAAACGCTTGTTTCGTTACCAGCCCTGTGCATGCAAAGCTGAAATAACTTTCAAAATAAAAAAAACAGGTCCGCGAAAAAGCGGTGGATCATTGTTTCCTCCTCATGGCCTCACTCCAGATCTCTGTGGAGCGACATACTCTCAGGTGGAGTGGAATTAGAATACTGGTTGTCTAAGTAAGAAAGCCTGCTCCGATCAAAATGGTTCCCAGCGGACCGTGTGTCCACACATGTCACCCACGGCAACGATTAGCCGTGGAGCGCACCGGTCGGCTGTGGAAATTCGCCGTGGAGCAGGCGGTTTCTTAAGTTTTAAAAACTTTTTATAGCTTCAACTAGTTATTTCCTAGCAGAAAAATAATATCAATGCAGAGGAGAACAAGGTAGATAAAGTAGAGAAGAGAAAACGAGCGTACTGGTGAGGAAGAGAAAAAATCATGAGGACGCCGTCATTATGGATCGCTCGTGTAACAGCGTGCGGGACGCAATCACGGACCCATGCCGAGGGCAGGGGAAGACGACATTGAGGAGCATGAAGAAGTTGGAGACTAGGAAGGATTGGACCTTGTCTGTAAGTGGCACAAGCAGGATTTATCATTTTTTCTCGAGTCTTGACCTGAAGTTCAAGAATGAACGTGATCTAAAGAAGGCATTGGACGTTGTTGAAAGAACTCCCGATGATCAGTCAGGTTTGTAGTTGCCCAACGAGAAGATTCTCCCAGTTTTCTTAGATTATCTAGAGCCGTCAAGAGCAGACGTCGAGAATGGCGATTACGGAGCTATGTACAACTACTTCGACTACTTTTTCAACTTGTGCAGGTGTTTTTTATAGATAGCTGCAGTGAATATTCGAATATTCTGTGAGTATTGTTTTGTAGGGATACCACTATCAGGAAATGGAAAATTTGGATCGATCTGGTAGAGACATTGGAGGATGGTACGAGTTTTTCATATTTTTCTGAACTTCTTGAGTCTATTTTGCAACTCGTACAGTTTCCATCCGGAGTTCTCAATGTTTCAGCATTCAAAGCATTCAAAGACGATCTAGCCAATGTTCTCTGTCATGCCGTTAGTGCAGGGGATGAGCTGCCGGGAAAGGTGGGTCTCCGAGTATTCAGTTTGGCTGTTGTAAGCAAATGATATTGTTGGGGGGCGGCCAAGAGGCACCCAAAAAGGGTTTGCCGCCAGTACCAGTGGGTACGTTTTATTGTGGGGCGGCCGCTAATTGCCCTCCGCCTCTTACAGACAGCAAATCGCCGAAGCCGCAGTCGCGGCGAGAGGTGTCGCGCCGGCGGCGAATCGGGTTGAGCTCCGTTTCGGGCTGCTATCAGGACCAGTGAAGCTGAAATTCGGCAAGTGAGCTTCAGCAGGCCTGAGCTTCATTCTCAAGCTATCATATCTTAACGCTTCCCATTTGAAACTTTGAAAACCTCTTCCGAAATGACAGCGTTTTATTTTCTTACTTTACTGAGCGGCCGAGAGGCTGATTGTACTGATCTGGGACACCAGTTTTGAACTTTCAGCTTCAAGCAGAAGCTGGAACTTGAAAATTTCAATTTTAACTCTGAATACTAAAATTTTCATTTTTCTGGTTTCAAGGCCAGTCTTGAGGTTGGGATGTGTTATTGCCATCCTTTCAGGTTCTGATCTTGTCAGCTTCAAGCAGAAGCTGAAATTTGAAATTCTCAATTTTAACTCTGAATACTAAAATTTTCATTTTTCTGGTTTTAAGGCCAGTCATGAGGTTAGAATGTTTTATTGCGATCCTTTCAGGTTCCGATCTTGTCAGCTTCAAGCAGAAGCTGAAATATGAAATTTTCAAATTTTACTCTGAATACTAAACTTTTCATTTTTCTGGTTTCAAGGCCAGTCTTGAGGTTGGAATGTGTTATTGCGATCCTTTCAGGTTCCGATCTTGTCAGCTTCAAGCAGAAGCTGGAATATGAAAATTTCAAATTTTACTCTGAATACTAAACTTTTCATTTTTCTGGTTTCAAGGCCAGTTTTAAGGTTGGGATGTGTTATTGCGATCCTTTCAGGTTCTGGTTTCGAGATCGTAGGTTATCTAAATCAAATAAAAATCACTGATTCTGAAAATTTGAACTGGTTTTTTTTGAATTTTTGATGCAATCACTCGCTAATTTAAATAATTTGCTCAGAGATTTCATTCGACATTTCGTTTGACCATGGGTTTTCTAAGAGAAAGTTCGTTCAAGAAATTCATGCATTCGGGAATGTAGGAAGCTCATAACGCATACATTCACTGTATCGCAATTTTCAAAATGGGCTGCTCAAGAAATTCATCTATTGAAATGTTCTATCAGACGCTTTTCCATAATTATCCAGGAAAGGTAGAAATGAGCGAAAATGCATTTCGAATTATTTGTTATCCGAAAATTCATAACAATTGGTTTCAAATTTTGTATATGAGCACGAAGAATAAAAAGCCGTTCGTGTGGGGATAAAAAGGATCATTTAAAAAGCCATGTCGGATTATGAAACCTGTCGGCATACGCGATATTGAGTAATTGAATTACGTAGAATGTTTTACACAAAAATAGAGAAGTTACACTCCACAGAGAGTTAAACAAACATAAGTTGGAAATTCCGAGGAACTCAACTACGCAATTGAATAAAGCGAGGATTTCAAGTTCTCTAGAAAATGCTCTGAAATGTATTAGTTCAGTGTGAATATGCAATAATGAAAAAGTTAATTAGCAGAAAAAATATTTGGCGAAATTCGTTTGGAAAGTTCAATTCGGACTCAAAACGAGTCTGTGAAGGGTAGAAATAGAATTACCTCAGGAGCCATAAGATATGGCCCATTGTAGTGTGGATACATAAACTGAGCATTGTTTACCTGCAAAATTTTACTTATCATCTAAATATGGATGAGAAATTTCCATCAATAATGTGTGAGGTATTATACCGCTTGTTGTACAGGGTACTGATGAAAGTTTTGTGCGTACTGGATTGGATAATACTGAAGATTCGGGAAAGGTTGTATTGGGAGCTGTGGAAGGTTTGCTTGTAGAGGGACCTACAAGGGAAATTGTGGAAACATTCTGTGTATGCTCTAATATAGAATCATACTTGATATCGTGGATCATTAGGTAACTGAAAATCGATGAAGTCTCCATAGAAGTAGGCCATAATGACATATAGAGTTTGATCTTCTCCATGGTCTTATATACCTCAAATCACTATGGCCAGGGGATGTACGTGATTGGTTCCCGCTTGCCACAGGGAAACTCTGTTGCTGAGCTGTTAACGTGAACGGGGTCATGGCCCACCCCTGTCGTCGGACAACATTCGATCATCTGCAATCTAGATGATACTACAACCCTGATTTTTTGTAACTTTTAGTGTTAAGGTCGACAATTTCGATAAATTCCTCCAATAAGCTATCCATAAATTAAGGTGAAGTTTATTACTTAGGGCTGAAATGCTCGTAGTTTAACAGTAACGCGTTCCTACCGTTTGTCAATGCGTTGTGAGACACTCAATTGTTGAAAACCGGCATAAATAATGTTATTTATACTGGCACGTAGTAATACTCATGTCTATAAGAAATACACCTCAACTATATAGTCGTCAGTCACCCTCTACTCTCTCGTCTCCTCGTGACATCGTAGAAACGTAGGCAGTCCTAGAGTATCATCGCACAGGTGCACTGCAGGTAATTAGTCCATAAACGTTGCACAAGGTCGACCTCGTTTGTTTGCTAGTTCACTACAAACACTATTCGAAGACTAGTAACTATTAATAATATACTAAGTTCTGTTCTAAGATATGATCCATAATAAATTCAGCTTCTGCTTGAAACTGACAAGATCGGAACCTGAAAGAATTGCATTAACACATTCCAACCTCAATACTGGCCTTGAAAGAAGAAAAAATGAAAATTTTAGTATTCAGAGTTAAATTTGAAAATTTCATATTTCAGCTTCTCCTTGAAGCTGACAAGATCGGAACCTGAAAGGATCACAATAACACATTCCAACCTCATGACTGGCCTTGAAACCAGAAAATTGAAAATTTTAGTATTCAGAGTTAAATTTGAAAATTTCATATTTCAGCTTCTCCTTGAAGCTGACAAGATCGGAACCTGAAAGGATCACAATAACACATTCCAACCTCAAGACTGGCCTTAAAATCAGAAAAATGAAAATTTTAGTATTCAGAGTTAAATTTGAAAATTTCATATTTCAGCTTCTCCTTGAAGCTGACAAGATCGGAACCTGAAAGGATCACAATAACACATTCCAACCTCAAGACTGGCCTTAAAATCAGAAAAATGAAAATTTTAGTATTCAGAGTTAAATTTGAAAATTTCATATTTCAGCTTCTCCTTGAAGCTGACAAGATCGGAACCTGAAAGGATCACAATAACACATTCCAACCTCAAGACTGGCCTTAAAATCAGAAAAATGAAAATTTTAGTATTCAGAGTTAAATTTGAAAATTTCATATTTCAGCTTCTCCTTGAAGCTGACAAGATCGGAACCTGAAAGGATCACAATAACACATTCCAACCTCAAGACTGGCCTTAAAATCAGAAAAATGAAAATTTTAGTATTCAGAGTTAAATTTGAAAATTTCATATTTCAGCTTCTCCTTGAAGCTGACAAGATCGGAACCTGAAAGGATCACAATAACACATTCCAACCTCAAGACTGGCCTTAAAACCAGAAAAATGAAAATTTTAGTATTCAGAGTTAAATTTGAAAATTTCATATTTCAGCTTCTCCTTGAACTGACATGATCAGAACCTGAAAGGATCGCAATTACACATTCCAACCTCAAGACTGGCCTTAAAACCAGAAAAATGAAAATTTTAGTATTCAGAGTTAAATTTGAAAATTTCATATTTCAGCTTCTCCTTGAAGCTGACAAGATCGGAACCTGAAAGGATCGCAATAACACATTCCAACCTCATGACTGGCCTTAAAACCAGAAAATTGAAAATTTTAGTATTCAGAGTTAAATTTGAAAATTTCATATTTCAGCTTCTCCTTGAAGCTGAAAGTTCAAAACTGGTGTCCCAGATCAGTACAATCAGCCTCTCGGCCGCTTAGTAAAGTAAGAAAATAAAACGCTGTCATTTCGGAAGAGGTTTTCAAAGTTTCAAATGGGAAGCGTTAAGATATGATAGCTTGAGAATGGAGCTCAGGCCTGCTGAAGTTCAATTGCCGAATTTCAGCTTCACTGGTCCTGATAGCAGCCCGAAACGGAGCTCAACCCGATTCGCCGCCGGCGCGACACCTCTCGCCGCGACTGCGGCGTCGGCCATTTGCTGTGTGTGAGAGGCGGAGGGCAATTAGCGGCCGCCCCGCCATAAAACGTACCCACTGGTGCTGGCGGCAAACCCTTTTTGGGTGCCTCTTGGTACGGACCCGATATTGTTTGGTCGACTGGCGTACGGTTGTGTCCAGACAATAGCGTCGTGCGGGTTGGGGACGTTCATAGCCTCTGAGAGAATCCCCCGCGATCGTTCACGAATAGAATCCCCTCGGTTTCTGGTATGGGCCGAGAGGATACTACCATGGGGCTATCGCGCAACGATCGCGAGATTCTGCCAGTCTAAAAGCGAGAGCGTACCGCGTTCGTTCATCGATGCTCCCACGATGCTCTATAGCGGAACCGCGAAGAATCGAGCTTGGGCCTATCACGGAGCGATCGCGAGATTCTACCAGCTTCAAACTGAGGGCAAATCGCGTCTATACATTGATCTATTCGGGGTGTTACGTCGCCGAACCGCGATGAACCGAGCCCGGGACTATCGCGGGACGGGCGCGAGATCCTGCCAGTCTCCACCCCTGATCGTACCGAATCCATGCCCTCTCGATGTTTCACCCGAGCGAGTGTTGCCTACCAGGTCTTCACGAAGCTATAAGGTATTGCCCTCGCCGTATTCCGTGCTGCTTTACAAATCTGCACATCATGAGAGCGCGGGACCGAGGGGAGACGAACACGATACCATCGCGGATCGCGAGTGCACCACGGTACTAGCGCGGTAAACCTCTGAACGATCGCGGTACCATCACGGTACGAGGACGAGAATGTCAACGGATGAGTCAGTTGGGTAACTATCGCGGTAGGAACGCGGATCGCGGGACTAGGGGGACACGAACACGGTACTATCGCGGATCGCGGGAGCATCAAGGTGCTAGCACGGAAGATTCTCTCAGAGGCCTCGCCGGATTGTCCGTGGGTGCACGACGGGATGATCGCGATGAATGGAGAGCTGTTTCTTCAGGATGCACCGCCCAGGCCCTAAGAACATTCACTTCCGCTTTGACGATGACCTGCTTCTGTCCGGTATTTTTATGGTACGTAAGCGGTGCGGTGGATTGAGCACAATACCGAGCAGTTTGGGAAAACAAGCAGCGGATTAGCCATCATCATCCCTTTCAGCAATCAGATAGGCGCTGTGCTCAGCTGGATTTGTTGTGAGTACTGGTACTGATGACATGGAAGCGGTCTGCGCTAAGCATCTTTTTGTCGAGGAAGCTCTTCATTGTGGTCGGGTACTCGCTGACCTTGGTGGCGGCAACCTGTGGGTCACGGTTCCGACACTTGATTATCATATCATCGGCATAAGCAACAACCTTGATGTCCTGGGGGAGGTGCGGGCATATTTTCGAAGTACAGACTAAAGAGTACAGGTGATAAAACGCCGCCTCGCGGGACTCGGGCGGCAATAGGAATACTGCTGGAGACGTAATCTAGAACATAACAATTGCTCGTCGCCCCCTTTTTAAATAAAAAGTTCGTAACTGTTTCGCTTCTCTACAAAAGGGTTATGATTTGGCCTTGAAGAAATTGTGAATATCTCGTAAACGAAGTGAAATACTTCTTGTGTATGATTTGGCACTCTGAGGAAACGCTAAAAAGTCAGTGACATGATGGACCATTGATTTGGCCGCGCACTTGTTTAATAAACAGCAAAAATTGAGATTAGCATTAAAAAAACAATCCACAACCGATTACTGGGCACCCACTTATCTTTGGGTGGCCGCAATTAGTCTTAAATTCGTTATTTCATGTTTCTCATACAAATGTGGTTCATTACTTATCCGCTAGCGAACATATAGACATGAAGAAACCAGTAATGTTCGAGATTATGTGTTCCTGAATGTTTGGTGAAAGCCAAAACTTTATTCTTAGCTTTGCAAAATTAAGTTGTAAATATTAGCTTGATGGGAGAAAATACAGGTGTGATTTGTGTTTTCAATACTACACTTAATTTTTGCTGTTTATTAAACAAGTGCACGGCCAAGTCATTGGTCCATCATTTCACTGACTTTTTAATGTTTCCTCCGAGTGCAAGATCATACACAAGAAGTATTTCACTTCTTTGAGGCATCGTCCATACGTGGCGAGAGCGTGCGATTACGCAAAATCGATGCCCGTCAAGGGCACACATTTGCTTGCCGTTCACGCACGCTCCCTCTCGCGCGCTTACGCCCGCTCGCTCTCGTGCGCTTTCGCCAGCTCAAAGAAGGAAGTAGACGGTTTCGAGCTTATTGCTCAACCCCTAAAGTATAAGGAATTTAACCTGTCGTAAAACTATTGCCCTTATTCTCCATAATCCCACCAAGGAAGTCGAAAACGAGGGTAAATCAACGGCCGTTGCGCCGATTCGAGCGATTGATCACCCGGTCAAAGATTGTCAATCGAATCAAAACGAGGTGGGGGTGTTTGCCAGTGCATAATTGCGAGCAAGCGCTACTCCAGCGTTCTCAGAACTTTCCAGCCTAGCTATTTCCGCCTTATAAAGTTTGTAGTCTGATAGCATCATGCTACATACCATAAAGACGCAAATACCTAGAACTAAAGACGCATGTATCATTCCTCAAAGACGCATGTAACAAACGCTGAACACGCAGGCGCCTTACATTAAAGGCGCATGAATCATTCCCCAAAGACGTACGTAACAAACGCTTAACACGCAGGCGCCTTACATCAAAGGCGCATGGATTCTTCCTCAAAGATGCATGTAGCAAACGCTGAACACGCAGGCGCCTTACTCTACGTTTGCGTGCCCAATACACTATGGATATCAGAGCCCTCGCCAGGGCGGCGGTTGTGGACTCGGGAGAGACCAATGAACTATTTATTCCAAATGACAGCGACTTGCCCTTATGAGGCGCGCCGTACATCGCGTGAGTTCGCAATCGATGTTCAACATGTGCATGACGATAACTACGGCAACGGCCCAATCTTCGTGGGCAAAAACACTAATTATTTTCATATTTGACTACGACAAGTGCATTAATGGATAGCTTAAGGTTCCTACGTTCTTGTAGTTAACAAATAAAAGAACAAAACAATATGACATTGAGATTATTACTGATTATTATTAAATAACTATGAGATTTAACCTTCCTCAGGAAGATTGTTTCATACCTCGAGCTCGCAGATACCTTACTGCAGAGAAACGTTGTTACTGCAATACTGGCCATTACTTTGGCGTTTTTGGCCCAAAAAACGCTAGAAAGCATTTTTCGCTCTTTTTCCATAACTCTGTTCAAAAGGGTCCATTTGGGAATCTAACAAGATATTGGGAATCAGCATCGTGTGCTCTTTCTCTGGAATACCACATGGCTCCCTCTTAAACAAGATATGTATGCAAAATTAGACAAGAAACAATCAACCCGAATCGCGATTTCGCAATCAAGGCATTTATGAGCGAATGTGTCCATGCTGTTACGCCTAAATGCTTTGTACAAAGTATGCCAAATAGTGCAAATGCTAAAAGAGAGTACTCTCGATCCTGATTCCAAATATTTCTTCGGATTCTCAAATTGACCATCATGAACAGAGTTAAGGCAAAAGGGCGCCGGAAAACGCAAAAATTATGGCCTCATAGTGCTTTTCTAGACCCGTTTCTGTACGTTTTTAACTCTAATGCGGCAGTGAGCTACCGATTGTTTTAATTTTCGACGAAATTAGGGAGACGATATTCACCGTGGACACGTAACTGTGCGTAACTGAATTTCGTATTTTCGTGAAGCGCGAATCGTAATTTAGCGAAAATGCGGAATTTATAGTGGACCTATACTTTTGCACTGCGCTCTATACCAGAAAGAATCAGGTTGCCTATGTAAGTTCAAACCGAATTTCAGGGCGTAAAATTGCGGATCGCACGAATTTCTATGTAATATGTGGATTTTGAGTTTTAGATTTGACGCCGACAAAGCGTTAAGGTACGCGCGGACGAGTATACTCGTCGTCTACATACAGCTCCGCGGTTTCCTTATTTTTCACGAACACCGCAAATACTTGAGAAGCCCAGGATGTGTGAAAGTCATGTCTAGGATCAATGTCCCGACTTCAGTAAGCACAAGACAGCAGTCGTACGCTACCGCCTTGTTTTGAAATATAGTTCGTAGAATCACGAACAAAATGAAAATCTGAGAAAGTTTCCTTATCAGCAAAACACATGAACTTATCGGGGAAAGGTGAAATGTAGTGGTTATCGACGAGAAATCAATCAGTTGTGAAAGACGCACTCGTCATAAACAATTTGAGTAGCTTTCTTGCGTCTAAACGGTTTGTTACTTGCGTCTTTGTGGTCTCTTCCGAAAGACGCACTTACCATACACGCCCCCTCGTATGTTACTTGCGTGTTTTCATACGTGCAAGTGACAAGAAATGACGTTTTCGACCCTGTAAAGACGCATGTAACAAGGAATTGGGCTAATTAGACGCAACAACCTAGGCTGGAAAGTTCTGAGTTGGAGAGCAGTGAAAGGCGCACAACAGCGGGATCGCGCTCTCTCGCCACGTATGGACGCTGCCTTAACGAGATTCTCACAATTTCTTCATGGCCAAATCATAACCCTTTTGTAGCGAAGCAAAACAGTTACAAGTTTCATTTTATTTTAGCAAAGGTTCTCTTTGAGAATAAAGCAAAGAGGTCGTTAATGATCGGTATGAAACTAGTGAAGGGGGGGGGGCATTCAGGATTCAGTTGGAGAATGAATATACCGCTTTCAGAAATCGAAGTATGAAGTCTCTACGAAAACAATGACTGATTGCGCTATCAGGCATATGGTATCAGCACAAATTTTCGTTTTAATAGACGAATCATTCTATTTTCGCGTGTGCCCACCCCCCCCCCCCCTAACTATGATACAATACCCGCGCTAAGTTTTGTAAAAGCGGGGAGCATCCGGCAAACTTGGCAAAAAAGCGTCCGATGCTTGTGACTTTTTTGAATGAAGACTTTTTTGAATTCTGAAAACGCCATCATATTCACAGATCGAATTCCTACTTTATTATGTGACTTGCATGTCAAAACCCCCTGAAATCGCTTTGTTTTTTAAGGAAATATTTTTGCAATCGTTTCGCAAAAACGTCGCGCGCGGCGAATGCGGCGAAACTTTGAGCAGTATTTGTACAAGTAATGGGAGAGCAATCTGCATGCTTTTTTCATAAATTAGGTGCAAGTGAGAGAATCTCGAGGTTTGTGTTGGTTGAGTTTTTGAAATCCTTTATTAAAGACGCTTGACAACTACCTGAAAATCGGATTTGTTGCGAAAACCTGGACTCTTAGATGAGAGATTTCGAAAATTCAACCAACACGAACTCTGAGATTATCTCACCTGCACCTAATTTCTTAAGAAAGCATACAAATCGCTCTTCCAGTACTTGTACCAATACTGTTCAAAGTTTCGCCGCACCTCGCCGCGCGCGACGTTCTTGAAAAACTATCGCAAAAACTATTTCCTTAAAAAACAAAGTGATTTTGGGGAGCTTTGGCTAACAAGTCACATAATAAAGTAGGAGATTGATCTGTGAATATGATGGCGTTTTCAGAATTCAAAAAAGTCTTCATTCAAAAAAGTTACATGCATCGGACGCTTTTTTGCCAAGTTTGCCAGATGCTCCCCGTTTTTACAAAACTTAGCGCGAGTATTGTAGTTTCAAGCCTTATTATCTTCCGGTTGTTATCTTCCGTAATCTACCGGAAACCTGAAAACGGAGTTCATAATTGTGTTCAGCGCCTCAAATTAAATTCACGATGGGCGGACTATATAATCGAATTTTACGCCTGAGGTCTGACTGTGCCTTTAAAAAGCGACCTGCGCACTCCCAGTGCGGTCCCATGCATAGGTTCGTTGGGGGTGGGGACAGCGGTCCGAGAGGTGAAGGTTGTTTAGGATACCTGAGTGGAGAATGGTGAAGGTCCTCTATATATAGACTGGCAACTTCAAAATTTGACGTTTTCTAATCCTCTTTTTCTTGCATTCCATGTATTTTTATTTTAATCATTAAATTTGAAACATTTTTTCCGCTAGATGACCGCTTTTAGAAATTCACTGTTCTTAATGAAATGATCTGCCTAGGTCATGAAAAATTTCCTTTGTGCTGTCTTGGATTCAAAATTTTTCTAATCGATTTTTGAAAAACTACCTGTTCTTTGCTCATAACATTTTTGCCCTTTGAGATGGATCTTTGAACGGAGCTATTTTCAAAAACTTAATGAAATTTCGCGTCGAATGATTTTTTCAATTTGAGAAAAATCCGTGTCCAAGCTCTCAGCCAAAAATTTTTTCTCAATTTATGAAATAACGTTCCTTTCACCAGAAGCAATCAGTTTTTCATTCATAACTTTTTTACCCTAGATTTTTCAATTTATGAAATAACGTTCCTTTACCAAAAACAATAAGTTTTTCATTCATAACTTTTTTACCCTAGAAGATAGCCCTTTGGTGAGGGTTGTTTTTGGAGTCCACATGAATTTCTGCATCGAATAGCGTTTTCAGTTTCGAAAAATACGTTCCCGCTCTTCCAGCCGATTTCAGTTTATAAAGTGCATTTTTTCGCCTGAAATTATCGGTTTTTCGCTCATCACTTTTTTTGCTTTGAGATAGACCTTTGATGAAGTTTGTTTGCGGAATCTCGATGGAATTCTGCGTCGACTAGTGTTTCCAGTTTGGAAAAATATTTTCTCGACCCTTCAGCCTAATAATTTTTACGAAACACCGGTTTTCCGCCTATAACTTTTAATCGTTAACGATAGGGTCTTGCTGAAGGCTGTTTTCGAAATCTTCGGAAAATTCTGCGTCAAATGATATATCGGGCTCCTAATTTCGCGTGCCCCATAAGCCTGCCAGGCCGGTGGAGCCGAGCTCAGTAGTTATCTCCATAGGGTGCTCTCGCCTCTATGGTTTAAATGAGAGACGCAGAGTTCTACTGGAGCCAACAACGGGGCTCGGCTCCGCCGACCTGGCTGGCTCATGTACCAAGCAAAGTGAGGAAACCGATATATCGTTCCACGCAGAATTTCTCGTAGTTTTCGAAAACAACCTCCACCAGAGGTATAACTCTAAGCACAAAAAAGTTATGGATGAAAAACCGATAATTTCAGGCGAAAAAAATGCACTTTCTAAACTTAATTTGGCTGGTATAAGGGGAACGTATTTTTCCAAACTGGAAACGCTATTCGATGCAAAATTTTATGAGAATTCCGAAAACAACCTTCACCAAAGATATATATTCCAGGGTAAAAAAGTTATGGACGAAAAACTGATTGCTTTTGTTGAAAGAAACGTTACTTCATAAATTGAAATCGGCTGGAAAAAGGGGAACGTAATTTTTGAAACTGAAAACGCCATTCGATGCAGACTTTTAGGGGGACTCCGAAAACTACCTTCACCAAGGTCTATCTCGAAGCTCAAAAAAGTTATGGACGAACAACCGGCAGTGGCACTCACCCAATCTTGGAAATGACCTGCATGAGTGTTGCATGACTTTCACTCTTTTTTGGGGCGTTTCACCGGTTTTTAGAAGGGTGGGGGTTCGCCCCTTCACTTATCCAGAGGTGAAGGTTGGTGGAGTACATGGCTCCACCCAACGAAGCTATGCACTTATCAAGGCGTTCTGCATACACCTAAAGGGGTTCCGTACACTTCCCTTGGCGTCTCGCGTACTCCTGAAACCCTACTACCGTCTTAAAGAGGTCTTAATCTTGGGCGAAAGCTTATCATCAACTGTATTGATTGTCGTTAGTTCATTTCTACGGATGAGTGAGCGTTGGACGGTTTATAATAACATGTTTACACGTCAACTTTCAAGTTCCGGCAAAATTGAGCTTTCGACTTCAAAATTGAATAGGAGCGAGCCTTCTGCTCAAAAATGAGCTTCTCAGCTCATTTCTAAGTGTTCCAACAAGACCGTGAACACTGTCTGAAAAAATGAAGATGAAATTTTTTTTATCAAAATCGAGTGGTTTTCCCGGTTTTTCTTAAACTTCAGGAAACCATTCGAAACCATATTTTGGTGGTTATACCAGCTTTTTACGCTCTTTTCAATCGAATAGAAACTGTTTTTCGAAGCTGCTCAGAACACTGATAGTATTCGATATTGCGTGATGATTAGAATTTCCCAAACAAATGACTCATAGCCATCAACAATCAACACCCGTTGCCGCATTCTGTGCAGCAGGCCAAAAAATCGACATTTTTGATTGGTGATAATCGATAATGTCTGATGAGTAAAATTCCCCAACCAAGAGACCCACACTAATCAACAATCACCGCCACGAGCCGCATTTTCTGCAATAAGCTCTAAAATCGATAATCTTGACTATCGATCGATGACGAGTCATGAGTACGAATTCTGACAAGTTGTACGAGTACGAATTCTGACAGTATTTACCTGAACGACCTGTGTTAGTTGGCTGCAGATCCACCCACACACCCTGGTTTCCACAGCCTTAGCATGTCAATGCAGATATCGTGCTTCACGGCCAATTTAGTATGTAAATCCACGATTTGGAGTGGTATGGGAGTGACCTGCATCCATTTCTAGCCTCTTGTCCAAAAATGAGCTTCCTAGCTCAATTTAAAGTGTACCAACAAGATCGTGAACGTCAACTGAAAAAAAGGAGATTAACATCATAACTTGGCGGGTTCTTCAATTTTTCTCGAATATCACCGAACCATTTTAAACCATTTTTGGGTGTTTACCTCAGTTTTTACGCTCTTTTCAATAGAAAAAAAAAGATTTTCCCAAATCTTTTTAGAACGTTGATTTCGGATTCGCGGGTTTGCGCACGTGCAGTTTAAAACCAAATCAGATCGCTTCGCGCGCACCACACAGTTCAGCGCTTTTGCCACGGTGCAATAAAGGACCGTAATCAGTTGCTCAATATAACTTTCAGGTTGACAGTGGTAAAAGCCTTGGCCAGAACATCGTTGGGATTACATCCATTGCAATTTGAGGCGGATAGCAGACAGTGACGAGGCCGAGAGGCCGTTCAGGGGCAGCCGCAGATTTGCCATCCGCTGCTTTTCCTTTTGTGACAAAATCCAGTAGTAGTCGTGGACCAGTTTGAAGGCGTTTACACGCTGGACTGATTTCGGGCAGGTGTCGGTCGGATTGCTGGGGGGGGGGATGGTGCAGTTAAGAACGCCTTTGGCTCTAGGTTCGCCAAAGTTGCTTCCAGGTTGTAGGCCATTTACACAGAATGGATGAGTTAGTCCGTCTTTTGCAATCTGATTTCTAGTCGGGACCGCTTCGCTTCAGTGAATTTTTTAGCAGTTTGTAATATAAGTCTGTTCCACTAAAGTGAAGCAGTCCTGAGTGGGAATCGGTTTGCAGAGATTTGCAAAAGATTGGTTATTTCTTCCATTTCATATCATGTTTATTGCCAATAACTGCATTGAGTGCTGATAAGCAATTCATCGACTGATACGATCAGTCGATGAATTGCTAATCAGCGCTCAGCGGGGAAAAAGCAACTCAAAATTCGCAACCCAGCTTCCTCATTCGGTGCAAAAACTATTCAAAGCGGCTCAAGTCAGGAGTGGCAGAAAGTTTCTCATATGTTGGGCTTTGTAGACTTCACTATTACGTCAGGCCTATATTACTGCTTACCGTGCTACTACATATCAAGCACGTAACTGGACAACCATTCCGGGGCGAGTTCTGTTATTCAAGAATCTTTTCAAACTGGTACGCCCCTCGGGCGATTGCCTGATAAGGAGACGAGCAGATAAGCGAGTCGCAGTGAAATTGCCCTTTGATAACAGAACCCTGATATTGCTCTGATGGACTTCTTAAAGGCAGTGTTCACGATGGAAATCGTTTTTCTGTTTTTCCGCCTATCTTGAAAACGGCTCCATGTTGATTCCAATGATGTCTCTCTAATCGTACAAGACCTTCTGGAAATGGAGTTATGGTCCCTCAAAAATTGAGCTAAGGAAACGTGGTGGACGGGTTGTCCGAGGCTTGTAACTTCCGTCTTTTGCAGCCGATCTATGCGAGCTGACCTGAGTAAAGAGAGAAGTTGAGAATGAATGGAAGAACGGGGCTATTGGTCGGAAATCATCGCTCATCTCACAATCTCGAGCATTCATTTATTCACGTCGGTGGGCGTGGAAAGTGCATCTAGGTGTGACGAGCTGATGGGTGTCCAACTTTGGGGCCGTTCTAAGCTTATTTTTCTTAGTTTTTTCAACGATAGGGTTGTGCAAGGCCCCGCAGCTGCCGATCTCCACCAAAAATCAGACATGGTTTTTATCGTGAACACTGCTTTTAAGCCACGCAGTTTCTGCACGCGATTGGGTGAGGTGAGGTGGAGAAAAGAACGAGCAAGTCATAAAAAAACAGTCCTACAGTACCGAGCAATTTTTTTTGCAAAGAAAGCGTTTTGCGGCGTTCTTTGCGCTCACAAAGCGCCGCAACGCCATAACTTGCTTCAAAGTGGTCCAATTTCAAATTTGAAGTCATTTCTGGATCGCTTTCATTTAGTCCTATACGATAGTGTTCCAAACGGATAGATTGAACTGCGGAAATTCATTGAAATTTGCATATTTGCACATCTAAACCCCTCATTATGAACTGATCATACGGTCATGATAGCAGAAATCTGTCTTGTTTTGACCTGCGGTCGATTTGAATTTCAGAAAGAAATACACATTTTCAACAAAATGCCGGAGTTGAAAGGGCTTTCTACACACACCATTACATTTGCCTCACTGAGAGGAACACGAAAACTATCTGAAAAACTCATTTCGTCAACTTCGAAATGAGTTATAGCGATGCGGCGCTTTGTGAGCGCAAAAAACGCCGCAGTACGCTTTTTTGCAAAAAATATGCTCGGTACTGTAGAGCAGAACATGGTAGAATACGAGACGAGTATGGATCATATACGAAGAGTCTTGCTGATGTACTGCTGAAATCCAGATGAGTTTCGATATTTGAAAGCGTCAGCATCTAAATTATTCCATGGCGTCGCTTGTCTAGAAAGAAAAGAATGTTGATACGATATAGCTTTAGGCATGTCAGGTGAAATTCTGAAAGCATGACCTCTAGTAAGGTGAACGAATGAGGAGAGACCGAATAAGTCACGGAGTGATAGGTCTAGTCCGGGTGTAGTTAATTTGAACATTGGAGCCAAATCCGCCACCTTTCTCCGACTGCAAAGTGTCAACGCTCCCAGTTTCTTCAGCCAGGGCCACCCTTCTCCGACTGCAAAGTGTCAACGCTCCCAGTTTCTTTAGCCTGGGCCACCTTTCTCCGACTGCAAAGTGTCAACGCTCCCAGTTTCTGCAGCCTGGGCCACCTTTCTCCGACTGCAAAGTGTCAACGCTCCCAGTTTCTGCAGCCTGGGCCACCTTTCTCCGACTGCAAAGTGTCAACGCTCCCAGTTTCTGCAGCTTGGGCCACCTTTCTCCGACTGCAAAGTGTCAACGCTCCTAGATTCTTCAGTCATTCGTAAGAAAGTCGAAACGTTTCCTGACGAGCGAAACATCGACTTTTGAACATCCTCAAATTCATCAATTAAGGAAACTTTATAGGACGACTATATAAGAGAGCAATATTCTACTACTCAGGCAGACCATCGCTCCGAGCGATACCGGAAAGCTACTAAAGCGGCGCTGCCTCTCCGCTCCGAGCGAAAATTACCCATCTACTCGGGCCACAGCAGCCGCTCTCCGGGCCACAGCAGTATCGCTCGGCCTCGAAAGGCCAACTACCCTTCTACACGAGGCGAGCCTCCTTTTATACCTGCAGGATTGGTTGTTCTTTGAGTGATAACGTGGCTCTCACGTTATCACTCAAAGAACAACCAATCCCGCGTCTCTCTATCTCTGGCGATGGCACCGCTGTGGCCCCGAGAGCGACCGGAGAGCGACCGAGGGGCGAACTGGCACCGGACAGGGACCGCGGTGCCAGTTGGCCCCTCGGCCGCTTTCCGGGCGATGACGTCATAATTGGGAGGAGCCGGTCCCGCTCGGAGCGATGGTTTGCCTGAGTATGGGTCTGACATACGCAACGAAAAGCTTCAAGAGCAGGTGGGGGTTACGACTGCCAAGCACATGAAATCTGACATAGCTTCCGCTCGAGCGACTAAATTGAAAGTGTAGACCTTATAATTGATGTTGCTATCGTAAGACATGCCTAGATCACGAACACTATCACTTTTCTTCAAGGCTGTTCCGTCCAGAGTGAATTCTACCTCAGCGTGGTTTTTCTCGAAAGTAATCACAACGGTCCTTCCATTGCCGTTTACTACTTCAAGACGAATATTGAGCCGAATAAGCGATCTGATTGCCATACTCAAGCAAAAAATCAGCTCGGCATACAGACTTTTCCAGGATCATCTGAGGTCGACTGGCGACCCGTCAGGCTTTTGGATTGACCACAAGTGGTCTTACTGAGTGCTATTGGTTGTAAAATCTCTGGCTCCCCTTCGAGTGCGGCACGCGATCAGCAATAGTTGGTTGCGATGCTCCCTGTCATGCAAGCGCAGTCAGCTCAGGTAGGCTGAGAGCACACTCGGTCCACAAAGCGACTCTTTGGCCGGAATCATACTACTCGCAAACAATGACAGTGCATAGCAAGGATATTAATTTTCGGTCGATATTGGTGTTGAAAATTGCGTCGCGTCGCTCGTCGCTAGAAGTATAATCCTAGCCTATCTGAGCATCAGAACCTTAGATACTCGCGGCTTAGTAAGGCAGCACGGGGGGATTACTAACGCAGTCACTCGTCGAGGTGTAAGCCCTTTTTTCCCCTACTGCTGCCAAGGGCAGCACGTTGCATCCTTTTGCTCCGCTCAGTGCCCCAACTGCTGCTCGTATATTGGCCCCACGTGCCGCTACATTCGCCCCAACTGCTCCAGTCGTCTCCCCAATTCCTGCTTCCCATTGTGGCCCCAACTGCTGCTCCTTTATGTGGCCCCAACTGCTGCTCTTCTCTCCTCAACTGCCGCTACTCATGTTGGCCCCAACTGCTGCTCTTTATTCAGTTTTTTGGGAAGGTACGTTCGCACCCGGAACCGCTCTAGGGAGGTCATTCTAGCTGCCATCGGCATCCGAGACATGATTTTCCCCACGGTCTCCGGATGCGCGATCACCCTCCCCCTCAGAGCCGTAGGGCCCATCCCCTCAGCTACCAAAAAATGTCCTTCGACTTCCGAGTGATCCTTCAGAGGTGACTTGAAGTCACCATTCAGGACTGGCCTCGAAATGCCGAGTGAGCATTTGGTGTGATGGAGCGCCTTTTATATCCTTCGGTTTGCTTACTCCGAGCATGATACTGATACCAGAAGTATCTTGATTCTGAACAAGTTCTCGAAATGTTCTCTTCAATTAGTTCTGCCTGAGCACGCATGTATGGTCAAAGGCCGGGATCATACTTCCAGCGACGAGCGACGCGACGCAATGTTCACCATCAATATCGACCGGAAATCGATATGTCTGCCATGCATTATCGCCGTCGCTGGTTGAGGAGAGTATGATCCCGGCCTAAGACGGAAATGTCAGTCTTGGTCACTGGTGGTAGGTGCGCCGGGTACGAGTCTCCAGTGATCACGAGGAGACAGATTTTGTCGCATCACAGGGAAGTTCAGGATGCAGTGTATAATGGCTTCACAATTCGAACCAAGGACCTAATACCGACGACATCTTCCACACTCCTCGTATAGTCTTGCTCGGTCTGCATGATCTCCTTCAACACATCAGTGTCAGAGCTTTGCTTGCTCTGCAAGGCTTCCTGCTGAAGTCCTGCACAACTTACTACCAAAGTCTTGCTTTTTCTGTTTGACGGCCCGTGCCCAATGTCCTGCGCACAAGGTTCAGAGACATGCCCGCTCGGCACGTTGTTTTGCACGTTCAAAACAACGTCCATCCAGTTCCGATTCGGTCCTGCACACTCTTGTTCGGGTCCTTTCCAGTACTTCTCTAAAACCCAGCTCAGCGTTCTACGTCTTGTACAGTCCTGCCTGAGTCCTGCATATACCCTCTGAGCGCAGACTCATTGACGACATGCAAAACTGGTCGAGATATTTTCCAAGATTGAAAAATTTTCGAGAAATAGTCGAGAATTTAGCTGAATACAAGCAGGTCTGGATTCTAGAGCAGCCGTCCGGAATTTTCCGAGAATTCCCAACGAAACTAGAATAAATTTCTTAGCTTGTGGCAAAATGTCCTGAATTCTGCAGCACTTCTGCAGCATTTCTCGACAAAACACGATTTTCCCGAAGTCTCGACAACTTCTCCCACAATTTGGAACGAATTTTGGATTCTCGACCTATTCAGGAAAAGTTTTCGGCGTATTCAGCACAACTGCTTTTATCTGAGTAGGGAGTATGGCATCTGCATAGAACTTTCCATGCTCATGAATATGGTCGTAGTTACCCTAGGTACCACTTTTAGCAATGTTACCACACGGTTCCGGCCACAACACAGAGCAGCAGCTGAGGCGACGAATGGAGGAGACGGGCAGCACGTCCTCCTCGAGCAGCAGCTCGTCCCCTTGTGCGGCCCTCGCTATTCTCGTAGAGGCTAGAGCCAATTGTGCGAGAGTCTTTACAGCCACACATTCGTCTGAGATGAAGATCGAGCGACTGCTTTAATTCCATACACCTTGCCTGGGAGAAAAAAGAGAATTGGTGAAATGGCATACAGCTAATCAGATGTGTATATGTGCATGCTCAAAACAAAGAAATCCCCATGCTGATTGTAAATATGCTCTTAGCTGTCTATATGGACCACTTTGAGCATTGTTACCACACTATGGTGGCCACAAAAAAAGAGCAGCAACTGAGGCGAGAAATGGGGAACGAGGGCAGCACGTGCTGCTCGAGCAGCAGCTCTTCCCTCGTGCTGCCCTCGCTATTCTCGTCGAGGTGAAAGCCTATTGTGCTTCATCACAGCCTCGCGATCCTCTGAGACCATTTCTTTCTGTCTTTTATCAAGTTGTCCTGAGTTTTTTTTTTCGCGAAACATTCCTGTAAAATAGGTCATCTAGACTGGACTTGACCTATCCGCGACGCGACACAGCTTTTGTCGTCCATCTAATTCAGAACGGATATGCTTGAAATCCAGTGTCGCGGTCGCGAGTTGTGGAAAATGTATCTATCGCAGCTGGAGTCCCACAGGGCGGTGTCCTATCGCCAGCCCTTTTCAGTCTGTACCTCGACGATATGCCCGAATCGCCACAGGATATCAAGGTTCTCGCGTATCCCGATGACATAACAATCATGTGCCGAGATCGGAACACACAAATCGCCGACAACAAGAGTACCTGATCATTCTGAAGAGCTTTTTCGACGAGAAGATGCCAAAGATCTCCGCATCTAAATCAACGGTGTCCGTCCTCACAACGGACCCATCCGAGCACAGAGCTCGTCCGGATGTATAGTGAGATGAAGACCGTCTCCCTGCTGCTCGACTTTTAAAACTGCTCAGTCTTGTGCTTGATCCGTCGCTCAAGTTTCATGAGGTTCCGTCTATAGCAGACGACCAGCGGCAAAGCGTCAAGGCGTCGGAGTGCAAGCGCCAGCGCTCAAACGCTGGTGCATGACGCTCTACGGCTGGCGCATTCAACGTGCCCGAGGACGGCACGAGGTTACGATGGTATCGGTAATATTAGGGACAGCCTTACGGTCACTATGCCTCCACCGTCAGCGACTGGACGGGTGCAGTGGTCGGTGGGTAGCCTGCCCTGGAATACGCCGCACCGGTATGGAAGCATCTCGTCTCGGAATCCTCTTGGACGAAGATGCAACGAGTACAAAATGCCGCTCTTCGCATCGCCACCGGTTGTGCCAGGAGTTCCCCAGTCGAGCACTCGCATGCCGAAACACGTTTACTACCAGTGAAGGAGCACTGTCAGCTGCAAGCCCAACAATTCCGTATCAAAATTATTAAACAATTAAACCACCCGTCTTGGAGAGTGCTCAACCCCGTTAGAAAGAGAGAGACAAAAGGAAGCCATTCGCCGATGCTCTAAACAAGACACTTGCGAGGATGGCACGACTCACAGAAGGAACGACTCCGTCTTCTGCGCGAGGAGCACACCAAGTTCATACGGATTGTAGGAAGTTATGGTCAAGAAAGAGTACTTTTCGAAGCAGCAGTAGACGAAATGTGTTCATTAGTGTTTTGTTTTTCATTTGTTTATAAGTAGTTTTACATTGATTTAGTTAAGTTTGTTCCTTTCAAAAATTATTTTTTAGGGAAAGAAGGCCGATCTGCCCCTAGGCCGTCGCGGACTCGTTACCCTTCAGGTTGGCTTTTTCATAATTCTATTTCAAATGTGTTCATTAGTATTTTACTTTCTTTTTCAATTCTCTATAAGTAGTTTTACTTTGATTTAGTTTAGTCTGTTTCTTTCAGAATTTTTTTTCCAGGAGAAGAAGGCCCATCTCCACCTTGGCCATCGAGGAGTCGTTACCCACCAGGTGCTGTGCTGTGCCCGTATTCATGAATCTTTGGGAGCCTCCCGGAAAGGTACAAAGTTCACCAGCTGTTGGACGAGTTTCCGTTGCCGCACCTTCCTGAGTACCCGGTAGGTAGGCGGGAAGGTTCCTGGCCACCTGGCGGGTAGACAGGAAGGTTTCTAGCCACCTGGCGGGTGGACGGAGAGCATCGCGGCTGCCTGCTACGTCGATCTTGCCTTTCAGAACGTGATCAATATGTCACTGGCAGGCAGCACGCGCTCTGCCCGTCCACCCGCAAAATCGAGGTTGGGCATGCTGTGCCTGCCGGAATGCACTGAAGGCGGAGTTGAGACCCAGCAGTCTCCTACCCTGCGGTCTCCTCTCCGTCTCTGCACTCATGCCTGTCTCCGCTCTCACAGGTGGTAACGGGTGGCCTCCACTATTGAAATTTCGACAAGAGAGGCACGACACCGGTGGCCATGGGTTGGGTACGACAAGGTTACGCCCCCTTCCTGCGCCCCCGGTTTCATGAATACGGCCACTGGACTATTTACATTATTATCTCCATCATGTTTGAATGCGCCCTTCCAAGCGGGAAGGGTTGCTTCTTTTTTCTTTTCATAACGGGTATGTAAATCCAGCCTCCTGTAATGCGTAGTGCTATACTTGGAGCTTTCTGTGATGTTGATTGTGGCGCAGATATGGAACCTAGGTTTTTGAGGCCAGGTCGTGATGCGCTTCGTACGCGCGACATTATGACTGACCATCTCCAGGTATGAAGCTGTCTCTCAGGAATTCGGTAGAAATATGTCAAGTCTTTGATGTTCTAGGCTCACCTGGCCGATCCTAATCTCCACGTGCTGCCGAAACGTCGTACGGTCGTGCCATGGCAGTGTGGAGGAAAGAAGATTGCCTTCGTGCAAGCCGACGTCAACCCCTCCGCGAAGAGGGTTTTTGTCAACAAAAACCTTTTTTGTGGCTGCAAAGAAGAAGAAGAGAATCTCCACGTGCGAACAACAACTTTGAGTTGTTGGATATTGATTGCGCACGGTCGCCGCGTTCCTTTTGGTTCGATCAAGAAAGACTTGATATCTGCCGTTGGTGCGTTAATTTGTGATGGTCTCATTGTTTTCCAACAGTTTCATTTCAGCTGAACGACTCAGTGATAAGTCAGCGCCTTGTCGGAAATCGGTCATGAATTTGATTGTTTTGTTCTTTTTTCAATCCGTACGGAAAGAACGTGGGCGTGGTTCTTGGCTTTATTAGACAATTCCTACTCAGACTTTGTCGCTTGGAGCTGCACTTTGCCGCGTTTAGACTTCTTTCTGGCCTTGTTCTATCCTGGTTTGTGTCGCGTTACAGTCAGTCTTCATTACGGCGAAGTTTGGTGTCCACATGAATGAATCCTGAGACTTTCGAAGCTGCTAGCTGATGATACGTCGATCCGAGACAAATGAATCGAGTCGCATCTTCACTACACGAAGTCCAGCATCTCGCGCTGATCTCGCGTAGCGCACGGTCCTGTCACACGACTACGGCTTGGTTGCATCAGTGGGGGAGGGGTCTGAGTCTTGGGCGGTGTTTGAGCCGTGATCGGAGTTTTTAGCGTTTGTCCCTGAGACTGCTGTGGGGACTACACGCGGTTGAAAAACAGAATCTAACGCGTGTGTGTGTGTGTGTGTGTGTGTGTGTGTGTGTGTGTGTGTGTGTGTGTGTGTGTGTGTGTGTGTGTGTGTGTGTGTGTGTGTGTGTGTGTGTGTGTGTGTGTGTGTGTGTGTGTGTGTGTGTGTGTGTGTGTGTGTGTGTGTGTGTGTGTGTGTGTGTGTGTGTGTGTGTGTGTGTGTGTGTGTGTGTGTGTGTGTGTGTGTGTGTGTGTGTGTGTGTGTGTGTGTGTGTGTGTGTGTGTGTGTGTGTGTGTGTGTGTGTGTGTGTGTGTGTGTGTGTGTGTGTGTGTGTGTGTGTGTGTGTGTGTGTGTGTGTGTGTGTGTGTGTGTGTGTGTGTGTGTGTGTGTGTGTGTGTGTGTGTGTGTGTGTGTGTGTGTGTGTGTGTGTGTGTGTGTGTGTGTGTGTGTGTGTGTGTGTGTGTGTGTGTGTGTGTGTGTGTGTGTGTGTGTGTGTGTGTGTGTGTGTGTGTGTGTGTGTGTGTGTGTGTGTGTGTGTGTGTGTCCACATGAATGAATCCTGAGACTTTCAGAGCTGCTGGCTGATGATACGTCGATCCGAGACAAATGAATCGAGTCGCATCTTCACTACACAGAAGTCAACATCTCGCTGATCTCGCGTAGCGCACGGTCCTGTCACACGACTACGGCTTGGTTGCATCAGTGGGGGAGGGGTCTGAGTCTTGGGCGGTGTTTGAGCCGTGATCGGAGTTTTTAGCGTTTGTCCCTGAGACTGCTATTGAGGACTACGCGGTTGAGAAAACAGAATCTAACGCAGGTGTGTGTGTGTGTGTGTGTGTGTGTGTGTGTGTGTGTGTGTGTGTGTGTGTGTGTGTGTGTGTGTGTGTGTGTGTGTGTGTGTGTGTGTGTGTGTGTGTGTGTGTGTGTGTGTGTGTGTGTGTGTGTGTGTGTGTGTGTGTGTGTGTGTGTGTGTGTGTGTGTGTGTGTGTGTGTGTGTGTGTGTGTGTGTGTGTGTGTGTGTGTGTGTGTGTGTGTGTGTGTGTGTGTGTGTGTGTGTGTGTGTGTGTGTGTGTGTGTGTGTGTGTGTGTGTGTGTGTGTGTGTGTGTCCACATGAATGAATCCTGAGACTTTCAGAAGCTGCTAGCTGATGATACGTCGATCCAGAGACAAATGAATCGAGTCGCATCTTCACTACACGAAGTCCAGCATCTCGCGCTGATCTCACTTGTAGCCTGCACGGTCCTGTCACACGACTACAGCTTGGTTGCATCCCAGTGGGGGAGGGTCTGAGTCTTGGGCGGTGTTTGAGCCGTGATCCAGGTTTTTAGCGTTTGTCCCTGAGACTGCTATTGAGGACTACGCGGTTGAGAAAACAGAATCTAACGCAGGTGTGTGTGTGTGTGTGTGTGTGTGTGTGTGTGTGTGTGTGTGTGTGTGTGTGTGTGTGTGTGTGTGTGTGTGTGTGTGTGTGTGTGTGTGTGTGTGTGTGTGTGTGTGTGTGTGTGTGTGTGTGTGTGTGTGTGTGTGTGTGTGTGTGTGTGTGTGTGTGTGTGTGTGTGTGTGTGTGTGTGTGTGTGTGTGTGTGTGTGTGTGTGTGTGTGTGTGTGTGTGTGTGTGTCCACATGGAATGAGATCCTGAGACTTTCAGAAGCTGCTAGCTGATGATACGTCGATCCGAGACAAATGAATCGAGTCGCATCTTCACTACACGAAGTCCAGCATCTCGCGCTGATCTCGCGTAGCCTGCACGGTCCTGTCACACGACTACAGCTTGGTTGCATCAGTGGGGGAGGGGTCTGAGTCTTGGGCGGTGTTTGAGGCCGTGATCGGAGTTTTTAGCGTTTGTCCCTGAGACTGCTATTGAGGACTACGCGGTTGAAAAACAGAATCTAACGCAGGTGTGTGTGTGTGTGTGTGTGTGTGTGTGTGTGTGTGTGTGTGTGTGTGTGTGTGTGTGTGTGTGTGTGTGTGTGTGTGTGTGTGTGTGTGTGTGTGTGTGTGTGTGTGTGTGTGTGTGTGTGTGTGTGTGTGTGTGTGTGTGTGTGTGTGTGTGTGTGTGTGTGTGTGTGTGTGTGTGTGTGTGTGTGTGTGTGTGTGTGTGTGTGTGTGTGTGTGTGTGTGTGTGTGTGTGTGTGTGTGTGTGTGTGTGTGTGTGTGTGTGTGTGTCCACATGAGATGAGATCCTGAGACTTTCAGAAGCTGCTAGCTGATGATACGTCGATCCGAGACAAATGAATCGAGTCGCATCTTCACTACACGAAGTCCAGCATCTCGCGCTGATCTCGCGTAGCACCACGGTCCTGTCACACGACTACGGCTTAGTTGCATCAGTGGGGAGAGGTCTGAGTCTTGGGCGGTGTTTGAGCCGTGATCGGAGTTTTTAGCGTTTGTCCCTGAGACTGCTATTGAGACTACGCGGTTGAGAAAAAACAGAATCTAACGCAGGTGTGTGTATTGTGTGTGTGTGTGTGTGTGTGTGTGTGTGTGTGTGTGTGTGTGTGTGTGTGTGTGTGTGTGTGTGTGTGTGTGTGTGTGTGTGTGTGTGTGTGTGTGTGTGTGTGTGTGTGTGTGTGTGTGTGTGTGTGTGTGTGTGTGTGTGTGTGTGTGTGTGTGTGTGTGTGTGTGTGTGTGTGTGTGTGTGTGTGTGTGTGTGTGTCCACATGAATGAATCCTGAGACTTTCAGAAGCTGCTAGCTGATGATACGTCGATCAGAGACAAATGAATCGAGTCGCATCTTCACTACACGAAGTCCAGCATCTCGCGCTGATCTCGCGTAGCGCCTACGGTCCTGTCACACGACTACGGCTTAGTTGCATCAGTGGGGAGGGGTCTGAGTCTTGGGCGGTGTTTGAGCCGTGATCAGGTTTTTAGCGTTTGTCCCTGAAGACTGCTATTGAGGACTACGCGGTTGAGAAAACAGAATCTAACGCAGGTGTGTGTGTGTGTGTGTGTGTGTGTGTGTGTGTGTGTGTGTGTGTGTGTGTGTGTGTGTGTGTGTGTGTGTGTGTGTGTGTGTGTGTGTGTGTGTGTGTGTGTGTGTGTGTGTGTGTGTGTGTGTGTGTGTGTGTGTGTGTGTGTGTGTGTGTGTGTGTGTGTGTGTGTGTGTGTGTGTGTGTGTGTGTGTGTGTGTGTGTGTGTGTGTGTGTGTGTGTGTGTGTGTGTGTGTGTGTGTGTGTGTGTGTGTGTGTGTGTGTGTGTGTGTGTGTGTGTGTGTGTGTGTGTGTCCACATGAATGAGATCCTGAGACTTTCAGAAGCTGCTAGCTGATGATACGTCGATCCGAGACAAATGAATCAGGTCGCATCTTCACTACACGAAGTCCAGCATCTCGCGCTGATCTCGCGTAGCGCACGGTCCTGTCACACGACTACGGCAGCAGTTGCATCAGTGGGGGAGGGTCTGAGTCTTGGGCGGTGTTTGAGCCGTGATCGGGTTTTTAGCGTTTGTCCCTGAGACTGCTATTGAGGACTACGCGGTTGAAAACAGAGAATCTAACGCCAGGTGTTGTGTGTGTGTGTGTGTGTGTGTGTGTGTGTGTGTGTGTGTGTGTGTGTGTGTGTGTGTGTGTGTGTGTGTGTGTGTGTGTGTGTGTGTGTGTGTGTGTGTGTGTGTGTGTGTGTGTGTGTGTGTGTGTGTGTGTGTGTGTGTGTGTGTGTGTGTGTGTGTGTGTGTGTGTGTGTGTGTGTGTGTGTGTGTGTGTGTGTGTGTGTCCACATGAATGAATCCTGAGACTTTCGAAGCTGCTAGCTGATGATACGTCGATCCAGAGACAAATGAATCAGGTCGCATCTTCACTACACAGAGTCAAGCATCTCGCGCTTTGATCTCACGTAGCGCACTGGTCCCTGTCCACACGACTACGGCTTAGTTGCATCAGTGGGGAGGGTCTGAGTCTTGGGCGGTGTTTGAGCCGTGATCAGGTTTTTAGCGTTTGTCCCTGAGACTGCTGTGTGTGTGTGTGTGTGTGTGTGTGTGTGTGTGTGTGTGTGTGTGTGTGTGTGTGTGTGTGTGTGTGTGTGTGTGTGTGTGTGTGTGTGTGTGTGTGTGTGTGTGTGTGTGTGTGTGTGTGTGTGTGTGTGTGTGTGTGTGTGTGTGTGTGTGTGTGTGTGTGTGTGTGTGTGTGTGTGTGTGTGTGTGTGTGTGTGTGTGTGTGTGTGTGTGTGTGTGTGTGTGTGTGTGTGTGTGTGTGTGTGTGTGTGTGTGTGTGTGTGTGTGTGTGTGTGTGTGTGTGTGTGTGTGTGTGTGTGTGTGTGTGTGTGTGTGTGTGTGTGTGTGTGTGTGTGTGTGTGTGTGTGTGTGTGTGTGTGTGTGTGTGTGTGTGTCCACATGAATGAATCCTGAGACTTTCAGAGCTGCTAGCTGATGATACGTCGATCCAGAGACAAATGAATCGAGTCGCATCTTCACTACACGAAGTCCAGCATCTCGCTGATCTCGCGTAGCCACGGTCCTGTCACACGACTACGGCTTAGTTGCATCAGTGGGGAGGGGTCTGAGTCTTGGGCGGTGTTTGGAGGCCGTGATCAGAGTTTTAGCGTTTGTCCCTGAGACTGCTATTGAGGACTACGCGGTTGAAAAAACAGAATCTAACACAGGTGTGTGTGTGTGTGTGTGTGTGTGTGTGTGTGTGTGTGTGTGTGTGTGTGTGTGTGTGTGTGTGTGTGTGTGTGTGTGTGTGTGTGTGTGTGTGTGTGTGTGTGTGTGTGTGTGTGTGTGTGTGTGTGTGTGTGTGTGTGTGTGTGTGTGTGTGTGTGTGTGTGTGTGTGTGTGTGTGTGTGTGTGTGTGTGTGTGTGTGTGTGTGTGTGTGTGTGTGTGTGTGTGTGTGTGTGTGTGTGTGTGTGTGTGTGTGTGTGTGTGTGTGTGTGTGTGTGTGTGTGTGTGTGTGTGTGTGTGTGTGTGTGTGTGTGTGTGTGTGTGTGTGTGTGTGTGTGTGTGTGTGTGTGTGTGTGTGTGTGTGTGTGTGTGTGTGTGTGTGTGTGTGTGTGTGTGTGTGTGTGTGTGTGTGTGTGTGTGTGTGTGTGTGTGTGTGTGTGTGTGTGTGTGTGTGTGTGTGTGTGTGTGTGTGTGTGTGTGTGTGTGTGTGTGTGTGTGTGTGTGTGTGTGTGTCCCACATGAGATAGATCCTAGAGACTTTCGAAGCTGCTGGCTGATGATACGTCGATCCGAGACAAATGAATCGAGTCGCATCTTCACTACACGAAGTCCAACATCTCGCGCTGATCTCGCGTAGCGCACGGTCCTGTCACACGACTACGGCTTGGTTGCATCAGTGGGGAGGGTCTGAGTCTTGGGCGGTGTTTGAGCCGTGATCGGAGTTTTTAGCGTTTGTCCCTGAGACTGCTATTGAGGACTACGCGGTTGAGAAAAACAGAATCTAACGCAGGTGTGTGTGTGTGTGTGTGTGTGTGTGTGTGTGTGTGTGTGTGTGTGTGTGTGTGTGTGTGTGTGTGTGTGTGTGTGTGTGTGTGTGTGTGTGTGTGTGTGTGTGTGTGTGTGTGTGTGTGTGTGTGTGTGTGTGTGTGTGTGTGTGTGTGTGTGTGTGTGTGTGTGTGTGTGTGTGTGTGTGTGTGTGTGTGTGTGTGTGTGTGTGTGTGTGTGTGTGTGTGTGTGTGTGTGTGTGTGTGTGTGTGTGTGTGTGTCCCACATGAATGAATCCTGAGACTTTCGAAGCTGCCCAGCTGTGCGTCGATCCGAGACAAATGAATCGGAGTCGCATCTTCACTACACAGTCCAGCATCTCGCTGATCTCGCGTAGCGCACGGTCCTAATCACACGACTACGCTTGGTTGCATCCAGTGGGGAGGGTCTGAGTGTGTGGGCGTGTGTTTGAGCCGTGATGTGTGTGTGTGTGTGTGTGTGTGTGTGTGTGTGTGTGTGTGTGTGTGTGTGTGTGTGTGTGTGTGTGTGTGTGTGTGTGTGTGTGTGTGTGTGTGTGTGTGTGTGTGTGTGTGTGTGTGTGTGTGTGTGTGTGTGTGTGTGTGTGTGTGTGTGTGTGTGTGTGTGTGTGTGTGTGTGTGTGTGTGTGTGTGTGTGTGTGTGTGTGTGTGTGTGTGTGTGTGTGTGTGTGTGTGTGTGTGTGTGTGTGTGTGTGTGTGTGTGTGTGTGTGTGTGTGTGTGTGTGTGTGTGTCCACATGAATGAGATCCTGAGACTTTCAGGCTGCTAGCTGATGATACGTCGATCCGAGACAAATGAATCAGAGTCGCATCTTCACTACACGAAGTCCAGCATCTCGCGCTGATCTCATGTAGCGCACGGTCCTGTCACACGACTACAGCTTAGTTGCATCAGTGGGGAGGGGTCTGAGTCTTGGGCGGTGTTTGAGCCGTGATCGGAGTTTTTAGCGTTTGTCCTGAGACTGCTATTGAGGACTACGCGGTTGAGAAAACAGAATCTAACGCAGGTGTGTGTGTGTGTGTGTGTGTGTGTGTGTGTGTGTGTGTGTGTGTGTGTGTGTGTGTGTGTGTGTGTGTGTGTGTGTGTGTGTGTGTGTGTGTGTGTGTGTGTGTGTGTGTGTGTGTGTGTGTGTGTGTGTGTGTGTGTGTGTGTGTGTGTGTGTGTGTGTGTGTGTGTGTGTGTGTGTGTGTGTGTGTGTGTGTGTGTGTGTGTGTGTGTGTGTGTGTGTGTGTGTGTGTGTGTGTGTGTGTGTGTGTGTGTGTGTGTGTGTGTGTGTGTGTGTGTGTGTGTGTGTGTGTGTGTGTGTGTGTGTGTGTGTGTGTGTGTGTGTGTGTGTGTGTGTGTGTGTGTGTGTGTGTGTGTCCACATGAATGAGATCCTGAGACTTTCAGAGCTGCTAGCTGATGATACGTCGATCAGAGACAAATGAATCAGAGTCGCATCTTCACTACACAGAAGTCCAGCATCTCGCGCTGATCTCATGTAGCCTGCACGGTCCTGTCACACGACTACAGCTTGGTTGCATCAGTGGGGAGGGTCTG
The DNA here is from genome assembly GCA_029168955.1 of Aplectana chamaeleonis. Classification (NCBI taxonomy): domain Eukaryota; kingdom Metazoa; phylum Nematoda; class Chromadorea; order Rhabditida; family Cosmocercidae; genus Aplectana; species Aplectana chamaeleonis. Next base: position 1,942,761 of record JAPDOI010000073.1, read on the forward strand.
AGTCTTGGGCGGTGTTTGAGCCGTGATCAGGTTTTTAGCGTTTGTCCCTGAGACTGCTATTGGGGACTACGCGGTTGAGAAAACAGAATCCTAACGCAGGTGTGTGTGTGTGTGTGTGTGTGTGTGTGTGTGTGTGTGTGTGTGTGTGTGTGTGTGTGTGTGTGTGTGTGTGTGTGTGTGTGTGTGTGTGTGTGTGTGTGTGTGTGTGTGTGTGTGTGTGTGTGTGTGTGTGTGTGTGTGTGTGTGTGTGTGTGTGTGTGTGTGTGTGTGTGTGTGTGTGTGTGTGTGTGTGTGTGTGTGTGTGTGTGTGTGTGTGTGTGTGTGTGTGTGTGTGTGTGTGTGTGTGTGTGTGTGTGTGTGTGTGTGTGTGTGTGTGTGTGTCCACATGGATGAGATCCTGAGACTTTCAGAGCTGCTAGCTGATGATACGTCGATCCAGAGACAAATGAATCGAGTCGCATCTTCACTACACGAAGTCCAGCATCTCGCGCTGATCTCGCGTAGCGCACGGTCCTGTCACACGACTACAGCAGTTGCATCAGTGGGGAGGGTCTGAGTCTTGGGCGGTGTTTGAGCCGTGATCAGGAGTTTTTAGCGTTTTGTCCCTGAGACTGCTATTGAGGACTACGCAGTTGAGAAAACAGAATCTAACGCAGGTGTGTGTGTGTGTGTGTGTGTGTGTGTGTGTGTGTGTGTGTGTGTGTGTGTGTGTGTGTGTGTGTGTGTGTGTGTGTGTGTGTGTGTGTGTGTGTGTGTGTGTGTGTGTGTGTGTGTGTGTGTGTGTGTGTGTGTGTGTGTGTGTGTGTGTGTGTGTGTGTGTGTGTGTGTGTGTGTGTGTGTGTGTGTGTGTGTGTGTGTGTGTGTGTGTGTGTGTGTGTGTGTGTGTGTCCACATGAATGAATCCTGAGACTTTCAGGCTGCTAGCTGATGATACGTCGATCCGAGACAAATGAATCAGGTCGCATCTTCACTGCACGAAGTCCAGCATCTCGCGCTGATCTCGCGTAGCGCACGGTCCTGTCACACGACTACAGCTTGGTTGCATCCCAGTGGGGAGGGTCTGAGTCTTGGGCGGTGTTTGAGCCGTGATCAGGAGTTTTTAGCGTTTGTCCCTGAGACTGCTATTGAGGACTACGCGGTTGAGAAAACAGGAATCTAACGCAGGTGTGTGTGTGTGTGTGTGTGTGTGTGTGTGTGTGTGTGTGTGTGTGTGTGTGTGTGTGTGTGTGTGTGTGTGTGTGTGTGTGTGTGTGTGTGTGTGTGTGTGTGTGTGTGTGTGTGTGTGTGTGTGTGTGTGTGTGTGTGTGTGTGTGTGTGTGTGTGTGTGTGTGTGTGTGTGTGTGTGTGTGTGTGTGTGTGTGTGTGTGTGTGTGTGTGTGTGTGTGTGTGTGTGTGTGTGTGTGTGTGTGTGTGTGTGTGTGTGTGTGTGTGTGTGTGTGTGTGTGTGTGTGTGTGTGTGTGTGTGTGTGTGTGTGTGTGTGTGTGTGTGTGTGTGTGTGTGTGTGTGTGTGTGTGTGTGTGTGTGTGTGTGTGTGTGTGTGTGTGTGTGTGTGTGTGTGTGTGTGTGTGTGTGTGTGTGTGTGTGTGTGTGTGTGTGTGTGTGTGTGTGTGTGTGTGTGTGTGTGTGTGTCCACATGGATGAGATCCTGAGACTTTCAGAAGCTGCTAGCTGATGATACGTCGATCCGAGACAAATGAATCAGAGTCGCATCTTCACTACACGAAGTCCAGCATCTCGCGCTGATCTCGCATAGCGCACGGTCCTGTCACACGACTACGGCTGGTTGCATCAGTGGGGGAGGGTCTGAGTCTTGGGCGGTGTTTGAGCCGTGATCGGAGTTTTTAGCGTTTGTCCCTGAGACTGCTATTGAGGACTACGCGGTTGAGAAAACAGAATCTAACGCAGGTGTGTGTGTGTGTGTGTGTGTGTGTGTGTGTGTGTGTGTGTGTGTGTGTGTGTGTGTGTGTGTGTGTGTGTGTGTGTGTGTGTGTGTGTGTGTGTGTGTGTGTGTGTGTGTGTGTGTGTGTGTGTGTGTGTGTGTGTGTGTGTGTGTGTGTGTGTGTGTGTGTGTGTGTGTGTGTGTGTGTGTGTGTGTGTGTGTGTGTGTGTGTGTGTGTGTCCACATGAATGAATCCTGAGACTTTCGAAGCTGCTAGCTGATGATACGTCGATCCGAGACAAATGAATCGAGTCGCATCTTCACTACACGAAGTCCAGCATCTCGCGCTGATCTCGCGTAGCGCACGGTCCTGTCACACGACTACGGCTTGGTTGCATCAGTGGGGGAGGGGTCTGAGTCTTGGGCGGTGTTTGAGCCGTGATCGGAGTTTTTAGCGTTTGTCCCTGAGACTGCTATTGAGGACTACGCGGTTGAGAAAACAGAATCTAACGCAGGTGTGTGTGTGTGTGTGTGTGTGTGTGTGTGTGTGTGTGTGTGTGTGTGTGTGTGTGTGTGTGTGTGTGTGTGTGTGTGTGTGTGTGTGTGTGTGTGTGTGTGTGTGTGTGTGTGTGTGTGTGTGTGTGTGTGTGTGTGTGTGTGTGTGTGTGTGTGTGTGTGTGTGTGTGTGTGTGTGTGTGTGTGTGTGTGTGTGTGTGTGTGTGTGTGTGTGTGTGTGTGTGTGTGTGTGTGTGTGTGTGTCCACATGAATGGATCCTGAGACTTTCAGGCTGCTAGCTGATGATACGTCGATCCGAGACAAATGAGATCAGAGTCGCATCTTCACTACACGAAGTCCAGCATCTCGCGCTGATCTCGCGTAGCGCACGGTCCTGTCACACGACTACAGCAGTTTGCATCAGTGGGGAGGGTCTGAGTCTTGTGTGTGTGTGTGTGTGTGTGTGTGTGTGTGTGTGTGTGTGTGTGTGTGTGTGTGTGTGTGTGTGTGTGTGTGTGTGTGTGTGTGTGTGTGTGTGTGTGTGTGTGTGTGTGTGTGTGTGTGTGTGTGTGTGTGTGTGTGTGTGTGTGTGTGTGTGTGTGTGTGTGTGTGTGTGTGTGTGTGTGTGTGTGTGTGTGTGTGTGTGTGTGTGTGTGTGTGTGTGTGTGTGTGTGTGTGTGTGTGTGTGTGTGTGTGTGTGTGTGTGTGTGTGTGTGTGTGTGTGTGTGTGTGTGTGTGTGTGTGTGTGTGTGTGTGTGTGTGTGTGTGTGTGTGTGTGTGTGTGTGTGTGTGTGTGTGTGTGTGTGTGTGTGTGTGTGTGTGTGTGTGTGTGTGTGTGTGTGTGTGTGTGTGTGTGTGTGTGTCCACATGAATGAGATCCTGAGACTTTCAAGCTGCTAGCTGATGATACGTCGATCCGAGACAAATGAATCAGGTCGCATCTTCACTACACGAAGTCCAGCATCTCGCGCTGATCTCGCGTACGCACGGTCCTGTCACACGACTACGGGCTTGCTGCATCAGTGGGGAGGGGTCTGAGTCTTGGGCGGTGTTTGAGCCGTGATCAGGAGTTTTTAGCGTTTGTCCCTGAGACTGCTATTGAGGACTACGCGGTTGAGAAAACAGAATCTAACGCAGGTGTGTGTGTGTGTGTGTGTGTGTGTGTGTGTGTGTGTGTGTGTGTGTGTGTGTGTGTGTGTGTGTGTGTGTGTGTGTGTGTGTGTGTGTGTGTGTGTGTGTGTGTGTGTGTGTGTGTGTGTGTGTGTGTGTGTGTGTGTGTGTGTGTGTGTGTGTGTGTGTGTGTGTGTGTGTGTGTGTGTGTGTGTGTGTGTGTGTGTGTGTGTGTGTGTGTGTGTGTGTGTGTGTGTGTGTGTGTGTGTGTGTGTGTGTGTGTGTGTGTGTGTGTGTGTGTGTGTGTGTGTGTGTGTGTGTGTGTGTGTGTGTGTGTGTGTGTGTGTGTGTGTGTGTGTGTGTGTGTGTGTGTGTGTGTGTGTGTGTGTGTGTGTGTGTGTGTGTGTGTGTGTGTGTGTGTGTGTGTGTGTGTGTGTGTGTGTGTGTGTGTGTGTGTGTGTGTGTGTGTGTGTGTGTGTGTGTCCACATGAATGAATCCTGAGACTTTCGAAGCTGCTGGCTGATGATACGTCGATCCGAGACAAATGAATCGAGTCGCATCTTCACTACACGAAGTCCAGCATCTCGCGCTGATCTCGCGTAGCGCACGGTCCTGTCCCACGACTGTGGCTTGGTTGCATCAGTGGGGAGGGGTCTGAGTCTTAAGCAGTGTTTGAGCCGTGATCGGAGTTTTTAGCGTTTGTCCCTGAGACTGCTAATGAGGACTACGCGGTTGAGAAAACAGAATCTAACGCAGGTGTGTGTGTGTGTGTGTGTGTGTGTGTGTGTGTGTGTGTGTGTGTGTGTGTGTGTGTGTGTGTGTGTGTGTGTGTGTGTGTGTGTGTGCTGTGTGTGTAATATGCATGTGTGTGTGTGTGTGTGTGTGTGTGTGTGTGTGTGTGTGTGTGTGTGTGTGTGTGTGTGTGTGTGTGTGTGTGTGTGTGTGTGTGTGTGTGTGTGTGTGTGTGTGTGTGTGTGTGTGTGTGTGTGTGTGTGTGTGTGTGTGTGTGTGTGTGTGTGTGTGTGTGTGTGTGTGTGTGTGTGTGTGTGTGTGTGTGTGTGTGTGTGTGTGTGTGTGTGTGTGTGTGTGTGTGTGTGTGTGTGTGTGTGTGTGTGTGTGTGTGTGTGTGTGTGTGTGTGTGTGTGTGTGTGTGTGTGTGTGTGTGTGTGTGTGTGTGTGTGTGTGTGTGTGTGTGTGTGTGTGTGTGTGTGTGTGTGTGTGTGTGTGTGTGTGTGTGTGTGTGTGTGTGTGTGTGTGTGTGTGTGTGTGTGTGTGTGTGTGTGTGTGTGTGTGTGTGTGTGTGTGTGTGTGTAAGCCTGCAGTGCGGTTGGTCCTCTGAGGCAGAGGAACAACCGCACCGCAAATTGGCATACGCTCGCCGCCTGCGTTAGGTAGAGCTAAGAAGTAGAGAGTTCCGTAGGCAAATTACCATCAAGCTATCGTAACTTACCACATTCTGGAGAAAGACAACAAAAGAGCCTCAGGTTTGTGTTCTAGGCCCCAAACCACCCCCCTGGACAAGGTTTGGTCTTCTGAGCACAATTATGAGGTTCGTTCAAAGTTTTGGAAATGTTGCGGTAGGTAACGGTAAAATACTGTCATTTAGCTACCGTAGCTCATAGACTTCAGCCCAAAAAAATCTCGTGGCACAGTCCCTTCTGCTGCAAAAAAAAATACCGCGGTGTTTTAGGGACGAAAAGTAATCAGCGTTATTCATATATGAGTTCAATGCAAGTTGAGAGAAATCAACACCAACGGTAATTTCCGAGGAAATGGGCGGAACAGAAATTTCTATCAGTGTGCCAGCAAGAGATAAAGTTAACATGATTACCACATCCAGCTTCCTCGCATTCACCGGCTTCACGAGGGCACCTCCAGTTGTTTCGTTTGATGCAAGTGGTTTAGTGGTCAATAGCTTTTTCAATGCAAGGGTGCGCTTTTGCTTGAATGCGCAGTACTTTTGGCTCAAATACTATATGCAAGCCAGAGAATCACGTCGAGCAAATAAAATTTCGATTTTCATCGATACTTGCAGCTATTTCAGCTTCTATTATGTGGTGATTTTTCCGCTTGAAGAACTGTAGGATCGATAGAGGGTCAGGCAGAATGATTTTTTTATTAGAAATGTCGTTTCCGTGTTTTGCTTTCTTGGATGTTTCTTCTTGTTCCCTGTGACGGTAGGTGCCGATAACCTGTCATCGGAATGTCGTGTTGTTGGACTCGAAAACCTCGTGGCAAAAATTTTTTTTCCAGCAGAGGAGATAGAACAAGGGGGTTGCCGAGTGTTAGTCGGCCGCTTTGCACCACTCGGCCAACTAGGCTCGGCGGAGTGTTTGAGTGGAACGGTGATAGAGCGCTCGCTTATTTTCGCCGTCCTGACCTCAATCCAAAAAATGGCTTGTAACGTCTTTTTCATTGATACTTTTCACGAGGAGCGGAAGCGCCACAACAGGCTCCGGCAAATCCTAAATTCCATATTCTTCATTTCGGTAAATTCGCGCGTTCAAACGTGCGTATCGGAAGTTTCCTATTGTTAGAGGATTTCTGACACTCAAAAGGCCAAAAAAATGATCCACCTAAGAAGTTACAAGGGCTAAACCCTTTCAGACGTCTAGCGATTCCGACATTTGCGTATTACACAAGACACACCTGACAGGCGTGGAAAAAAAGGTAGCTAAATGCTCCGGGATTTTCAAACGAGTTTTTCTCCGGAATTTGAGTGTTTCGGTTGGCTTTTCTGCGATATATCACAATCTAGTGAGCCTACCTGCGCAAAATAGTGGAAAACCTGAACACGGTTTTTTTTTGCGCGTACACTGCCTTTAAAGGCAGCATACACGCTCGCAAAAGTTGTTGAGATAACTACATTAGTGGGGTGTTGAGGGCCCTAGAAGAGCGCTCACGAAGTTGGAAGAGTTGAAAACGAATAAAAATGACCGTATTTGAGCCGTATTGAGTCACAAAATCATCCTTTCTCCGCCTATCGATACGGGCTCCGCCCCTCAATACAAATGTTCAATGCTCGATTACGGTCATTTTGGCTCATTTTTTACGCTTCTAACGTCGTAAGCGTTCCAGAAAGGGCCGTACTACTTCATTAGTGTCGTTATCCCAACAAATTTGTCGCTAGCTCCGCTATTTCAGCCAATGCGGTACAACTCGTCCACATCTGGGCCAATATAGAAGGAACCATTATATCCTCATTTCAGTCGATTTTTTCCCGATTTTTTTGTTATCTCTGAATATTAACAGCTTCAGACCTTCGATTCATTCCATAAAAATGATATCATTTTTAAGCGTGTATGCTGTCTTTAAAGGCACAGTCCAAGCTCAGGGGTGAAATCTAGGATTTTCAACTAATTGTGAAGTAGACTCACCCAATATAACACCTGCCAATTTCGAGCCCTCGATTCCTCCAAATAGGCGAGATATAGGAGGAAGCCACCCTGGGGCGCCCACACCAGGAGGCTACTTTGGCACGCCCCTTTTACGACCTTTCGAGCTGAATAGTGGCGAGATGAGCGATGCTTTCAGATCAGAAGCCCCGTTCTTCCCTTCATTTTCAGCCTCTCTCTTCATTCAGGTCAGCTCGCATACAGCGGTTGCGAGGGACGGAGGTTACAAGCCTCGGACAACTCGTCCACCATGCTTTTGCAGCTCAATTTTGGAGGGGCCATAACTCCGTTCCCAGGGGGTCTTGAACGATTCTAGAGACATCATTGGAATCAGCGTGGGACCATTTTCAAGATAGAGAGAAAAACAGGTAATCGATTCTGAGGTTGGACTGTGCCTCTAAGGCAGCGTCCATAACAGACGTCCTAGCGTCAAGTGACCGTAAAGTGACGCTGGGGATTTGCATCTTCAGCATTTGTTATTGATCTGACTCCCCAGCGACCACCGCAGCCGGCCAGTCGCTGACAGTGGAGGCATAGCGACCGTAATGGCTGTCACTAGTATTATCGATACCATCGTTAACCACGTGCAGTCCTCGGACACGTTGAATGCGCCAGCCGTGGAGCGTCATGCATGATTCCCCGACTCTTTGCCGCTGGTCTTCTGCTATGGACGGAGCCTAAGGAAGTGTATACTGCACTTTTTTACATGTTTCGCAATCTTTATGTAGATGATCCCCTGGTTCTAGTTCGGCTGTATAAATGCTACGTCCTCCCGCATTTAGAATATTGTTCGCAAGTTTCGAACCCAACTCTGAAGAAGTAAATTCTGAAACTTGAGAAAGTTCAGCGTTCGTTCACCAGACTTCTTTTTTTTTGGCGCGCGTTCAAAAAGATAAAGTGGGATAATTCGCAGCAATTTAGCAGGGGCGGTAGTAATTTGGCCTTAAGTCAGAATTAAGAGTGATGAGCATCTTCGATTAATGTCGAGGTAATTGCTGTCCAAATGAAGAACCATTGCAATGTAAATGAGCACATGTCAAGTTGTTGGCAAAACTAGCAGAGTTGAGAGCCTGCGAACCACTCCTATCCATTCTATGTTACGGGAGCAGCCCGACATTGCACTGCGCCATTGCGCCCAACAGTCTCTCGCTGATAAAGAGGATGAGATTATTCGCCAATGAAGGTAATGCATGGCAACTACACAGCCGGGGTTCGATTCGCTGCCTGTATTAGCGGAATGGGAGATCGCTCACCTAAAAAGAGCATTCGTAGATTTTGAATCAACGATTTGTACAACCTCTAAGAATTTTCGGATAAACTGCTTCTCCGGATTTATTCTTTCCGGATATTTTTAGTGAATGATAGCTCCGAATGAGTCCGCTGGATTTTTTTTGAATTGACGATTAAATTCGAAAATCAGACTTGTTTAATTCCAAAGTGGCTGAAAGTTTTATCCGATTATTAAAGCCGAATCTTCGATTAAATTTCGAATAATAAAGAGATCCAAAGGATTTTTTTCTTGCTTGCTTATCATTGAAATGTCGCGTCCTGTTCAATTCTAGAAAGTCAAATTACAGTAGCCACCTTTTGAAAAAAAGGGCAGCCCTACTTGGGGCAAAAAAAACAGTCAAATTCTTGTTAGTTTCTTGATTTGAATTTTTCCCAAATTTCTAAGAAAAAGGATTGTTTCATATGTTACGCAAATTTGAAGCCAACTTTGCTAGAGCAATTTTTGTTATTGAAGCAGATTTCTTTACCTGCAATAGATCTGCTAAAACGGCGACGGCGGCCCACCGATTCCAAACTTTGAGTTTTAAATGTAATGCATTACGGAATCGATACGTATGCTCCCTTGATAAATTAAGTACATATAGGACGATATGAAGATACCTATTGGCACTAGAAATGTCTTCTTTTCACAATGATTTTCTAGCACATCAGCTGAAAGATTCAGAAAAAGTCCAAAAATTCTCGTCTGGTGAATTTCGCCCCGTAGCCGTTCAGTTCAGGGAAAAAAAGTATAGAAAATGCTTCTCGATTACTTGTGCAATTTATACGAAACGCTTCATCGCAGGTGTGGCGCGCGCGTGTGGCGCGCGCGTTGATTCTTGCCGCAGGTCCGGCGCTCGCGACGTTTCAGTGAATTGATTGCAAACGGAGTTCACCTCAAAAGCAAAGCGATTCCGGGGAAAAAGTGGTCGCAAGCCCTATCCGTAATTGGCGATTTGGACCTTGAATACGCCTAGGTTTTCAAAAATTGAAGAGAAAACTGAATGTGCAACAAAATTCCCTTTTTCGAGAAATCGAACCCTTTTTCACCAATTTATTCAATTTCCTTCGTTTTAACAAACTATAGCTCCGGTATTGTAATCGAAAACTGATAACCTATGTTTAACTCAAAAGGAAATGGTCTTATTTCACCTCTAACTATCTTGGTTTACCTCCGTCTTAAAATTTGAACGGGAGTTTTAAATGTACTCGGAGGACATTTTGCTCACGTCCAATTGAAATCTTTGTGTCTCCCCCACCACCTACTGTTTCTTGTGCTCTGGCCACCCTGCAATCAGCGACAGCCACCTGTCGCTGATGTTTCCAATCAGTGTCATCCATAAATTTGATGATGAAGTGTCGCTGATTTGGAACAGAGTTGCTCATTAAGAGTTGGCATTTCTATGAGGGCATTCCCAGGTCACAACCAGCATGTTTGAGTTTGTGTAAGATTAAAGATAAGATGCAACTCAAATTAAAGATCTAAGTTGCATATTAAGCCAAATTACTACCGCCCCAGAATAGTAGCTGATTTAGTGTTTTGCTTTTGAATACTCCTTGGTGAGACCAAGCTAGTGGCTAGCAAATACTGGGTATTAATGCCAGCCAGTTCTAGAACCAGTGGGTTCAATTTTCATTATTAAAAAAGGCGTTTTTCTCAAATGCATAATTTTCTGAGCTGCCGCACTGCTAGGTGGTTGCAGCGGCTGCCAAGGGATGTTTTGAGCTCGGAGAGTTCCAAGATATATAAGGCTCGGTTAGAGAATTTTGACCTCCTACAGATCTTAGGCATTGAGGAACAACTGGGTACTAAATAGCGGTTTTCAGTATGTCATGATGCTCGTTTATGGGTCGGTGAAAGAGCTGGTTGGTTGGCCTGCGTGATAGATGGTACATGGTTTTGGCTCCCCAGGGATGCTCACCTGCTGAACGAGTTTCTGACGGCTATTTGTGATAAATGATTCTCTGTTTCGAGCTTGTTTTCTTTTCCCTTGTTTCTATTGTCTCTTTTACCTCCCGTTTTATCCCTCTGCGGTTTGGAGCTTTTTTTACTTATTCAAATAGCCTATTATTTCGAATCCGGACTTCTTGTTTCTCCAATACTGGAGCTTTACTGTCGTTCGTTCGGGTTTGTTAGTTAGCTGGATCAGATTTATGAATCAGTTGCTTTTGTGGTTGAATCTAGCGACATCATACACATTGATTACTAGCCCAGATACCTGTAAGTGGCGGGAGGCAACATATGTCCTAGGATCACACTCTGGTAGGGCCCTTGTCTTATCCATTCTGTCGCTCGTTGCCACAATCATAGTCGAATGTCTCGTGCAGCTGAACCATTTAAAGGCAGCGTTCACGATGATCATCCTCGTTGACTTTCCACAGTGAAATGATAGACGAGAAGGATCCTAGGCTCCCAATGTCGAAAGAACGGTAGAAAACGAGCCAGGAGCTGCAAAATGACGGCTGCAAACAAGCGTTTTGGTGCCCCAGACACGCCCCGTGCCCCAGATCCGCCCCTCGAAAGGAACAAATGAAGACTTAGATTATAGGAATGATTAAAGGCAGTGTTCACGATAATCTTCGATTTTGAGATTAATAGCTAAATCGATTGTTTGGCCCCCGCGTAGAACATAAACGACGACGGAATTGAGAAAAACGCACCAGAAGGTCATGAAATCCTTTACTCTCACCCCACCTCTTTACTCTCAAAGGAACTGTTCGTTGTGGCAATGAAATCATTTGTGGGTCCGTCCTTTACAAACATTTGCTTTCTGTTGTTCCGTTCTTTTTTTCGGACCCTAACTAGTACTATTTTTACTATATTATTGTTCCATTTTCGACTGATCCCATTTTTCACTGGTGACAACCACCGTGAACATGTTCATACAACTGGAAAACTAGTCCAGGCCAGAGATTAGTGTCACTGGAATATGACGTTTTAGTGCGTTTCTCGCCATTTCTTCGTAATTTCTGTAACACTCGGTGGCCAACGCTTTGTTTTGAGTGGAAAACTCGGGAACGAAAATCATCGTGAACACTGCCTTTAAGTGAAGGAAATGCTGATAAGTGAGCTGATCGCTTCATTGCACTGATAGGTATCATCTTTCTAGCGGTCAATTCCTCCACGCTCAAAAATCAACGTAAACAAGAGAGGGCCTATTTTTGCTCAAAAACGCGCCTTTCGTGTCCTTTTCAAGCGTGCTTCGCTATATATGGCACCAGACCTTTCGTAAACCGTGGAGATGTCGGAAGTGAAATTTATCGTGAACACTGCCTTTAACACCAAGGAATCCTTATTGTTACATTGGTGGTCAGTCCTAAGTTGTTGAATGACAACGGTGGTCTCCTCTATTTGGGAACAGTTGTCCGTATAGACTGAGTGGCTACAATTCCATTAACTCCAAACCTCCGAGTGCTTTGTTGGTTTTCATTAATCGAGCTTTTTCATTCATTGTGTTGTTTTTAGCATCAGTTTTTGTTTCGTTCCATTTCTAGCTGTATTGTGCACGCCGGTGACGGCGTACAAATAAATAGGTAAATAAATATCTGAAGCGTAGTGCAGCAGTTTATAGCCTCGAGTGGATTCGCATTCGACAGAATATAAATCAGCCAGAGGGAGCGTCCAGGAGTCTCCAGGGCAGTATAGGATTGGACTAGGGGGAGTCCGTGTATGGGTTTCGAGGTAGCCGCCTGGTTTATGGTACGTTCGAACAGCAACAGCTGGCGAACGGCGTGAGCCGGCGAGCCTCGATTCTCTGACATTCCTTCTTGTGCTCGTCACCGTCTTGAAACTTTTTCGAAGCTTTCGGCCTGAAATGAACAAAGCGGTTTCGAGCTCAATAAGGGAAGGTGATGCTTAGAGAATACGCGCTCCTATTGTGTTTCAAATCGCAGCACGTGCTCCAACAATTAATACGTCCAATGCGTGCATGATACACATTTAAAGACAGTGTTGACAATGATTTTCGCCCTCGAGTTTTTCACATAAAACAATGCGTTGGCCTCTAACAAGGGACCACTTTGAACAAAAAATGCAAATTCGAAAAACGGTCTTTTGAGAGTTGTAGAGGGCGTAAAAATAAACAATTTAAGATTTTAAAATTTCACTCAGTCCTCACGGGTAGATCAAAAACCACCAAAACAATGGGTTGCGGTAGGTAAAATGCCATTCAATCCACCCTAACCTGACGAAATCCGCAAAAAACAGGAAACGGACCCCATATTCGTGTTCAGCGTCCCAAATTACACCCTGGGGCTGAGTTTGGGCGAAAAAAAATTCGACCTCTGAACCCCCAAAAATGGCCTTGAGCTTCTTAAAGGTCGAGAAAAAATTTAGGACTCAAACTTCGCTTTCGGAGGTTATTTGAAGTGCTCATAACGAATCTGAGGTCAGTTTATCGATTTTCGACAGATTACGGTAGATTACGGTGGGTATACGGTAGTTGGGTCAAAGTCTCAGAATTGACTCAAAATTTCTGAACGGGGGTTATTCGGGGTGCTGAATACGAATTTGATGTTCACTTGCCAATTTTCAAATTATTAAGGTACGTTTAGGCCCTCTATGTCATGACAACTACCGTAAACTTCAGTAAACCTCAGAATTTATTCAAACGATCTCTAGATTCGTATTCAGCACCCTTGATTACCCCTACATACAAGTTTTGAGCCGAATCCGAAATTTTTTTCTGAAAACCACCCTAAAAATTCCTTGATGGGTACCCTTTGGGTACCCTTGCCTTGTCGCGAGGCTTGGAAAAACGACTATAACTTCTTTTCATAAAAGCTCTATTTTTCAGAGAAGCTGCGAAGAGCATACTCGGATTCTACTTCCAAAGTGGTACCAGAAAACTACATTTAAACCAGAATGGCCAGGCTGAATAAAAGTAGTTATCTTGTAAGATGCGTTTCCAAAAGAGTGGTTCTGTTCTACTCCAAATCTTGGAATTGATAACGAAACACGTTTCTTGAGTCTTCGAGCCATGTGCTAAAGTATAAGATTGCTTCGATGGATTTTGTAGTTTAGGTAAACCCACTTCTGTTTGCAACAATTGTTTCTAAAAAGATTAATCATTGATCAAGGAATAAGTCCACGAAGTTTCATTTTGTCCAAACTTTTTTCCAGCGTCATATATCAAAATAAGTCCCCTAAAGTGTTTCTCCGAATTAAGGACGGTTTTCCTGTAAAATATGTCGGGGAGAAGGGTAAGGGCATTCTTGATATTCTAGCAATTGTTGAAACCTCGGAATTTCTATAGTTTCTAACATTGATGTGAACCGTTCTCCGTTTATATCACGTTACCCCTGCGATATAAGAAAAGAGGTATAAAAAACAAGACACACTGTTAAAACTCAAAACAAGTAAAGCGAACACATAGAAATGTCATTACTATCAGCCATAATGCAGTAATGATCCCACAGTATTCGAACCATCTTTCAATTGCTTCGTAATCCAACGCCTAACCGACTGAGCAACGGTGTGCTTTTAGCTCACCCCGACTATCACATTGTAATGATCAGTGGTTTGAAAGCAAAGAGCATTGTTCAGGATATCAATGAACCAGTCATAACTCGAGAACCTAACTAGATTTCATCTTCAAACTTTTAGGAGAACCTTTTCAGATGATTTCAAGACCACTGTATAGCTCACATTTGTGCTACGTCCTCCCAATCCAACGTTCTGGTTTCTTTCCTTTTTTGATCGTTTTTAATCTACCCGTGAGGGCTGAGTGAAATTTTAAAATCTCAAATTGTTTCTTTTTAACTCCTCTACAACCCTCAAGAGACCGTTTTTCAAAACTCCATTTTATGTTCGAAGTGGTCCCTTGTAAGTCTAATCAAAATTACGAAGAAACGGCGAGAAACGCATCAAAACATCGTATTTCAGTGACATTATTTTATAACATGGACTAGTTGTCCGGTTGGATGAACATGTTCATGGTGGTTGTCATCGGTGGAAAATTGGGTCATTCAAAATATAAGAATATTTCATGTAAAGCAGGATTAGTTAGGGCCCTAAAGAAAGAACTGAGCAATAGAGGGTAGAGAATTGTAAAGGACGGGTCTACAAAAGATTGTATTGTCACAATAAACACTTCCTGTTATACCTAAGAGGCGGCGTGATACATAAGGATTTCGTGTACTTTTTATGCGTTTTTCTCAAATTTTGCGTCATTTTAGTTCTACCCTGGGGCCACTTAAAGGCAGCATACAAGCTCGTAAACGTGTTTGAGATAACTACGGAATTAGAATCGTATGGCTCAGAACACAACTTCTACGCATTCGGATGTATCGGAAACGACTCACAATCACGCTACATGAGTAAGAAGTTGGCCCCGCCCCTGTATCTGCCCGCCTCCTGTATTCGCATCCTCCTCCGAAACAGGGGTTTTGGGCCACTCTCACCGTCGTCGATCTTAGTGGTTTACTTATTACACTTACTGTACCACCCGAAAACGTCGCTGGTTGTGGGAATGGCCTAGAACCCCTGTTTTGAAGGAGGACGCAAATACAGGGGGCGGGCAGATACAGGGGCGGGGCTTCCTTCTTACTAGTGTAGCGTCATTGTGGATAGTTTTCGACTCTTCAAAATGCGTAGGCGTTGTGTTCTGTGCCATACCATTCTATTTGCGTAATTATCTCAAACACGTTTACGAGCGTGTATGCTGCCTTTAACCAATATAGCGAATAATCTCAGAAATGATAATTATCGTGAACACTGCCTTCAAAGGCATCGTTCACGCTGGAAACCACTATCCATTTTCCATGCTCAATTTCATGAATGAGCTCATTAGACCACACCGGTAAATTTTGGCGCGTTGAATACGTAGGTTTATAAGGTTGGAGGTGTTAACGGTGAGGATCCGCCGCCAGTTCTCACCAGTCATCTAGCACTTTTTCATAGAATGTTGATGCGACCATCAAACAACACGAAAAACAGTTACGGCACTAGCCGAACATGCAGGAAAATTTCAGAAATGAGAGTATCGAGGTCTCCGAATGCAGAAAAACTTCAACAAAAATTTCGGGGCGAAATTTAAATTCAATTTTAATGTGCGTTCAGACTGACTTTTCTTCACAAATAAAAGTTTTTCATGGGCCCTTTCGACATTTCCGTTCACTAGAGGGGCCGAGCTGTTAAAAAACTTTTCAAGAAAAGTATGCGGTTTTCTGCGCGTACGATGAAAAAATTGTATACGGACTTCTGCGCGTACGATGCCTTTAACTCGAAGGCAAACGATTTTCCTAATCATGCTCGATGATCACTTGCTCCTCAGTGCATCGCATGTCAACCGGCGCACTCCCGTGTGCCGGCCGCGTTGCGTGTCGGTGTGCTGCTACGATAGCGTTGGACCACCATGCAGCACGTGCTGCTGTTTGAAGTCTTTCGATGGGTGTGGTCACTCGAGTTGAATACATAGTCGACACGCATTGAATGCGGCGGTTGTCTGAAAAGGCGTGGCAGGTGGCATCTGCGAAAACAAATTCTATTGTTTGAATCTCGGACATCCATAATAAAAATGCGCATTAACCAGTCCCGAGCTTCCGTGGGTTATTTGACGTGCTGAGCACGATTCTTAGGGTCTGTTTTTCAAGTTTTGACAGATCACGGTTGATCGCGGCGGGTATACAGTAGTTCCGTCAAAGTCTGAGATTTGGCTCAAAATTTCTCGTTGAGGGTACTCGGGGGGGGGGGGGAGGGCTGGAAAATACGAAATTGATGTCCGTTTGTCGGTTTTCGAATTATTAGGGTAGGTTTCGCCATCTAAATCGCAAATATACCTACCGTGACCTACAGCAGATTTCTGACCATCGGCAAGCGGACCTCGGAGTCGTTTTCAGCACCCTAAATAACCCGCACGTACAAGTTTTCAGGCAGATCCTAAACAGATTTTCCAAGCACCACAGAAACTTCTGATTGGTACCTCTACCTTTCCGCGTAGCTTTAAAAGCGCTTGTAATCTTTTGTAGCCAGCTGCTCAGTGCGGGAGGGATGGGTAAGGCTTCGTCCATAACAGATGACCAGCGGCAAGCGTCAAGTTGCGGCTCAAACGCTGGCGCATGACGCTTGACGACTGGCGCATGCAACGTGTCCGAGGACGGCACGTGGTTCAGTGGGTATTGATAATATTAGTGAAAACCGCTACTGCCGCTGTACCTCCACCGTCAGCGACAGGCCGGCTGCAGTGGTCGCTGAGGAGTGAGATTCATAACGAATGTTGAAGATGGAAACCCCCAGCGTTTTTTGACACTAGAACGTCTGCTATGGACGGAGCCTAAAGAGGCGCTCATGTGTGGGCGTCTTTCATTTGGGCGGGACGGCTGTGCCCCTCGGCCTATTGCTTCAGCTCAACTTCGAGTGTTTGAGCGAAACCTGCCAGAAGCTGAATTTTTACAAAGAGTTGGTCAAGAAAATTGATACAGGTTTGTGGTAACAACTTTTCTTTTGAGGATGTCCTTTCGTTCAAAAAAAGGTTTGTAGGGCAACCTGGATTATGTGTCGTGAAGGACCGCTTCAACTCATTTGAAAGTAAAATGAGAGCAACAATTCAGTCCGTCATTTACAACAAAGACTACGGCAAGGGTAGCGATGATGTAGAGATTCAGCCGTTCGAGAGGTAATGCTCTCACAATGCTTATGAAGTTCAAAATAAACGGAATGTTTCAAATTTGCAGCGTTATGGCGCTGCTGGTTGACAATATCGAGATCTCCATGAAAGACGCAGTTTGTGTGCTTGTGAAACTTCTCAAACTTGGCAAGTTCAAGAGCATTAACCTGTAAGTGGCCATAACGCGTCTCCCCTCTTGTGCACGAGCTTTGCTATCCATTTTTAGAAATGCGCCTCCAAAAGAATTGGTTGATGCACTGACTGATGAATTTAAAAAATTCTACGTCAATATTCATATCAGTCGTATTGGTGACTCGTTCGATGAGAAACTGCTCAAGCAAATGGAGGAAGCCTACGACGAAAATATGGGCCTTGTAGAACATGCGTTCAGGGTTACACAGGTATGCGCTGATGAGCAGAATGTTTCGATGCAGTCCAAAATGTGGTCAGTGACTGCAATGGAGAAGCTATGTTGTTGGTTCCACAACTAGTAAATCAAAACGCGTAACTATGAAGATTCAATCTAAGATATTATGGCGACCTATTAAAATCACTAAATACCTACTACAATACCTAGCACAAATATGTACAACAAATGACCGAAAAGGAGGTGAACTCTTAGAATTTGGTGGGAAACGAGTAGGGTTCCTGACCGCCATACGAACCCAGCTGCTATCTAATCCAGCTCTTCCATCCCGAAAAGAGTGTTTTCCAACAAGACATTGACACAATCCACGTCTGCCGACCAACGCGGAAAGGGTCATGTCGCATTAAGCTGTTACTTGACATGACCTGCTTCCGGACTTAGCTCCGATTCTGTGGGAATCCTCTGGGATAATTTTGCGATGAGAAATTATGCTTATAAACGTCTATTTTCTTCGGTTTCGCAGATGACGATCGCAACTGAGGGAGATTGGAGCGGTATTTGACCTTCCGCACTCGACACCGTGCTAGGAGTAAACCTCAACACAACCTCGATGCAGCTGGTGAACGTGTAGGGCCAATGGACTGTAGAGGGTACGTCTTGTCGTGGTTTCACACTAAGGGATTGGATTCACAGTGAGTGCTCTTATGGTTATCAAATGGAGTCTCAATGAATAAAATGTGGTTGTGAAGCTAGGGAACACAAGGTTCCATCTCTGTCGAGGTGCACGATGACTTTCTGCTCGTATAGGCTCGGGTAATGTCGGAAATTGATCGTGGCTGACAAGTTACAATTCTTTTACAGTTCACCGCTTACAATACCTACAGAATCAATATACCGTATTTCCTGTTATTTTAACGCCCCCTCCCCCCCTCTATTTTAACCACCCTTTCGGTGGAGCTTGGAAAATAGAACACTTCCCT
This sequence comes from Aplectana chamaeleonis, assembly GCA_029168955.1. Taxonomy (NCBI): domain Eukaryota; kingdom Metazoa; phylum Nematoda; class Chromadorea; order Rhabditida; family Cosmocercidae; genus Aplectana; species Aplectana chamaeleonis. The sequence goes on from JAPDOI010000073.1 coordinate 1,960,865, forward strand.
CCATTTCAGCCCCCCCCCCCTTTCAGCTGAAAAGTCATTGGAGATTTTAACTGAGATGAGATTTTGACTAAGATTCACCTTATGTCTCTTACTTCCTCACTTGATGCACATGTGTTTGCCGATCCCTACCCACCTACTTCGCGCAGAACGTGGGAAGTGGCCCTCTGCCAAGTGCAGAGTAGCCAAAGGCGCAGGTGAGAAGGAGTTCACCAAGCACGATAATCCAAGAACTCAACTGTCTGTGTACGTGAGCTCGGTTCGACTGCATGTAAGCAGTTTTCAACCGAAGTTGTCGCTCGTTCCTTCAAGGCCCGCGAGATTACAAATGCCGCAGATGGCTCCCAAGACGACGTCATTCACTGTTTCAAAGCTGACGGACCCATTCCTACCGGTCGTGAACTGCTACGCGCTGCTCGAGATATCGACACTCAAAACCTTGTCGACATATTCAAAGAGATTGATCTTGAGGAGGACTCAAACGATGGCTTTATTGATGATGATTTCTTGGAGTTCACCGAGTAATTCATTATTGCTCTACTTTGGTTTGCCTGGTAAACTTTGTTTGCCCGTATTGACTCTAGAATTCTCGGTTGAAGATTAGAGCCTCTCCTTCTATTTGAACCCCTTCCTGCCATGGAACCCCCTTTTTTGCGGGGGTTGAAAAAAAGTACACCCGGGTTTTCAATTACAGGAAGTTTGGTATGTTACAGGGTAAAGCACCCTCGGTTACCGTAACCAGGAGAGGGGCGAATCTCTGGGCTCCAGGAGGAGGGGGGAGGGGGACAGGCTCCCGGCCGGTCGCCATGCGAAGCTGTTGGGACTCAGTTTTTATTTATTTATTTAAAGACAGTATTCACGATAATCTTCGATTCTGAGATTAATCGCTGAATCGAATGTTTGGCCCCCGGATGGAACCAAAATGACGAAGAAACCCAGAAAAACGCCCTAAAAGGGCACGAAATTCTTTACTCTCACCCCACCTCTTTACTCTCACTGGAACTGTTTGCTGTGACAATGAAATCTTTTGTAAACCCGTCTTTTGGAACACTCGACTCTCAGTTGCTCTGTTCATTCCTTCGGACCCTAACTAATACTGTTTTGCCTAAAGTATTCTTCCATTTTTGATTAAGCCCATTTTTCACCGGTGACAACCATCATGAACATGCTCATCCAATCGGACAACTAGCCCAGGCTTGAGGTTGACATCACTGAAATATGATGTTTTAGTGCATTCCAAGCCGTTTCTTCCGAATTTCGGTAACATTCGGTAGTCAACGCATGGTTTGGAGTGGAAACCCCGGGAACGAAAATCATCGTGAATTCTGCCTTCAATTATTATCACTCTCGATCACAACGGCACAGTTTTGAGCGTGCCTTCCTTGCGAAGAGCTCTGCATTTCTCCGCGTGTCTCCTTCAACAAGTGTAGTCCAGCTTCTGACGTCTTTTGTCTTCTGGTTTCTGTACCTCGCAATGTCGTCCATCCAGCGCGTTTGCGGTCTTCCCTACATCCGTTTGCTTGTTGGTGTCCAACCGTATTTTGAAGGCAGGGTTCTCGATAAAAGCGGTTGTTGTGCTATCCCCATGGAATGGTAGATCTGACCATCACAAATATGAAAATAAGTAAAAAATTGGAGAATAAAACGCTCAGGAACAAGATATGGGTCGGTGTCCTTCTGCCCCCCATTATCGAGATTTATGTAAAAGCTTGTTTTGTCAACTTTTATTTTGCTTCCAAAGTAATTTCTTAGCACTTCTGGACACTACTGACTACTCTGCCAGCAAAATAGTGTTCGGATAAGCAAGCATTAATGAAAATCTCGTTAATTAGGGGGCCGGCCGACACCGTTAATTAGCCGTTATACTTTGTTTTTGAGCGTGTTTCCCGCAAATTTCCGGGTTTTTTCACTTATTTTTAATTTTGCGATGACCAAATCTACATTCTCATGAAGAGAGCTCGAAGTCGTTTTTATCGCGAACCCTGCCTTTAAACCAGGATTTGTCTGTTCTCGCCGCTAGCTTTTTTGCATACATCCACTTTCTGCGCAGCGCGGAGTAAATATAATCCTTCAGGTCAGTTCGTCTTTGAATAATCTTCGCTCCGACTCTGTCCACAAGTCGAACTCCAAGCAATGCACGTTTTAGACGGCGCTGGGCTCATTGAACAGTGCCGGCTACCTCCTTTGTCCAGACCCAGATTTCACATCCATATAGCACTGCCGGTAGGATACATGTGTTGACGAGCCTTCTTTTCAATGCAATCGCGACGCTTTGAGATTGCAAGAAAAGACGATATTTAAAGAAGATTGCTCTTCCAGCTCGATGACGTCGTACGATTTCTTTATCAGGGTTCCTTGGATACGATACTAGCTGGCCGAGATAAACAAATTCAAGAACCTCCTGTATTATTTCTTCATTTAGCTGTATTTCTTCTCTGGTTCGGTTGTGCTGCTGTCGACTCTCATCCATTTGGTTCTTAAGAAATTCATCTCGAGCCCGACTTGTCGAGAGGCATCCATCAAATCAATTGACATGGTTTGCAGTTCTGAACAGTTTTCAGCTATTAGGACGACGTCATCGGCGTATGCAAGATATGAAAGTAGTTTCCCATCTAGTCGTATACCTCTTCCCGCGAAGTCCATGCTATTGATGACAAGTTGCAAAGTCAAGATGAAAAGACGAGGTGACAGGGGTTTCCCAGCCGAACACCTCGTTGCAAGTTAAACTCTGCTGTACGATCGCCGATTCTGACAGCCGCACTTCCGTTTGCGTAAAATAGTTGAATTACCTTGACCAGACTGCTCTCAACACCAAACGATTCCAGAACTTGCTATACCGCCGGTAGCTCCACACTGTCGAATGCTTTCTTAAAATCGACGAACGTCATGCAAGTGGAGATGCTGAACTCGTGAGACTTCCATAAAATTTGATTTGTGCTCCGAATATGATCAATAGTGGAGGAATTCTTACGAAATCCTGCTTGTTCTTGTGGAAGTATGAAGCGGTTGTTGACGATTCTTTCCAAACGATTGCTTATCACCTTCGTAAACACCTTGTAGATCGTTGAGAGCAATGAGATAGGGCGGTAGTTCGTGACATCCGTCGAGTCTCCGTTTTTATAGAGCAGTATTGTGTCAGCGAATGCTAATTCCTTCGGTACTGTCTCCGTCTCAATGATTCTGTTGAGGGATTCACATATAGAGTAGGCAAGGGTATTGGAAACTGGACGTAAGGCGGGACGTAGTGTAAGTAAGATCTGTAACGTTTTTATCGGACGCCCCCAGAATAAGGGTATCGGACGCCCCCAGAACATAAGGTAAACGCTCTACCAACGCCGGAAAACGTCAAAGTAACACCGCTCAGAGCTATCTTTGGTTGGCAGCTCCGGTGGTAATATTCGGATGTTTCATCCGTTATTGCTTCTGGAGATGTTCTATTGATTTTGAATGAACACTTTAATGGCTTCGTACGCGCTGAAAACCACTCATCGATTTTTGAGTTGTAATCATTCGTTGGGCCCGCCTGAGAACGCAGGTAGAGTTTGTTGAGTCACCGACGCATTCTAGGGAAGATATAGTACAACGAATGTCTCGAATTCCGTCGAACGAGGCCGGCCTTCCGACAACCATGTGGCATGAAATGAGAAAAGAAAGCGGCTATTAACAAGTGATATCGCTTAAAGGCAGGGTTGGCGATAAAAACAACTTGTGAGCTCTCTTCATAAGAATGTAGATTTCATAAAAGTAAAAATAAGTGAAAAAACCCAGAAATTTGAGGGAAAAACGCTCAAAAACAAAGTATAACGGCTAATTAACGGTGTCGGCCGGCCCCCTAATTAACGCGATTTTCATTAATGCTTGCTTATACGACATTTATTTCGCTGGTAAAGTAATCAGTAGTCTCCAGAAACGTTCAGAAATTTTTTTAGAAGCAAAATAAAAGTTGAAAAAGCAGGCTTTTACCCAAATCTCAATATTTGGGGGCGGAAGGACACCAAGCCATAACTTGCTCCTGAGCGTTTTTTCTCCAATTTTTTACTTATTTTCACTTTTGTGATGGCCAGATCTACGATTCCATGGGTATAGCACAACAACCGATTTTATCGAGAACCCTGCCTTTAAAATACGGTTGGACACCAACAAGCAAACGGATGTAGGGAAGACCGCGAACGCGCTGGATGGACGACATTGCGAGATACAGAAACCACAAGACAAAAGAGGCCGCCGACTTCCAATTTCAACGAAATCTTTGCTCCGAAATTCTTCCTATTCTTCGTATCATGCGAAATATGGAGTTTTTGTGTCTATATGTAAAATAATGTGTGTTACCTTTGACGTTTTTGGTTCTTCTTTTTGTTTTTAGTCGTTGAATAATATGTGTTAAATTTGAATAATATTTGTAATGTAATATAATGTTTTTTAGACGTGGTTCCATTTTTTGGTCGTTAAATATGTAATGTAAGTTAATTTTGACGTTTTTGTGGTTGTTGTTGATATTTTCAGTGTGTTAACTTTGGCGTTTGTTTTGATCTTTTGCTGTATTAATCTGTGGAAATAAAATTTATTTTTGTCATGTAATGCTACCTTGTCAACAACTGTTATGTACACATATCACTAACCTCAACTTCTTCAGATAACCTGATCGCGACTATTTTTTCTGAATAGGTTAATGATTTGGAGCAACCGAATTTCTTATATGCTCACCTGATTTGGCGGAAAATCTCTCGTGAACGAAAATTAGGCAATTTCTGTAACAGTTTGCATGAATTACTGAACTTTTCTCATGCAACTTACTTTAGCTGTGCTCGAATATTAGCAGTCGAATGAACATTCAAATAAATTGTTCGATTATTTATTCGAATAGTCGAATAATCGAAAAAAATCGGATATTTGAAGATCAAAATTTCAAAAAAGAAATGTTCAAAACTTCTACGTCCCCCAGGTTCCGAAGAAAACTTTTTGACAGTTTTTACAAGGAAAACTTTCGAAAAAAAGTTCTTCTAACTAATTTTTTTTATTTCATAATTACTGCACTTCCTATCATACTTGGTCCGAATCGATTGATCGAATCATCATCCGATTGAAAAAAAGTGGAATTCGATTCAATCGACTTAGTCGAATATTCGAAAAGGGGAAAATTGGGCTAAATCGAGGAGTCGAACATTCGAAAAGGGCGATTTTCGGATAAGTCGAGAAGTCGATCGTTCGAAAAGAGTAATATCCGACTTATTCGAAAATTTTGCCGCTCTCAAGTGCTCCCAGTTACTGAGAAAGATGTTGGAAATGCCAGCTACTCCATCTGGACACATTTAGCTACTTGGCGCGTAATCAATGCAGAGTTCGTGCAGCCACAGACAAACATCATTATTCCCTTTTTTCTTTTATCTAATTATTTTTGTTCTTATTCTTATTTTACATATGCACAACGCTACTTGGCGCGTAATCAATGCAGAGTTCGTGCAGCCACAGACAAGCATCATTATTGCCGTTTTTCTTTTACCTTATTAGGTTTTTTTCTTACTCTCGTTTTTACATGTGCACAACGTTCAGTAATTTTGATACTGAATCAAGAGCTCATAAGATTCTAGATGTAGGTGTGAAAAAGGAAACGAAATGGGTAAACTGCGAGCGAATTGTGGTGATCATCGAACGTCGAAATCGTCACGCCCGAGAAATCTTATTTTTGTGAAGAAAAATCAGTTTGAATACAAAGTTAAAATGAATTGAAGTTCGTGTCAAAATCGTCTCTGAAGTTTTTCTCCATTTGGAGTTTAGGCCATAGTTGTTTTAATGTTGTTTGAAAATCGCATCAGCGTTCCATAATATTAAAAAGTGCGAAATGGTCGACCCCACAGCAGTTTTCTGGTGGCCATACCTTTTAGGTGCGCATTTTCAAAACCTTGTTTCGTGGGTGATGTCAGCCTGAGAAAGCCCGAATGGTTCCGCTGTACACAAAATTTTTTAAGCGATTTCCAACGGGCACGATGCTTTTGAGCAGTGTGGATTTGCAAGACTCAAGGGAGCAAAAGACAAAAATATAGGATATACCTGATCAAGACAACGTCATACAAATTATAAATATAGAGGCAGCACGTGCTGTAAAGGAATTAGGAAAATAGACAAAACTCGTTTTTAAAGGCAGTGTCCACGATGAAAACCATGTCAGATTTTTTGGTGGAGATCGGCAGCTGCGTGGCCTAGGGCAACCCTAGCGTTGAAAAAACTAAGAAAAATGAGCCCGGAACGGTCCCCTACGGCCCCAAAGTTGGACACTCGTCAGCTCGTCACACCCAGATGCACTTTCCACGCCCACCGACGTGAACAAATGAATGCTCGAGATCGTGATATGAGCGATGCTTTCCGATCAATAGCCCCGTTCTTCCTTTTATTCCCAACTTTTCTCTTTACTCAGGAAAGCTAGCATGCATTAGCTGCATAAGACGTAGGTTACAAGCCTCGGACAACTCGTCCACCATGCTTCCCTAGCTCAATTTTAGAGGGATCATAACTCCGTTCCTAGAAGGTCTTGTACGATTCCAAAAACATCATCGGAACCAGCACGAGACCGTCTTCAAGATAAGCGGAAAAGCAGAAAAACGATTTCTATCGTGAACACTGCCTTTAAGGCTTCGCGAGAATTGTCTTCCAGCTGATTTGGGTAAATGGCGAGGTTGATTCAACTATGGGACACGTTTTCGTTGAGTATTCGAGCCGGAGTAAACCACATACCCCAGCTCAAGAGTGGGGTATAATATATGTACTGCAACTTATACCTCGAATCGGCAGGGTATAGTTGTTGAGCAATCATACTTTGTGGGGATAAGCGTAAGTTTATATTTCGATGCGCCCGCATACCCGGGGTATGATCGTTGACACTCCAAGCATTGATTATCTCCAGCACTTGCAGAGCAATCGTCAAACGCGCCGACGCCCCTAACCCTGCCCAACCCCATCCTAACTCGGCGCCTACGTGCATGCCGCCCCAGTTTTCATTTGTTCACGTCGGGGGGCGGGCGCTGCGCTTCTGGGGGTTGCCTTGCGCTCAAAGTAGCAACTTCGGGCTCTTTTGGGTCTCTTCCTGGCTCGTTTTCATGCTTCCTTTCAACGTTAACGTTACAGTGTGCCCCTCCACTACCCTTTCCTTGTGGAAAATGAAACACATTTTTTATCGTGAACACTGCCTTTAAACAAAATTCTGTGTGGTTTCTCATGCATTCAAAGGCAGTATTCACGATAAATTTCACTTCTGATATCTCCGCGGTTTACGGAAGGTCTGATGCCCTATATAGCAAGGCATGCTTAAACAGGACACGAAAGACGCGTTTTTGAGCCAACATAGGCCCACTCTTGTTTACGTTGATTTTTGAGCGTGGAGGAATTGACTGCCAGAAGGATGATACCTATCAGTGCAATGAAGCGATCAGCTCACTTATCAGCACGTCCTTCATTTGATCATTCCTGTATTCTGAGTCTTCATTCGTTCATTCCGAGGGTCCGGATTTGGGGCACCAGGCGTGTCTGGGGCACCAAAACGCTTGTTTGCAGCCGTTATTTTGCCGCTCCTGGCTCGTTTTCTACCGTTCTTTCGACACTGGGAGCCTAGGATCCTTCTCGCCTATCATTTCACTGTGGAAAGTCAACTAGGATGATCACCGTCAACGCTGCCTTTAAAAAGCGGACAGTATAGACTGCATGACATCATTTAGCCTTATCTATTAAATGATATATGTAATATTAATAATATTTAAATCTACAAATTATGGGAGGTAGGAAAGTGATCATGGAGAAGGCAATTTCCATATATCCATGGTTGAGCAGGCCGTTCCGTCAATTTTTCGCGGACTCACTACACCTCTTGTTGACCGGAATTTCCGAACAATTTGGGAAATTATTATAAAAAAAATTAAAATTAATTTAGCTTTTTGGAGTGACAAATTTGAAAAGCTTTCAAACTTGCCGTTATAAAAGACAATTCTCCTATTCTTACCTCTTTTTACGTCACCAAATGGTGCTTAGAAAATACCCATTTTTCTCAAAAATTTTGCGAGCCCTCCCCCAACGTTTCTTTTTTTAAATTTCACAAAATTTCTATGACCCCCCCGTTGCGACGATCTGCAACCTTGCTCAACCCTGCGTACATCCCTTTTGTCGCGGGCTGCACATCGAGCTGGTGCTCAGGAAGCTACGAACAGGCTACCAGCAGCTTTAACGCTAGTTACATACTTGAAACCTTCAAGTGTAACTGCACGTATTTATCTTGCGAGTCACGTGTTTCCCATTAATTTATTTTACACGCGAACTTCTGGTGTGTGTGTGTGTGTAACAAAAGATAATGGGCAAAACAATCTACGTAGGAGATGATTACATTAAAGGCACTGTTCACGTTAAACTCCGCTCATGAGTTTTCTTTGAAAAACAATGGTGGTAGCCCTCAGAAGCAGAACAGTGTTGAAAAAGCGGATCCGGAAGCCTTCCCAGAGGCAAAAAAAACGCTTCTGAAGATTACCCCAGTGGGCAGTTGTTGTCGTCAACACCGACACGTCTCTACCACTGACAAGCCTTGACCTGCGATTATCGGCAGCGGTTTTTCATTAAAAGAGAGATAAGATTAGGGAATCAGTTGCCGAAAACATCCTGAAATCTTTGTCAGGCAAAAATCTCTAATTTATAGCTTAATGCGACGAAAACCACTGCTGATAATCGCAGGTAAAGGCGTGGCAGTGATGGAGCCGTGTCGGTGTCGATGTCAACAACTAGACTCAAGGAGGCCGTACTTGACCACTGGGGTGGTTTTCAAAACCGTTTTTTGCCTCTGGAAATGCGTTTAGAACCGTTTTTTCAACACAGTCCTCCTTCTGAGGGCTACCACATACGTTTTTCATTGAAGGCGCAAGGACGAAGCTTCTCGTGAACAGTGCTTTTGAAGGCAGTGTTCACGATAAAAAAGAAGTATTCCAGTTCCCACTAGGAATGGGTAGTGGAGGGTCACACTGTAACATTGACATCGGAAGAACGCATGAAAACGAGCCACGAAGGGCCTTTTGGCTTTTGGTTTTCGCGCTTCATTGCAGATAGCCTTTTTTCTGTTCTATTTATTAAAAATTTTTTCGAGGAATTAGTAGAATAAAGGTTTGAATTTTCAGAGTTACTTAAGTAATTCTATGAATATTCTGAAACATTTTCATCGGTGGCCAAATAATATAATGTCGTGACACGAAATAGGCCGAAGGTGTCGAGAAAATTTTCTGAGTAGGCCAGATATCCGATATATGAATATTGAATAATTCGAGGTACCAAATGACTCAAAAATTCGAAAAACCGAACAAATTATTAATGACTCGATTTGAAAAAGAGAACATTTTCCGATCCCTGGAGTGAATCAATTATGAGTAGAATATTTGAAAAAAAAAGAAAGACTGAATTCTTTAAGTAAATTAAATATTTTCAAAATTCAAAGTGTGAAACTTCCAAACAAATAGAATACTCAAATCCCGAATAATCGGAGTACTCCTAAATTCTTGCTCAACTATTAATTCGATTTGGTTCCAGGTCTACTGTTCCCGAAATCCTTTACAGTTGATATTGTCCTATCTCACCACACTTTAAATTCTCTCCTTTTTTTTCCCGTCAATCGGCTTGAATGGCTCGTTAGTTGGTTGACGCTGTCGTAGTGAGTGCAACGCTATATTTGCGTTCCTGGCACCTCCGTTTACTACCGGCCACCTGGCCAGTTGGTGACAGTCGACTCCGCCCCCGCCCCGCCCATTCCGGGCTTAACGCAGCACACCCGGCCCCGGAAGAGCCCCAAGTTGCCACTTTGAGCGCAACGCAAACCCCAAAAGCGCAACACACGCTCATCGATGTTAACAAATGAATGCTTGAGGTCGTGAGATGAGCGATGATTTCCAATCATTAGCCCTGTTCTTCTCTTCATTCTCAACTTCTCTCTTTACTCAGGTCAGCTCGCCTACATACTGCAAAAGACGGAAGTTACAAGCCTCGGACAACTCGTCCACCATGCTTCCCTAGCTCATAAAGGACAATAACTTCGTTCCCAAAGGTCTTGTACGATTCCAGAGACATCATTGGAATCAGTATGGGGTCGTTTTCAAGATAGACAAAAAACGATTTTTATCGTGTACACTGCCTTTAAGTTGCGTGAAGTTGTTTGCTCGAAAATGTTTTTCAGCGCAGGGCATCGTTAGATCCTTACGTTATTATCTCTTAAAACGTATGTGAAGCGAATGCACAAGCATTGGTTACGTTGGAATAGAGCACAACTTGTGAGACAAGGTTCTGCGGGAACAAGATCTGTTCACTAGTTTTCTGCGAAATTCGTTTTATAGCCAAAAAAGCCAGGAGGGAAGTGTCAATATTTGACATATATTGGCGCTCCCATTCACCACGCCTGACTGTGCGGCAATATAGTTGGGCATGAGGCTTCCAGCGTTTCAAATAATTTTTTTTCGTATGTAGTGGTCATGAAAATGAAGGGATTGTCTACTCTTTTAGCGCATTCAAATTCATGACCTTCTTTTTTCGATCCTGAGACTTTGAGCTGCGTTTCTTGTCTCGCAGAGGGACTGGAGAGCAACTATAGTCTAGCTCCCTCATTTTAAGCCGCTCAAAGCAAGGCTTATCAGGCTAATCATGGCAAAATCTCCTTATCACTGTTATATTTTGGTATGACTGACCGCTCCGCTGCTTAATCCGCCTGGACTCACTTGAGCAAGCTAGGCTTTACATTCCCTCATTTTTTTTTTCGTTTCGAAGTCTCGAAAAATCAGTGCATGCATGATTTGGTGTTCCCTAATCCCATTCTCGAGGTTTTCCAACTCTAGATTTCTAGTCGTCCGTTTCTAGTTCACTAACAATTTTTGTAGTTACCGCGCCAAATACGTATTCTTCAGAAGAGGAACCGCATCGTCAGAACTCGCTTCGTATGTAGTTGTGATGTTTCCATGTTGCTCACATACTTGAATTTCTCTGAACAAAACTAGCGTAATATGTAGTAAGCAGTAGCAAAACCTTAAATGATGTATGTTTCCAGGACTTGTTTGTTTTTCTATTTGGTGATGTTTGCGATCATATTTTTGATCATAGTTTATCAAAACTGGATTTCTTCTCATCGGAATCGTGCGATTCTCGACTTAAACCTGTAATCAAAAATGCTATACATAATTTATGGTAAATATAGGTGCAAGTAAGTCGAAGATGTGTCCAAATTAAAATTCAACCAAAGGAATAAATGGATGGATTTTTCCCGCGAGTGCGATTTTAAGACACCGAGTCTTCGTCATCATCCCTTTATTAGAAAACACTCGCAGAGCGCCTTTCTGACAAAACTCGTCAGTGTTTTCATAATTGGAAGCGCTTTACCTTTCTTTTTCAGATCAATGGTTTTGTTTTACATTGGCTCTGAAAATCGCCGCGTCCGATGCGTGTCGAATATGCATTTAACTCTAAGACAAGGCGGTGTCGAGCACAGGCAGGGAACGTGCTGCTAGAGGAGCACGTGCTCTTTTTGTGTTTCAAATTACACCCTGTGCCCCCAAAAAAAACTTCCAACTCGGCGGCGAATCGATTTAACAAAAAAGGAAAGCTTATGACGCACTCTCGAGACGGCAGACGTCGGCAGTGCGCTGGCGGTTCCAGGTGGTGATCGGCGAGCTGGCCGCGTCGCATTTCGGCGTCCTGGCCGCGCTGCGTGTCGGTGTGCTGCTACGACTGGACTACCTTACAGCACGTGCTCTTGCGTATTAATTTTGCAGAACGTATTCCCGCGCTAAAATTTTGTAGCACGTGCTGCTGTTTGGAGCACGTACTCCTGCGATAGAGCCTTTCGATGGGAGTGGACTCTCGAGTTGAATGCATACTCGACACGCGTTGAACACGGCGATTTTCTGAGGCTGCCATAGACCCATGTACGCTGTCATCTCATTATTTCCCCCTCGCACCGGCGTAGTTTGCGTTGGCGCAATATAGGTGCACATACATTTTCTGAGGCTGCCATAGACCCATGTACGCTGTCATCTCATTATTCCCCCCTCGCACCGGCGTAGTTTGCGTTGGCGCAATATAGGTGCACATACATATGTACATACGTCATAATCTACGTGAACCGAGTTTGCACCAACGCGAACTGCGCCTGCAAGAGGGAACCAAAACTGCTAGTGCGATCCGTGCTGACTGTAAACCTTACTAGGAGAACAAGTCTAAGGGTGTTGATGAGATGCGGGTGTGGAAAAAATTCAATTCCTGTAAACGGCAAAAGTCTTTTGAATCGGTCGGCAAACAGCAACACTTTTTTTATAATCTCAGTGGATTTTAGTTCGTTTGAAGGTTTAGCTACATGCCTTGATTTTTCTTGAAAAGTTCTGGGTAAGATTGCGATCGAAACAGATCCCAAACTCGTCCGGGGCCTATAACTTTCCATGTGACCTACCGTGACTGGTCAGTTCACTTATGTCACTTTATATACCAAGGCAGTGGCAATACGGATACAGCTAGATTAATCAAGAAAAATTTCGCCTGTAAAATGCGTGCCTGTCTTCTCTTGCTGCCCGATTTCTTGCATCGAAGACAACCGTGCTGCTTGTTGCAACAGGTGTTGTGTGCAACTGCGGAGCGGAACTTAATTGCGATAAGTACAGTACACTGTGCTTCTCTGGGCCGGATTCCGGTCCGCAATGGCGTCTCGACACGCTTTGCGGCCGCGCGCTCTCGAGTCGGAAGAGTTTCCAGCTCCGCAGCCACCGATCTGTTGACTCTAGGTGGGTTTAGGAAACTGAAAAGTGAACAAAATTGGAGAAAACTGTATAGAAAAGTCATATCGAGTCCGCTTTGGCGCTGGAAACTCGACTGACTTGAGCGCGTGCGGCAGCAAAGCGCGTCGAGACGCAATTGCGGCCCGGACTGTGGCCCAGAGAAGCACAGTGCATATGTACAATCCAACGGAAAAAATGGGCGAAATAGGCAAAGCGGGCAACTAAAGCGTCCTTCGACCACAACTCGCTTCAAAGTACTCCGTTTTCAATTTCGAAAACGCCGAAATGTACAGAATGCCGTGATCTAGTCATTCATGCAAAAATATTTTGCGAAATTTGGGAGCAACATTATTTTCTAAGGACAAATACATTTTCATTGTGACCATGCTAGAGATCGCGACGGTTGTTTTCGATCGAATGGGCTCGCTATCTAGTGATAACGTTATCAAATTCATGACTAACTGCATCTTAAAAAAGCGTTTCTATAGAAAATTCCCAATTTCATCTCATATAATTAGATAGATTATGGCACGGTGGACATTTTGGTCCTTCCGAAATTGAAAACGGAGCACTTTGAGGCGTGTTGTGGTCGAAAGACGCTTTAGTTGTCGACTTTGCCCATTTTTTCCCTTGGATAGAGGCGGTATTGTATTGTATGAGGTGTGGAAATTCTATCATTCAAGTAATGCAATCGGAACACGAAGTCTGGAGTTCGTTGTCTACCGCACACAATGGATCGCACCACGATTTCCCCGAAGGATAGGTATTGCGGCCACGGAGAGTTTTTTACATAATAACGATTTTGCGCAAGATTCGGCCCGTTTCCTCAAAACACGGTCCTAAAATTTCCACTCATAACAGTTGCATATTTGCCCTCGTGTGACCTTGAAAGCCTCTGCATGTCATTGCAAGGGAGCAGGGTCTTCTCGGAGAATTCTCGACGATGAACTCGAACTGAATGCAGGAGATTCCGCAAATAGTATGTATACTCTGTTTCGGGGTGAAATTAACTGCTGTAGTTCACATGCCGCATGCTTGTGCGCGCTCAGGGTGCGTCTACTTCTTCCCCACACTTTCTCGCCGTTTCCCCCTCTCTGCTCTCAATCACGCAAAGGAAAAAGCTAAATTTGCCTCCGGAACGGAGTATATTCCGCTTCGATGTGAATTAAGATGGTGCGAAATTCACATATTAAAGTCAGGGTTCGCTGTAAAAACGGTTGTTGTGCTATCCTCATGAGAAGGTAGATCCGGCCGTCACATATGCGAAGATAAGTGAAAATTTGTAGAAAAACGCTCAGGAACAAGTTATTGCTTGGTGTCCGCCCGCCCCCAATCATTTTGGTTTCTCTAAGTGCATGTTTTGCCAACTTCGATTTTGCTTCTTAAAGGCAGCGTTCACGATAATCGTCAATTTCAGATTATTCGCAATATTGATTAAGTGGCCCACGGGTAGAACTAAAATGACGTAGAGATTAAGAAAAACGCACCAGAAGTGCACGAAATCCTCAAGTATCACCCCGCCTCTTTAAGGCAGTGTTCACGATAAAAATCGCTTTTCTGCTTTACCGCCTATCTTGAAGACGGTCCCATGCTGATTCCAATGATGTTTTTGGAATCGTACAAGACCTTTTGGGAACGGAGTTATGGTCCCTCAAAATTGAGCTAAGGAAACATGGTGGACGAGTTGTCCGAGGCTTGTAACTTCCGTCTTTTGCAGCCGATGTATGCGAGCTGACCTGAGTAGAGAGAGAAGTTGAGAATGAAGGGAAGAACGGGGCTTTTGATCGGAAGCCATCGCTCATCTTACAATCTCAAGCATTCATTTGTTCACGTCGTTGGGCGTGGAAAGTGCATCTGGGTGTGACGAGCTGACGAGTGTCCAACTTTGGGGCCGTAGGGGACCGTTCCAAGCCCAATTTTCTTAGTTTTTTCAACGTTAGGGTCGCGCTAGGCCCCGCAGCTGCTGATCTCCACCAAAAAATCAGACATGGTTCTTATCGTGGACACTGCCTTTAAGTATCACAGAAAGTGGTTGTATAAAGAATCAAATTCTCTACCTTTCCCTCACGAATCATCTGTGCTCTATTTTAGCTCAGAGTCTTCATGACTCATTTCTGTAACTTTCTTTTCTGCTATCAGCGAGCTGATCTGGAGTGTGAACTTCAACATCTGAATGCTACTGAGCGGGCACGCCCGTTTTTCTCCGTATAAAAGGCTCGTTAGACGAAGCCGGAGCCACAGCTTCTGTCTTTCTCTCATTTAATCTCTCCTCACTTCTTATTATTGTTGTAATAATAATTGTTTTTATAAAGTTTAATCACCCAAGTTTGAGGTGAGCCCCGAGCGGCTGCGTTGGCGTGAAAGAAGGAACAAAAGACCCGCGTGGCACAAAACAGCATATGGTGCATCGGCCGGGAAACCCGCTGCAACAAATACTACCGCGTATTCTACAACCAGCCAACGACCAGTACCACCCAAGCTGCCAAAGCCTCCGGCGGAAACATCCACAAAATCCACAGATCCGACATCCTCAGCGATTTCGCGCAAAAGACAGTCAACTTCCACGTCTGATGAGGCCTCGGAAATGCCTATTGTCAAGAAGGGACGCGCATCAGGATCGCTGCTGAAAGATCTCCTCCAACAGGGCAGTAAAATGCTCATGCTAGCAGCATCGAAAGCAGACCACTTTGCACCAGCTGTCGTTCCTTCCGGGGAAGCGCTGGAACAACTGAATCAGCTTGGAACGGAGATGAAGGGAAATCACCTCGCTCTCACAGTGAAGATCGATGAACTACTCATTCATATCAGAGAGATCAACGACAAACTCGAATTCTTGACATGAAAAGGGTTGCTTTCGAAATGCAACTGCTGAACCTTCGAATGTCAGATATCGAGAAGCGCCTTTCCACTATGCCGGTCAGCACCACCAATAACCCTGCGGAGCTCACTCCCCGTAGGAGTGAAGCGAGATACCCGAGCTACTCTGAAGCACAGCATGGCGACACACAGCGGTCCTCGCATCGTTATATGACACCACCCAGAGACTCGCGTCGTCACACGCCAGCCAGATATTCGCGTCGTCCCAAGCCACCGGGAGACTTTCGTCGTCACACAATCCGAGACTCGCGTCGTACAACACCACCAAAAGAGTCCAACAATCGAACGCCACAAGCAAAGGAATCGCTCTACACATCACCCAGGATAAATCGACGCACACCTCCAAACGAAGACCGCCGTAAAGATGGCTACGAGAGGGACCGTCGACGCTAGAGCGTCCGATACTGATCATGCGTAGGGTAGGATTCCGTTGTAACTACCATTAGTTGACCTATCGCCATCTCTGCCGGCGGCGAGTATAGAGAATCAAATTCTCTACCTTTTCCTCACGAATCATCTGTGCTCTATTTTAGCTCGGAGTCTTCATGACTCATTTCTGTAACTTTCCATTCTGCTATCAGCGAGCTGATCTCTAGTGTGAACTTCAACATCTGAATGCTACTGAGCGGGCACGCCCGTTTTTCTCCGTACAAAAGGCTCGTTAGACGAAGCCTGAGCCACAGCTTCTGCCTTTCTCTCATTTAATCTCTCCTCACTTCTTATTATTGTTGTAATAATAATTGTTTTTATAAAGTTTAATTACCCAAGTTTGAGGTGAGCCCGAGCGGCTGCTGCGTTGGCGTGAAAGAAGGAACAAAAGACCCGCGTGGCACAAAACAGCATATTGTGGACACTGCCTTTAAAGGCAGTGTTCACGATAAAAATCGTTTTCCTGTTCTCCCGCCTATCTTGAAAACGGCTCCATGCTGATTCGAATGATATCTCTGAAATCGTACAAGACCTTCTGGGAACGGAGTTATGGTCCCTCAAAAATTGAGCTAAGGAAACATGGTGGACGTGTTGTCCGAGGCTTGCAACTTCCGTCTTTTGAAGCTGACGTGTGTAAAGAGAGAAGTTGAGAATGAAAGGAAGAACGGAGCCATGATTATAAATCATCGCTCATCTCACGATCTCGAGCATTCATTTGTTCACGTCGGTGGGCGTGTGTTGCGCTTTTGGGGCTTGCCTTGCGCTCGAAGTGGCAACTTCGGGCTCTTTTGGAGCTTTTCCTGGCTTGTTTTCGTGCGTTCTGTCGACGTCAACGTTACAATGTGCCCCTCCACTACCCATTCCTAGTAGAAACTGAAACACATTTTCTATCGTGAATACTGCCTTTAAGTATCACAGGAAGTGGTTGTTATGATAATGAAACCTTTCGTCGACCCGTCCTTTGCAATTCTCTATTCTCTATCACTCCGTTCTTTTCTTAGGGTCTTAACTAATCCTGCTTCGCATAAAATATTCTTCTATTTTCGATGTACCCAATTTTCCACCGGTGACAACCACCATGAACATGTTCATCCAACCGGACAACTAGTCCATGTTATAGAATGATGTCACTGAAATACGACGCTTTAGTGCGTTTCTCGCCGTTTCTTCGTAATTTTGGTAACACTTGGAGGCCAACGCATTCTTTTATACGAAAAACTCGGAAACGAAAGTCATCTTGAACACTGCCTTTAAAGGCAGTGTTCACGATTGGAATCGTTTATCTGCTTTACCGCCTATCTTGAAGACGGTCCCATGCTGATTCCAATGATGTTTTTGGAATCGTACAAGACCTTCTGGGAACGTAGTTAATGGTCCCTCGAAAATTGAGCTAAGGAAATATGTTGGACGAGTTGTCCGAGGCTTACAACTTCCGTCTTTTGCAGCCGATGTATGCGAGCTGACCTGAGTAAAGAGAGAAGTTGGGAATAAAGGGAAGAACGGGGCTATAGATCGGAAATATTCGCTCATCTCACAATCTCGAGCATTGATTTGTTCACGTCGGTGGGCGTGGAAAGTGCATCTGGGGGTGACGAGCTGACGGGTATCCAGCTTTGCGCCCGAGGGGGGCCGTTACGAGCTCACTTTTCTTAGTTTTTTCAACGTTAGGGTTACGCTAGTCCCCGTAGCTGCCGATCTCCACCAAAAAACAGACATGGTTTTTATCGTGGACACTGCCTTTAAAGGCAGCATACACGCTCAAAAATGATATCAATTTTATGGAATGAATCGAAAGTCTGAAGCTGTTTATATTCAGAGATAACGAAAAAACCGGAAGAAAATCGACTGAAACGAAGATATAACGGTTTGTTCTATATTGGCCCAGATGTGGACGAGTTTTACCGCATTGGCTGAAATAGCGGAGCTAGCGACAAATTTGTTGGGATAACGACGCTAATGTACTCTTACGGCCCTTTCTGGAACTCTTACGACCTTAGAAGCGTTAAAAATGGGCCAAGATGACTGTAATCGAGCTTTGAACATTTGTATTGAAGGGCGGAGCCCGTATCGGTGGGCGGAGAAAGGATGATTTTGTGACTAAATACGGCTCAAATACGGTCATTTTAACTCGTTTTCAACTCTTCCAACTTCGTGAGGGCTCTTCTAGGGCCCTCAAGATCCCGCTAATGTAGTTATCTCAACAACTTTTTTGAGCGTGTCTGCTGCCTTTAAGTAATTATCGAGCTTTTCTGGAGAATACTGACTACAGTAACAGCAAAACTAAAGGCGAATCAACAAGCATTATTAAAATTTTGGTTAATTAGGGGGCCAGCCGATACCTGCAATTAGCCGTTATACTTTGTTTTTGAGTGTTTTTTGTTGAATTGCCAAGTTTTTTCAATTGTTTTAACTTTTGTGATGATCAAATCTACATTCTCACGAAGAGAGCTCAAAAATCGTTTTATCGCAAACCCTGCCTTTAATTTAGCATTGTTTTTTTTAATTTTCAAATTTGTGTTTCGAAAAATATCTCTGCATAATTATTCGCCCCAGAGCCTCTTCAACACATGACTGTGCAGTGAAAGTGTTGAAGAGGTCCTGGGGAGAATAATTTTGAAGAGATAATTTTTCAAGAATAGATCTCCGAATTCTTTCTAATATTTTTTTGCGTCTTTAGAAGACTACTCGCTTTCTTGCATTTAAACATAGTCAGGTCCTTGGCTTGCTTCCTAAAGAAAAAAACATTCAAATCTCACCCGTCGGCTGGCGCGGCGGACGCGTGCGTCGGGCCGTTAATCGTTCAGGCCAAGAGAAGAGCGCAGATGATCAGTTTATCATACCGCCGGCCGCAGGTGAAAGTTAAACAGCCCGCGCCAGCCTAAGGTGAGATTTAAATGGTTTTCTTAAGAAAACAAGCCATGGACGTAACTGTATATACCATATTCCTTGAAGGTCATACCATGGCCAACAACTATAAAATGTTTGGCGATTTTATGACCATGTTTTGAGAAAATACATTACCGCCGCTATCCAAGGGAAAAAAATGGGCGAAATGGGCAGAGTGGGCAACTAAAGCGTCTTTCGACCACAAAACGCCTCTAGGTGCTCCGTTTTCAAGTTCGAAAAGACCAAAATGTTCCCCGTGCCACAATCTATCTAACTATATGAGACAAAAGTGGAGTTCACTTATGAAAACGGTTTTTAAAGATGGAGTTAGGCATGAACTTGATAATGTTATCACAAGATAACGAGCTCATTCGGTCAAAAACAACCGTACGCGATTTCTAGTATGGTCAAAATAGAAATGTATTCCGCCTTGAAAAATAATGTTGCTTTCAAGTTTCGCGGAATATTTCTACACGATCGACTAGATCACTACATGCTGTGCATTTCGGCGTTTTGGAAATTAAAAACGGAGCACTTTGAGGCGAGTTGTGGTCGAAAGACGTTTGAGTTGCTCACTTTGCCCATTTCGCCCATTTTTTCCCTTGAATAGCGGCGGTATTGTAGCTCTGACTCGATTAATCACCTTAGAATGCTTAAAATTGCGCATATGAAGTCAAAGGAAAAGTGCTCGTTTGCCATGCTTTTTTGATGTCCTATAAAACATTCAAGATTCGCCGAGATTAGGCCGACATACTTAGAAAAGCAGGATTCGCAGAAATGCAAAGTATCATTTGCTTCTGCTCGATACTGTATGTATGTACATATGTACATACATATGTCGCCTACGCTTTAGTGTTGCCTCCGTTTCAACTAATTCGAGATTTCGTTGAACGATATAATTATTCACGAGTTTTTTCCTTGTAGAACAAGAGTTCCTCTGATATGCGTCCAACAGACCTTGCTAAGTGTAATTCTGCTCTCGGGAATCTTCTGCATGTCAACAAACGGCTTGCTTAGCTTAGCGATTCATTTTCTGCGAAACTACTAATTTGTTGAGCGACTGTTGTGTTTCGTTTCCTTGATCATTTCATAATTTTTTTTTGATTGAAGTCGTTTCTGAGTTTTTGTTAAAGAAATAAAGTCGTTGAAGGGGCACACCTAACTATTCCTGGCATTAATATGACTTCTGAGCAATGCAGCTTTTGAAAGTTCATCAGTTTTAAATACACAGAATGCGCTTTATAACCATACGACCGCGATGCCTCGCTTTCTTCAGAGTATTGACGTCAGAACTGTAATTTGGCCACTCCAGACAGCAAGCTCTGCAACCTGAATCACTCTGGCATGGACCTACATGCTTGAACACTATACATTGGACCCGAATCGAAAAAACGGATATCCGAATCATTTTAAAAACGATGGTAGAGGATGTCCGATTCATCCGAATGAATTCAAAATAAAAGCACTGCATTTCCGGTACTACTTAATGCCACTCGGAATCTATTTGAATTCTTTCGGATATCCATAACCATGGCTTTTAAAACGATTCGGATATCCGTTTTTCGATTCGGGTCCAATGTATAGTGAACACTAGCATGCCGCGCCGAAATACAGTCCACGGCAAAGGAAAAAGGCGGTTGTGCGGTTGCGTATTTCCACCAAGCATACTGTAGGTTGCGCTATATTCGACGGCAAAGTTATGATTTTCTCCCGAATTTTGAAGAAGAAGTTCCTCCTCCCCCACCAATTATGTATCAATACACCTAAAGTCTTTATTACAAGTTGAGGACCAATATACATCTGAACTTCAATGATAATGTCTTTGCTTTCGAGTAAAAAATATTTTTCAATATCAGATTGTTTAAAAAAAAAGAAAAAAACTATAAATGAGGTGCAGCTCATGTGTGCCAATGGAAACATGTACTCCGCCCTTACTTGAAGGCACAGTGGTACACCATCAGACACGAATTTCGTGATTTTTATGTAATTGTGTAGAAAACCTCTCCGGCATATTAATTGCCACGTGCGAGCTCCCAATTCCTCAGAGTAAGCGAGATATGGGAGGAAGCCACCCTGGGGCGCCCACATCAAGAATCCACTTCGGCAAGCCCCTTTTACGATCTTTTGAGCTCAGCAGTGGCGAGATTAGTCATGTTTTCCAATTAGTAGCCCCGTTCCTTCCTTCATTTTTAACCTCTCTCTTTATTTAGATTGGCTCGCATTCATCGGTTGCAAATGACGAAAGTTACAACCCTCGGACAACTCGTCCACCATGTTTTCTTAGCTCAATTTTTGAGGGGCCACAACTCCGTTTCCAGGGGCCTTGTAGAAGGCCAGAGATATCATTGGTATCAGCGTGGGACCGTTTTCAAGATAGGCAGAAAAACAGAAACACAATTGTGAGGTTGGACTGTGCCTTTAAGTATCACAGAAAGTGTTTGTTGTGACAATGAAATCTTTTTGGACCCGCTTTTTGCAATTCTCTGTTCTATATTGCTCCGTTCTTTCTTTTGGGTCCTAACTAATCCTGCTTTGCATAAAACATTCTTCTATTCTCGATTGACCCATTTTCCCACCGGTGGCAACCACAATGAACATGTTCATCCAACCGGACAACTAGTCCATGTTATAGAATAATGTCACTGAAGTACGACGTTTTGACGCATTTCTTGCCGTTTCTTCGTAATTTTGGTGACAATTGAAGGACGACGCATTGTTTAATGTGAAAAACTCGGGGACGAAGATCTTAGTGAACACTGCCTTCAAGAAATGACTTTTTTCGTGATGTCCGTCCGTATTGTGATGACGCGCTGTGTATACCGTAGGAGGCCATTGTGTTTACTTGCACTTGCAATCATATACGCATTATTAACAAATTATTCATTTCATAACTAATCACGATTTGATTGCTGTCGTGGGCATGAAAAACATCCAGTCCAGCACTTTGGGCATTCTAGCAGGAATTTCCCCTTTTATACATATTCCTGTTAAAAATTCCTGTTTCAACGGCTACATATGTATACAGAAAAGGAGGTATCTCATTCCTGAATCCAGTTGTGAATTTCGTTGAAATGAGAAAAACGAGAAAAAAGAAGATTGATACTCATCAAAGAGAAATGTATGAACTTGTCGAGTACCATTTTTTTCCAAAAGTTGATCTTCAGAAATGTTCCAAAGCTAAATATATTGATATCGAGCCCTTCTGTTTCACTTTCAGAGAGAATAGATATGCCTGTAAGCAGGAAATAAATCTGGGCTTCTTTACATACTATATTGAAACAAAGGCGTTCATGCAGAAGCGGGCAAAGGTATGAAAGTACTAAATTCTTCAGAATCTAAACCTGTTCGTTTGTCTCTTGTTTTGAAAACAAGAATACTCTCATTATTTCGTCTTGTCTAGGTATGATAGTAGTTCGCAATAGAACAAGCCATAACGTGAAATAAAAACAATAAGCTGAGTATTGAAAAAACGGGAAGCATTTGCCAAACTTGGCAAAAAAGCGTCCGATGTTTGTAACTTTTTTAAACGTAGACTTATTCGAATTCAGAAAATGCTATCATATTCACGGCTCAAGTTCTTATCTAATAATATGTTTTTTGGACCGAAGTATCTTATAATGGCTCTGTTTTTAGTGAAATTAGTTTTGCGGTTGTTTCTCAAAAACGTCGCGCGCGGAGAAACTTTGAGTAGTAATTCTACAAGTAGTATGAGAGCAATGTTTTCTGTGAAGTAAATACAGGTGGTACAATCTCGAGATTTGTGCATGTCGGATTTTGGACATTCTTTATTTAAGGTTTTGGGGTATTCGCAAAACAAGTCCGACTTTTCCCAATCGTATTTAACAAAGGACTTTCAAAATTCAGCCTGTACAAGTCTCAAGAATGTCCCACCTGCTTCTAATTAGTGAAGAAAACATTGAGATTGCTCTCCTATTACTTGCACAATAACTACTCGAAGTTTCGCTGCACTTTGCCGCATGCGAGGTTTTTGAAAAAACGACCGCAAAAACAATTTCATTTTAAAACAGAACAGCTGTTCATGGAAATTTCGATCCGAAAAAAAGCACATAATTAGGTGGGAATTCGAGCTGTGAAAAGGATAGCGTTTCAAGAATCCAAAAACGACGTCGTCCAAAAAAGTTACAGGCCTCAGTCGCTTCTTGCCAAAATGGGCAAATGCTTCCCGTTTTTACAAAACTTAGCGCTGGTATTGTAGTTTGCTGAAGCTTTCGTCAGACATCTTTGTGAGCCGATTTTTTCATTGGATAAGCTTGAATTGTCTTTTCCGTAAAGTGTTTGAGATCACCCGTTTTGCAACTCTCAACAAAAAAAAAATTCCGAACATCAGGCAAGCAGTGTTCTTTGAGTAATCGCCTTCATATGTGTGTCACTGAAAATACTGCAGAGCGAAGGGTCCACGAATGAAAAAACGGAAGCGCTTTCATTGTAATGAGAACAAAGGAACGTTTTGCGATTCAGTCACCCTCTTACGTGTCCCTCTCCTCCATTCAGCCTCCATAACCCATTTTATGGCTGCTAATTGCTTGCATTTCCGAAATGAAACTTTCTTGAATGCGTCCCCTCTCGTTCGTCTCGGCAATAATTTCTGAAATGGAGTCGTCAGAAAGATATCTATTCGTGTATTCGGCTTATACAACACTCCGACTAGTGTGCTTTCTGCTCAGAATAGAATTCCACATTTTCAATGTCTCTGACAATATTTGGCAGGTGTCACACCCCTAGGCTAGGCTCTGAGCAAAGAAAAAACCTGCATGTTGTTAAAAGTCTGCGGTTAGGCCGTAGTTATACACCAGCGGAACGAAAACGTCCAGCGATGAAATTGCGGCCGCTTGCATCAGGGACTCGTGCGCAATGTTGCGTCTTTGACGTCCTTGACGCAATATTGCTTACCGAAAATTCCCGGGCGTTACAATGGTATTTTTTCGATACTTCAAGCTTCTATCACTTGTTTATTGCAGAAAGTCACTATAAATCTATTGCTCCTGTCATAACAGTGCTCGTTATGTCATTTCGGTGGGATTTTAAGGAGTTTAGACATGTTACGTAAAGACACCTTTAATCGGCGTCGCGCGGCGCGGCTAGGGCCTCATCACGATGCGACTAGCGATGGATGTGTACTGTGAGAAGCGCGCTTCATCGCACCGCGACGTCCCAGCCACGCCGCACGACGGCGACTAGAGGTATCTTTACGTAATATCGAGTTTAGATCTGAAAAATAATCAGCTGATGGAAATTGGCAAATTTCCAACGGGGTTGGTCCCGCAAGGATACAGTATGCAATTCCGCGGTGTGTATGTATATGTAACTGCTTGGTGCGGGCTTCCAGTGCGTTTTCCTGGGACAACTCTTCCTTTTGGCATGCCTCAGCACAGTTAGAACGCACTAAGTGGTAGTTCTCTTGCTATTTCCGCATCGTCCCGCTGATGTATAACTACGGCCTTAGCAGCTTATTGACACCAGAAGCGATACAAACATCATTTGCTTTTTACAAGTGAACTACTTCTAGTCAGCCTGGCCGTTCCGGATGAAATGTACTTCTCTAGAGCCGTTTTTGGCGTAGGATCCGATTATGGTCTTTGCAACTGCCTAGAACCACTCTAAAAACAGTCATAGGTGTTTTCCGTCAGATTTCCGTACTTACTACACCTTCCAAAACGCGCACCAGTCTTTGGAGAATCTTGAAATGGACCTAATAATTGTGTTCAGCGCCTAAAACTTCCACACTGAGCGAATTTCGGGTGAAGGCACATTTTCCAAACTTTGCTTAGACTGATAGCGTTTTTGACCCTTTTACAGATTTTCGGTTGGACGGTTATTTATACAAATTAGAGGGCTCTGCAAACGTTTTAAACAATTCTAAATTTGACTCAAAATCCGCCCTGTTGCGTGATAAGGGGGCGCTGATCACGAGTGTGGGATTTATTCGTCCACTTTCCGAAGTTTTCGACTTGATTCGTTCAAAGCCTACCATCGGGGGAAAACTTGATGTCAAATCACGAGCTTTGACGATTCCCGGAGTGCTACGATAAATTCGGCTGAAAGTGTTTGTCTGGTGGTCATTTGCAGTGCTGAACACGAATCTGAGGTCCGTTTATCGATTTTTGACAGACTACGGTAGAATACGGTAGATATACAGTAGTTTCGTCAAAGTCGCAGATTTGACTCAAAATTTGTGTACGTGTGTTATTCGGGGGAGGGGGGGGGTGCGAATTCTAATTTAACGTCCATTTATAATGTTGTCGGCTCCAGTGCGAATGACAAGGAAAAACAAACCCGAGACAACTAGTCCACGAAATTCTCGCACTTCAAATCCACAATCTTCGATGCCCTGTATTTCTCCGCCCCCTGTATTTGCCATCCCTCTCCAAATCAGAGGTGTTGGGCCATTTTCCACCATTGGCAACGTTTGTGGGTGCTAGAATAGGTACAATCGGTAAACCGCATACAATGACGACGGTGGGGAATGGTCCAGTACTCCTATTCTGGAGGAGGACGACGAACACAGGGGGCGGAGAAATACAAGGCGGGGTCAACTTCTTTAAGTGTAGCGGGATTGTTGGTCGTTTTTGACGCTTCAAAATGCGTAGGCGTTGTGCTCTGTGTCATACCATTCTATTCCCGTAGTTATATCAACCAGGTTTACGAGCGGGTATGCTGCTTTTAACACCGTTCGCACTAGGCTCTGATCGATTCTGGAGACACAATCGTGGTTAGAGTAAAACTCTAACCAAGTTATGCGGGACAACTGGAAAAGGATTCTGGGGTTAAACTGTGCATTTGACTATAGTTTTTCGTCGTGTGACCCCAAAATTTTAGTGGTTTTCGTATTAGACTGCACCTTGAAGGCACAGCTTAATCTCAGAATAGTTTTTCTGGTTTTCTGCTTATCTTGAAAACGGCCCACGCTGATTTCAATGATGTCTCTGAAGTCGTGCGAGACCCAGTGGGAACGGAGTGATGGCCCCTCAAAAATTGAGCCGCGGAAGTAAGGTGGACGAGTTGTCCAAGGCTTGTAACTTCCGACATTTGCAACCGATGTATGCGAACCAACCTGAATAAGGTGACCGGCTGATAACACTATGTAACACGATTTTTGTTCCTGGTTTCTAAGTGTTAGATTTGATTTGCTTATGTCCAAAGTATGTGAAAAAAACGAATTCATTGAGAGCAAACTTCGCTTACACTACAACGACACGAAGAAACCCCGTTGTTGTCAAAATAGAAAGATTTTTATTCATTCTCGGCATTATGAACAGGTAAAAACAAAATATGCACAAGGAATAGACAAACACAGTCGGAAAGCACTCAACAGGGTTCGAAAATGTGTAGATTTTCTAGATTTACGATTGCAATGTGAATCACTCTCTCGAAGTTGCACTCAAATGTATAATAGTTCCTCATCATGTTTCGTTACACTGTCCTTCGTAACGACTCTGTCGGAGGCTAGGGTCAGGGCTGATATATTCGTCGGACTACAGATTGAGAGGATCCTAAAATGTGCAGATTTCGCAAAGCTGTTGAACAGGACGGAGAGAGCGGCTCGGAGCAGTTTCGCTACAGTTGTTCACGGCTTCCAATGTGTTCACAAAGCTGAAAGCTATGAGGAGTTGATGCACTCTCATAGAAAAAAGGATTAAGAATGTCTCTGAAAGTCCATGTCATTGATTCGCAGCTCGACAAATTCAACGAACAAGGCGAGCCCTTTCATCAAAATATATTTGGCTTTAAATGTCGTCACCAGGACAGTATAACGAAACCATGAGGAGGGACTACATTTGGGTGCAACTTCGAGAGAGTGATTCAAAGTACAATCGAAAATCTGAAAAATCTACACATATCTGAACCTTGTTGAGTGGTTTCCGACTGTGTTTCTCTATTCCTTGTGCATTTTTTTTGTTTTTACCTGATCATAGCGCCGGGAATAAATAAAAATCTTTCTATTATTTTTTTCATGCTGTCGTCGTGTAAGCAAAGCTTGCGCCTGATGAAATCATTTTTCGCTCACAGTAGGCATAAGCAATTGAAATATAACTTTCAGAAGCCAGTAACGAAAATTGTGTAACACAAACACGCGATTTTCCAAATGTCATTGTCCCAGTCACAAAAGCGAAGTTTTCCTGGGATAACAGCGATTTCCTGTCTGTTCTAGACATAGCGGGTCAGGGAAACACAATTTCAACCCAGGAACAGAAAAAAGTGTAAATTAGTTACATAGTGTAATAAAAGGAAGAACGGGGTTATTGATCAAAAACCTTCGCTCATCTCGCCGCTGTCGAGCTCCAAAGACCGTAAAAGGGGCGTGCCAAGGTGGCTTCCTGATGTGGGCGCTCCAGGGTGACTTCCTCCTATAACTCGATTATTTGGAGGAATTGAGAGCAGCTGTCATATGGGGTTGGTCTACTTCACATTCATGTGGAAATCTAAGATTTCGTCCCTGGGCTTGGAATGTGCCTTTGAGACAACCGTTCAAGCGTTGTTAACCGTTGAGCCGTTCCGCCCTCGACGCCTGTGAGAATCTTATGTGAAATTTAGTCCAACGAATCGATATGACGCTACCATTGGCGGCGAGCTGTGCGGCATTTGCGACACCAGCGTTTGGCGGTGTTTCTATCACGATCGACGATTTCCCGCAGTCTCATTCATCTACGAATTCACCGCGCATGAAGAAGTAAGCTACAGGATGCCACGAAAGCTCTCACTAGCCGTTTGTTGAGCACTCCATTTCAAAAGCAGCATACGCGCTCGTCAACGTGATTGAGATAACTACGGGAACAGAATTGTATGGCTCAGAACACAACGTCTACGCATTTTGAAGCTCCAAAAACGACCCACAATGCCGCTACACGAGTAAGAAGTTGGCCGCGCCCCGTATTTCACCACCCACTGTGTTTGCCATCCTCCTTCAAAACAGGGGTACTGAGCCACCTTCACGGTCGGCGACTTTCATGGGTGCTACAATAAGTACAATAAGTAAACCACATACATCGACGACAAAGGGAATGCCCCAGCACTCCTTTTTTGAAGGAGGACCGCAAATACAGGGGGCGGAGAAATACAGGGCGGGGCCAACTTCTTGATCGTGTGGCGGCATTGTCGGTCGTTTTTGACGCTTCAGTACTTAAAGGCGTTGCATTCCGAGTCATACCACTCTAATCCCGTATTTATCTTAACAATTACGAACGTGTAGCTGCCTTTAGTGTTCACGCAGCTACACTAATTTCTTGCAGCTCCGGCAAGGCGCATGTTTATGGTGGTCGGTCGAGGTTATGCGGTGCGTGCGTAGTAGTGCTCTCACGCCTTCCTTATGTGAATACGAATTATCTTAAATGCATTTGACTTTTCAGTTTTCCTGAGAATACGCATGTTCGAGGATGCTTGCATGTATGCTTTTGCTGTTCCTCTAAAATTTCATTGTGGCGATGTATTCATGTTATAAAAATAGTCCGTCTTCAAAGACCACGTATAACTTGATTGAATACGCCTTTGTGGCTATATCTCAGTTTTCAGGGCGTCAGATGCATACTCGGAGACATATCAACCAAACGATACTTTTATATTCAGGCTCTTCTCATCACACAGTGAGTTTGCAATTTTTTCTTGCAGAACAACACCACCCGAACTGAAGCCTATTAATTTGTCGCGAAGTAACTCGGATGTGACTTAGAAAGTTCACAATTCACCTCGAAGGGAATTTCGCTACAAACCTGAGCACTTTCTGGAATGAAGGCATTGTTGACAAGCTATTTCTACCTTTTTGTGGAGCGCACAAACAGTCTGTAGTTATGTCTGTATGCAAGTAGGTAAGTACTATAATATGTATGAAACCGAGTTAGCAGTAAATATCAATAAAGCAGAGCTCAAGTATATGTACAAGTATTCTAGTGAAGCGTTGAACAATGGTGCCCAATCAACCATAGGTTTTTATCGCATTGCGCACTTTTCACCACGCCGCGATGCTAAACGAATGAGTAACGTATGAACAAAGCACTAAAGAAGTGGACAGCAGCACCCTATTCTCTTTAAATTTGCGAAGTACTTTTTCAACCACAAAGTACATGTACTGGGCCCCAAGCGCAAAATACCACTGGAAATGTAACATAGTTCGTTTTCTCAGTCTACATATGGTGTGCGTTATACTTCGGAGCGAATTATATTATTCGAAAAGTATTCGAATGATTTTTCGAATTTCGAATCATTCATAATTCGAAATTCGGAATTTTTGATTTTCCAATAATATTCGAAATTGGAATATTTTGAAAACGGGCTTTCGAATAATATTCGAAATTCGAATACTTCGTGAAAAGTACTTTCGAATAATAATCGGAATTCGAATTGTTCAGAAACAGACTTTCGAATAGTATTCGAAATTCGAATACTTCGTAAAAAGTACTTCCGAATAACATTCGAAATTTGAATACTCTGAAGAGCATAATTTTTGAAATTCGAATAATCGAAATGCAAAACCATCCTTTCAATATAAGACTGTTTTTCTGATCGACCTTTGAAAGCATAATTTATCAAAGCACCATTTCGACCTAATCACCCGATGCCTGATTTGGGGATAGCGCACGCTTGGATCGCGTAAAATATTTCGTCAGCGTATTATGTGCTCCATCGGTTGGATAGGCCAGCCAATGCAAACTGTTTTTCTCTCTTTTTCACGTTTATTATGTACCTGCCAGCCAAATATAGAGAGTACCAGGGTTTTAGCTTCCCAAACCCTCCCTTTCTCAAGGAACAGTTCCTTAAAATACGTATGAAAGCGATTGAGCTCACTAGTCTACAATGATTACCCCAAAGGTACTGACTTCGAGTGGTTATCATGGGTTGTGTTTGAAGAATTGACGTCCATTTCTGTACCTTCTGAGCTTAGACAGATTTGCTTTTGACAGTTGAGCGAATTTGGCCAAAACTTCGATATTCTGATGCAGTAATGCTAGTGAAACATTTCAAGACTAGTAGAATATAACTCGAGACATAATGTTTTTTATCAAAAACCTGAAAATGAGCTACAGAAAGAAGAAGACATAAGGTGCTTGAAAAATGAAAAAAAATGAGAAATTTGCAGCGTTTTTTCCCAACTCAGCCAGACGATTATAAATTGCCATCGGCACGAAATTCTCATGGTAAACGAAATTGATGATACCCAATTGATAAAGGGTAGGATATAAAAAAAATTGAGAGCGGTGTGTTTTCATTCACACACCATCTTTCTTCGGAGGTGAGCGGCTGAAGCTGAACACAGTAGGGATTAGGGAAACAGTCTCGCCGGTTATAAAGATAACACGATATTCGGACTACTCATGGAGAACTCTGGTAAGAAAAGCTACTTCACTTTCGTGAGAACTATGTGCCGGTGGCAAATTATAAACCTGTAGCTCAGCCCGCCTCTGGGGAAACTCGCCGCGACAGTAACGAGAAAGTATCGCTACTCTCGACTGTGCCGCGATAGTACCACGGCGGATTCGCGATTATCACTGCGCCGAGTCAAATCAGTCGCAGTGTCTTAAGCCTCAACAACTCCGCGACTGACCCAGTGAATGACAGCTCAAAACAAAATTTTGAATTCGGAGCTATCATTTTTAAATTTGAAAAATTATTCAAAAACTCGTAAAAAAATGTTCAAAAATTTGAAAAGTTTGATTTCCGATTATATTCGGAAATTTGGAAATCGAAAGATCTGTTTTTCCAATATATTCGAAAATTTGAAATTCGAAAAATTTGATTTTCGAGTATATTCGAAACTTTGAAATTCGAAAAAGATAATTTTCGAATATATTCAAAAATTCGAAATTCGAAAATTTTTTCAGTTTTGCCTAAGTATAGTGTCCGTATTCCACTTAGACTGACGCGTGGACCAGGCCGCTGGCCCTGCGGTGTTGGCGGCACAAGTGAACAAAGGAATTTCGATTCGCACTCTGCGATTTACTGTCGCAGCCCCGTCCATTCGTCAGACTAAATTTATTGCGTGAAGTCGAGATCGATTAGAAGTGCTGTTCCAAGCTACAGCTTCCCCCGATTCGGAGCTACATAAGTGAGAGTGCGTTATTTTTCCACTATTGCAAGAAGGAAGGGCGCCCACAGCGCCGTGGAAAGTGAGGAGGTGTTTAGTGCAAAGGGAATGCGCTCAACTTCGTGGATATCGGCGGGGTTTCAGTTGCGTAAAACGCAGTGAAAATTGGGTGGGGGGGGGAGGGCGTTGGGATCGGGATGTTGATCAAATCCGCAGCGCGGGAGCAGTTGGGCTGGCACATGTGACGCGCGCGGCGGAAAACCGCTGCGTGCACATCGTCGTTGGGGCGCGTTAACCGTGGAGCCTCTAACGAGACCAATACTCGGCCCTTGGTTAACGCGCTCCAACGACGACGTGAGCCCAGCGGATTTCAGCCGCGCGGATCACGTGTGCCATTGTGGGTTCGATCAACATCCCGTCGGAATCGGTGGGTAAAAAGTGCTGGAAGCTTCGAGAGCGCTGCTAATAACTTCGTAAAATTGGGCGGGCCTTCCGGCTACTGGCAAACTGATCAAACTTCTGTTTCACACTTGTGTTCTCTACTCACTGCTAAACGATTTTGGTGAGAAGACTGATATTTCGAAGAGAAGCAGAGCATAGCGCAGTATCTTGATTTGATGTGCGAGCGCCGCAAAGCGATGCGAGTTCCAGTTTCATTCAACGTCGGGCATCAGTGTTGAAAAAAACTGGGGATTTTAAACACGTGTCTTCGAAGCACCTTGAATGTGATGGACTTTCATGCTCATCACAAATATAAATATTTTTGGTAGATTCGAAGCAGGGCTAGGCTCACGCTGTGATGATCACATAGAGGGCCACAGCTTTGAAGGCACAGTCCAAGTTCAGGGACGAAATCTGAGATTTCCATATAATTGTGAAGTAGACCCACCCTATATAGCCCCTGCCAAATGCGAGCTCTTAATTCCTCCGAATAAGCGAGGTATAGGGGGAAGCCACCCTGGGGCGCCTATACCAGGAAGCCACTTTGGCACGCCCCTTTTACGATCTTTCGAGCTCAACAGTGGCGAGATGAGCGATGGTTTCTGACCAGTATCCCCGTTCTTCCCTTCATATTCAGCCTCTCTCTTTCTCCAGTTCGGCTCGCATTCTTCGGTTGCAAATGACGGAAGTTACGAGCCTCGGACAACTCGTCCACCATGCGTCCGTAGCACAAATTTTGATTGGCCATAACTTCGTTCCTACGGGGTCTTGTACAGTTCTAGAGATATCATTGGAATCAGCGTGAGACCGTCTTCAATAGAGGCAGAAAAACAGAAAAACGATTTTGAGGTTGGACTGTGCCTTTGAGCGCCGATGAGGGAGGCGGCCGCGACCTCGTTGGATGTCATGGAAGAACAGTTGGTTTTCAGCGGCACAGAAAATTGTGAAAATGAATGAAACAAGTCACGTGTGAAAAACACATTGCTAGAAATGTAAAAGATACTGATTTCCTTATCATAAAATCAGCAAGTTTTAGATGGCATTTATCTACCATTTCTCGGTTTTCCACGAAATAGCAATGACCGAGAAATAACCAAAAATAGCCGCCTTCGCCGGCGAGCCGAGCCGCCAACCGGAGCCGCCAGCGGCTGGGCGGGGCCTCAAAAGGCTTAACATGGTGTAAGTACCTCAAAATTTTGCAACTGATTCGGCGGCAGTGTTGACATCCGGATCATGCCTCAGTGATACGTCGTATATATCACAGGAGAGCATTATTTCTCGGCTACTTCGCGGCTATATCGCGGTGAACATTATCTGGAGGCTATTTCGCGGAGAACATTATTTGACGGCTATTTTTCGGCTGTTTGGCTGTAACCAGCTATTTACCCGCTATTTCTCAGCTAGCACGCGGAGAGCAGGTATTTCGCGGGCATTTTTCGGCCAAACACGCACTTCGCGATTTGAGGGGGCAGCTTCTGAAGAACTGCGTGGTATGTCTCTTTCCGAATTTGAGAGCAGATAAGAAGCCTCTCTTTAACTCGATTTGAGAGGCCATATATATTTGTGCCCTAAGTTCAGGAGCAATGGGTGAGGGGTTGCGACACCATGGGGAGAATCTGCAGTTGGGAGAACAAGGTAAGACGCGATGTGGGAAACTTCCTTTGCCTCCTCCGATTCGAGGAAGTTCCCCAGGTGTATAGAGCGAATTTTCTTCGTCGTTCTTGGGAAGTTCCCTACCAAAGTCTGAGTAATGCCTCCTAATCGCCATTTGCGGTGGACTTTTTCTTAGAGCCGAAGATAGACCAATCGCGAAGAAACCATGTATACTCTGTTTATGTTGAATTGCACAAAACATGGTCCGCCAATAGTCCTCTAATTGGCCCGCTAGTACCGTAGTGTACGTCCACGAAGCGTTCTCGGCAGACCCGCGTGTGCACCCGGTGTGCAGATCAATCGATTCGTCAATGACGTCACTCGGCCACCCACCCCGCCACCCGGGTCTGCCGAGAACGCTTCGTGGACGTACACTACAGTACCAGCGGGCCAATTAGAGGACTATTGGCGGACCGTGTTTTGTGCAATTCAAGATAAACAGATATAATAAGACTTAAAAGAAGAATATAATTTCGACAAAACATGATATTCAGTACATTTGCTGGTGGAAACAAAATGATTGTTCTGTATTGATTCTTTGAAAGATGATTCCTCCCATAAATTCATACGATGAAGCGAATGACGAACCCCTCAAACGTGATTCAGCGATTTTTCCTGTCTGTTTGGAAACGATAACTCACCAGTTTCATGCTGTTCTTGGCATTCAGATGTTTCATTCTAAGAAAGAGATGTTCAGAAAAATTTTCATCCTCTGCTTCGTTTTTACGGCGCTCATGTACTATCCGTAGCGGAGGCGAATCCCAGTGCAAAACCAGGGGTGGTAGTAATTGGGTGTGTTAAACGCGAGTTAACAGGAGTAAAATTCGCGTTAAACGCGAGTTTAACCACACCAGATTGTAATGATAACTCTTGATAGTTAAGAGAGAACTCGCTCTAGTTTCACCCTAACATCCCCCAGTGGTAGGCCTCTTATACACTTCCAATGAAAACGCCTCGAAAAAGCGACAATTGTAACCTTTGTTACGAAAAATAGCCTTTTCACAACGTTTTCAGGTCTGTTTTTTTCTCTAAAATTCCGCCATGTGGCATCCTCGCGGTAAGTTCGCGTTTAACATACTTCTCGCAGACAGCACGGAAATAGTGCTGAAATGCGAGAGGAACTGGAGAAAGTTAACGAAAACTCCTCCTGAGGAGTTTTTGGATGCGGTTAGCAAGATACAGTAGGAACAGTTTTGACCATCTATACTGAGGGCAAGTACGAGTTTAATTAATGCAGAGGGTTAAGGAAGTTTGATAGCACTGTTAGCGATTTTGATCCAGGACGTCACCTCTATCTTTAAAACTGAAAGGTGTTCCAAGGGAGAGTCTTTTTAACGGCTTCCCGCCAGGGAAACGGGCGATGAGGATCAAAACAACAAAGCAAGGATCATTGCTGAAACACGTTGGCCGTCTTCTTTGGTGGCACTAATCAATCCCTCCAAATCAGCTGTTAATTTTTTCGAGCGCCGACACTTCTCCCGCTTTTGTTTATTTTCTTCCGGAATTCATTCGCTTTGCTATTATCAGGTTAGTTTCATTTTCATAATTCATTGCATAAAGCACAGGCTATGAGGAATATGTAGTAAATTATTTGTTTGCTCGCGTTTCGAAGGGGTTTCCACAACTTTTTTAGTGCAAAAAGTGAAAATTTTCCAAGCCACTGATTTTCAAGTGATTTGATGCTTAGTAATGATTAATCAGCGTTAGTCGGGGCGTATCGGGCGAGTTTTGAGGGAAAGTAATGCGAACTTGTTTCTGAAGCAACTAAATTTGTTCTCCTTTTTCTGCAAGATTCTAATACTCCTCTTCATTGCCAGATCAGTGCCATCGTGGCCTCTCTTTTTGAGGGTCCGCGACGCAGTTGCTTTGGTGCAT
The DNA here is from genome assembly GCA_029168955.1 of Aplectana chamaeleonis. Classification (NCBI taxonomy): domain Eukaryota; kingdom Metazoa; phylum Nematoda; class Chromadorea; order Rhabditida; family Cosmocercidae; genus Aplectana; species Aplectana chamaeleonis. The sequence goes on from JAPDOI010000073.1 coordinate 1,995,824, forward strand.
TGGTAGAGCCACGCGAAGTGTTTCAAATTCTTACCTTGAAATATGTGTACAAAATCTTTTCCTTGCACGATGCGCATATGAGTGTGTAACAGTGTTTCTATATATTTTCAGCACTAACTGCGGGCGGGGATCAGTTTCATTTTGAGAAGACGGCAACACCTCACAAATTGAACTTCATCAATGACCGAAAGCACACCACTACTACCCCAATCTCGGACGCCAGACTTGAGTTGCACACTTCCAAAAAAAAAATAATTTTTTTTTTCAAGAACGAAAATAGACTATCTAGTTTATCATCATTCTTATAGGTTTTTAACTATCCATTTCAGTTGAATGCAGGATATCTTTGAATTTATGCATTACTCGACGAGTTGCGGAATGTCTTTTTCGCACCTAGCGTTACCTTTTCAAGAACACCTTGAAAATAATTCATCCAGAAATTCTCAAATTTTCGTCCACTGAAATTTACTTCGATAAATTTTTGTTTTTCAAAAACTTTTGTTTGAAAATATCAAAAAAAGTTAACAAAAGTTACTACAATGCAAACTTTTGTCAGATCACACGCAATTGATTGATTAAGGCTAATGGTTAATCTAACATGTCTTTCGAGAGTGGTCCTGAAAACTCACGGAGCTCACAAAAAATTACGAGAATTAGGATTAACAAGGAAAATTTAAAAATAGCATTTTGATCGTGTTTCGAACAAGCAAAATATTACGAAGTTCCTTTTGAAAGCTCTTCCTAATGAATAAAATAAATAGCATCACTTGTATAATCTTTCCGATCCCTCGTCTTTCCACCGTAAACGTCGTTCGTGTCCAAGTGTAGAAAATACTCATGCGGACGAAGGCCACGCATAATGTATTTGTAAGCAGAGGGCAGCTTTCGTTAAACCGGCAACAAACCGTGGCACCTATTTCGCGGTTCGTAGCCGGCCAGGAGGTGGCGGTTAATACGTGTTAATTTGGCGGCTCTACTGCATTTAATTCGCGGTATGTTGGCGGCTTGGAGGTGGCGGTTTATTCGCGGTTAACACACCATTTACTACCACCCCAGTGTTTCAGCAGACAACTAATCGTGCCGAGACCTCGTGGTTCCAGCTCAATTTTGCATGGCGTGTGCATTATAGTACGCAGTTGCTGGCCCTAATTTCACTCCGACGTATTTTCATTTAAGCCGTATTTTTCACGCATGTAAACTTACAATGGGCACGAGGCGCACTGATCGTTTGCCTCCCTCTTGGTGGTGTACTTTGCGTTGGCGCAAGCTTGGTGCACGTAAGTAAAACACATGATCTATTATAGTTCCGCAATCGCGTTCAGTCCGCAAAGCCCCATTATCACAATCGTAGAAGCGAAGCGATCGTTTTGAGAATGATTTCTTCATTTTAATAGTTTAAAAAAAACAACCGCTTCGCCTCCACGATTGGGATAACGAGGACTGAACGCGATTGCGGAAATGAATTATATGTGCACCGAGTTTGCGCCAACATAAACTACACCGTCAAGTGGGAACCAAAACGGTTATTGTGATCCACGTCTACTGTGTGTTACGCCAGCTAAATCACTAGACCGTGTCCGACAGTAAATATAGGAACATTGACAAACAGACCCCAAATTCGTGTCAAAGGCAGGGCTCGCGCTAAAAACGATTTCTGAGCTCTCTTCATGACAATGTAGATCTCACAAAAGTGAAAATAAGTGAAAATCCTGGAATTTCGCTGGCATAACGCTCAAAAACAAGATATAACGGTTGATTGCCGGTGTCGGCCGGCCCCCTATTTAACGAGATTATCATTAGTGCTTCTTTCTCCGCCTTCAACTTTGCTGTTAAAGTAGTCATTATTCTCCAGAAATGCTCAGAAATTACTTTAAAAGCAAAATAAAAGTTGAAAAAGCAGGCACTTACAGGAATCTCGATAGTTGGGAGCGGGAGGACACCAACAATAACTTGTTCCTGAGCATTTTTTATCCAATTTTTTACTTTTTTTTTTGTGACGGCCGGATCTACTTCTCCATGAGGATAGTACTACAACCGAACTTGTCGATAGCCCGGCCTTTGAGCACTCTGAAAACCTCCCCATTTAAGTTTTAAAGGCAGTGTTCACAATAGAAACCGTTATTCTGACTTCTTGCCTATCTTGAAAACGGCCCCATGCTGATTCCAATGATGTCCCTGGAATCGTACAAAACCTTCTGGGAACGGAGTTATGGTCTCTCAAAAATTGAGCTAAGGAAACATGGTGGACGAGTTGTCCGAGGCTTGTAACTTCCGTTTTTTGCAGTCGATGTATGCGAGCTGACCTGAGTAAAGAGAGAAATTGAGAATAAAAGGAAGAACGGGGCTATTGATCGGAAATCGTCGCTCATCTCACAATCTCGAGCATTTATTTGTTCACGTCGGTGGGCGTGTGTTGCGCTTTTGGGGTTTGCCTTGCGCTCAAAGTGGCAACTTCGGGCTCTTTTGGAGCTTTTCCTGGCTCGTTTTCATGCGTTCTTTTGACGTCAACGTTTCAGTGTGCCTCTCCTTTATCTATTCCTAGTGAAAACTGGAACACATTTTTTATCGTGAACAATGCATTTGAAGGCAGTGTTCACGATAAGAACAGTTTTTCTGCTTTTCCACCTATCTTGAAGACGGTCCCATGCTGATTCCAATGATGTTTTCGAAATCGCACAATACCTTCTAGGAACGGAGTTATGGTCCCTCAAAAATTGAGCGAAGGAAGCATGGTGGACGAGTTGTCCGAGGCTTGTAACTTCCGTCTCTTGCAGCCAATGTATGCGAGCTGACCTGAGTAAAGAGAGAAGTCTATAGTGGAGTCCACCAAGAGTGTCTCATTTACTTATCAATGAGAAGCGGTCGATTGGAGATCAATGAACATGAAACTCGTTGCAGCACAACCGGTCTCGCTCAATCGGTATCTGGGATGGGATTCATGCACATTAATTCCCAGCCGACCGCTTCATATTGATAAGTAAATGAGACACTCTTGGTGGACTCCACTATAGAATGAAGGGAAGAACGGGGCTATTGATCGGAAACCATCGCTCATCTCACAATCTAGGGCAATCATATGTTCATGTCGGTGGGCGTGGAAAGTGCATCTGGGGTGTGACAAGCTGACGGTTGTCCAACTTTGGGGTCGTATTGGACCGTTCCGAGCTCATTTTTCTTAGTTTTTTCAACGTTAAGATTGCGTTAGGCCCCGCAGCTGCCGATCTCCTCCACAAAATCAGACATGGTTTTTATCGTGGACACTGCCTTTAAGCCAAATCTGGAATTTTTTCGAAACACTCAACAAATTTGCCTCTGGATTCTTCACCTTCGTGCAAAGCCTTGAAAACGTCTACAACTTTGTTCAGAGTGAAAAAAAGGAGTTCTGGAGATCGTACTCAGAATCTATGCCAATATAGTTTTAGAAATATGTACGTAACATATACATTACGTATGGAATGATAGCTGATAGCGATATCTCCAAAATGAGTTTCCTTGTTAGAGGCAGTTGTCACCGAAAATTTCGTGCCCGAGTTTTATACATTTCCGCCATAATTTTCGATTTCCACGAAAAATTCTGGTAATTCACTTTTGACTTAATGTTTGATGCTGACGATTCTCATCCGAACTCGTTCGCGATTCATTTTCCCCGCAATATTTGCCAAGTTCAGAGGACTGGTTTGGTTTGCCAGCTGGAATCGCGGAAATGTTCACCTTCCCATGCTTATTGCTGTTTATCCGTGTACTCAAATTCTGTGATACTACTGCCCGGCCTAGTACACACTTGAATGGAGCCCATTCCTGATTTCGCCCAGCTCTGCAAATAGTAGTGCTCAGCCTAATAAATGGGCTCACGATCGATGTCTAGAGCCGGACATGGTCTGACTAATTTGCCGATAGCTTTGTTTTCCCGCTGGGTTCAATTTAAGCGCGTCCTATTTCTGGCCTGCATCCGTCTGTTCGAATTCCCTATTTATGAAGAATGGAATTAACGTCGAGGACATTTGTGTATGTAGTACACAATTGTGTTAATTAACAAAATTATACATAATTATTTCTGTAGACGTATTTATCAAGTATTGTTTTTTTGGATATCAAAGATCTATATTGCTTAGAAAAAATTAGTTAAAAAGGATTCTGCTGTACCTACTACTGTGAATCCGTCTATTTCATTTAAATACATACAATGCCGATCAAAAGTGTATGACCACCCGTTTCCAAGAAATACTGTTTTGTTTTTCCAGGCTCAGCGAAGCTTGATGGAACTTCAATATGTTGGCATCACACACCTTACATGACACATTTTGAAAAATAAAAATTGAATGCACTGTTCAAGCAAAAATCAAATTGACAACGACTCCGCGGTATTCTTACAATCTGAGCCTATCGTCTGGAAGCAGCTTCATAAAAATTTTAGCTCTACGTGTATAAGCTGCTGGCCATTTGAAGATTTTCGAAAACCAATACGTGTTATTACAAGAGAGTTTGTTCTTCTTGGAAAAAATATAATTCAAACTGAGTTTATGATGTTCGTCGAAAGATATGTATGATCTCCATATCAAATTTAGTCTAGTGAAAGGATCAGGCGCGACAATTGCGACTCTCCGTGCGGTGTTCGCAATACCACAGGAAAACAGGGTTACGATCGCGCGCGGCGATTAACCGTCGCAGCTCCGTCCATTCACCTGACTAAATTGAAAACGTGGACTTTATCTCGCTTTAACGTGAGAAAAGATAGGCGAAATCCATCGGACAGTTAAAGACACAGTCCAACCTCAGAATCGATTTTTCGTTTTTTTGCCTATCTTAGAGAAAATTCCACGCTGATCACAATGTGTCTCTAGAATCTCCCAGAACTCCCTACGAACGGAGTTACGGCCCCTCAAAAATTTCGATTTTGAACGGCTAGAAGTTTTCGAGCCTGTATATCCTCGTTATTTGCAGCCGTCATTCTGAAGCAGGCCACAATATAAAGCCAGACCAAAAACAAATCGAAGAACATAGATTTTGAATAAAATCATTCGCGCGCCGCCTCCCTATTGAGGCAGGAATCCTGGCAGTGGGCGTTACCCATTTTTTTCTTTCAAGGGACGTGGCCGACTTTTTCCTGGCTTTTTCTCGCTTACTGGGCGAATTGAGATTTCGCGCATCACATCTAATACAGCAAATTCGTTATTATTCTCCATATTGAACAAACTGTGCATCCGAAATCCAACTTAGAGTATGTATCGGGCATAGTTTGTGATGCCCTATAACATATAAAAGTTTCGCCAAGTTTCGTTTAGCCTTGGCCGAGATACGTTTGAAGGCAGAGTTCACGATGAAGAAGGTGGTCATTTTCTGGCAAAATACGCAAGCTTTGGGCCACTCTAGGAAGTCTAGGAAGTGAGAGAACCGAAGCGCGACGAAAAATGGCCGGGAAGTGGGTAAAAATCTCTTGGGTCAGCCTATACACTGGGCCACCCCGCCCACGTCATTTAACAGTTGTCCTGCGCTCCTAAGGAACAGGCACCGAATTTTTGAATAGTCCTCATCGCGAAAGTTTCTGACATTCCAGTGTAAACATTGACCCCCCTTATTTTTTAAGTTTTCGGCGCAGGAAGCAGACAGCAAAGCCACTTACCTAAGAATTCTGAAGCGCGAAACCATTTCCCCGACGTCAGGTTCGATGCGTTGTCTGCAGTCTCCTGAAACACACAAACAGGCATTAATATTTTTTCATAGATTTATTTGAACAGTCTTTCTCCCGTATTCGAGTGTTCTGTGAATACTTCTCCCTATTGACCTCTACTTCGTGGACTTACGTACTCAAAACCATCGAAAACTATAATGCGGTTTTTTATCGTGAACACTGCCTTTAAAAACATTATCTCTATAAAAACGGGTGGCCACACACGATTGACAGGCACTGTAGCTAATGAACCCTTTTGTTGCTGCAGCTTCTCAATAAATGTGTATTTTTCCTGGTGCTTAATAAATCCTCTTGTAATCACTTTCTGCCAATTAAATGGTTCAAAAAGTTTCTCCGGTTTCTTCAAGATAGTAAAATCTGGGCTATCTGGCTATCCGCTGAAAAAGGAAGTCTCTGGGTGTTTCTAAAACAGATAACAACTGGGAGGATCCCTCCTCTCATAATTTGTTGTCGTATGGATTCGATTTCGGTTTAAACGCATAGGCATTTGAATATTAAACACTTCGAAGATTGATTCATTCGGACATTCAAAACATTTTTCTCATACATATTTATGCTAGGTTTCCTGGAGAAATGTTTTTTTTTTAGTTTGGGAAACATCTACTTGTTATGGCTGCTTTTTTCACACTCGGGCAATCGGGCTCATTCGGTCGATAATCAGGAATTTCAATTTTGCGAGCACCCAGTTTGCCCTTCGGTCGACATCCAATTTTTCGATCATGCGGCGATTTAAAGGCAGTGTCCACAATGAAAATCTTTTCGAGTTTCGATCAGAAAACGAAGGTTAGAGTTTGACTGTTCTTTCAGTGAAGAAAGAATCATGAAAAACGCTGTGAAACATCCAAAATCAGCTCTTCTTCTTGAAAGCCATTTTTCAACGGTGTAACTCCAATGCTAATGTAGCAGCGGACCAAACTGTTCCTAGAAAAACTCGACCGCGAGCGGAAGGGCTAGCGCAAGCGGACTCCGGAGCCGCATGGAGCCCTTTCAGGCTCGTTTTCGTTTTCTCGACCCCAGTGCTCCAATGAGACCCTGAACTTTCGATTTCCGGCCAAAAATCGGGGACGAAATTTATCGTGGAACCTGCCTTTAAAGGCAGTGGTCGCGATTCAATATGCTTGTCTTCTCTTCCTCTCTAAACCCTTTTTTGGGTATGGAGTGGTAGGACCAATGAGAAAAAATCGCGAAAAAACCGCTGTTTCGGGCCAAATTTGAAGCCTGAACTTTCTTGTCTTTTGATAGTGGACGAGCTCACTCCACATAATCAAAAGCGATGATCTCTGACATCAAGAACATCAGCAGGCTTGAAATTGAATTTCAATCAATGAACATTATCCTTCGGACTCATCTAGTCAAAAACATTGACTGTAGCGCTTGTTTTCACTGGTAAACTCTTTCCATTACGTGAATTTGCATTTATCTCTTCCTCTGAATGTCGATGATTTTTGACTGCTCGGCATGAGGCTGCGATCTTTTTTTGCTGCGCTATGCACTTGTGCACGAACTGGCATCTTTGGACCTTTGAAACTCTAATCCTAGCCCCCCTTCATAATTTTTCAGCTGTTTTCTATCTAAGCTGATTTTTATAGTTTTGTAGATAACGCTTTTCATCGCGACCACTGCCTTTAAAGGCACAGTCCAACCTCAGAATCGTTTTTCTGTTTTTCTGCCCATCTTCAAAACGGTCCCGTGCTGATTCCAATGATGTCTCTGGAATCTTACGAGACCTCCTAGGATTGGAGTTATGGCCCCTAAAAATTTGAGCTGCGCAAGCATGGTGGACGAGTTGTCTGAGGCTTGTAACTTCCGTCATTTCCAACCGATGTAAGCGAGCCGGCCTGAACATTGAGAGAGACTGAGATTGAAGGGAAGAACGGGTCTACTGTTCGGAGACTATTGCTCATCTCGTCACTGCTGAGCTCAAAAGATTGTAAAAGGGGCGTGCCGAAATGGCTTCCCCTTGTGAGCGCCCCAGGGTGGCTTCCTCCTATAACTCGCTTATTCGGGGGAATTGAGAGCTCGCATTTGGCAGGGGCTATATAGGATTGGTCTACTTCACACTTCTGTGGAAATCCCAAATTTCGACCCAGAGCTTGAACTGTGCCTTTAGGGCTGTAGTGTACCAAGGGATTGCTTTGATTGTAAGTACGTATAACTGTACTACTGAACTCAATTGTCGAATCAATTACCAAATAAAACATATTAAATTCTAATGGATCAATCGGAAATTCAAAAAATTCGGATATTTCAATACACAAGTGCTTGGGTTTGCTTTGCTCGCATTTTGTTATTTTTTTGTTCTGTGTTTTCAGTGTTGTTCATATATAGGTCTCAAAACGTTTTTTTTTCAGTTCCGATCTTTTCTCGATTTCGCCTGTGATTTTTTGAGCGCGTCGGTGACGACGTATTCATAAATACACAAATAAATTATTGATTCCTTTTCGATTCGAATACAGAACGGATTTTCGGTTTTTTCACTTGTCATTTGAAATTTATGTGTGAGAGATAGACGACTTATTCTTGTATTTAATCGAAATTTCTCATTTTAAAGTACTTCATCATTCATTGGGCATAGAGCTTCAGCCAAATTTCGTCTAGGGCCACGTCGTTAGGTCGACGCTCGCGATCGAAACCCTGTAACTGACCACTGTAAATGATCGCGTCTGATCCATTTCCTCGACTAAATTTGGCGAAAGAATCATATGTACTCACGCCTTCCAACTGATAAAGCGGACAGAGATTACTAAATAGTCTACCGCCTTGTCAAACTGTAAACACGTCATAGTCAGTCCACTCCCACTGCATACATTTAGACGGCATGAATCCTATTGAAACTTCACATTCCCCATTGAAGGTTAGCGCAAACTGCGTGCACCTATGTTTGCGCCAACGTTTAACAGGAAACGCAAAGTATCTAGGACCTATGCCGACTGTGTTAGGTTCTTCAATAAGTTTTGTCGCTCGATAAGAAAAACACAATTTTATGGTTCAAAATACACTTGTTTATTCAGTATAATCTCCCTGAACATTAATACACATGCTCCAACGATCCTCCAATCTGTGGATCCCATCCCTAAAGTGAGAATCTTTCAAGACACAGTCCAACCTCAAAAATCGATTTTTCTTTTTACTCCCTATATATAGTGCCTCAACTGCACTATCAACAGCGAAAGGAAGAAGATATCCAGATCAGAGTATTATGATAAAGGATAAAGTCGAGTATAAATAAGACTGTCTGTTAGAAATGAACCTTACTTGATCAATTGTGTCCACAGCAGCACCCAGCTACTACACTGGTGCATCGGCGGTTTCAAAGAAGAATCAAGACCCGCGTGGCAGAAGATCTACCCGGCAGTTTCGACAACAGCCGAAGAAGCCCGACCACGATCAAGTGTGGGCAACTATCTACGGCAGATATCAACTATCTACGACGGTCCAGCTCTCGACGACGACTGTATAGTGGTTCTGTATATAGCTACGTATACGACGACTCATACTACTTATATACGACGACTATACTTTATATCTCGACGTCAACACTCACGATCCCCAAGAATCGGCTGCGGAAGTAATTTTGAAGAAATCACACACAGTTAACCAAAATCTTGATTTCGCTCAAAGTGTCATCGTTTCTAAGTATGCGCCAAGGAATTTTAACCAAAGCGAGGAACCGTCTCTCGTCAACACTGGAGGAAGAATCTTCACTTCTTAATTTCCAAGCAGTCCCACGCGAAGAAGCGGAGACAGCAAACCTTCGCAAGCGGCTAAGGAATGCGAAGATCGCCCTCCAAAACGGCGCAGAGAAGCTCGAGGAATCCATGGTGAAATACAGCAAGGCTGCCGACGAACTAGAAAAGGATACACCAGGTAGAGATGAGATTCTGTCGCAAGTGGAATCTACCTTGGACATGGCACAAGGAGTCCTGGATGAAGCTCAGAAAGCACTGTCGGCATTGATGAAAATTAATGAAGAAATTGATTATGTAGGAAACAGTGGTAGCTCTCTTGGTTCGGAACCCATGATAGCGAAACTGGCACCAATACCAATTCCCAAGTTCACTGGTAAATTAGCGGAATGGGAAGCGTTTTGGACAGCCTTCGATCATACTGTCCATTCAAAAACCATCGACAATATCTACAAGCTCAACTATCTTCTTGACTCTCTTCAAGGAGAAGCAAAGGAATCAGTGAAACAATTCGAAATATCGGGACACACGTATGATCTAGTAATCGCCCATCTAAAGGAGAAATACGGAAACAAGCAGGCATTATTGGATCGTCTTCTTAGCAAACTTCACATGATACGAGCACGCAGTAGTCACTTGGAAGATCAAGAAACTCTCGGTGAACAACTCTGCTCCATCGTATCGCAATTGAAGCTCAAAGGAGAACATGTTGACAATGCGTTTCTTCAAAGACAGCTTTTGAGCAAATTCGCAGTGGACGTTCACAGGCATATCCTACGGCAGAAGGCAAGACTTGAAGAAGAAAACAACTGGAACACTTCAACATTGCTATCAGCAGCAAAGGAGTACGTGAAATCCGAACTAAGGATAACCCACCAGCTAGAACAATACCCAACCAGCAATATTCGAAGGCAAGAACAAATGAAATCTCCGGAAAACAATGACTTCACAAAAGCACAAACAGTCCATCGACCATGCTTCTACTGCGAGAGACAAGGGCATCAACCGAAGGATTGCAGAGCAGTATCCACACTCGAACAACGAATCAACACTATGAAACACAAGAAACTATGTCAAAATTGTGGAAACAGCGACCACATTTCAATGCAGTGTTCCAAAGGAGCTTGTCGAATTTGCAAACAAGTTGGCCATCACACTTCGATTTGCAAAAAACTTTTCGACTCAGGAAATACATCAGAATTTCCAACTCAAGCAACGGCAGCGAATAAGGTCACAAAAATTACGCAGCCAACACCAACAAAGTATGTGAAGATAAACACTACTTCCTCGAACAGAAATTGCAAGGAAGCAGACAGTGAAACAATCTTGCAGTCCGTCAACAACACCAACGTTTTCATCCTAGCAGGGCAAGCCCAAGTGCTTAACCCAAAGTCCCAAATACTGGAGCCAGTCTACGTGATGCTCGACACAGGAGCTGACCGTTCGTTCATCTGCAACGATTTAGCTGGAGAGACTACAGCTAAAGGACATCGAATCCTGTCACCTAACAATCACCACATTCGGCTCGCACACGCCAATGGTGAAGAAATGTGGAATAACTTCCCTTCAAATGTGGGATGCCAACGGTGCACCTCACCATTTCACAGTGACAAGAATCGACGAACTCACGGAATCACTGGAGCGCAGCCGCCTCTGCATCGAGGACAAACGCTTTATCTGTGACAATGACATTCAACTGTCTATAAAACACACATCAAAGGATATTCGTCCCCAAATTCTTCTAGGATGCACCGATTTGTTCTCACTGCTAAATTGCGGACTCGCACCTCAACACACACTCCCATCAGGATTGAAACTCATTGCTTCCGAACTAGGATACTTGGTTGCAGGGCTCAACACAAATCACGTCAACAATAGCAACCAAAACAACAAACCTCAAATCACAAGCGTACTGTCACATTCAGAAGAGAACCCACAGACATGGGAAGACTTCTGCAGGTTCGAAACATCCGGAGTTGAAGAATTCGCAGGTCCAATAGCCGAAGAACGTAGTTTAGCCGACATCGCAGTTTGGAAATCGTTCGAACAAACGGTCGAGAGGAAAGCTGACGGTTATCACGTGCGACTACCATGGAAAAAGGAATGCGAGAAATTACCGGATAACAAAGGACTTGCCGTACGTCGTCTGAAGGCAACGATTACAAAGCTGAGAAATAATCCAGCAGTGCTTCAGCAGTACATGGAAACGATACAGAATCAACGTGATCAAGGTGTAATAGAAGAAGTAGACGAAACCAAGGCCCCGGATGGCGATGTCGTCCACTACCTATCACACCACGCCGTTTTAACGCCACACAAGCACACGACCAAACTAAGAATCGTATTTGACGCGTCAGCCCATCTGAAGAATTTACCGTCGCTCAACGAAGTGCTATACCGGGGACCAGTCATGATTCCCAAATTGTGCGACATCCTACTTCGATTCAGAATTGGCAATGTTGCCATAACTAGCGATGTGGAAAAGGCCTTCTTGCAAGTCAGACTTCACCAGAAGGACAGAGACGCAACTCGCTTTCTATGGTTACGAGATCCTGAACAACCAGTTGTGCCCAACAACATGGTGGTCTACCGCTTCAACAGAGTAACATTTGGTCTCATCTGCTCGCCATTCCTACTGGCAGGAACGATCAAGTACCACCTACAACACCACTCTTCTAATCCACGAATTGCTCACAAAATCGACAGCAATACATATGTGGACAACTTAGCGATAACCTCCGAATCCACGGAAGAGGCGATTCAACTATATAAGGAATCGAAGGCAATTTTTGAGAACATGAATATGAATCTCAGAGAATTTCTCACCAACGACAAACATCTACAAGCACAAATAGCTGAAAAGGATTTGAGCAAAGCCCACTCAAAAAATCCTAGGGATTACGTGGGATTCCAATGAAGACAAGTTCTTCTTCACATGCAAGTATCCATTCAAGAAGGAAATCACCAAGCGTTCTGTTTCCGAACAAGTAGCGGCCATTTACGATCCACTGGGATGGCTCACTCCAATCACGCTGATAGGGAAACAATTCCTACAACAGTTGTGGAAGTACAAGTACGACTGGGACATGAAGCTATCACAAGAACACGAAACACAATGGAGAAATATCATAGAAAGAGCTGACGAGTTCCAAGGTCAGATATCCAGAAAAGTCACACAGATTAACACCTCCACACGACTCGTGCTATTCTCCGACGCTAGCCAAAACGCAATGGCAGCCTGTGCTTATATGGTTTCCGAACACGGATCACACTTGATAATCGGAAAATCCAAGTTACCGTCGATAAAGCAAAACCCAACAATACCCAAACTCGAACTAAACGCACTCACCATGGCAATGCGATTAGCATATTCGGTGTACAAAGCAGTACAGGATCAAGCAAAGCTGGAAGAAATTATCGTTCTTTCGGATTCCGAAATTACACTAAAATGGATATCGACCAATTCCGTGGACAGGACTGTCGGAATCCTAGTGAAGAACCGAGTTCGAGAAATAAGGAAACTTGCAGATGAAATCGAAGCACCCGTTCTATTTGGTTATGTCAACACCACCGATAATGCCGCGGACTGTGCCACAAGGGGATTAAACAAAACGGACTTCAAAAACCACTTCTGGTGGACCGGACCGTCTTTCATACAAGGAGCTAAAGAAAATTGGCCAAAGGAATGTCGACTGTTCGCCCTTCCGCCAGAATGTAGTGAACAAGCATACATCCTAACAACTACATCGAAGAGCATCCCGTCCGAGCTACTCGACTGGAACCGTCACAGCGACCTAATACTTTGCCAAAAAGTTGTGGCATATGTTCTACGCTTTATCAAACAGCTAACTCTACGAACGAGAAAAGAAATTCAAGAACGCGTCGAAGAAGGCATTCCCGAACTACACTCTATGGAACTTCTTCCATACATAATGGCAACAGAACTTGAAAGGGCTTTGCATGTAATAGTTCGAAATCACCAGAAGATCTACCTTTCAACAGCAAGACAGACTTCACTCAAGCAACTGAAGCTCAAGGAAGATAAAAAAAGAATTCTTCGGTGTCAAGGCCGGCTGGGAAATGCCAGTCTTCCAATCAATGCTAAGCATCCATTCCTGATCGCATCCAAGTCACACCTGGCACAGATGATTGTGAAATACGCACATTCTGCACTGCACTGCGGAACCAGGCAAACAATGTCACGTGTAAGAGAACGGTTTTGGATCCCAAAACTAAGACAAATGGTTCGAAACCTCATCGCACGATGCGTGCCGTGCCAAAGAATGAACAATCTTCCTTACAAATACCCAGAAATGGACGACCTTCCAAGCCGACGAGTGCAAAGGTCGAATCCATTCGAACATGTCGGGATAGACTACTTCGGACCTCTATCAGCAAAACGAAATGAGGAAACAACGAAGGTCTACGGCATCATCATCACCTGCGCAACAACAAGACTCACTCACCTAGAACTGGTCCAGGACATGACGACGTATCATCTTCTACTCGCACTTCGTCGATTTTTTGCTAGAAGAGGGATACCATCCAGCATAACGTCAGATAATGCACCGAACTTCATGTTAGGAGACCAAATCCTTCAAGACGCAGTTTCTCATATGATTCACGACATTTCGCTAAAGCAAGCAATGGCCACGAAAGGCATTACTTGGAAAACAATCACACCCTACGCTCCGTGGCAGGGAGCTCTTTATGAAAGACTGATCAAGTCAATCAAACACAGCCTTTACAAGACCATACACCGCACCGTGCCGACACAAGAAGTTTTGGAAACACTATTGGTGGAAATTGAGGGAAGTCTCAACAGCAGGCCGCTCACATATCAGGAAGAAAAATGGGAAGACACGCCTGTTCTACGCCCAATAGACTTCATGCAACGCGACATAATCATCACGTATCCATTCGAAAATATCAGTTCCGATGAAGCCGAACGTGACTCAGATTACTACCCACCAAACGAAGTTGCTGTAATAAGAAATCGAAAACAAGCAGAAGACGCTCTCAAGACAAGTCATCAACTGACGGAACGCTTCTGGAATATTTGGCACAAAGACTATTTGACCAGTCTAAGAGAGAAACACAAACTTGATGTTAACAATAAACGCGGTACCAACAAATTTCCTACTGAAGGTACAGTAGTGCTAGTATCCGAAGCAGTGATGCCCCGCAATTCCTGGAAATTAGGAAGGATTACCAAAGTATTTCATTCACACAATGGAATGATACGCGAAGTCGAACTGAAAATACCCAGTGGTCGCACCATCCGCCGTCCAGTGAATCTACTAATTCCGTTGGAACTAGGAGACTTAAACACGGATACCACCGAAACAAACTTTCCAAAAGAAACTTGCAATAACGAAAACAAAGAAGGACCACTGGAGGCACGTTATAACCTGCGCCCTCGCTTGAACAAAAATGGAAATCTCAATTGTGGAAATAAGACAGTCAACAGTCATGCAAAGGCAACAGTGATTCAGCCTCATCTTCAACTGGACACAGTACACGGTCATGAACAGATTCAACGCAAAACAAATTTTGAGGAGGTCGGAGCCCCAACAGCGTTGGACATCTCACGCCTATTCACCTCCCCTGCACCTCACCCACCTCCAACAGCGAGCGAACCCCAACTCGCACGTTCCTCCCCAATCGAAACACCCTTCGCCACTTCCAACGACAAGCGAACTCCAGCTCAAAACACTCCTCTCCCACCCAAACCCTTTCCCTACCTCCAACGGCGAGAAAACCCCAACTCGCACGTTCCTTATCCATTCAAGCCTTACGTCCACCTCCACCGGCGAGGAAATCGAAGCTCACGTTCCCTTCGTCTCGAACAGTTTCCACATCAGAAAACGACCCAACTCAAACTCACGCATTGGTTTCGTCAAAGGATATCCACAATATTAACACGGTTTCCTCTGCTCTTGCAGTATCGATCAAGAAAACATTACACGTCATCGAACAAGAAGACAAGACGTCGAAGAAGAAGAAGAAGGTCAACGTGCTCGGCCCGGAGTATAGTGCCTCAACTGCACTATCAACAGCGAAAGGAAGAAGATATCCAGATCAGAGTATTATGATTAAGGATAAAGTCGAGTATAAATAAGACTGTCTGTTAGAAATGAACCTTACTTGATCAATTGTGTCCACAGCAGCACCCAGCTACTACACTATATTCAAGGAAATTTCACGCTGATCACAATGATGTCTCCAGAATCGCTCAAAGCTTGATATGAACGGAGTTACGGCCCTTCAAAGATTTTGAATTTGAACGGGGAGATGTTCGCGGACGAGTTGTCTCGAGCCTGTTTTTCCTCGTTATTCGTAGCCATCGTTCTGAATTAGGTCACAATTTGAAGGCAGACCGGAAACAAATCGAAGAACATAAATTTCGAAGAAAGTCATTCGCGCGTCTCTTCCCTATTGAGGTCGGAAAACCTGGCAGTGGGCGTTTGGCCGACTTTTTCCTAGCTTTTTCTCGCTTATTTAAATGCATTGAGATTTCGCGCTTAGCAGGGTTGCTATAGGCGGCGACCGGACCATAATATCAAAAATTACCTCTGAGGTTGGACTGAGCCTTTAAGGTCTGCAAAACACGCTTCAAAGCCGTTATAACCTCATCATTTGATCAAAAACGCTTGCCACGCATAAATTTTTTAAGTTCTGGAAACAAATGGAAATCGCTGGGGGCCAAATCTGGTGAATACGGTGGATGCTCCAACAATTCAGACTCTAATTCATGGATTTTAGCTATTGTCAAAATGCTCTTTTGACACGGTGCATTGTCATGACGGGAAGTTTTTTTTTTCTTCTGCAAACCGGGTTTTTTTCACGAATTTTCTCCTTCAACTGGTCCAAAAGGTTGCAATAATATTCAGAATTAAGTGTTTCACCAGTTTCCAAATAATTCACAAACAAAATTTCTTTCCCATCCCAAAAACTAATGCCATAACCTTCTTCTCCGATTTCCGGACACGAACTCGTTTAGAAGCCGAACAACCAGGTTTGCACCACTCTTTAGCCCCTTGTTTTGATTCATGATCATGGTGATAGACCCAAGTCTCATCCGTAGTGATGAATCGACGCACGAAATCCTCTTTATCCTTTTTAAAACGCTCCAAATATTGCTGAGAAAGTCGCATTCGATTGTGTTTTAGTTCCATTGTTAGCGAATCGACGATCGTCCAAAACCATATCCTGTATTTTGGCTATGATTTCTGGTGTTGATGCGCTTTTTGGACGTCCTTAACGTGGATCGTCTTCAAGGCTTCTACGACCACGTTTAAATTCAGCAACCCTTCCTTCTACTATTCTAATTGTAGGTGAACAATCATTATACACTTTCAACATCCGTTCGCGAATTTTTTTTGGTGCTAAACCTTCCAAAAATAAGATTTTCATCACTGCACGATATTCAGTTTTTTTCCATTGCTGTGACACGGCGACACTAAATGGCTTGTAAATAAAGAATGAATTGACAGATTGAAATGAAACTTCACATACTTTCATATGACGAGCGTACCAACAAAACAAAAAAATTTTGGGCTAGTAGCAACGCACTCTCTTATCGAACGACAAAACTAATTGAACAACCTGGTACATATATAGTTGGAACCTCTTTCACCACCCTTATTTTGCTGGTATGTGCAAGGCTAACACATACTTTTTTCTATGACAATGCTGATGCTCACCTCCGCGAAGAAGAACGATGACTGATATGAGCTACGCCCACTGTTTCATTCGTATTTCCATGCCTACATATATCGAGTGCCAGATAATGTTCCCACAGGAACTTCGCTCCGTGGAATAGCGTTTAGATCTCCCTCACTATTACATAGATTGATATTTCTCTACAATTTTCTTTTTTTTTTCACGTGATGCATTCTCACATTGTTCATTTTTCAGCAACAGTCACTTCATTACGGCTTCATACCAGAGACGTGGATGATTGGTGGAATAGCCTTGATCCTTGTCGTTGTCGTGCTCTTATTGATGGCCCTCAGGTAATTCTAAATTGGATTGTGTGAAGGTTTCGTTGACGTATGCGTATGCAACACTCACAGTAATTTTTGTTGAAAACGCGGAAAAAGCAGAGAAATGGTTTCCTCTCTTCCTCTGATCGCCACTCGCTCCAATGAGGACGTTTTTCCGAAGCAGCACACACGCTCGTAAACGTTGAGATATTTGCGTAAACGGAAAGGTATGGTTCATAACACAACGCTTACGCATTTTGGAGCGTCAAAAATGACCCACATCAAAACGATATACCATTCTACTTCCGTAGTTGTCTCAAACACGTTTACGAGCGTGTACGCAGCCTTTAAACTTGGACATGTTTTTGAATCAGCATCGAGAGCTTTTTCGGTCTGATCTTCACAAGGCTTATTCACCAACCAGGCATATAGGGTTGACACAATCATCCTGTGGGTGAAAACGGGAGAATGTGAGAGACTTTACCAGTTGAATCATTTTAGAACTGCGGTCTCCACGATTTTCAAGGGTCCATGTTTCAGCTAGATTTGAGACAGTTGGAATGCTCGATCTAACAGTATCAGCATTAAAGGCAGCATACACGCTCACAAATGATATCAATTTTCTGTAATGAATCGAAGGTCTGAAGCTGTTAATATTCAGAGATAACGAAAAAACCGGAAAAAAATCAACTGAAATGAAGATATAACTGTTCGTTCTATATTGGCTCAGAAGTGGACGAGTTGTACCGCATTGGCTGAATTAGCGGAGCTAGTGACAAATTTGTAGGGATGACGACGCTAATGCACTCGTACGGCCATTTCTGGAACGCTTACGACGTTAGAAGCGTAAAAAATGAGCCAAAAAAACGTAATCGAGCATTGAACATTTGTATTGAGGGGCGGAGCCCGTACCGATGGGCGGAGAAAGGATGATTTTGTGATTCAATACGACTCTAATACGGTCATTTTAACTCGTTTTCAACTCTTCCAGCTTCGTGAGGGCTCTTCTAGGGTCTGCACCAGGGCTGTGCGTAACTGAATTTTAAAATTTCGTAAATCGTAAATCGTAATTTTCCAAATTTCTCGTAATTCGTAAACCGTAATTCGTAATTCGTAACTGATAATGTGCCATGAGTCCACACATAGCCCAAATCGCATTCGATTAAGAAACATCTCAACACTTCAATGATGAGGTGTTTCCACATCGAAAGAGGTTTGAGGTTAGGTTTCTGAGAAAATTTGCCACATCAGTGCCGGGAAAGTACCGCGACCATCGACTGTGCCGCGATAGTACCGCAGCGGCTGCGCGTTAGAACCGAGCCGGCTCCGCCTTAGAATTGCGCCGGCTCCGCGAGGATGCAGCAGTGAACCCGCGTGGAGTACGATGTACTATCCTGTGCGGTGAAACGAAGTTGTCGCCGGTTCAATTACCCAAGTTTGAGGTACATTCCGTATTTCCTTGGGCGCAAAAGCGGCGGTAATCTCTGTCCCTACTAGACAGATGACGTAATGAGCGCAGGTGCGCATTTTTGTTCTTAGCCCCCCCCCCTAGTTGTACTATCATTCTTAAACAACTTCATGTCAGATCCTCTTACGGAGCCGCTGCCGCACTATCGCGGAGCCGAAGCGGCACTGCCGCATCATCGCTACGGCTCCGCGGTAGTTCCGTCACGGCTCCGCGGTAGTGCCGGCGCGGCTCCGCGCTAGTGCCTCTTCGGTGCCTGTAGGCGCCGAAGCGGCACTATCGCGGAGCCACAGCGGCAATTTCTCTCAGAGAACCCGGCCATGCGAGCGGGGTAACATCGGCAGTCCAATCATATTTGCGCTCGTGTGCCTTTGGAGCGCATTGTCCGTTTCCAACCAAATGAAGAACAACCCGTTGTCATTTCATTTCCATCGAGTTTTTCGGTTTTTTTTTTCAAATTTCAAGTTTTCGATTCAAACCATAAAATCGATAGCATTTTTAAGCGTGCCTGCTACCTTTAAATCTCGTTATCAACAATTATATTTCACCATGTCCGACCTACTGCTCCCTAAGATCGACCAGGAATGCCAGGGAAGGGCATCACCGAAAATATAAATTGGAAAAAAATAATAAATTGTCAGGCATGTGAATAAACCGTTGAATTCATCTATGCCCTAGATGGAAAACTCACACTGTCCCCTCAACCGCATTCTCATGATTTGTTACGATTTGTTACGATTCCTTACGATTTTGGGCCGAAGTTTCGTAAATCGTAAATCGTAAAAAAATTGCCAAAAACGCTCGTAATTCGTAAATCGTAAACCCTAAATCGTAATTACGCACAGCCCTGGTCTGCACGACCCCGCTAATGTTGTTATCTCAACAACTTTTGCGAGCGTTTATGCTGCCTTTAAAGGCAGCGATCACGATAAAAAAAAGTTGTTGAAAAAAAAACCACGAAAATCAGCTTGATCCGCAAATGGTTGAAGGACCACTAAGGTCACGCGGCAAGAAACAAGCCAAAATAAGAGTTATTAAGATTTTAAGTTTCCAAATTGTGCACACAGCTGCGCGCGAAAAGATCGCAATCTCTTGCTGAGCAGTCAAAAAGCACTGAAGTTCACAGCAAGAAATGTATTCAAATTTAACTAATGAAAACAGTCAATCAATCAATGAAAGCAATCCCTTCATTCAATGTTTGACTCTACGAAGACAGAAATTTTTGAGCAGGTCAGTCTGAAGGGTTATTGTTCATTGATTGAATTCCAATTTCAAGCCAGATGACGTTTTTGATGTTAGAAACCATCGATGCCGATAGTGTGGAGTGAGCTCGTCCAACATCAAAAGACAGGAAAGTTCAGACTGAAAATATGGCCCAAAACAGGGTTTTTTCGCAAATTTTTCTTATAGGTCTTTCTACTAAACAGAAGACAGGCATATTTTATCGCGACCACTACCACTGCCGAGAGTGAGAATCTCACTTGACGTATTTGATTTTATCCCATTTAGAAAAAAAAATTGTTTTAATAATTTTTTTATTTGAAAATTTTTTGCTTCATTTTTTTTGCGTCATTTGAGTCACTTATTTTTGCTTAAATTATTCACTAATTAGGTTTCCATTTATTCAGATGTTTTTTTTTTCAAATTTTTCATCTTTAGAGGTTTTTTAATTATATTTTTCATTCTCTTGAACTTCATTCTGTGTTTTCGGTTACAATTTTATATTTTTCTATCATTCACATGTTTACCTATAATTTTTGAAAGATTAGTTGCACCTCTCTGCATCCATTGCAAGTTGTTTTACTACTTATTCATTACTAAAACATGACTTACATATAATACATTCATTCTCTCAATCAAAACATGATGGGTAAAAAAATTGAATTATTGTCCCAACGGGAATAGTTTTGGTGCTATATACAGACAATTGATAGCAGTGTCTTCCTCTAGCCTCTCCAGCGGAGGGTTTAGTAAATTATTATTTATCATGAATATCGTATATTGTGCTTATAATACACTTATTCTGTCCTTATACCAGAATGCGATTTGGGCCGCTCAGGAGCATACCGGGACTCCCGCTTTTTTTGCGGGAACTGTACTGTGCTTATCTGGGCTAAATTCCGGTCCGCAATTGCGTCTCGACACGCTTTGCGGCCGCACGCTTCCGAGTCGGAAGAGCTTCTAGCGCCGCAGCCGCCGATCTGCTGACTCTGGGTGGGTTTTCAAAACAGGAAACTAAGAAAAATCAAAGAAAATTGTATAAAAAAGCCACATCGAGTCGGCTTTGGCGCTGGAAACACGACTGATTCGAGCACGTGCGGCCGCAAAGCTTGTCGAGACGCAATTGCGGACCGGAATTTGGCCCAGAGAAGCACAGTACAAAGCGTCTATCGCATCTGCGGAAACGAATTGTATTGTTAGTATCTCTTGGGCATCTATAGTGAATCTGCACAAAATCCCGTCCCGAGCTGATGGTTCCAAAAATGTATAAGCTCAAGACGGTCGTTTTTGTACTTTTTGTTTCTTCCAAAACGCTTCGTAGTTTTCCACAAATTTGGAAACGGACCCCATAATCGTACTCAGCGCCCAGAATAACTCCCCTGAACAAAGGTTGGGGAAAATCACATTTCTCGAACGTTGAACAGAGTAAAAGCGTTTTTGGCTTGTATGGATTGTTGGTTGAGCGTTTACTTCTATCAATGAGAACAAATGTTCTAGATTTGACTTAAAATTTGCCAGGGGGGTTAAAGGTAGCAGACACGCTCGAAAAAGTTGTGGAGATAACTACTTTTCTAAGGTCGCATGGCTCCTAGTAGACTGCTAACGCCTCTGGAAGCATCAAAAACGAGTCAAAGCTACTAAATTTCAGCAATGAAAATCGAAAAATTTCTGCAACCCCGCCCCAAAATATGAACTCGTCCAGGTTGATAGTACTAATACGGTCCCTTTGGCTGGTTTTTGATGTTTCCAACGAGGTGAACGCTTTAGTTTAGACTGTAAGAGTACATCGGCTTCTCTATCTCAATCGTTTTGTTGCTAATGTTCGCTGTTTCAACCGCGCGCCGTAAAACTCGTCCACTTTCACCTGATAACAAAATAACCGTTATTCCTCTATTTGCACACAGTTTTCATTCGTTTTTTCGTCAGTTCCCAATACAACCAGCTCCAAACCTTTGATTATGTCATAAAAATCGATACCATTTTTGAGCGTGTCTGCTGCCTTTAATATGGGAGCTCATCACAAATCTGATAACGATAAACTTCAGCTATCAACCTCGTGGTCCAGCTCAAATGCAGCAGCGTGCAACTGATAAATCATGCCGAGGTTCATGATTTACTGAAGGCTTAAACACGAATTCGTTTACCAAATAAGTGTTAAGCGCAAACTATTCCCGACAATTCGAGTTCGGCTGGCCAAGCTGCGCCAAGCACACGAAACATGCGTAGTTGAATGTCCTTGAAACTTCAAATGATATTTTGGCCAAAATTCAGGGGTTTCCGGGGACTTTCCACTATTCATCTCCACTTGTTTCACTTAGCCGCGAAAACACGTTAAAAACGAGGATGTGGCTTTCTTATCGTGAAGCGTTTGAGTCTTAGGTCCTTCTAAGGGATGGGTGATCGCGTTAATCAGCCATTCCCGCCCACAACGTAGAAGAGTTGTCAATATAAAGGAATATTTCTACGATGTGTTAATTTATTTCTATCACAAAAAAATCCTAAGTTTCAACCCATTCGTCGAAAGTTCCAAGTCCTAATGAATTTCCGGTAGAAAAACACAATAGGAACTCACCGAAGAAGTCCAAATCTCAAAACTATTTTCGACGTTGCGAATTCTGGTGCAGAAAACACGAAGCAGGCTCATACAGCGGGGTTGATTGGCTGTTTTCAGAGGGGTTTTTTTATATGGGTGGTTCTGCGGGGATTTTTTGCCATTATCCTCTACATCATGGGCTTACCTACGCGAAAAATGGAAACATACAACATGGTCCTCGTTGTGAATATTGTCCTTATTCGCCAAGTATAATCTCTTATTCTCGGCACCGAGCCGCCTGACAGTTCGGCTCGTTCTACCAATCTGCGGGTCGGCTTCTGTTGCTTTCTCGGCCACTGTTGTTGTTTTCCGGGCTACTGCTGTTTCTGTCCGTGCGACTCCTTTTGCTGTCCGGGCTCCTCCAGTACGCCCGAACAGTAACAGCAGTGGTCCAGAGAATGAGAGAACGAGCCGAAGTGTCAGGCGGCTCTTCCTTTTCGGTGCGGCTCGGGGCCGAGTATCAGCTGAAATTTCAGACGCAGTTTAGATTGTGTTCATTCTTTAAGACAACTACAGTTCTTTGTCAAAGAGGCTAAAAAGAAATTTTCTCTTCTAGATGCGCGGTTTACTATGTTCCACGATGTTTCGGCTACGAAGCAACAAGTCGACTTGAGGGACCCGGTCATTCCCTTGGGATGTATTCTATGGATCTGAAGGTGAAAAAGCGGTAAAAATTGTCAGGATTCAGCTGGGATTTCGGTTAGTCTTGTTATTTACAGGACCAGAGTAAGACTCAAGGATACGCTAATGGCGCATACTTACATCGAGAATCGGTAACGAATGCATGAATCGTAGAGGAAATGTCACCGAACATTGTGCTCCAACATTTGAGTGTAGTTTTACCTATTTCCTGTCTTGATATCTTTGCTCGATGCTCTGCCTTTTGCATTCTATGTAGTAGACGTTGAGTAATTTATGTTCCACAAAGTTGATGAGTTCGTGCTTCTTTGAACAGCTGCCGAATCTTGCCTTCAACTCAGCAATCCCTAATGAAAAAGCATGTGTATATATGTGACTTTTGGGAGTACATATGTATGTAGATGCATAGATTTTCTTATAAGTTGAATTTATTTGACTATCTCTGCTTCCGATGCAATCAATCTAGTCGTCGTCTGCATTCCACGGGTTTTGTCTTATAAGCAGTCGTTTGTTCCAAGTTCTTTGTTAAACACTCAATAATAAGTTATGTACAACTGATTAGCAATGTTTTCTCAGGGAGCCAGTCCCATTTGATTGAATGAAGAAGTTTCTCGTAGAAGTGCCCTTTTACGACAGACCATTTGTGAATGAGAACATATTCGGCCGGTTGTCGAACTGCCCGTCAATGTATATGAAAGTGATTTAGGCGTCAAAATATTTGCTCAGGACTATGGTCTTATCAGGGCGCGTGCCAACAACTGAACAGCTCCTCCCTGGCCACTGGGGTTGCTCTACGAACAACACCACTTCTAAGATTTTGTATGTTCCGATTCTGTTTTCAGAACTGTAATAAGGATTTTTGTACAAACTCTATCAAGAATTTGAATTGGCTACATGACTTTATTATGTTTCTATGAGATTTACCGACTATCCAATTTACGAATATTAGTATATGTGTAGTTAGGCGATTCTATCGATCGACGAACATTCGAGTTTCGTGGCCTGAAGGTGACCGAATTTTTTAAAGAAAGCTCAAATTTCACTTTATGAAGGAACCTGAATATTAATGAAAATCTCCTTATTCTTTGAATGAACCCAGTACTCGCAGAATCGAATTAATTGATTTCCCAAAGAGGGAGAATATTACCGAAACAGAAGAATGCAAATTTTCGATGAGTGTGAATAATCAAAAAAAATTGTCTTGCCAGTCTAGTACATACTCCACTCCTCGAATATTATAATTATTCGATAACTACTCGAGTTGTAATTCGGTCCGGATCCCAAGCCCAATGCATGGATATGTTCATATTTGAATATATTCGAATCACCCTCATTTCTGTCAGATATTGTTTTTATATGCAGTTGAGACTTCACAAAACACAAAAAGCGAAGAAAATTTGAATTGAATTTTTTATCTAGGGCACGCATTCTTGAGCACATATTTTCTAGTTCGGAGTGAAATTTATTTACGTTCAGGGAATGCGCGGAGGAACAGAGTAAAATTAGCTCCGAACCAGAGGATAGAGTCTCGAAAAGGACGGAAAGGAAGGTTTCCATTGCAATTCCAGATTCATTTATTTATTTATTTATTTATTTATTTATTTATTTATTTATTTATTTATTTATTTATTTATTTAATTATTTATTTATTTATTTATTTATTTATTTATTTATTTATTTATTTATTTATTTATTTATTTATTTATTTATTTATTTATTTATTATTTATCTATTTATTTATTTATTTATTCAATTATTTATTGTAGCCAACCTGAAAACGTCGATTTCAATAACAAACAAATTGGCAAGTAATTATTGGCCATATGGGAATGAAAAAACAGGTAGTGCTGAAACTAGCGACACTTCAGAATTTATGTTTTATTTTGGTCTCGAGAGCAGTTCAACTAAAAAACTGATAAGCTGTATGTTTTAACACGTTTTGAAAACGTTATTTGTGAGATTCGCCTCCATAGGATAGACCAGAAATTCTGAGTGATAATTATCTGGGCTGCGAAGATTTCCATTTACACGGCGTTAATACCGATACACTGTCCATATCTCAGCGAATGTCCGGTCCGTGGTTGCAGACGAACGCCACTGCAACAAGCAACTCAAATATAGTCGTGCAGGGACGAACACTAATCGTGCCGAGATCCGTGGTCCCAACACGATTATCATAGAGCTGCGCGCTGCAACAGCGATTGTCCGCAAATGCGGACCAAAATATGTATTGCTCCTGTGAAAACGGTCTGTAGCCCTACCTACCGATCAATCTGACGACACACCAAATAAGTGCATGAATGCCAAAGAAACATCAAGTTGGCCCGCAGAACAACATATCACTGTTTAAGGCGGCTACAGTAAGCAAGCAGTTTTATCCTAGGCAAATTGACAATTTGACAAACTTCAGATTGGGGTCTCGATGAAACGACTCAAGTTACCCTTATGGATGTGTAGATCCTCGTAGTAACTGAAATGGGTTCAAAGTTGGAGAGAAAGCGCCTAAAAAACAAGTCAAAACAAGCTATCAGTGCTGGCAGACCAGGGTTAGGCTCACGCTGTGATAATCACAGAAGGAGCCGTAGCTCCAGGCGCCTGGACGGTAAGGAGGCCGCAGCCCACGCCGGCTTCTTTGCAAAAATAGTTGCTATTCAGCGGTACAAAAATTTGTAGAAAAAATGGAATAAAGTAATATTCGAAAGTA
Organism: Aplectana chamaeleonis; assembly: GCA_029168955.1. Taxonomy (NCBI): domain Eukaryota; kingdom Metazoa; phylum Nematoda; class Chromadorea; order Rhabditida; family Cosmocercidae; genus Aplectana; species Aplectana chamaeleonis. The sequence goes on from JAPDOI010000073.1 coordinate 2,021,809, forward strand.
CATTCAAAATTAGTTTTCAATGAAGAATAATAGCAATTTATTCACGAAATCATCGAATTTCGCTTAATTTTTCGTTGGTCAGACGATCACACTCATGACTCACCTTGGGACCGCACAAATTTGTAAACCCAGGGTAGGGGGAGCCTCACCTCTCACGGACCGATCACAGCGCCATGCCTTACTCTGTGAAAGACCACCTTTTCATGCTTGTATATCCTCACCAAATACCATGTTTTTCAATGAACGCATGACTCTTAAACCAAACGAGTGGAAGTTCCAAAGTTCGACCGGATATGTTTTGTTAAAGCTGTGAAGTCGACCACTTTCATGATTGAAAACGACATTTTCTACACATTCCGAGTTGTGCATTGAGCTGTTTCAAGCGCTTAGATTAGTAAGGTGGCGGTTTTCGAATAACATGTGAGTGCATTGATCCGGAATATAGTTTATTTTTTTCTCATGTCCTGTGGTGAAGCCATATGTGCAGCTACCAACACTGCAGATATTTTCATCACCGGTGCAAAGTATTAGTGAATTTCAAAAGACACGTTGTAGACATGATAGTAAATAAAAATTGTCCATTATGTGTTAAATTTGTGTCCATTCTTTTGTATTAGTTTTTCGCCTAAGCACATCCATCTGCTACATCGGCGTTCAGAATCGCAATCAAGAACCTTTTTGTCATGTACTCAACAATGTCGGGATGTGCTTTGTCCCTAATTCGGTTACACATGAAGAGCGTCGTGGATAAAGGGACGTGTTCCTCCTTCCCATCCCTTGTGGATAAATTCGTCAACGATCAGCCACTGACCACAGCGCCCCTTTCACGGGACTAATCACATTTCGTGTAAAGGCCAAATGCGATTTGTCTTCCATGGCTAAGCCTCGCGGTCACTCGCCGGAGGAGAGCGCTGGTTGGGGCTGCTTCCGCTAATACAAATTGCAACCCGTCGATGTTCACTAGGGCTATAATCAGTTCCGTCTTCGTAATCCTTGGTCGAAGTGGTTTTTACCTTATCTTCTTCCTCACTATTGCGTGTTTTTTCAGTGCGCTCAAATATGCATGCCAGAAAAGGGGAGGGCAATTAATGTGTGAGAAAGCATGAGAATATTTGTTTTCGTATCTATGGTTTTTTTTCTTACAATTTTTGTAGCATTTTTGTGTCTAGAACAAGGGAGTCTCTGTTTCTTCCATATCTACTCCACGGTTTCGCCACACTTCCCTCGACAAGCGACGCGCCGCAAAGCGTCACATATAGTTTCCGTTTTCGATTTAGTCTGACGCATAGAGCAGGCGGCTGCCCATGCGGTGTTGGCAGCATCACAGGCCAATAGGGTTTCGATCGCGCGGGCGGTGATCTGCTAGCGCAGCCCCGTTCATTCATCAGACTAAAATTATTATGTGAACTCTACAGTCCACGGCAATGGAAAAAGACGGTGGTGTGGTTGCGGTCGACACACTAAGCATACGGTCGATTCATTAATTACGAATTTCGTAATTGATGATATTAGAAAAAGGGTTTCTGTCTTTACTATTTCTCATGCTTCTATCCGGGTTATCCTCGTTTTTTTCTCTTTGGATGTTGCGATTAAAGGCAGCATACACGCTCGTAAACGTGATTGAGATAACTACGGAAATAGAATGGTATGACCTAGGTTACAACGCCTACGCATTTTGAATTGTCAAAAACGACCCACAATGGCGCTACATGAGTTAGAAGTTAGCCCCGCCCTGTATTTTCACGCCCCCTGTATTTGCCCTTTTCCTGCAACGCAAGGTTGCTGGGTCATATTCTCCGTTGGTACTATTGGTAGATTGCCTAACAAGTGAACCACACACGTCACCGACGGCGAAGATGGCCCAACAGCCCTGCGTTTGAGGAAAAGGGCAAATACAGGTGGCGTGAAAATACAGGACGGGGCCAATTTCTAACTCATGTAGCGGCATTGTGGGTGGTTTTTGACACTTCAAAATGCGTAGGCATTATGTTGTAAGCCATACGGTTCGAATCACATTGTTATCCCAACCAAGTTTACGAGCGTGTATGCTGCCTATAAGGACTTTCTTTTGTGCGTCGGGTGATTTGCAGTTACAGCCGATTCTGGCGCTTTGCCAAATTTGGTCATTGATCGGCCGAGCAACTGATGCCTAAAGGTGAGTTTTAGTTCTTCGTTCTCCCCTAATATTTATCAGTGAGCTTGGGTTTTTTCTTCTTTTTTTCTGGTTTGTAATTTCGTTTTCTCTCCCATGTATACAATTCCGTGTTGCGGATAGGGATTTCCATGGTGAGTAAGGGGATTCACAGCTTTTTCGGGCTTTCTGAAGGGTTTTCCAGATTTTCCTTTCAAGATTTTAAGAGAGCACACAAAAGGAATGCCTTTTTCCATGGGATTCTCACTGGGAGCGGAAGCGAGGCGTATTCCATGCGATTTTCAAGTGATTTGTTTATTTAGCAGGGTTTCGGCTCAATTTAAATGCATCCTACGCGCAGGAAACCGTATATTATTTTTTGATGTTTTTGTGTAGCTTGGCCTCTCTAGTGAAGTGAACGAAAATGTCGAATGCGCCCATTAAAAACTTCCATTTGTAAAGAAAATCCATTCGGAACACATTGTTAATACGAATTAGAATTTCGCGCCGGAATCGTTTTTGAGGTTTTTCTGCATTTGGGAGCGTCGTCACTGTCATTTTCGAGGTTTTTCTACATGTGGAGTTTGTGTCGTAACTGTTTTTCACGTTGTTTGCCGGTCGGATATACATTCTATGAAAAAGTGCTAGATGAATGGTAAGAACTGGTGGCGGATCCTCATCTTCAACCTCTTCCAACCTGATAACCCTAGGTTTTTGAAGCGTCAAAACTCACCGATGTGGTCCTCCTAGCTCATTCATGAAATTGAGCCCAAAAAATGGAAACTGATTTTCAGCGCCAACGATGCCTTTAACATTTATTATAGGGTTTTCATGGAGTTCGGAGCAAAGAATATTTCTGTTCCTTGTTCTCCAATCTGCTCGGTTTAACCAGAATAACACAGCGTTGGACGTTTATGACAATGGTATCATTTGTTTTGCTCTGTTCTTCCCCTTAATTGGTCTTTTTAGGTGGCGACAGCTGGCTGCAGCTGCAAATCCCCCTTACGCGCAAAGGAAAGCCCCTAATCGCAACATCCAACGAGAAAAAAAAACAAGGATAGCCCGGAAAGAAGCATGAAAAATTAAAAGACAGAAACTCTCCTCTAAATATTAGTTGTTCGGCCGATTAGTGACGAAATTAGGCAAAGCGCCAGCGACCATTGTGTTCCAAGTGTGGTCAAAACCAGAGCTCTTTCCGAATGGAATAATAATCGGAAGATTTCCAAAAATCTAGTTTCCTTCTTAAAAAATTCTTCAAAATACCTCAGAAAATGATTTGGTGAAAGTTGACTTGAAGTAATGAAAAACTTGGAAATGTAGCGAAACGACTGGAAACACGATTTGGCGGTCGGGCATAGACCAACCACGGATAAGTGTAGTGAAGGAAGGACGAGGGTTCAGATTTTACAAGCTCCTCCGTTAAACTTATCAAAGCCAATTCAAAATATGGATTGAAGCGTTGCGTTAACCTACTCCATATGTAGTTTACCTACATACATAGCTTGACATACGCTACTACAGTTCCCCAATCAGACGAGCGCGAGGCGCAGCGCACATTTTCGATTGCGAATTGCCAAGCAGCTCTGCCGCGTCCAGCCTGACATTTCGCGATTAGCGCGCGCTTGCTGAGCGTTTGCGGAAACGAGCAGGGCCAGTAAACTCTTCCACGCCCTGAACGTTAGAAACCGTTATTTTAGCTTATTGTGAACGTTTCTCTTCGCTGTTTCTCCACTGTTAGTCGCCACACGACCAAAGAACACGATCTTTGGGTGGAACTCGGGTATGATACTTATCGTGAACACTGCCTTTAACGGAGAGGTGCACATCTTTCCAGCTTCGTGGCCACAATGAGCTCTATAGCTCAATTTAAGTGTATCAACAAGATCGTGAATACTGTCTGAAAAAAAGGGAGATTTACGACTTTTTGAGCAAAATTACGGGACTTGTCTAATTTTCTCGATTCTGAACCGTCTTGGGTGAGAAGGGCAGATTTTGCATTCTTTTCAATGCGATCAAAACCGTGTTTCCACTATTACTCTGAAAATCGATATATTTTGTACTTATATGAGACTAAGAAAGTTTGGGGACTTAACTACGTAGTTTTGTAAGCTTTATTTTAGCGCCAAAAGTTTACTTTTACATGTGTGATCAATATGATATCCAAAGCATGTAATGAGTTTTCATTACACGTTTTCGTTTTCGGGAGAAGATGAAGGTTGTGAATTTTGCCCCTCATAGTAAAGTTGCTTTTCGAATTGATGTTGGCACTCTAAATTTTATTATCATTCCCGACATTCAACATATCAACATACCAACGGACGAAAATGAACGAAAGTTTTCGAGGGAGAAAACGAATTTATTCTAACTAAAAAGCCCCACTTAGTACCATTCAGCAGTCGGCGCTGAGACAAGCGCGACTGAAGGCGTATCTCCTCCAGCTCGCTGCGGTTACTTCAGATTTTACATACTTCCCATTTTGAAGCACTTTTTGCTCGGGCACATTGCTGCGTGTGCGCGCGTATGCGGTCTGGGGCACCTTAACGCTTGTTTGCAGCCCTTATTTTGCCACTTCTGGCTCGTTTTCTACCGTTACTTTGACACTGGGAGCCTAGGATCCTTCTCCCCTATCATTCTATTGAGTTTGCGCCAACCTTCAGTGGGGAACGCAAAGAATCACTAGGACCCATGCCAACTGTACCTGCTCAAACTCTTCGTAAACCAGAATGCGGTTCCTCATCGTGAAGACTGCCTTTCACAAAAGAATGAGTATCATTGAAATAAGAATTGCACATATCAATCAAATATGTCATTCGGTGCCTTGAAGTAGTTCCCTACGGGAAAGACCTAGTGGTGAAATTTGAAAAATGCGGAGAAGCGAAAGTCGCTTCTATGAACATTCCAAGAGAGCGGCGATTATTTCCCGCACAACTTTAGTGGGATCATGAGTTATCTTTTTTAGAGCGTTTTTCGACTATTTGACATTGATAAATCCACAAATGTTAATCTCAAGGTTACCTCACACTCACGTCAGTAGCTCAAATCCCCTCACACCCTTCCCTTGAATCATTTATTTCGAATGGCCTCCCATGAATCATTATGTGTAAGTAGCATTTATAGTCTCCGGCCGGAAAAGTCTGGTTGTCCCTTAGAGATAACGATTGTCACCGGCTTTTGAGCATTTCCAAGGTTGCATCCTTTTTTCGGTATACCGTGTTCTGTGTTTGGTAAAATCGCTCTAAAAACAAACCCTTCCATTGTAAAATGTTCTGCAAAGCTGTCGTTCTCAGTGCTCCGAATCTGCACTATGCGGGCATTCGAGGTATCACATTTCACCCTGAAACTTTCTTCACTGGTCATCTTCGCAAAAACTCTTCCCAAAAACTAGCAGGAATGTTTCAATGTCGCAGCGATAGGCCAAAGTGCACGAATGCAACTTTTGCCGAACGGCAGACGTTGTATTGTTCAAATACGGACTTTCATCAGGCCAAAAGTCAAGAAGAGGATTGTTGACCGGCTCCTTATGGGTTATCCGACCAGTTTTCATCCCTAGGGGGGTGAACGCCATACTTCATTTTCCGCTCATTCACGTATCCATTTCGGGAACGCGCTTAGCCCGCCAATGTCGCTGCCTTGCACACCCGCAGAGACAATTTTTCCGCCCTGAACACATTGCTCGTACTCGATTTTTTTTGGGACGGGGATTCATCGCCGAACTATTACAGTGTGTCGCTGGCGTTTTCCTCGTTGCACAATCAGCAACAGCTGCGACGTGCCGCCATCGCTGTCCTCCCTCCCTTCCTCGTCCATCTGCGACGCACCACGTCCAAACTCTTCGCCCTAATCCAAACCTGTCCTCGTCGATACATAAACAATTGTTCTACGAGCCATTCGTGTTATTGTCACTCTCGACGGAGTTTGTTCCCAACAGATATGCCACTTATTGCGCTTAATTTTGTTAGATTCGCTCCCAACTTCCCCTAGTTTTTTCTATTTTTCTCGGTCAAAAATAATAAAAAAATCACTAACTTTCAAATCTTTACGTGACTTCAATTCGGATAATTCATATTTACAGTCCTTGGCAACGGAAAAAAGTGGTTGTGTGGTTGCGTATTTCTACTAGGCATACTGCATGTTGCGCATAATCGATGGCAATAACAAATTTTTCCTGAGTTTTGAAGAAAAACACCGAAAACGTGGAGAAATGGTAAGTTTTTTCTTCCTACCACACATTATCAACACACACATCATTCACACACCTGGAGTGTTTATCATGGATACACGCAGAAATAACAAGAAAAAATTAAAAATTACAAAGAATGATAATAACAGAGGAAAAATGATTTTTTTTGTTATTCCTGCGTGTATCCATGGTGAAGACTTTGGAGGTATTAATAATTATTACAAGTGGGGGAAAACTCCCCGCTCTCAACGTTCCCGATGTGTTTTCTTCAGAAGTTATGAGAAATTTACAACTTCGCCGTCGAATATGTGGCAACCTACACTATGATTCGTGCAAATATGCAACCGCGCAACAACCTTTTTTCGTTGCCATGGGCTGTACCCAATCATTTAAAGGCAGTGTCCACGACGAATTTTGTCCTCGGTTTTTGACCGGAAATCGATACTTCAGGTTCTCATTGGAGCACTGAGGTCGAAAGAGCGAACGAAAACGAGCCTAAAAGAGCTCTATACGGCTCCGAAGTCCGCTCGCGCTAACCATTCCGCTCGCGGTCGAGTTTTCCGAAGAACAGTTTGGTCCGCATTTACATTAGCAGTGGAGCGCGGGCGCGGCTGAGTTTTAGCATTGGGGCGCATTCGCGCACGTTGTCCACTTCAGGCCCATGCGCGCGCAACTCATCCGCCGTTGAAATGTGGCTTTCACGAAGAGGAGCTGATTTTGGATGTTTCGTAGCGGTTTTCGTGATTCTTTCTTCACTGATGAAACAGTCAGGCTCTAAACCTTCGTTTTCTGGTGGAGACTCGAAAACAATTTTTATCGTGGACACTGCCTTTGAGAGCCGCTAACGGCATGTACAATAAGCCGCAATTAAAACAGACAAAGTCGGATAATAACGATTTAAAAAAGTGTTAAATAAATACATGTAGTCAAAGCATTCAGTGTCTGTAGCCAGCGAAAAAAAATTGAGTAAAGATTGAAATTTCAAAAACTCGAAATTTATCAAAGTACGCCTGCTTATCCCGCTCCGCCCCCCCCCCATTCGGACGAGCTTGTGGCGCCGCGAACGTTTTCGATGGCAAATTCCCAAGACACTCCGCCACGTCTAGCCTGATCGATTCGCGCACATTTAGTCATTAGCGCGCGCTTGAAGAAGCTAGCAGGGCCCGTAATCTCGTCCACGCCCTGAACGTTGAAAACCGCTATTTAGCTTATTTTAAGCGCTTTTCTTCACTGTTTCTTCACTATTCGATAGCACATGACCGAACAACCCCATATTCGAATCTAACCCCAGTATGATCTTCATCGTGAACACTGCCTTTAACCATGTGCAGTATTCGTTTAGCTCCGCCAAAGGAAGGGGCGGCTTTGCTATAAACTGCAAGTATTGATCATGTGCACATGTTGTTCTGATTTTCTAAGTATAATATGACAAGAAATACTTTGGCCCATGGATATCCTCCATGACTCTCGAGTTAAACTTGGGAAACAGGCGCTGAACACTCGTGAAATGTGATATCTCAGTGTAGCAAACGAACACCTATTCGGTGCTCTCGATACCCTGCAGAATTTCTCTTTTTCTAATTCGGCCAAAGATTACAGTAGTCGGTCGAATGGTGATCTCATTACATATTTCTCATAAGTTGACCAATTATTGACGAGTGCGCTCTCGTTCAAACGATGTGCTTCGAATCGTATTCCCAAACGTTTGTCCAGTTTACCTAACTTTCGATAACCTTAATCAAAATTGCCTCTTCAAGAATTTCTTAAAGAACTACGCAAGCATCGGAGCATTCCATACTCCAGCTGATTTCAGCCTTCATTCACATTCTCACCCTTTTCGCCATTTTTCGGAACTGAATTCATGAAAATAAGAGTTTCTATTTGTGAATACATATACATAAACGGAATCATTAAATTTGTGCCTGACATATGGCCTAAAAGTCCTGAAACTTACTTGAAGGACGTTTCCAAGTTCCTTTACTGATTCCAGAAATACACGGTTCTAACAAGGGTAAGGTACAGACCATAAAACGGCCAATGTCTCACCGTCGACTGCGTACCACGCGCTGCGCGACCGCACGTGCGTCGGAAGCAGACGAGTTTTGGCCGCCTCGCGACGAGTTTCGGCAGCCGCGCGGCGGCCGAAACGTCGCGCGGCGGCCAAAACTCGTCGCGCGGCGGCCAAAACCCGTCTGCTTCCGACGCGCGTGCGGTCGCGCAGCGCGTGGTACGCAGTCGACGGTGAGACATTGGCCGTTTTATGGCCTGTATGACGAGTGCTGCGGAAAGCGGGAATATTGGGTCTATTGAGGCAGAGGCAGCTAATCAATAATGTCAAAAAAAATTCCGCCATTCGAGTTTCGAAAACCCCATTTTCAGGGAAATTTTTGGGCATTTCGCATCCGATTCACGAAAACCGAAAAAAATTCTCGTGTCGGAATCCGATGCCCGACTTTTCGTTCCGCACATGCCTGCTCCTGGTGGGAATTCTCGCGGCCGGCCAGGTCGGTTGTGAGTGTGATCTTGAGGTCAAACAAAAACTTAGGAAACTTTGATTATTTTGTGAACACTGGAATCGGCCTGATAAATACTCCCCCCCCTGTCTGTGATCACCACAGGATGACCCTAACAATGATTGCAACAGTTTTCGGGCGGCTGAGAAAGCACAACTTTCCCATCAATACGCTGTCTTTTTCATATTAGACTGATCGACATGTTTCCTTCCTGAAATGTCACTTTCCCAAAACAGTCGTAATCGAGCGGCTTTGTAGTGCGTACCAGGGGTGTGCGTTAATGAATTTTTTTTTCGTTAACCGTTAATCGTTAATTTTTGAAAAAAACGCGTTAATCCGTTAATGCGCTAACACGTTGATTTTGCATTTCGTAAACAATTTTGAAAACATTACCTGACCACCACGAAAATCGATAAATAACCAGACGTCCCAAAAAAAACATGAAACACGTTCCATACCAAACACCGCCGTCCGTACACTCCAAACTTGGAAATCATCTTCATGGATTATTAATACTATCAGCCAGAACAATAAACGAATACTCTTCAAGAATAGGAATCCTGACATGCAAAAAAGCATAGATGGATGGAACATTAACGGAATAAAAATTAACGTGATTTCGGGACTTTTTCGTTAACCGTTAATCGTTAATTTTTGATAAAAAACCCCGTTAACCCGCTAATGCGTTAACACGTTAACATTATTAACGTACAGCCTTGGTGCGTACTGCCTGCCAGCAGAATTGACTCGAATCGACCTGATGAATACTTCATGGGAAGACGGCTGATACGATCGGCAGTATGTGGTGATTAGTATACGTAATATGAAAGAAAGGCCGCCAATACTCATCACTCATCCCTCGATCACCCCTCGCTGCCTCTCGTCACCAGTTCTCATTCACTAGCTGCTCCGGTATCATCATAACTATGTAGTCTAGACGAAAATAATGATGCAGTGAAGAGCCGAAGCTAACCCAAGAGTTTTAATACCTCTCCAGTCTCGTTTCCTTATCATTATCGCTCACATTTATTGCCGTGCTGTTTTTCATTTTTATTGATGGAAGTTGTGGAGTCTGACGTCCTCCCGTACATATGTTGTGCTCTGCACGACACGTAACTCTCAACTCTTTCAACGAGACAGTTTCCAAAAAAAAAAACCTCACAAACCCCATTTTCATGTTTTGATCTCAGTGTCTTCAGTTTGGTTTAATTTGGTAATGACTCCAAAATAGCGCATTGTGGTACTTATAACGTATGTAGTAAACAACCCTTGGTTATTACGACTATCGCAGCCATTTTACCGGTGGTGCATAGTCCATCCACTGGACAAAATTTTCCGAAGCGACCATAATGATCTCATTGTTTTTCGAAAACATCGAGAACTTTGCACCCTATTTCCAGTTTTCAAGTTGGCGTGAATGGCTTTTTAAGTTTAGCTTTGCAACTGAATCTGGCTGAAAACATTAACAAATATTAGTATTTAGTAGCTACGCAGTATTAACCTTACAAGTTTACATCTGCCTAAAAATCGCTCCTGTGTATGAGAAAGCGAGGCCTTAAATAGCTCATCTATCATCTTCAAAATAATGTTCCGAGCACATTATTTAGTGCTTAACCCTTAAAATCTAATTTTTCTTTGCCAATGGAGATCTTCGTTGTGTCAAGGTGCTTATTTGTCCAAGTAGAGGGGCTTACATACCTTTGCGAAAGCATGAACGATTGGAGAATGGTTTCCCATGCGCTTGCTGTCTTCAAATTGATCCATGTACTGTCGTTCTCGGAGCCGGATTCCGGTCCGCAAATGCGGACTGCGGCTGTTGCATCACGCGACACGGTGATAATCGTGCTGGGGAAAAAGGTGAATCGTGATGGAACCAAGTGGTCCCAACACGATTATCATCGTGTCGCGTGATGAAACAGCTGTACATAGTGCGCGTCTGCGGACCGGAATTCGGCTTCGAGAACGACACTGTGTCACGTTTTCGAAGTACTCCTTGATTTCTCATTGTCTTTCGGCAGAAAAGGCTTGATACATCATAGTTCACAGGTATAAGACAGTGCAACATGTGCACTCATACTTACCGATTTGTAGGATATGGCCGTTTGACTCATACAATAGCGGGGAAGACGTCGGCCAGGGACGACGGCTTACTAACATTGGACATCTGTATTTTGTCGGCGCTCTTCAGTGCAACTTGTGTTCCCCCCATAACTCATGATCGGCCGGAGCAAGGTCTTACACTTCGTGGCATTCAGCTGCCCATTCAATGATTAATTGAAAGCCCATCGGATTAGTTTGAGAGTTTCACGAAATCTATTGTCGTGCATTTCAATCGCCGATTGTCGTGAATCACGTTCATTGTTCTTGTTCTTTTTTTTCTTAGTTTTCTCCTCTAGTATGAGCATCAGCGATTTTCGCAAAATGCTGTTGCTCACGATTGTATTTTTGGTTTTAAGTTTTTATTTCATCAAGCCATCTATTGATTTCCGAATGGAGCTAATCTCCATGATTCCAAATCTGATTCAGTTAAAAATAAAATTAGGTTTTCAATGTTTTTTTTTTCCTAAAATAAGGGTTTTGAAAGCAGCGTACACGCAAAAAACAGTAACAGCATTCGATTTTTTCACTTTTTGGACAATTAGGCCTACGAGATTGTGAAATATTACAATAGAAACCTCACAAAACTTCAAAATTCCATGGAGAAACTCACCCAAAATGACCGCAGCAAACAACCTTCCGCCCCTTACGGCTATTTAGGTGTGTTAGGTTTTACGCACAAACGTCAGAAGTTTGAACGTCTGAAATGGTTTTGCGCCTTAAACTTTTTAGGTTAGTCAAATCTTTTTGTCTTCCTATTGTCGAAAATTCTCTATAAATAAGAACACTCTGATGCACATCTTTGAATGCAATGTTATTCCGGAGTAAGGAGTACAAATTCATTTCTTAATTGTATAAGTTAATCATGACGCGTCTGCTCCTCGTGCTAGATGGTCGACCGAGAAAACGTCTTTTGAGACTACAGAACAGTTCTCGCAGAGGCATGGTTTTACGTAAACGCAACATTGAGGTCTCAAGCTTCACCACATATCTCTACTTGTTTCAAACATGGGATTGAGACAAAAGAGATGTGGTTTTTGCGCGGACGCTGCCTCCGAAATTGGTCTAATTCTTCCAACTCCATGCTAGAAAGCCTGTAGTATAAGATACAAAGCTGCAATGGGCTGGTTGGATTGGAAAATGAAGAGCGAAGCTTGCTATCATCCTTACCTTTGTTGTTTTGTAGAGTTATACAGTAAAAGCACCGCACGCGCAGGAGATCCCATTTCAATTCTTGCGCTCAGCCCACAATCCTGGCCCGCTTGGAAGGCGGAGAACTGATGCGGTCACCTAACACTTTAGAATATAAAGTAATACGGCAGTTCAAAAACTGAAAAGCGGTTATGACGTTATTTTTCAAAGGCACCGTCCACACAGAAAACCACTCTTTCTCTTTGCGGTCCCAGGTTTTAACTAAGTCAAGTAAGTCCGCAAAGTTTGAGACCTCAAAAAGGGCGTGTCCATAACATTTCGGAAAAGAGGATCTATCGTCAGAAAAAATTGGGACCTTTATATGGTCAACTAGCACAAGGAAAACAAGCGTCATGGTAGTCGCAAACGATCCAAAGCGGAATACACTTCACGTCGATGGATCTCAACATCCAGAAGTGTGCATTGGAAGCTTCTCATCGTTAGAGAATTCCTGGTTGAGTTTCCGGTAGGAGAAGGAGACAAAGGTCATGCACTCACCCAAGAAGTTTGACGCTTGAACTCATTTCCGACATACAGATTTTGTTACACCAAACGAACAAAATAGGCGTTGAAGGAAAATTTGAACGCTTCTTGTGATATGTTTTGAAGATTTTTTTTTCAACAATTGGAGATTTTGTGGAGTCTACTCTAAGAGTTTTAGTCGCTAACTAGCCCAGAAATAGCCCGCCAGGCTCCGTAGCGGCTCCTGGTGGGCTATTTCGCGGCTTTTTGTCTGCTTTTCACGAAACGGACAAGAAATAGCCGAGATATCTATAACCGAGAAATAACGAGAATTAACCAAAAGCAATTAGGACTCAACCGTCGCCGGCTCGCCGAGCCACCACCCGGAGCCGCCAGTGGTTGAGCGGGGCCTCCAGAGGCTGAACGAGGTCCAAGTACCCCAAACTCGGGTATTTGAACTGAAGGAGGTGTTGGCATTCGAATCACGCTTCTGGAATGGGCCGTATACCTACCTGGAGAGCATTATTTCTCGGCTATTTGGCATCGTGCATTATTTCGCGGCCATTTCGCGGCTATTACGCGGCGAGCTTGCATTTCACGACTATTTCGCGGCTATTTCTCGGCTAAAACTCGCAGAGTTATCCCTGTATTTCTCCACTTCAGGGGCTATGTAACTGCGTATGGGCACCGCAAATAGGACACACTTTTTTTGTTGGTGCGGTGTTTCCAAAAACCAAACTACTATTTTCAAATGTCTCAAAGAGTGAACCTTCTTTACGAAATTAATTTTTTTAGAGGTCCTTCCGTTTTCTCCTACATAGTCGTCGAGGAGAAAACTCCTCTATGATATTTGCTGCTTGTAAAACCTGAGCTGCTCCGAATGAGCTCGATATGGGCGGTAGCATGACGTTATACCACCGAAAGGAATTCTGAAATGCACCTTTTTAGAGGATAAGTTCTTATACCTCCAACAGATGTTTGCGCGCTGCTTTACACCCCGTAACCTTCTGTTTGCTCTCCCATTTTCGGATTTGTTATTGAATTTTGTTTTACAAACCTTGTGATCAGGATTGCAGTCGTAAGTCTGGGGCAAACTGTGAATCCAGCCAAGAACCATAAAGTTCATAGGGCTTGAATGATTTGAAAGAGATTTTGGATGATTTGAAAGAGAGCATGGTGATTAGCGTTGTGCACTCTTACATCCCAGCAAAAATCGAAAACTACTTCACTGGGCGGGCTATGCCTCTATAAATTCTCATTTAAAGTGAAAGTAGGGTGTGCAAGCTCCGGAATCATCTGCTGGATGGTATTTCAAGTGAAAACCATCCGGTGAAGCCAGGTCTGTCCACGGCTCATAGGAGAGTCTCGGAAACGGAAAATTTTTGCGGCTTGTCGTCTGCACGTCTGACATGATTCTTGGTGCTACTGCTAGTCGAATGACAAACGATCGCAACGTTCAACACCTCAATTCTGAACGTCACCGGGTTCAGTGCCCAGAAATAGGCCCGCTTGATGAATGTCCATCTGCTTGTTATGCCGGCACCAGCATGAATCATTTCCGCACCCGCCATCCCTAGCGAGTCTCGCTCGTTCCAATATTTCGCATTCTAATGAGGTTTTTGCGGCGCCAAATGTTGTTAATGTTCTCCAGACTAGGATCAGTATTTTCTTCCTTTTTTTCCAAACAGAAAGCTGAAGTCAATTTTCGTGCAATTATTCATAAAGATTTTCTTCATACGACTCACTTTTCTTTGGATACGTTTGTTAGTTGATGAGAAACCGCCATTTGAATGGGTTCAAACTACCCTAGACGTGAGCCAACTTTAGTGATCCTATTAGGTATTTCGCTTTACGGTCGATAGGGTTGACTAACGGCAACGTCGCGTCGCCTGTCTTGGTAAGTGTGCACCTAAATTTCCTTGAACCATTTTCGTCGGCTGACCTCACTTCTCTTTCCTTACTTTTTACCAAGCAATCTCTTGTGAAACCGAATTCAGATTTCTAATTATCGAAAAATGCTCTATTTCGGGGTGTTTATCGTCAACTTTTTTTTGTGAAAATTTTTGAGGCAGATGGCTATGGGCTTGATGCGCCTGAGGTCAGCAATGTTATTAATACCATCGCCAAGCTGCGGCTACCGCGCTTCAGGCGGCCCCACAGCTCCAAGGAATGAAGGAACCGCGGACGAGTTGGCCTGTGTTCACTAGGGCGCGTTTGCTCTAGCCCCCATAGCAGATCAACGACGTGAATGTAGCGATTCGGCGCCGCCCGCGTCGCGTATAGGCGTTCAATCTTGTTTGCGGCTCCTCCTTTTTCGTATACTGAGCCCTATCGCCGCCCAAACCTATACCGAGCACTAACATCAGAAAATGAGAAAAGTTTTGAGTCTCCAAACCGAGGATAAGACCATTGATTCTGATTTTGATCGAAGGCAGTGTTCACGATAAAAGTCGTTTTTCTGTTTTTCCGCCTATCTTGAAAACGGTCCCATGCTGATTTCAATTATGTCCCCTCAAAATTCAGCAAGGGAAGCCTTGTGGACGAGTTGTCCGAGGCTTGTAACTCCCGTTTTTTTAGCCGATGTGTGCGAGCTGACCGATGTTGAGAGAGACGTTGAGAATGAAGGGAAGAACAGGGCTTTTTATCGGAAACCATCGCTCATCTAACCACGAATTCAGGGAAACTGTTATAGGACGTGGGCGGAGTGGCCCAACGGGTTAGCTGGCCCACGAGATTTTCACCCACTTACCGACGGTTTTTCGTCGCACTTTCGTTCCTAATCTTCTTAGAGGGATCCAAAGCTCACGTTTTGGCCAGAAAAACGTGCAACTTTTTCTTCGTGAGCACTGCCTTTAAGTCTTTCAAAAAGTTTATTCTGAATAGAGAGGCGAATATGGCACAAAAAATGCCCAGTCGACGGCTCCATTGAACCAAAAACTATTTGTAAAGCTTAGTCATACAAAGATATGTTCTTCTGTTTGAATTTTTCCGAGGAGAGCTGCGAGTTCACTTTGTAAATCCAGTTTGCGAGTCTGGTGTAGAACCTGCTCACCCCTTCTTCTCTTGGAACTCCAAGGGAAATGCTGAACAGAGTTTGAACCATTCGAGTGGCATGAATGGCCAAAACGAATTTCATAAGTGCAAATGTAGTTACACTGAAGAGGTCTCTTTGATGAATAACGACTGGATGACAAAACTTGGAGAAGAAAGTTCTCTAACTGAAATGGAGCAACTGGATCAGAATGAAG
Source organism: Aplectana chamaeleonis (assembly GCA_029168955.1). Lineage (NCBI taxonomy): Eukaryota > Metazoa > Nematoda > Chromadorea > Rhabditida > Cosmocercidae > Aplectana > Aplectana chamaeleonis. Next base: position 2,037,631 of record JAPDOI010000073.1, read on the forward strand.
TTATCACTGATAGAACGATATTACCTTGATCAAAAGGTTTCCGAATGATTAGCTAATTTGCCCAATTTTGATAGAATTGATTAAAGTCGTCATTCACGATGGATTTTGTATTCAAGTTGTCCAGTTATGATGGGAGCTCTAGTACCCTATATAACAGCTACGTTCGAAAACCGCAAAAAAATCACTGAAAACTGCTTTTTCGGACCGAAATTTCCTCAATCGACTTCTGAGAAAGAAGGTGTCAATCGCCAAGGATCGCCACGTTATCACACATATTTCATCAACCTCCACTTGTTTGAGGGTAGTGTTCACGATAATCTTCAATTTTGAGATCATTCGCTGTATTGATTAAGTTCCCCTGGGTAGAACTAAAATGACGTAGAAATTTAGAAAAACGCACCAGAAGTACACGGAATCCTCAAGTATCATCTTGGCTCTTAAAGACACAGTCCAGCCTCAGAATCAATCTTTCGTTCCTCTGCCAATCTTGGAGAAAATTTCACGCTGATCACAATGGTGTCTCCAGAATCGGTCAGAACTCGCTACAAACGGAGTTACGGCTCCTCAAAAATTTCGATTTTGAACGGCTAGAAAATATCGGACGAAATGTCTCGAGCCCTTATTTTTTTGTTATTTGCAGCCATCGTTCTGTAGCAGGCCAAAATATAAAGCCAGCTCGAAAACAAATCGAAGAACATAGGATTTGAATAAAATCGTTCGCGCGTCTGTACCCTATAGAGGTCGGAAACCTGGCCGTGGGCGTTACCCATTTTTTCTTTCAAGGAGGGCGTGGCCGACTTTTTCCTAGCTTTTTCTCGCTTATTTGAGCCAATTGAGATTTCGCGCATGGCAGGGTTGCTATAGGCGGCGACCAAACCATAATATCACAAATAACCTCTGGAGTTGGACTGGGCCTTTAAGTATCGCAGGAAGTGCTTGTTGTGACAACGAAATCTTTTGAGGACCCGTCCTTTGCAATTCTCTATTCTCTGTTGCTTCGTTCTTTCCTTAGGACCCTAACTGATCCTGCTTTACATAAAATATTCTTACAACCACCTTGAACATGTTCATATAACCGGACAACTAGTCCATGCTACAGAATAATATCACTTAAATACGACGTTTTAAGGCTTTTCTCGCCGTTTATTCGTAATTTTGCCAACGCTTGGAGGCCAATGCATTGTTTTATGTGAAAAACTCGGGGACCAAAATCATCGTGAACAGTGCCTTTAAGCGGTACAATATTTGTTGATAAGCTACTTTCTTTTCTCATTTGGTGTCAAAAGACTGTCTAAGGGCCGGCCTCTTTTGACGAAATTCGAGGCAGTTGATCCCCCATATCTTCAAAATGTTCCAAATAATGCGTTGGTGACCCAACAAACTCTGTCTACGTTTTAAAGGCACAGTACACCCTCAGACATGAATTTTGAGATTTTTGTTTGATTGTAGCCCCTTCTGTATAATACGTGCCAAATGCGAAATCTCAATTCCTTCAAATAAGCGAGATATAAGCGACCACCACAGGCCCGACCCCCTTCGCTCACCACCACAGGCCCGGCCCCCTACCAGATTTTCGAACTCGATAGCGGCTTGATAGATGGATGAATTCCAACAAGTCGTCGTTCTTCAGTCCATTTCCGGTCTATCTCCTCACCCTGTTTTGCACGCGTGCAGCGATGGCGAATGAAGAGAAATACAGGCCTGAGACAACTCGTCCGCTAAATATTCGCCCTCAAAATGCAGGCATTTTCAAGGAGCCATATCTCCGTTCGTAGAGGGTCTTGGACGATTTCAGAGATACCATTGTGATCAGAGAGTGGCTCTCTCCAAGATTAGCATGGAATCTGTAAAGTAATTTTTTGGGTGTCCTGTGCCTTTAAGGCGGGCCCAACCCAAAAAACCCAAAAATCGAACCCAAAAAACGGTGAGTGGTTTTCAGCTCGCACGATGCCTTCAACAGAGGTGAAAATTATTCGCAAAATTTTGTTTGCCCAATGTTGCAATCTGGTACAGGAACGCCTTTAGTTTGATTTCGAACCTCCATGAGCAACCCAGAATCAAGTCAAAGAGTGTCGGAAAAGTTGTGAGCGTCATAGTAAATCCAGGACTTGGAGTGATTGAATGAAACTTCGAGAAAGTTTCTGGAATCTCTGATTTTTCAAAAAGGTTTCACCGTGACATAATTCAGCGCCAATACTGTTTTTGAAGGTTTCTGAACACTTATCGGCTACCAATTGTGGTATTTTGTGTGCCTTTTGTATTTCTTTGCCTTTGTTACCCATGTTGTTTTGGGTCTATTTTGAATTCCATGCTACCACTCGACCTTCCTGGTTCGACAACTCGGAATCTCAACCCGTAACAGCTCCCGTTCTCTTACTTTACACCCTCAACAACAACCAGCATGTGAAAGTGGACGCTGTTCTGGTTACTGGTGCATCCTTATGGCCCCGTAGAATCGTGAGAAACTCGCCAAAACTCCACTATTATTGGCACTTTTCGGCTCGGCTTCAGCGATATGAATCTGAATAAATCGTGGAAATATGGGTTTCGATGCATTTTATTCATAGATTCTTTTTTCAAATATCTGCACATGACTTCTGCTAGAGCATAGATTTTGTTCAGCAGGGATTTCTTTCCTTCAATCTCCTACCATACCCGCGCTGTGTTTTGTAAAAACGGGGAGCATCTGGCAAACCTGGCAAAAAAGCGTCAGATGCATGTAACTTTTTTGAATGAAGACTTCTTTGAATTCTGAAAACGCTATCATATTTACAGATCAAATTGCTACCTAACTAACTTATGTGCCAAAGTTCCTCAAAATCGCTTTGTTTTTAAAGGCAGTGTTCACGATGAAAAAAGTTCTCGAAATTCCACTAGGATTGGGTAGTGGATGGACACTCTGTAACGTTAACGTCGAAAGAACGCATGAAAACGAGCCAGGAAGAGCCCCAAAAGAGCCCGAAGTTGCAACTTCGAGCGCATTGAAAACCCCAAAAGCGCATCACACGCCCACCGACGTGAACAAATGAATGCTCGAGATCGTGAGATGAGCGATGATTTTCAATCATTAGCCCCGTTCTTCCCTTCATTCTCAGCTTCTCTCTTTACTCAGGTCAGCTGACATAGATCGGCTGCAAAAGACGGAAGTTACAAGCCTCGGACAACTCGTCCACCATGTTTCCATAGCTCAATCTTTGAGGGACCATACCTGCGTTCACAGAAGGTCTTGTGTGATTTCAGAGACACCATTGGAGTCAGCATGGGGCCGTTTTCAAGATAGGCGGAAAAACAGAAAAACGATTCTCATCGTGAACACTGCCTTTAAAGAAAATAGTTTTTGCAATCGTTTTTCAAAAACTCGCGGCTAAGTGCGGCGAAACTTTAAGCAGTATTTGTACATGTAATGGAAGAGCAATCTGTATGCTTTCTCCATGAATTAGGTGCAGGTGAGAGGGTCTCAAGGTTCATGTTATTTGAATTTTCGAAATCCTTCATTTGAGAGCTCAGGGTTTTCGCAACATAACACCGACTTTTCAGGTAGTTCCCAAGTGTGTTTAATGAAGGATTTCGAAAATTTTACCGCCACAACCCTTGAGATTCTCTCACTTCCACCTAATTTATGAAGAAAACATACAGATTGCTCTTCCATTACTTGTACAAATACTGCTTAAGGTTTCGCCGCACTTAGCCGCGCTCGACTTTTCTAAAAAACGCTTGCAAAAACTTTTTTCCTGACAAAGCGAATTGATTTTAGATTACTTCGGTCTACAAGTTACCTTATTAGGTAGCAATTTGATCTGTAGATATGTTAGCGTTTTCAGAATTCGAAAACGTCTTCATTCAAAAAAGTTACATGCATCGGACGCTTTTTTGCCCAGTTTGCCAAATGCTCCCCGTTTTTACAAAACTTAGCGCGGGTATTGTGCACACCTTCTTCAGTTCGTCAAGTCATGATGCATTATACTTGTATCCCACCAGTGCGATTTAAGGGGGAGGTACGAGCCGAGCATTACTTAATTACTGAATTTATGAAATTTTTCAGTAAAAAATCTCACCTCTCACACATGCAAAACTTCAATAGAGGTAAAATTCTCATAGTTTATTTAATTTTGTCCGTTGTTGGTTCTACATAATATATACATTAACGATATCAGGATTTTCACGGTGCCTATATATTATGGTTGTGCCCTGGACGAAAAACCGAACATCGATTAAATTCAATTGACCCCCTTTTTCGGCGTCCGATTTTTGAATAGATTCGAATGGCCCTTTTTTAGGTTTGAATTTCGAATATAACTGAATAATTTCGATTCGAATATATTCGAATAATTTTGAATCGACAAACCGGGAACAGGCCAGGTGAAAACTCAATGCATCCTCTATTTTGGAGTGGAACTTACTGCCATTCTCAGACTCTGCGGGGGGGGGGGCTAGTGCCGGACAGTAGAGCCCGTTTTCGACTTGGGGGAGCGATAGCAGAGGTCTTCCCCAAGGGGGGGTTCAGGGTAGGCCTCTGCTCTCCTCCGTCGCTTGCCTCCCGAGAGGAAGAGAAGGAAAAGATGGGAAGAAGTCGTAGAAGGTAGTTTACGACATTAGAGGTCAGAGAAGGCATAGTAGACCAAACGCACGGATCGGCATCCACTTCGAATTTTGTCCGGATTTGACGTGATTTTTCCTGTGATCTACCACGTCCTCAACCGGTATGAAAGGCGTCTCACTTCATAGAGAGCCGCATTCGGCCCAACAGGGCCGGCACTGGACGGGGACTTTGAGCCCCTGTCAGAAAGGGATATTTTTGGAGGAGAGCGGCGACACTTTCCGGGGTGAGGGAGGGTGACGTCACTGCTACGGGGCCGTGAAATCAGTGCTCTGAGGCAGTGACGGGGGGCTTCAGGGTAGTGAAGGAAGGACGGCTTCAGGGCAGTGACGGGGGGGCGGCTTCACGGCAGTGACAGAGGGGCTTCAGGGCAGTGACGGGGGGCTCATGGCCAAGCCAACTCGTCACTTTGGCGGTAGCTCCCCCGATTGGGGGGGGGGGCAAGCGCCGGTGCTCGGAGGGTTGCCCCCTGAAGAGCTTCACAAGCTCCCTCTAGTCTATGAGTTGATTCCCGCTGTCTCTGCCCTCTCTCCGCACAAACACGCGAAGGAGCAAACTAAATTTGCCTCCTATACAGAGGATACTCACATGAAGAACCCCGAGCGAAACCAACCGGATATCTCTAACAGATATGAGGAAAGCCTCGTCATACCGAATTACTGCAATCGAAAAACAAAATATGTATCATGTTATTCTTGCGCAATGTGAAAGAAAAAAAAAAGAATTTTTTCAACTCAATGTCAAACATTTAAAAAAAACATCTTTTTGCCCAATAACAAATATAATAAACATTGCGGTGCACGCGGCGAGGTGCCAAGTGATTTCGAAATCCTTGACGTGGCTATACTCTGTTTCGGCGCCAAATTTGCTCTGTTCCTTCGCGCGCTTGTTGGGAGCGAGGGGAGAGACAGCGAGAAAGGTGTGGGGAGAAAGAGACGCAGCATACGCGCGCAGACGCGCGCGAGAAACGGAAATGAATTTCACACCGAAACAGAGGATATATACCAGCCAATGGAACACACTGTCACATACCGTACCCCAGCGACGACTGGGCAGATTAATTCGAAACTAATCGAAATTAGAAGTATGTGATGTTAATTCAGAATAGTAGGCTTCGAATAGATTTCAGTGACCACTTATTTGAGGTTTGAATTTCGAATACTATTCGAACTGTACCGTTTTTCGTAGGTCGATTTTTGATTAGTATTCGAATGGTGCGATTTTAGAAATTCCGATTTCGAATAGGTATTCGAATTATTTGAAAATATCGATTCGAATCTATTCGAATGGCACAACTGCACTATATATGTAAGCGTCAGAGTCGCAGAGGAAAATATCTTATTGAAGTACAATACCCGCTCTAAGTTTTGTATAAACGAGGAGCATTTGCAAAACTTGGCAAAAAAAAGCTTCTTCAAATCCTGAAAACGCTATCATATTCACAGCTCATTTTAATCATACCTAGCCATGTGTTTTGTGTACCAAAGTTCTCTTAAATCGCCTTGTTTTTGAATGAAATTGTTTTTGAGGGCCATTTTTCAAAAACGTCACGCGCGGCGAAGTGCGACGAAACTTTGAGTAGTATTTGTACAAGTAGTAGAAGAGCAATGTCTATGTTTTATTCGTGAATCAGATGCAGGTGAGACAATCTCGAGACTCGTACAGGAAGATTTTCGGAAATTCTTTGAATAAACACGCTTGCGAAGGCCTCGAAAAGTTGCGAACGACTTGTGTTGTGAAAACACCGAAACGTCAAATGAAAGGGTTCGAAAATTCAACCTGCACGTATCTCGAGATTGTCTTACCTGCATTTGATTCACGAAGAAAACATAGAGATTGCTCTTCTACCACTTGTAAAATTTTTACTAAATATTTCGCCCCACTTCGCCGCGCCCGACGTTTTCAAAACACAAACAATTTGACTCGAAAACAAGGCGATTTTAGAGAATTTCGGTACTTAGAGCACATAAATGGAAGAAATTTGAGCTATGAATATGATAGCTGTTCTATAATTCGAAATAGTTGTCGTTTAACTTTTTTTTGCAAGGTTTGGCGATTGCTCCCCGTTTTTACAAATTTTAGGGCGGTTATTGTATCTAGGTGTTTCCATTATTTTCGCCATGTCTTGCCATTCATGTTGGAGAATGTCTTTGCTCCTTGTCAATCGCTTTCGTCCTGAATACCGCCATTAAAGAAAGGACAACATCCTGGCTGGATGTATGTAGTCCTAAACCGAATCACCAGCCTCGCAGTAATCAATTTCTAGCAGGTGCATTTGGCGTCCTTTCAAGCTTGCCGACGGCTCCACATCTTCCTGGTCGGGATTACTCGGCCTTTCACGAATTAGCCATTCATTACGTATCTCACAGAAATATCACAAATTACATGCACATTTGAAATTCCAAGTGTAGACAAAGATAGGTGATGTACAGGCGGGCACTAAGGCATTCCGATAGTGTGTATGTACTAGCCGAAAAAAACCTCTCCTTTCGAACCCCAGAGTGGGTCTAAATTTAACCTAGAGAAGCTACGCATCTTACATGTGCGCTCATCGCAAGTGATGTTATCAGTAGTCGAATGAGAACCGAAAAGAGAGCAGGCATTTTTTTTCGAAATCGCTAAGACACCTCAAACTGCATAACTACATTATTCAAACTGATTTCATCAGAGCATAGTTGTGCAGACATGTGTATCTGACGCTATTATTCGAATGGATTACCAGTTCCATTGAACGGTTTTGGAGTTTTCGATTTAAGAATTTTTCTTCAATTCTCTCATTTACTTTTTTGAAATACATGTTCATAGTCACACTCGGAATTTATGTATTGCGAAATGTCTTCTAGGAACCCCGTAAACAAATACATAAATTTAAATTGCATACGTATTATCTAGACGAGTTTCATATCCAGCATCATCCAACTGAAAATAAAAATGTTCTCGATGAAAAAGGCAGCATGACGCCGTAATCGGAAGGTATGAGGCTGGTTCAGCTTGTGTGAGGTGGAATAAAAGCACCGCACCTACGATGAAATTTTACCCACCCACGGGTTCAACCACTAGGAAAAAAATCGAGCAAGTATCTACCCACCCTGGCTTTTATGAAAATTCGGGTTCTTAAGTTCATGGCTTAAAATCGGAGGTCGGCGTCTGTCTCCCCCTTCCATTATTGAAAACGTTTCCGATGTCCTCCACGCTAAGGGCGTGGCCCTTGGTTTCCCGGATGGTGCAGTCCTTGATTACCTTCTATATCTCACTTACCTCCGAGAATTGGGATTTCGCCCTCGGCAGGTGCTACATGAAGATGAACTAGTTCACAATAGTCTGGAAAACTCTAAACTCGTGTCTGAGAATGTGCTGTCTTCAGAATGTGCTGTGCTCGACAGCATGATTCATTCCTTCACTGGAGAGCAAACTCACTCAAAATCCCTGGGAAAGTCGCGTTTACCATAATGCCTGTGTTTTTCTAGCGTACTGTTTCGTAGATGTCACAGATCGACTGGAAATATTGTTTGAAAGCACCCAAATTTTCAGTGTTTTCGCGCAACTATGTATAAGTACACGAAATAGACGATGATAAGGAATAGCTCCCTTCAAGGACCTCAAACTCCGGAGAAAAAAACCATGACAAGATCCCCAACACATTCCATTGCCCCTCTTGCATACGTCAATTTCCGTGTGTTTTGTGCAAAAGAATTTGGATATCGGAAGTGGTTTTTCGCTTTCCACACCTTACGTAAACAACCTCGCTTCAATTCTTCGACTATCAAAACTCTTATGAAATGAGAAGGTTCAATAGTATGTCAGAAGCCCTCGAGATAAGGAAAATCCAACACCTCGGCAACTGTTTCTCTGCATGGACGATTCTTCCGTGATGTAGGCGTGGTGATCTAATGAATTGTGAATTTCGCCTAATGTCTGTACGAATCAGACTGTCCGCTCAAGCTGTCGGCCTGCGTCTCGAGTGGCCGTCGCAGACTTTTTTTGTGACGATTCTATCTTGCTACGGCTGCAAACTGCTGACTGGGATATTATACAATGTTGGTCCAGTGTTTCTGCTAATCGCTTTACAAGTCCGAAAAATCTCTGGGCAACGGCAGATCGACATGCACACCGACCCCGCTGGCGGACAGTCTCAGTCGGACGGACTTCACCTTCAGTCCTTTTTCATCGTTCTTTCTTCTTCAATTTGTTTATATGAGCCCAAAGCTTACGTACACGGAGAATAGGAAGCTTTTCTGAATCGTGAACACTGCCTTTAACATAGGCCAGAGTCTTATCCGAAAGTAGCCAATTTGACACCATAACTGTCCAGGTTATTTCGAAAAATAGTCAGTAATCACCTTGGAATGGAGGTTCCATTTACAAAGCGTTTAAGGTGAGTATGCCTTTCTCAATATTACAGAAGCTAACCCGATGCGAAAACCCGAATAGAAGAACACCTTTTCAGAAAGCTACCCAGTGTTTATGGATAACCCATTCCGATCTCTCCCTTCAAATTGTTGCAGTCTATTCCCATCTGTCATCGAATCCATGGCCGTCACTTATATAGAGTTGCACATCATCTCTGACGGGTAACTTCTTCACCGAGAAAATGTATCTCCTCCTTTCTCCTCTCTGCAAGAAATTCTCATTCTTCAAAGGCGACTTGTGTGAGTGACGAGCTACGGCTTCTACACTCTGAAGTGGCACGTCAACGGATGACGAGCGCGCACTCAAGAAAAGGTCACATCTGATTCGTTGTTCGCATCGCTGTCGTCCGGACTAGACATGGTGGTGTACAATTGAGACCAAGCTCTATTCATGCCGTGTGATGTTTACTGGATGGGTAGGGCTAGAAGGGAGAACGATGAGGGTGGCCAGAGCTACGTAACGAGTGCTAATCGCACGCTCATTATAATCCCAACCCATATGCCCTCCCATCGTCCCTCTTCCTTTTTCTCCCTCTCTTCCTCTATCTTTCTCCTTTAACCTGCCTTTCCTTCATACCGAAGCGCACAGATGTGCATCTGTCATCTATATCATTCCACCATCAACTTCACATTTCAGCTGTCAGATTGTCATCTGTAACCAGTCAGCCGATTCTCACAACAATAAGTCCCTGCACAAATTGCATTACCGGCTTCAAGTATCTGATCCTTGGAAACTCCCATCGATTTTTAATATTATGCGTCTATCCTTGGCTTTGCATTTTGAATAAAATATTACAATTAGCTCATTAGCCGTAATAATTGAGTGAACGCAGCTGCAGCTCTGCAGCGCCGAACGCTTTCATGTAAACCAATTGACCCTAATCACTGCTGGCTATTTACTACATATAATTGCTACTCTTTGGAAGTATTACATGATCCCCATTGTCCTTATATACTTCTTTCAGATTATTTTATCTACCTACGTTTTTCAAAGTCAGCGTCCGGGCAGAACACCACAGCTGGTCTTTGCAACCTCATGTTTAAAGCAAGTCTAGGTCGTTGGCCAAGCTTGAGGCCTCTATGTAGCGCATTCATAGAATTATAACCCCATGACACAAACACATAAAAGATATAAGACACGGTCTTTCGCGCCAACCATGCCTGTAACCTTCTAAAGCCAAACTAGAGCCAGATTAGGTTCAAGGAGCAGTGCACAAGAGATGTACCTTTTTAAAAGTTCCTTGTTGGCTGGGTCCGCACTTCTCGTGACCACGAAATCGTATATCAGGTATAACCGTTTCCGTTCGATACAGGTGATTGAGCACTGTATCGCGTCTTAGGTCGTGGGATGTATGAACCTACCGATAGAACTACTCGTGCTGATCACATTAATGCTTGCATAACCACTCGTAACGTGTGGCAGAGAAATTATTATCCCTCAAATGTCGCCTTTTTTGAGCGGAGAAGGCGCGGTGTACGGATCATCTCGAGCCTGTATTACTCATTTTCTCGGGTGGTGATCGGAAGAGAAGGGGAGTGAGCGACTGAGAAAAAAAAAGGATTCTCATTCTTTTGAATGAAAATTATTATGCATCAGGCCTCTACTGACCTGGGCAACGATAGAGCCGCGGTTCAAAGGCAGTGTTCACCATGATATTCGTTCCCGAGTTTTTAACATAAAACAATGCGTTGGCCTTCAAGTGTTACCAAAATTACGAAAAAAACGGCGAGAAACGCATTAAAACATCGTAGTTTAGTGACATTATTCTATAACATAGACTAGTTGTCCTGTTGGACAAACATGTTCACGGTGGTTGTCACCGGTAACAAATGGGCTAATCAAAAATGGAAGAATATTTTAGGCAAACCAGTATTATTTAGGGTCTGAAATAAAGTGCGAAGCAAAAGAGAGTAGAGAATTGCAAGAGACGGTTCCACAAAAGATTTCATTGCCACAACGAACAATTCCTGTGAGACTTGAGGGACGGGGTGAGATTTGAGGATTTCATGCCCATCTGGTGCGTCTTCCTCAATTTCTTCGTCATTTCAGTTCTACCCGGGGGCCAAACAATCGAATCAGCAATTAAAGGCACGGGGCACCCAAAAAATTAATTTTCAGATTTGATGCTTGTCTTGGAGAGAGTCACACGCTGATCACAGTGGTATCTCTGAAATCGTCCAAGACCTCCTATGAACAGAGTTATGGCTCCCTAAAAATGCCTATATTTTGAGGGTGAAAAATTGGTGGACGAGTTGTCTCATGCCTGTATTTCTCTTCAATCGTAATCGTTACGCGAAAGCAAGCCAGGGTAAGGAGATAGTCCGGCAATGGACTGAAGAACAGAGACTTGTGGGAATTCACCCATCCATATAGCCGCTATCCAGTTCGAAAATCAGGAGGGGGGTAGGGCCTGTGGTGGTGAGCGAAGGGGGTCGGGCCCGTGGTGGTCGCTTATATCTCGCTTATTTGGAGGAATTGAGACCTCGCATTTGGCACGTGTTATACAGGAGGGGTCTTCTACACAATTACACGAAAATCTCAATATTCATATCTGAGGGTGTACTGTGCCTTTATTATCAAAATCGAAGATTATCGTGAGCACTGCCTTTAAGGGTATGTTTTGCCCGGGACTTTCTGCCCCCATCAATGATTTAGTCCACTATCTCGCCACTCAGGTCACTCTTAAACCATGGTTTTCTCGTTGATGAATCTGGCTCCTGGACAGACCGTCAAAGGGAGCGTGGCAAAGTGGCTTGCTCTGGTGCGCGTCTCAGAATCGCTTCTCTGCATTCCGCTTGTTTGGATATGTTGAGATTTCGCACTTGAAAGATGCTAGACAAGTGGGGTCTGAATAAGAATTTGGGTGGAAATCCCGCGATGTTGGTCGAATTCAGAGCGCGGGTTTTAAGGATCAGTCCGGCTGGCACCATAGGTCCGCTGGGGTGGAGACAGTAGTCCGAAAGGTGGAGGTTGTTTAGGAGACCTAAGTGGCAAATGAAAACGGTTCCCTCGAGACCCGCAACATCAAAATTTAACGTTTCCTTAATCCTCTTTTTTGCAATCAATATATTTTTATTTTGAATTATCAGTTTTGAAATTTTTTGTTGTTAGGTGGCCGCCTTTTTAAAATCATTATCCTCGATATAATGATCTGCCAAGATCATGAAAAAATGTCTTTGAGCTGATTTCTGCAAAAACAGGAGGCAGTGAATAATTTCCCATTAAATGTTACTGCATTACTGCATATGAAGGCTTGCGCTTTTCGACGTTTCTTACGTGCACAAAGTGCTGCTCAGCTGTGATTCATTCCAAGGTAGATGATTTCCATTTTTCAAAGATTTAATTTTTCTGGATACCTGTCAGTCAATAGCATCATTGAAAGAAGCAATATTTCCCAACGTCGTTTCCTGATCGCAACTTGTGTATTTGCTCCTTACGTTAACCTCGACACACGTCAGCGCTTTTTTCCACAGAATTTCGCTGATCATTGAAACCACATTTCCTTTTGACTCTTGTTGCTTTCACTGCTCATTTTATTAGAATCTTCTTATTTCTGGTATAGACCATTAATCATTTTTCTCCACATCTATACATCAAGTTCGGTGGCGGACTTCTCGAACCCTCTTTGAAACAATATTTCGCTTGAGCAACTAAGGAACTGGTGAATTCTTTGTAACCACTATCATCTAATCTAGCAAAACGACAAGCGCGACCATTTGCGGCTGGCCGTGCGGCGTTCGCGACAGCAACGGCTGGAGGGATTCAGATAGCGCGCGACGATCTAAAGTTACAACCCTGTCCCTTCCCTAGACTAAATAATAGAGGGAAAATGCAAGGGTCTCAGTGAATCGTAAGATTTTTTTATTTTTCTGGAACTGAAGTGTTGCATCTTTTTGTCTGAACAAAGGTGCTACATTTTTTTTTTCTTGTGGAAAGGGTGCACTTGAAGTAAGCCATCTGTTTTGAACTAAAACCCTTCAGCCAGCCACCTACAACGCTCGGAAGCTGCTTGGCCACTTTTCCGCTGTGAGGACCAAATTAATAAAAGGAGAAAGAGCCTCAATCTACTACTTGTTTTTTTCCGAAACACTACCGGGGTAACTAGGTAAATAAATATTATCGAACCTGAAACTCGACAGTAGTGACGAGAATGATACAGCCACCATTTGAAAATATTAAAAATTGGCTATTAACCTTCGCTCGGCTTAGAAGCTACTCAGTACCATATCTATGGTATACATAGTGAGCGATGGTAATAGATTTGTCACCAATCCCTTTTGTAATAGTAGAACGGAAGGCATGCTAGGCCACAACTTAAAGGCAGTGTTCATGATTGGAAAGGTGCATGTTTTTTTGACAAAAACGTAAGCTTTGAGTCCTTTTAAGAGGAGTAAGAACGAAAGTCCGACGGGGAAACGGCCAGGAAGCGGGTCGAAATCTCGTGGGCCAGCAAACCCATTGGATCACCCGGTCCATGTTATATAATAGTTTTCCTGCGTTCGTTTCACCAGAGGAGCAGGCATCCTTAATTTCAAATATTCTTTATCGCGAAAGGTTTAAACATTCCAGCATGCGCATTGCCTCATCTTAATTTTAAAGAGTTTTCGGTTCAATAAACACGAAACAAATTCATCTACCTAAGAATTTTGAAGTGGGGCAAACAAGTTCCGACGTCAGGTTTGACGCTTTGTCTGCAGTTTCCCGAAACACCAATATAACTGTGTTTTCCAGAGATTTCTATAAACAGTTTTTCCCCGTATTTGAATGTCCTGTGGGGGCTTTTCCATATTAACCTCCGCTTTGTGGACTTACCTACTCAAAAACATCGAAAATTAGGATACGATTTTTATCGTGGACACTGCCTTTAAAACTACTGTCTTACAGAGCCCCTTTGCCAGATTAGTACTCATGACAAGGACCATTCTGAGAACACCCGTATAATGGCTGGCTTTTTTTAATTAGTAGAGAATACCTGATGGGTAGAGCTCCTAGCAGTGCCTAAAGGAGCAAGAATTTTGTCGGCTCTTTTTGAAGATCCTCAGATGTGTTGTGTCTGATGTGAAACGCTATGACATTACAATGCGCGCCGCAATCAAAGTTTATGACAGAGTAAGTGTCAGGCCGATGTTAGAAGAAGCGCCGGCCCAGCCGTCAACGTGATCGGAAAACAACTCCATTTCTATACAACGACGAACAAAGTCCCTCACATAGAAGTGAATAATTCAGTTCAATTTTTCAGCGGTGATGGTCCGGCTCCTTCTGTGTGTGCACCTGAATCCTTCAGTTGTTCTATGAGAATCCTTCTGCTCTGATTCAACATTTTCGTTACTTGGAATCTTCACCTTTCTGACCAGCTCTTGCAAATTTGTATAATTAATCATATTTAAAACGTCTGATTTAACACGAAAAATCCACTTTTCTCAGTTCCTGTCCAACTTGATGATCAGGTGATTTTTAACATTGAGTTTTGGGTAGTAGTTGAGTATCTCTAAATTAAAACGGAGTCAAAAATACAAAATTCAATGAGCAGTGGTGACGTTGAATATATGAAGCCGTGTAAAGGCGCAGTACAGTCCACGGCAACGGTTTCAAGACTGTTGTGCAGTTTCGTATTTCCACTAACAAGCAAGCATACTATAGGTTGCGGACGTACATACATACGGCCATAGTCAACGACAAAACTGTAATTTTTCATGAATTTTGTAGAAAAACATTAAAAACGTGGAAAAAAACGCTGAGTTTCTTCCCACACACAAACGTTCTCAATATATGATACTAAGGTCTTTACCATCGATACACATAGGAATAACAAAGAAATTCTCTGTCATTTTTTCGTAATTTTTCATTTTTTCTTGTTATTCCTGCGTGTATAGATGATAAAAATTTTAGGTGTCAAGAAAACGTGTGTGTGTGTGCATGGGGTGGAAACCGTTTCCGTTGTTTTTTCCTTAAAAAATGTGGAAAAATTTACAAGTCTGTTGTCGATTATGGCGCGACATCCGCAACCTACAGTATTCTTAGTGGAAATACGCAACCTCACAACCGCCTTTGTGTTGTGGACTGTATGTGCTTTTATAGTTATAGACAAACTTCTAAGTTTTTATGCAACATAGAACAGCTTCTTCCTGTACAAAGTCTGCCACTTTTGGAATCTACCTGAATGAACTAATTATACTGGGATTTCATGGCTACACCTAAAACGCGCCGTGCCTACTGGACTTGAGACCGAGTCAGAAATAATTAGGAACATAACATCGGCGTTGATCCGGAAGGGACCTTGCGTTCCCCATCGGAGGTTGTGCCACATGCTAACATAGGCGCAAAGTCTCTTCCGGATCCACAGTTACCCTCATTATGCCAGGATTCAAAATTTCAATTGCTCTAGATGAATATTCAATCCATTCGCAATTTTCAATTATTGGGTTTTTTTTGAATACTCGATTTGTTCGGAAATCGAACATTGCCGAATTTCAAAATTCTAATTTTTTCTAAAAGTTGAACTTTTCGCTTTCCGGATGTGCGACCGCTTCCAGGTCTCCACTGCCGATTATTCAGTTACCGAACTATACAGCTGAACCGTTGCATTCGTCTATTACTCGAAAATTCGAATTCATGCTCGAATGCCTGAACAAATCATTTTGAATGACCACTCGAGTTCAAAGAACAGAACTTCCAGTCTATGCATTCATTCGATGATCACACCGGCAAATATTCTTTTAACCCATTCACGACCACGCCTAATTTTGAATGGCTACACGTTCGACGTTGGAGCCCTGGTCTATGATGGTACACCAACGGTTACCAAGCATGACTTTCAAGAAAGGCCCTAGTGATCTCAATATTGGTGATCTTTGCATAAAAATTTCTGTGAACAAATATACGGGCAAAAAGCCGATTCTCTACGCGGATATGGTGAGCAATATCAGTAATCATATTTCTGTGATTTATCATATAGAGCTTTACGATCTGATTACTCCTATAAGTAGGGATTTTTTCTCGAGTAATGGGAAAAAATCGCCATTAAGTGGTTGTAAAAATGCGATCTGTACTCATAATTGCGGTTTTTGACCTCGCTGCATTCGAAGGGTCAGATATATTGTAGTGGCGAAGCTGCCAGCGGACCACGAGGTTTATAGTCGACTCTAGAATAGGTAAATACACTGACCATAAGAAGGTTTAGAGATTCCTTCTTACGGTGGAGCAATTGATTTTAGAAAACAGTGTCCCACCGGTGGGACACGCGGTCCGAAGTGGTAGTCAACGCGTGTCCCACCGGTGGGACACGCGGTCGTGAATGGGTTAAAGAGTCAACTCTTCTTTCTTGTGAGCGGAATCGGTCGTCTGATCCGCGCCGTCTTGACATATTTCTTGGCCTTTTTTCACTGTTTGCCTTTCGTTTTCTTTTCCTAGCTGGGCCCTTAGTTACATTTTTTGCCAAAAAAGGTAAAGTTTCCATCGTGAACGCCGCCTTCAGACTGTCCCTATGTAGGTCGAATCACCCGCTGAGTGGAAGGTGTCTTCAATTGCATACAAGCCGCGACATATTTTTAAAGTTTATGTAATTTTTTTCCACGGCTCTGTTTTGACGAAATGCAACTTGCTTAACCCGCTGACGCTCACTAATACTTCATCTGCTGGAGAATATAGTCTTTTCTTTTACATTTGTTACATTTTAATGACTCAGTCGCCACAGTTGTATGCTATCTGCTGACACATGAGTGCCTGTTTACCAGTAAACTTGTTGAGTCACGACAGCATCAATCGTTATCGAAATGATCACTGCCAAATGTTTGATCGACTGTTAGTACTATGTGGTATACAATGGATTAGACTCATTTACGATATCTCCAAAAGTCCATCGTTTCTGTTTTATCCTAAACTGAAAGGTTCATGTTAAGATGTATCTGGGTCAAAAAAGCAAGCTGGATTCAAATTCCGAGTAATTAGGAAAGTGTGCGACAACAACTCCAAATTTGACCAATTTTCTGCAGATTTCCGAATCATTTTAAATAATCTTCAGTTTGCGAACGCTCGATATCGAGTCGGCAACACATTTTTCATTGCATGAATGCTTCATTGGGTTTCGATTGGAAAACAATCTTTTCTTGGAGCACTAGAATCAGGACGAAGAGAAAACCCTGTTTTTGCAGTTTTCCGAAATGAATCGGATCCAATGTCTACTATGTATGTATATGTAAATGTGTTTGTGGTGGTTG
Organism: Aplectana chamaeleonis; assembly: GCA_029168955.1. Lineage (NCBI taxonomy): Eukaryota > Metazoa > Nematoda > Chromadorea > Rhabditida > Cosmocercidae > Aplectana > Aplectana chamaeleonis. The sequence goes on from JAPDOI010000073.1 coordinate 2,054,854, forward strand.
AGTTGCTAACACTACGGACAATTTGTTTCTTAGAGCAATATTTCGTTCTCTTCGTCTAGCGTTCCATATCATTCATTCGTTCTCGCCGTGTGTCAGTCTGAATATGCAAAACATCTGTCCATTGTTTGCCAATGAATAGCAGCGCGGCTACATGACCGTGTAAGCTTGAGGTGCGCACCTCAGAGCTTGAGCAACAGCCTGTGGGACTCACTTCCACCGTCAGGCGTTGTTCAAGTTGATGAAATGCTATGAACACACATAAGCACACGAACACACAGACGCGCTTTTGCACAATGTTCGACCGCAGCGGCTCGCCGAAAGGAGAGGAGGTTTGATATTAGAGGCAGACCAGCAGCTCGTCACCCGATGTGTACTCAGCTCACATTGAGCAGCTACCCTCAGCCTCGTTTCTATTTCAATTCACCGACACTATTTGATCGCCGCTGCTTTTCCTCTCCACTTGGTCACTTTGGAAAAACCCTCCCTGTCCACTAAATCTGGATTCTGAACCAAAAGACTATTGAGGCTCACCTGATTGTGTCTCTGGCTGCACAAAAGTTTCTCTGTTTGGTCACATTGGAACAGAGATTTTTTACTTACACAGATATTCTTCAAATGCTCGAAAATTTGTTCATGTCCCATCCAAGTTTATATTAGCTCTCTAATGAAGAAAAGATTAGAATGATTTCAGAATGACTTCATTTTGTAAAACAAAATCAGTAAACCGTAGCAACTACAGGGTTTTCCGAACTGTTTTACATACCCCAGCTCCATTCGCAGGCGGGTGTAACTTTATGGAAGATCAACATTTTGAAATCAAACTGTGAGAAAAGGTTAATCGGTAAAAGTCTACAGAACACTAAAATATCGGAGAAACAGTTCAAAGAAATGTCTAAAAAAATTAATTATACCAATTTTTTGTTTCGGGAGACTGCGTGCAACTCATCGAACTTGACGTCGGGGAAATGGTTTCGCGCTTCAAAATTATTAGGTAAGTGCTTTTCTTTTCGTTTCCTGTACCAAAAATGTTGGATGGATGTTGGAACCTTTTGCAATGAAGAATATTCCAAAATTCGGCCTCCGCCCCTCTGGTGAAAGGAACGCAGGACAACTGTTACGTGATGTGGGCGGGGTGGCCAAATGGTTCGGCTGGCCCAGAAGATTCTCATCCTCTTCCCGATCGTTTTTCGTCGCACTTCCGTTCTCACTCTTCTTAGAAGGGCCCAAAGCTTGCGTTTTAGCCAAAAAACGGGAAAATTTTCGTCGTAAACACTATAAGACTGTGGGGGTATTATAGAGGGTGCGAGGAAAGTATTGACTGCCCATTTCAGCAGCTTGATATATTTGTAAATGCTCGCGCGTTCTGTGATCTACAATGCATTTTGATCTATTGATTCACCCGCTTGTTAGACAAGATCTTTCGATTTCTTTGTCCAGAGTTTGCAACAATGTCCAGTAGTGTCGCTGAATTTCCCCAAGCGTCTCTGAGAATTCATGCCATTTTTTTTTGCTTCTATGAGGCTTCACTGATGGCGTTCTGAGGTGTTTCAGACTTGTTCAAGTATGCACCTTCTCTTCATGGCGAAGTTCACTTTGTTCTCTCGCTTGCGCGTGCGGAGCGAGACGGGAGACATTGGAAGAGTGTGAGTGAGAAGGAGAAGCGGCACATGCGCGCACACGCACCCGATGGTCGCGCGTAAATTTTGCTCTGAAAGAGAAGGTTGCATTATAGAATTGAGAGCAACCTTGGAACCTTCCAAGATATAAGTAAATCACTAAGGCTTTCTATAGCTTTTCAGAAATTCACGAGAGATCTCCCTGATGCATGCTGTCCCGAGGTTATCGCGAAGTTGTCCTCAGAGGTTACGACTTTTGCCCAAAGTTTATTTGATTTGAAAACCCATCAGCGACTGGAATCTCCATGATACAACTTCGAAGCATCCCTAATCCTTTTATGCATCTCATCCTCTGTCGGATGAGGCCTATTTTGAGATTCCCAGGATAGCACAAAGGCTCTTGAAGTTCTTCCAATTTTTTTTAAATAAAATTTTGAGGTTGTTTGGATTGCTGTTCAACTAATAAGGCATCAGGGAGCTTGACATAATCGGAGGGAATTTCAGAATTTGTTGCATTTCTGCATATTGCATTCCGGCTATCTTCGTTCCAGTAATCATCTTACCCGTTTCAACAGCTCTCGTTCAGTGATTCTTGGACGGGCGTAACCATCAAGATGATGAGACGCTCCGAGGCTAAAATACTACACGACTCGCCAAGATTGCCTACTAATTGAGATTGCCCACTGGATCGCTATGAGTTCCTCCCCATTCCAAGAGGTTTCAGAGCGTTCATCGGTCTTGAAATTGCCAATTCACTTTTCCGGCCACCTTGAAGACCAATTTTCTCTACTGTCCGGAATTCATTCGATTTTGAGCTGCAATTATGGCTTGCGATGCTAGAAACGAAGTCATTCATTTTTCTCTAATACTGCATGAACATTTAATGCCTCCCAAATATCAGGATACTTTTCTCAAATCGGTCTCTTTTTTAGCCCATAAAATTTCATGGGAACCCCGTAAACTTTGTTCGAATTTCTGAAGATTTAGCTTCCTGGCAAAAGTAACGATTCGGCAATGCCATTTAAAAGTCAAAAAAAGTTTCAAACATATATTGAAATATCTCAAAAATGAATTTGGCTTAAAAAAGCCTGAAGTAATACAAAAACCTGGGAAATGAAGTGAAATAATTAAAAATACGATTTGGAGGTCAATCACAGACCAACAATCGAGATGTAGTGACAGTCGAGGGATCGGATTTTAACAGCTTATCAAAGCGAAATCAAGCGCGCAACGGAACCTTTAAGCCATTTTTGAAGGTTGCAATAAGGGAATTAGCATATAGGCCAGGCTAGGTGAACGCAACGCTCCAATCCACATCGCGCTTGATTTTGCTTTGATAAGTTTAACGGAGAAGCTGTTAAAACCCGATCCCTCGTCACTACTTCTCGATAGTTGGCCTATGATTTGGCCAAATCGTATTTTTAGTTTTTTCACTTCATTTCCTAGCTTTTTTTGTATTACTTCAGGCTTTTTCGCGCCAAATATATGTTAGAGATATTTCAAGATATATTTGAAACTTTTTTTGACTTTTAAATGGTATTGCCAAATCGTTACTTTTGCCAGGAAGCTAAGTTTTCAGAAATTTCATATATTTTTCCCGACTGTTCCCTTTGCTGCTTGAATTTCGCTCAAAGATTTCTAGTTTGGAGAGATGAAACGGTTAGCAGACGATATTGTCGTATGAGTACAATTTTAGAAACGGTGACCCTCAACCGTAAAAAAACCACCCATCGCTGCAATTGGCGCAACAGGTGAACAATCGATATTATTGATCATAAATATTCGATTTTGCGTGGTGAGAAGAATTTCCCAAACAAGGGACTTGGAGCCATCTACAATCAATACTCATTGCGGCTGTTTGTGCAACATGCGAAAAATCAATATTATTGATTGGTATTAATCGATGTTTGGTGAGTTAAATTCCCAAACCAAGAGACCCATATCCATCAACAATCACCAGTCCTCGACGCATTTTGTGCAATGAGCGTGAAAATCGATAATATTGATTATCGATCGATGACGTGTCATGAGTAAGAAATCTGACAAGTTCAGTACTTACCCCCAACGACCTGTGTTAATTGGCCGCAGATACACCCACACACCCTGGTTTCCACAGCCGTAACATACCCAAGCAGTTTTCGCGCTCCACGGCTAATTTAGTATGTAAACCCACAATCTTGAGGTACCCTTCAAAGTTAAGGTATCAAGTCCAATATGGAATAGGAGCGACCTGCATCCGCTTCCAGCCTCCTATCTAAAAATGAGCTTCCTAGCTCAGTTCAAGTGTACCAAAAAGATCGTGAACGCCAACTAAAAAAAAAGAGATTAACACCAAAATCGAGCGATTTTTTCAATTTTTTTTTCAGAAATCAGGAAACCATTCCTGACCATTTTTGAGCATTCAATTCCACGCCAAATCTGGTGCGCGTTCGGGCGCAATACAAAAATTCTGAAAATCGAAATGACCGGAATCCTTGGAAAGGGTTTAGCTGGAATTGCTTATCTTCATGACTATCATGCATGAAGGGATACATCGCTTCTGAAAATTCTCTGATAGCCACAAAAACAGCTTCCTCACTCCACCATCGACTTCATTGTCTTAAAGAAAATTTGTTTTTTTTTCAGTCGAAACTCGGTGGACCATTCCTGTAATACCATTATGACGACCAAATTGTAGCCGAGTGATGTTATCGGAAGTTATCCGACTGTCCAATTCCGAATTTGAAATTTGAAATCGTGCGATAATTTTAAGTTACTCAATGAAAAAAATTATTGAGGAAATTCCTGGTTAAAATGTATACTAGCAAGCCAGGGATGACTGCAGGTTGCCCACAGACGTCACAATTGAGGCGAGCGGTCGCGTAGCAGCAACCGTTGGAAGTTTGATGCTCCCAAAAAAATTTAACCAGCCCTCCCATATTGAAGGCAAAGCTTGGCCAGGTTCGGGGAGACCTTGGTTTTTGTGTACACGAGGCAAAACCATGGGTGGATTTTGCCAGATTTCTGTCTATATGTACAAGCCTAGAGGAAAAATTTGATCTTGACAAAGAAACACTAGCAGACGCATCTGCGTACATACCTATGCAAAAACAACCAAATTTTTCTCACACTGCGCGGAAGGAACGCGAGCGAAGTCTAAGGTTCCAACACGGTGTTTTTTTTTAACTGACACGCGGTGTTTTTTAACTTACAGTCTCGAGGTAGTCCTCATGACAAAAAGTGTCTTCAAGATTCTGGGAGGGACAAACAAGTGAAAATGGAAATCTTGCGACCATCCCCATAGGCCACAGAATATTCGGTTGTCGAAGAAATTATGCGTTTTTTTGTTTTATACTGGATCTTTTTGAGAAATATTTTGGAAGTATTTTGAGAAATCCTCTACTTCGTGGTCCCACATACCTGCACAAATGCATTGGAAAATGATATGCGGTTTCTGCTGCTTTCCAAGGCAGTATCCATGATAAAAACAGCCTTCGAGTTTTCATTGAAAGATAGAAAGGTTCGAGACTTATTCTGACATTAAATTTGAGAAAAAACAGTGACTAACAGTTGTAAATAGTCCCCATACGTCCCCCAAACTTGTATGTGGCATGCCCGCCTCGCCGAATTCTTCGAAGGCCGGTGAGGCAGTGGGCGGGGCGGGCTTAACACATTCAAGTCCTGGTGCGGTGTACGGCTACTCATAGCTCACTCCTGGCCGGTTTTTCGACAATGGTGCAGTAAGCTCAAGGTCTTTCCATTTTTGGGAAAGACTCAAAAAAATTTGTTATTGTGGACTGTGCCGCTGGCTGGGTCGGTATTTTTTCAATCTCGCTGAACTTTTATTTGAGACTGTTCCATACTTTTTCTTGCAGAAGCTGAACGTTCCATACCTATTTTCTACACTTTTAAACACTTTGAATTGATTACCAGCAAAGGCTGATAAGGCAGGAAATGACTACCAAATGCTTTGCTGAGTCATTCTTTGCTCATTGCAATAAGACGTAGTGATTAATAGCTTTCGTCCATTCATATACGTTTGCCTTTGGATCTTCCGACACTCTTTTTTTTTTGAATCGTTCCTTTCACTCCTGTCACCTAATAGTATCTTCTACCAATTTCGTGCTGCAATTTACGTTAGTATTGCCTTCTCTCTGCATCCATAAAATTCTGCTCCGTCAAGGGTACCGCGGCATTGCATATTCTGACCGCTATCCCTACGAGATTGTCCGTTTATGGCGCAATTATACATACATATTCGGCTCTACTATGTACTTAAATCCACATATTTCAGATAGCCTGAAAGGTGCCACCGAAGTTGTTCTGACAAGTGATCTGAATACGAACGGCAAAACATACATATTTCTAATTGCAAGTAATCTATTGTTTTCTGTACGCGGTTTTTTTTATATTCCCTCCTTATATTCCATCTCGGCTTCTCTAATTCCGTTTATCTGTATAACATTGGTTCGATTTCCCGAGGCTAGGTCCTCCAAAGGCAGCATACCATCTATAAAACGTCGTAATTCTCATCATTCAAAGCGCGAGCAGCGTGCGCGACGCTGCAGCCTCCGTCTGTCCTCCGCTCTCTCACTGTCTCTAACCTCCGCTCCGCCCTAGCACGCGTAGGAACCAAGCGGTTTCATAGCCTGTACACGCTCGCAATTGCTTTTATTTATATGTCATTAATCTAAAACCTGGAGCTGTTAATATTGAGAACTGTAAAAAAAAAGAAAAAATTGACCAAACACACAAGGGGCTGTTTTCCATATTGTGTTGGATGTGATGAGTTACCCGCCACATACACATTCGATTGAATTAGTGAGTCTATAGACGTGGTTGAGCTAACGGAGGTAATAAATTCGTACAACATGTACTGGAACGCTTACGTCGTTAGAGGTGCAAAAAACAAGCCAGAATCAATTATTTGAACTTTCTGTACTGGGTAGGCGGGGTTTCGAAAAAATGGGCGGAGTTCTGACGCTTTTATGACTCGAAATGACTCGCATGCAATAATTTGAATCACTACTGACGTCTTCAACAGCGTGAGCGTTCTAATACAGGCCGTATGATTCCATTAGTGTCGCTGTCTCAACCACTTTTGCGAGTGTAAATACTGCCTTTAAACGCGGGTACATGTGGAAAAACTAGGGCGTATTAGTTGCTCGATCTTTTTCTCCTGTCTTTATATCGGTTTATAGTCGCCTATTTCTCTTCGTCCGCAATATGACGTGTATTCTCCATATTAGATTCAAATTTATTGTCGTCGATCGCGTGCGTGCACGCACGTGTTCTGCGTCTTTTCTCTACCACCCTTTCCAGCTGTCTCTTTCTTCGCTCTGGAGAAACAGAATAATTTTAGCTTCGAAATAAGGGATAAACCTTTCTGCGACAAGGAGTGTGTATAGTTTACCTGAGCTTTTGAATTACAAATAATGTAATATCCATCAATAAGGTCTTGTAAATAAACACGCCCGGAATCACTAATCCGGGAAGAAGATTCTGTTTCCTATCACACGCCCCTAAACTTCTACCCGCTAGCGCTTGTCGCAGAGTTTTTGCTCCCTGTTCCATGAGGAGCAGATGACAGCGCCCGTGGAACCACCTTCGCCTACATAGTCCTAATGCCAGAAATCCGAAGTTTAACACTCTATGATGATGCTTCGAATCACGTCCAGCTGTAAGGCCAAGAGCAAGATGAAGCCGAAGGAATTGGTTTTTCGTGCAGGAGATACCACCAGCCCACAATGAACGTACTAAAATTCGCACTTGGTTTTCAATGAAGGTTAGTATAGTCTACAGCAATGGAAGTAGGATCTGATGAGGTTGCGGACTCTTCCTAACATACGTTATAACTGAAGTTCCAGTGCAAGAATGAGAAGACAGTTGCCTGCTGTGGAAGCAGGAAAGTTCTTTCAGAAGAGAATTTTCTTTAGTCGATTTAACTGACAGGGTTCATACTGCTTTTCCTTGTGCAGTACATGTGAACAGTCGGTACGGACCTCATTGATGCCTTGCGCTCCTTGTGCGCTGGCGCAAAGTCGGCGCACGTTGATATCCTACCAGGTTATCCAATAAGTTTTGTCGTTCGATAAGAGGGCGTTGCAGCTAGCCAAAAATTTTTTTTGTTTTGTTGGCACTCTTCATATGAACGTATGTGAAGTTTCATTTCAATCTGTCAATTCATTCATTGTTTAAGGTGTAGCAAAAAAAGAAATTCACGAACGAATGTTAAAAGTGTATAATGATTGTTCACCTACAATTGGAACAGTAGAAAGATGGGTTGCTGAATTTAAACGTGGTCGTCGAAGCCTTGAAGACGATCCACTTGAAGGACGTTCAAAAAGCGCATCAACACCAAAAATCATAGCCAAAATACAGGATATGGTTTTGGAAGATCGACGATTGGCTGAGAGAGATTTAGTACAGGCTCTACACATCTCATTAGGCAGTGTGAGCCATATTTTAAGTGAAATTTTGGGTTTTAGAAAGCTGTGTGCACAATGGGTGCCGCATTCGCTTACAATGGAACAAAAACACATTCGAATGGGACTTTCTCAGCAACATTTGGAGCGTTTCAAAAAGAATAAAGTGGACTTTGTGCGTCGACTCATCACTATGGATGAGATTTGAGTCTACCACCATGATCCTGAATCAAAACAAGAGGCTAGGAGTGGTGTGAACCTGGTTGTTCGGCTTCTAAACGAGTTCGTGTCCGGAAATCGGCCAAGAAGGTTATGGCATCAGTTTTTTGGGATGCGAAAGGAAGTTTGTTTGTGGATTACTTGAAAATCGATGAAACAATTAATTGTGAATATTAATGCAATCTTTTGGACCAGTTGAAGGGAGAAATTCGTGAAAAAAGACCCGGTTTGCAGAAGAAAAAAATCCTTTTTCATCAGGACAATGCACCGTGTCACAAGAGCATTTTGACAATGGCTAAAATCCATGAATTAAAGTTCGAATTGTTGGAGCATCCACCGTATTCACCAGATTTGGCCCCCAGCGACTTCCATTTGTTTCCAGAACTCAAAAAATGTATGCGTGGCAAGCGTTTTTCATCAAATGAAGAGGTCATAACGGCTGTTGAAGCGTATTTTGCAGACCTTCCAGATTCTCACTTTAGGGATGGGATCTACAGATTGGAGGATCGTTGGAGCAAGTGTATTAGTGTTCAGGGAGATTATACTGAACAATAAAGTGTATTTTGAACCAAAAATTGTGTTTTTCGAACGACAAAACTTATTGAACAATCTGGTAAATGCGCATCGAGTTTGCGCTAACGAGCGATAAGGAACGCAAAGTATCATTCCCATCCGTGCCGATTGCATGTTGCTACTTTTTTCGAGAACCTACTCGATGTGTACGCAGTTCAGGTCAGCAAATAGTACAGAGCAACGACTCTTGAGAAATCCTCTTTGTTTTTTTTTCCTCCGAACTACCATCTCAAGGTAAAGGTAAATGTAAACATGAACCAGTTCACATACTTCAAAAAAACTGAACTGAGATTTGTAGCGAGAATGTGTTACATGACAAAGTCGACAAATATCTTGAAATCAATGCCAGAAGAGGCTATTTCCTTCAGGAAATTGCACATTATCACCGCATATTTCGAATCGAATATGAATGTAAAAATCGCTTTCGTGAATCATGTGCAACACTAGTGTTTCGTATGAAGCGTTTACATTGGCAATAACAACATTTTATTGAACATGAATGGGCGTAATATAGTATACGATAAATTCGACCAAAGAAATTTCATGCCATGCATTGTTGGGCTCGAAACTAATATAGTATACTTTCCATTTGATACATTTGCGTATATTGGATTGTCCGAGTGCTGGGTTCGTTCGAAATATCCAAGTATTCAGGTTGTTCGGGAAAAGAAAAGATTCTGAGAGGGAATAAATATGTTACAAATAGTGTTCTGTACTGAGCCGTAAATTATATTGCATAATAACTATGTAATTCTAACAAAACTCACTCCCATAATTTTGACTCTTCTTTTCCTCGATTGAGACTCCTTGGAAAATATATATCAGACGCCTCAGGGAGAATCCGCAGTCTTCTAGCGGCAACCGCAACATACTTTTTGGGGGCGGCGCTATCATCTCCCGTCGCGTGATGCAACAGCCGTAGTCCGCAACTGCGCACCGAATTCGGCTCCGAGAACGACAGTACATCCCAGTATTTATAGAAGCCATGTTATGTGTGGTCCTGTGTATCAATAATCCGTGTTGAAAATTTCGTGTCTGCCTTACTATTAGATATGTATGTACTTCCAGAAAATGACACGAAAAACACTTTTGTTCTAGAGGTTGTTTTGGGTCCTGGTTACATAACCGAGGTCCATTTGTCGATTTTCCTGAGATTTCGCCTGGTTGGATCCGAAGCTTAACACTGGGGGAAATTTTGCGGGCCAAACGCGACTTTTGGTGATTTTCAGAATGCTGCGATAAAACTGGCTCAAAACTTCTCCATATAGAAAGTGTGAACTGCATAACACACGGACTGCACTCCGCTTATCGATCTTTCTCGGATTACGGTATGCTACGTTGGGCACGCGGTCGTTTTTTCAAAGTCGCAGAGTTGCCTCGAAATTTTCCGACGGGGTTATTTGGGACGGCAAACACGAATTTGAAACAGCTAAGACTTCTGAAATACCAGAACACTGAGTGGTCTCTGGGCCAGAATCCGGTCCGTAATTGCGTCTCGACACGCTTTGCACGCCACTTAAAAGGCATTATTCCTATCGTAAACTACATTAACCCTTAGAATAGCGACAAGCGGGCCGCAGATTCGTATTTACCACCCAATGAACCCTCAGCTGAAAGTTATGAGCCAAGTCCGGAAAAATAATCCTTAACCACCCTAAAATTCAGCGATGCCCTTACCTTTTCGCAGAGCAATGGAAACACCGTTTTCTGGAATGTTCCGAGGCATTTAGAAAATCTCGAGCCAAATTATTCATGTGCAGTTACACACCTACACTAATGAAAGCGGTCACTAGTAAGGTTCAAATAATCCTCTGATAAAGGATCCCGTCATGTAATTTGTGGTTGGCTGTTTCAGCTGGATGAGCATGTGAGCATATCGAGGTGTGGACGTGAGGGTCCCATATAATAGGCGAGACAGAGGAGACGCTAAGCGCGATTAGCCGGGGGTCGCGGCCTTCGAAATGAGGTACGAGGGAATTACCTTGAGGGAGGGAGTCAATCGATGTTAACTGGTTCGCCTTCCCGTCGTCGTCGTTGTCGTTTTCGCATCGCGATGGCCTCCGCCGTGTGTCTGGGGCCTCACCTCGATTACGTAAGACGTCGCGCGGCGCTTCAACGCGATCACACCCTGTCCGCTTCTGGTCCAGTTAGCCATCACGGCGACCGAGGCGTCCCACTCCGCTTCTGGTCCCGCTATTCGTCCCGTTGTTGCGCCGGCCGCCGCCGTTGTGTCTTCATCATGTAGCTCCTCCGCACATTGTCCTCAGTTTTCCAGCTGCTAAATACGGCGCTGAATTCATGACGACTGGGACAAGCTTCTTATTGATTGTAGCTATTCATCATTTCAAAGTCTGCCAGCATGTTAAAGACGTGAAATTAGCTATCTTTGTAGAAGTGGGGCCATACACATTGCTTCGTGTGGACATTAATACTTATTTCATCATCTGCACTGTCCCACATGCATTCTCGTGTGTATTCTGAAGTTATCGGATTACGCAATTATTCATGGAAGCTATTTTTGCAGTACCAATTCAGTTGATTGATTTAGTTTGTTTTAGATAATAATTTTCTCATGCTTTTATTCACTACGTAAAGTGTTCGGGTGAATTTTAGTGTCAGCTCCCAAAATTTTCTGAATAAATAATGTTTTCGATTAGTGCTGTTTTTTTTATTTCTAGTTCAGATATTGTGTTTTTGATATTCTCCAATCATAATGTCACTTGAACGCTTGTCTTTTTCTATCTAAGTGGATATTCCAATTCACGATGACACAATTGTAAGATTAAACGCTCAAGTGTTTAAACAATTATTTGAATTTTAGGCGATTCTCTGGATTTTTTATCTAGATTAACCAATAGTGAACAACATTTGCTTTCGAACATAGTTCAACAATTCATTAATGATCTAACGTTCGAATGTCATCATCTGAAATTTGTCTTTTATTTGAAGAAGGAAACTCTGAAGGAAACCGAGTATCCCGAAATTTCATTGTTTTGATTTGTCTAAAATAACAGCATTTTCGGAGAACAATTATTCCTATCGTCCGATTGTTCTAATACTTGAATCTTCATATAGTCGAATCGAAAAAAATCGAATTATGTTTGAAAATGTCTGTGTAGACATTATCGAGCGAAATTCTTTGCCAAACAGATTCCCTTCTTTTTTTCATGACTCTTCCCTTCGTTTTTCTCCAGTTTCAACCATTTCTGGTGAATATGTAAAGCCTAGCTTGCTCGGATGAGTAAGGGCGGAGCAAACATCGAAGCGGTCGGTCATGGCAAAATATAGCAGCGATAAGGATTGTCTGAAATGATAAACTCGATAAGCCTTACTTCGACCGGCTACCAATGAAAGAGCTAGGTTATATATTGCTTCCAGGATCGACTGTTGCTTAATCTCGGCATCGGATTAAATAAGTTGTTATGATGTGCTTTTAGCCTGCACGAGATTGGTATTTGGCTTTATTCGGCTAACGCGTTTCGGCAAATCGCGCAGTATTTAGAGTCTGAAAAAGTCAAGAACCATGCACGAAACTGTTCGATCAACCCCAACAGCATGTCGAACAGAAATAAGGACCAGTATCCATTATTTGACAATAGTCCCAATTCGATCCGGTCCTACCTTACAAAACGGCTGCGACAGCTCTAGCAGTCACGACCAGCAGCCAAGAACACAGCGATCAGAAGTTTTTTTTTTAGTCCGCCAAAATCGACATATATTCTTATCAAATCCTCATTTTTTTCTCAAATTGACAGTTTTAAGGGGATTAAATCATCTCCCATCCTTTTTTTCTTGGTTAGTTTTTCGATTACAGAAAATTGAACAGCATTCATGCATTCATAAGCTTTTTCGTATTTTTTTTACTTATTTAGTAATTTTTTTGAGATTTTCTTGTTTTTTTGTGGATACAATTATTTTTTAAGATGATCAGGCTTGATGACTTAGTTGCTTATAGGCAGTGTTCACGATGAAAAAAGTGTTTGAAATTCCCTTAGGAATGGGTAGTGGAGGGACACTCTGTAACGTTAACGTCTAAAGAACGCGTGAAAACGAGCCAGGAAGAGCCCCAAAAGAGCTCGAAGTTGCCACTTCAAGCGCAAGGCAAACCCCAAAAGCGCAACGCACGCCCACCGACGTGAACGAATGAAAGCTTGAAATCGTGAGGTGAGCGATGGATTCCCGATCGATAGCCCCGTTCTTCCCTTCATTCTCAACTTCTCTCTTTACTCAGGTCAGCTCGCATACATCGGCGGCAAATGACGGAAGTTACAAGCCTCGGACAACTCGTCCACCATGCTTCCCTAGCTCAATTTTTGAAGGACCATAACCCTGTTTACAGAAGTTCGTATACGATTTCAGAGACATCGTTTGAATCAGCATGGGACCGTTTTCAAGATAGGTTGAAAAACAGAAAAACGATTTCCATCGTGGACACTGCCTTTAATTACTTACGTAAATAAGTTGGTATTTGAGCGCACTCATTCACAGTAGCTCATAATTTATTTTTTCATGTGTGCTATGTATTTCGGTTTTTGAGACTGTGTTTGAATCTTTTCTCTTCGAAGATCATTCATTCCTAGGAAAGACAGTAGAAAGTTTATCCCAAATCTGAGTTCAGTTCTCTTTTCGCGTTTCGAAGACGTTTGGCTTTTCCTCTTCGTGAAATTCTCATATGTACCGCTGTTTTCCCAACTGAATCGTTCAAGTATGTTAAAATATAGCTTTTTAATTGACTTCTAAAAATGTGAAAGATTTTCGTAAAAAAAAACGAAATGAATTAGCCTGCTCTAATCGTTGGTGTCTGGTTTGCAGAGTTGTTTTTCGACGTTTAACCTGCATTTGGCAGTTCCTTATTTGTGAGTTCATACTTTTAATATTTGATTGTACTGCAGTTAGATAATTCGCTACCTTTATCAACCGTAGTGTACATTCTATTCTTCAGCGTTCTGTGCTCCACTTTTTTCCAACTGTCCAGCGATTTCCGTCCTTTGAAATAGCCGCTCTTCTATTCTTCCCGTTTTTCCTCCTTCCCTAACACATTTGGTTCTTTTGTTTTGAAATTCGCAACGAATAGCAGCATCTCCCGGACGGATGTGGGGGGGATTCCTTCTTGTAGTGCAATTCCCTCGAAACGCCCTCGAACATGCCATTATACTCGTTAGACTACGTTTCCATGCTAGCCAGCTGGCCACATTGCTCCTCGTTCGCCTAGCCTTTACTTCGCCAAGATGCCAGATCCATACCCGAGTTATTCATGCCTGTTTGCCTCCTTTTCCCCGTACTGAAAGACAGCTTTTCCTATGAAAACTATAGTCATGTTTTTAGTTGATTACGCTCTTAATTTAGGTGGTGTTCATGTCTCAGAAAAAAAAACGAGCAAAAATGAACTAGATTCACCGAAGTGGATGAATTCTGATTTTGAGAGTGATCGAGTTCACAGTTCTGTGTAGTCTGGTCCTACATATCCATTCAAATGTCTATCATTCCTTTTGCAATCAAAGCAGTCAGTATTATTGCGAAAATCTCGTCATTTTTTGTTTAATATTAAGATGAACTGGTCGTCAACCAACAACGATAGCCGTTTTTGCTCAGATTTTTTTCCAGTTACCTCTGTAAGAAGGGGCAGATCTACACTTTCATAAAAAACGCAACTACTATTTGACCTTGAATCATACCTTTTTTGATCTACAGTATCCCAATTCTTTACCATTGTATCGACTAGTCAGAGGAGACACATTTTACGAATTCGAGGGCAAAAAGGAAAAATGCGATAGGGCGGCACCTATTTTGTTTTTTTGTTGTTATTGTTGTGGGAAACGAGCCTTGCGGTGGTTCTTATGTTTGAGAATCGCAGAGTTGATGGGCAATACAGGTGCGAATCCATTGTTCCTTTTTTCACAAGCCCATTAGGTGACGAGACCTTCTCTTTTCGCTCCGCGAATTCACGAAAATTGAATTAGGAAGTGTTTTTTCATATTCCGAGTAATGATATGATTGCATTCTTTGAAGATAGACACGCTTTTTCTGCCATATGGGGCTTCAATTGATTCGCTTTTTTCATTTTTTTTTCATCATAATTATCTGATTTATTATCTATTTTTTCGCGTTCTGGCCAACTTCTGGTGACGATATTAGAATATTCAGTCACAACAAAATGTGCTCATTCGTTGTTAAAGTTTAATCGAAACCCATTCAAAAATCAAGAGTACCTTTTTGAAAGTTGGATGACCACCTACTAATTTCCCCAATATTGCTTTGAACCGATGTAATAAAAAACAGCTTTTGAAATGTTCTCAATCATTCCGGGTTTTTCGATGACGGATAATGTTTTCTTGGTTTATTCCGAATTCGCCAGTTCTTGTTAATTATCCATTCGGTAATTTCCGTAAATCCGATAATCGAGTAAGTATGATCGATAAATCTGGAATGTAAGTCAAATTTTATCAACTTGAAAGAGTGCTCCGAAAGTAAATCTTTAAAGAAATCTTTTTCATATTGAATTATTCATTCAACGATGTTTTCCAGAAATCCAATATTTGGATGATTTGTCTGGTAAATAGTGTTTTCGAATGCTCTTTTCTATTGTGCCGTTTAGGTACTATTTGACTAACATGTATAACTTTTCATAAATTTTAACGGGATTTGAATTATTTTGAAGCAATTGGGTTCAGCTGATCCTGATTGCGAAAGTCTGGACGTATAGGAAAATACGATTACCATACGTATCCACTGTTTCGGAGGAAAAATTTGTTTGTCCCTTCGCGTGCTTGTGCAGAGCGAGGATAGAGAGAGCGAGAACGTATGGGGGAAAGGAGACCCAGCATACGCGCGCACAGGCGCGCAGGGTTGAGCAGGCCGTTGTGGCGATTTTTGTGGCAGCTACGACCCCGCCCCAAACTTTCTTTTTTTTTTCAGAAAATTTCCAAAATTTCACGACTTCACGACCCCCCTCAGGGGAGCTCCTGGGACCAACATTTTTTTAGGTAAATTCAGTGACAAATTTTGAAGAGAAGCGAAAGTTGTAATATTTTTTAGGGTCCAGTTCGGTCGCGGCTGACGTGTGGACGCGAAGGGGTCGCGTATTAAAAATTTTACGACCCCCCCCAAATTTTCTTTTTTTTTTCAAAAATTTTTACGACCCCCCGTTGTGGCCGGTCACAACGCTGCTCAACCCTGCAGGCGCGCGATGAACGGCAGTAAATTTCACTCCGAAATAGAGGATTTACGGAGCGATTTTATCTGACGTGGAGTTTCCTTACTATCTTCTTTCTTGAGTTATTTTGAAAAAAAATTCCTCAAAGGCAGTGTCCACGATGAAAATCGTTTTTCTGTTTTTCAGCCTATCTTGAAAACGGTCCCATGCTGATTCCAACGATGTCTCCGAAATCGTACACGACCTTCTGGGAACGGAGTTATGGTCCCTAAAAAACTGAGAAAGGGAAGCATGGTGGACGAGTTGCCCGAGGCTTGTAACTTCCGTCTTGTGCAGCCGATGTATGCGAGCTGACCTGAGTAAAGAGAGAAGTCGAGAATGAAGGGAAGAACGGGGCTATTGATCCGAAACCATTACTCATCTCACGATTTCAAGCTTTCATTCGTTCACGTCGGTGGGCGGGCAATGCGCTTTTGGGGTTTGCCTTGCGCACAAAGTGGCAACTTCGGGCTCTTTTGGGGCTCTTCCTGGCTCGTTTTCAAGCGTTCTTTCGACGTTAACGTTACAAAGTGTCCCTCCACTACCCATTCCTAAAGGAGTTTCAAACACTTTTTTCATCGTGAACACTGCCTTTAATTGTTTGTTTGAAAAAAAGTGAAATCTTTCAGGAAATTCGGCGGGTAGACAGAGACAGCTAAGAAATTGAAAACCACGAAAATTTTCAACTGAATTCAACACCTGGCCATCTACTATTTTATCAGTTTTTTTTCGGTTCTTGAGTGCCCAGAAACACCACTTACCTCCCCATAAACCTCACAACATGTTGTTGATGGGGCGTTGATCGATATCTCTAAGATGACACCGCATCTATATGGTATACGTGCGACGTGGTTCTCTTGACCTCTTCGTGTGGCACGGATTAGTGGAGTCCTGATTAGACTACTTGGGCCGACGATTGATCGCTGCTTGCACGAGGCTGTGCTCATCGACGAGAAGTCTCCCGGCCTAGCTGGCCTCCTTCCATCCTCCCTTTCACCCCATGCACCTGCTTCCTTCCATCCAACCTTCTTCTCGTACTCACAAACCAAACCTCTTCGTCCGTCCATCCATCGGTCGAGTTGGTTCCTAAAGTCATTCATGCATGTTGCTGTTAGTTGACGACGAGCCCTCGTCGTCACGCGTAATTGTTGTTGTTTTCGTGCTCTGGCCATAGAAAGTACCTCCTCATCTCCCCCTACTAGTATACAATTTGCAGCTGTGAGCAATTCTTTTTATACTGGTCTGGAACAACTTTTTTTCAAGTTTCGTAATGTATGCGGAATCCATTTTCATTGGAATTACTGTCTGCGGTTTTCTAGTTAATTTTCACTTCATAGGGATTTTCACTAAACACAACATTCTCCTTTGGGCTTCGAAAGACAGCTGAAGTTTTTTCAGCGTTTTTCGCCCTTCTCATATAACTCCATTACTTTTGAGTTTTCGGGAAGACAAAGGTTGTTTCTGGAATGGTCTTTTACGAATCTTGGAGAAAAAAGCAATATATTAAGGGTAAGCTCAATTTTAGAAATTTTTATACTGTGACAACATGTTTTGATGTCCTTGTTGTCTTCATGGTACATGCTAGTTTTCTGGGGATCTGAACAGACGAGCCTAACCGTCTCATATATTTTCACGAGACGTCGATGACATTAAGACATACTTATCATAAATAGTAAGTATTATGTATGACATGTTATCATCGAATGGGAGCGTGTGGAGCAGTGATAAAATGCATCACTGTCACGCACACGGTCGAGTGTTCGATCCTCGCCCTAGACCAACCAATCGCTCCGGGATCTATGGATTAGCCTCAGACTTGTCTGGGAGGATAAGGACACTGACATGAAAATTGGTTGGCCCCCGCAAGTCACTGTATAGGCCCAATACACATTTCAAATCCTCCACGATTCTGAATTGAAGTCGAATGTGTGGCGCGTCTCCGGAGGGTTGATATACGCCGAGAACTTTATCCTTTATGTTATCATGTATTCGGTATAGGGTCATGCAGTCACTGTTCCCCGCGACAAAGTGGAGAACGTAGAAATTTCAAAAAATTAGAAATTTTAGAATTTTAAAAACGTAGAAATTCAGAAAAAAAAAGAAATCTGGGGTAGGGACGTGAAAGAAAAAGTGAAAAACGCTTCCCTAGGCTCGTCAGTAGGGTAGGGAGTGCAGTATACTTGAAAAAGTACTTGAAAAGTTTTACTTCGTTAGTACTTGAAAAAGTCACAAAGAAAATCCCAAAACTGTCCAAGAAGTTTTCTCCTGGAGGGGGGAGGCAGACGTGGAACTTTTCAAAATTTTTGGTCTGCAAGAAGGAAGGATGTGACTCCGTAAAGTTCAGGGACAACGTTCTTCTTGATCCTGCTTCGGTGCGGATGAGTGAGCATTGGAGCTGTTATACGAAAACAAGTAGTATATCGAAAAATGGAATATTTCTGGATACGAATGTTTGAGTATCCGATTATTTTCGGTTTTCTTTTTCGAATATTCGATTAATCGTTTGAATACTTCTTTCTTTTGAATATTCGTGAGAGGAATTCGTGTTTGTGAATATACATATATACCTTAACGGATGTGCCTCCAGTAACGTTTTTTGCTGGTTTGTCGTTTGCTTTCGCTTCCGCTCATACAGTGAATAGTTTCCCAGATAGGATATACAAACTGTGTACTTTTACTGCTCTTTCGTTGCAGAGTAAAGTTAAGCGGGACTGTCAATATTTATCTGTCTAGTCGTCGATTAAATCGTCATTTTGATAGAATATATTTCTTCCAATCTGCAATAATTGTCTGAATTTTTCTGGACTACAAAATGGTTCCGATCTCAGTTTTTCCTCAACCTTGTCAATATTTCCCTATACATATTCATCTAGTTTCTATCTCAGATCGAATGATTACTTTGACTCCCCTAATGTAGGGTTCTGGTGAGCGCATCACAATTCTGTTTGTGTTTTTCGTGAGTTTCGGGTTGTCTGCAATTCGTCACCAATCCCATGCAGCTGTAATACTCGCGATCATGTCATCTTCACGACCTAATTTGTTGTTGGCAGGCAGATATGTATTGCCCAAGCACATCATCCTTACAGAATGAAATCGCACAAGACTCTGGAATTCTAGAATTCGTGGTCCTGAATTCTAAAGAGCTTTCTCCCGTATTCACCTGTGTTTGCGTATGTTTATGAGTGCCGAGCTAGAACTGACCTGCTACTAGTTTCCACAGTGCTTTTACTGTAATTTAGAACACTTTGCTGAAAAAAATACGAGAGTTAAGCTCTATTATTACTGACAAACTACGTGTTCGCTCGCATTTAAGATCTACATATAATCTCCGAGGCAATGAATAGGACTTACAACCTTTTCAAAGCACTCAGGATCAAATATGCAGAATGCTTTATCAGAGCACATAAATTGCATATTAGACCACTTGTTAAAAATGGTACCACGATGTTTAAAGGCAGCGTTCACGATGATCATCCTCGTTGACTTTCCACAGTGAAATGATAGGCGAGAAGGATCCTAGGCTCCCAGTGTCGAAAGAACGGTAGAAAACGAGCCAGGAGCTGCTAAATGACGGCTGCAAACAAGCGTTTTGGTGCCCCAGACACGCCCCGTGCCCCAGATCCGCCCCTCGAAAGGAACAAATGAAGACTCAGATTATAGGAATGATCAAGTGAAGGAAGTGCTGATAAGTGAGCTGTTTTCATTGCACTGATAGGTATTATCTTTCTAGTGGTCAATTCCTCCACGCTCAAAAATCAGCGTAAACAAGACAGGGACCATTTTTGCTCAAAAACGCGTCTTTCGTGTCCTTTTGAAGCATGCCTTGCTATATAGGGCACCAGACCTTTCGTAAACCGTGGAGATATCAGAAGTGAAATTTATCGTGAACACTGCCTTTAATCCCTAATTGAAAAAGGGTATTGCTGTTTGGGAAAGTTTGCAGAATGTTTTCACAAAAAAACTTGTTTTACGTTGCAGTGGTGTAGGTTATCTTTTCATTTCCAATGGCTTGGTCAGGCGTCAAGTTTTCGGGATACGAAGCCCTCATAGCAGGAGAAAAAGTAACGATCTTGCCATGTCGTGCAAAATATTCGCTGCGATCATCCGATTTTTCACATTGGCGATTTCACGCACAAGAGGAAACACACAAAATCTCAGACCATAAATATCCCGGACACAGTTCAGACCAGAAATCTCCTGTAATAGAGTAATTTCAAAGCTGCTTAATTTGTTCATTGATAGAGACGCATAGTGCTTTAATTACAGCTCTTCCAAAAATTTAGCTCGCCACGTAATCTGCTCTCTTTCGTCATAGAGATCAGAGTGTTTTATAGTTTTACTTTCTTTTGTATGCGGATTCTTCGTTTTATCTTCTGTTCTCTCCGTAATCGTTATGTTCCATTCAAGTTTTTTTCCGATCAGCATTCGAGGACGCTTCCGGCGCCTTTCTGTGATGGTAGTGATTTCTTGATTTCTTCATACAAGTGCGTTATGTGTGCTTCCATTAATATTAGTAATAATAATAATAATAATATAAATAATAATAATAATATTAGCACTTTCGTTTTCAACTTCTTTCTAGCTTCTTTCTAGTTCTTCTATTCTGAATGAGAAGGGAAGTTTTTTTCTACTATTTTCTCAACCATCTTCCATATGCGTGAAGCGAGTTCAACTGCCTGCCTCACCAGAATCGCTAAGAGTGAAAGCGCCGCTGATGTTTTTGGATGTGCTACCCAAATTTGCTGTTTATCGAAAAATGGATTTCGTATTTCACGTTGGAAATTGCAATTGTATCTTTTTTTAAAGTTAGTTCGGAGATTAATGGTATTGACTCGTGGATAGTTGTAATCTGAGGGCTAGATTTATGTGCTAACATCTTTGTAGGAACAATTCTCGTTCAAAGTTTTGAATACCGATAAATATGAAGAAGAAGCTTTGCAATTGCCCTCATTTGAGCGAACGGGTTAGAAGCTGGGCTGTTTTGATATTCTCTGCAGTGAAACCCAATTGCCCTCAAAAAGTGTTGCAGGTCCCAAAATTAGTTTACCAGCTCCATCGCCATTTGTTTCCAAGTTTTCGTCCCCATTTCAGCGCACGATGCTAAAACTGCTCACCGTAGGGGGTTTCTCGTTATTTCAAATAAGTCGTGAGGGAAAGAGGAGGTTATTGTGTTCAAAAGCGCAATAAGAGTTGTCACAATCGGTGAGAGGCGTGAGGCTTTTCCACAAGACCTCTAGGTGCCTTTTGGCGACATTGAGCCAGGTCAATTTGATAAGCTTCTCATATATGGTATTGCATATGAACGCGAGCCTATCGAATGGGCATCACCAGTGTTTTGGAATAATGAAAAATTGGGTGGGAGTTGACATCTGTCTCTGTTGCTTATGAGATTGCTGACAAATGGTCCAGATCGGCAATGGATCCTTAATCAAAACTGGTACCGATGCAATAAAACGCCTCAAACTGCCTTGATCATTACGGGTCGCTTGTACTTCCGTTGACGACCGGCGCGGCGATGTGCAATTCTATGATATTGATTACGCGCCGTAGCACCATCGCAATCATTGGAGTCGTTTATACTCCCGTCGCCGAGCGGCGCGGCACAGTGCGTTTCTGTAGTAATGATCACGCGGCGCGGCACGATCGATATCATAGGATATTCGCCGCGCCGCTCGGGGGCGGAAAGTAAACGATCCCTCATTGCCGCCACAGCTGCATTTGCCGCGTTTTACCATAGTCGATTAGGTGGATAACGTTGATTGCATGGAGTAGTTCACTTCTCTAAAGCGGCCTATCCTTCTGTTATTAAAATGAAACGTTACAAAAGCGATCCTGTTCCGGTAGGAAAAGGCGGTTTCCGGCAATTATCGCTGCTCCTTGTAGCGCAATCGTCTCAGTGGGCCCCTGATCCTCCATTTTTAAAAGGAAGCTCGCCATCAAATATTTTGCGCGAGCACAGCCTTTAACGTCGAAATTGGTTCAATCTATCACCGCTAGTGCACTTTTCGGGGTTTCTGAAAACCTGATCCTTCTCCAGCCTCGTACGCCGACGATGTCCTCCTGACGGTCTGACGTATTCGTGCCGCCCCTTTCCTTCAGCGTCCGTTCTCGTTACCCGAATTGTATGTGCTCGCGCGCATGTGCCTGCCTCGTTTACCTCATTTTTTGTGTTCCTCGTTTGAACTTGCGGTATGAAACGGGAAGGACGCGTGTGGCGCGCACCACACACACACACATACGTCGCACGCGCCATAAACGTTCACCTTCAACTCGTTCACGCATTTAATTCCCATTGTCACCTGCTCGAAGTCTCCTGTTGTTCTACGGTTGAGCGTTTCCTGCTCCGCTTCGATGGAATTTAGCAGGAAAAGCTGCAGCGATGGTCATCTTGCACTATGCCTGTAATTAATTTAACCAGCCTCGTCCAACCTCTCTTTGACGGTGCTGATCGATGTGGTAGCAGTTTGGCTCAGTGGCTGTTGCCCTGTCCATTTTTATGTGCTTTCCGTCGTTCCGTGGGCAAATTGGAAGAATACGGGATTATAGAAGTTCAAGTCCTGATTCTATGTCCTGGGGTAGCAAGTGTTTCCCTCACAATCAGACGCTCCCTTGTTTGATTAGCAATGTTTCTATACCACCGATTATTGAAGGTGTTATTTGAGCTACTGTGTTCAGTGTGAGGAATAGACATGAACATTGGAAGCTAGTTTTCGAATGAATGAAACGGGCTCTGAGGTTTCCGAATGAATAACTTTTTTTTTCGGACCGTTCATTTCAAAGAAAAAAAATTCGAGGGAATGGATTTTTACGATTTCTCAGGTGTACAATACCCGCGCTAAGCTTTGTAAAAACGGGGAGCATTTGCCAAACTTGGCAAAAAAGCGTCTGATGCATGCCACTTTTTTGAACGAAGACGTTTTTGGATTCTGAAAACACTATCATATTCACAGCTCGATTTCCTACATAATAATGTGCATTGTAGACCGAAGTTCTCTAAAATAGCTTTGTTTTTGAGTAAAATTATTTTTGCGGTCGTTTCACAAACAAGTCGCGCGCGGCAATGTGCGGCGAAATACGAGTAGTAGTTGTACAAGTAATAGAAGAGCAATCTCTATGTTTTCATCGTGAATTAGATGGGCGTGGGGCTATCTTGAAATCTGTGCAATTTGAATTCCCGACATTCTCCATTTATCGGTCTGGGGCTTTCGCAACAAAAGTCCGACTTTTCAGGAAGCTCCCGAGAGTGTTTAGTGAATGATTTCGGAAATTCAATCTGCACAGATCTCGAGATAGCCCCATTTTCATCTAATTTACGAAGAAAACATAGAGATTGCTTTTCTATTACTAGTACAATTACTACTCGAAGTTTCGCCGCACATTGCCCCGCGCGACGTTCTTGTGAAACGACTGCAAAAATAATTTAATTCTAACACATGGCTATTCTGGAGAACTTCGGTCCACAATGCACATTATTATGCAGAAATTCGAGCTGTGAATATGATAGCGTTTTCAGAATCCAAAAACGTCTTCGTTGAAAAAAGTTACAAGCATCGGACGCTTCCTTGCCAAGTTTGGTGAATGCTCCCCGTTTTTGCAAAACTTAGCGCGGGTATTGTAGTTTTCTCACATAGGTGATTCAACTCATTTTTTAGAACGGATATCGGTACTTATTCAAGTTATTCCATTTCTGCAGAGAAAAAAATCTTTGAAAATTTCATCTACATAGTTCTTGGATGATATTCGAGCAATCTTCCCTGGTCGATTATTCCATTATTATTAACTGATATTTACCGAGTATTCGAAAAATCTGTTATGGATTTTTCGCATAAAACTGAACAATGAAAAAAAACTGATTATTAAAGGCAGTGGTCACGATGAAAAAAAGTTAACGAAAAAACTACAAAAATCAGCTTAGACCAAAAACAGCTGAAAAACTACGAAGGTAGCGCGGTGAAATACGGGCTAGAATTAGAGTTTCTAGGCCCCAAAGAATCCAGTTCGTGCACACGTGCACAGCGATGACGAAACAGATCGCAGTCTCATGCCGAGCAGTCAAAAATCATCGACATTCAGAGGACGAAATAAATGCAAATTTAACGAATAAAAACAGTTGAACAATGAAAGCATCACTTCAGTCAATGTTTTTGACTAGATGTGTACATAAATTCGAAGGTTCATCGATTGAAATTCAATTTCAAGCCAGCTGATGCTTTTGATATAAGAGGTCATCGATGCCGATGATGTGGAGTGGGTCGTCCACCATCAAAAGACAAGAAAGTTCAGGTTTAAAATTTGGCCCAAAACAGTGGTTTTTTCGCGATTTTTTCTTATAGGTCCTACTACTCAAGACCCAGGAAAGGGTTTAGAGAGAAAAAGACGACAAGCATATTTGATCGCGACCACTGCCTTTAAAATTCCGAATCGTTCAGTGCATCCCCTGTTTCGCAGGCAAGTTTAGTTTGTTCCTCCACTTGTGCCGAGCGGAGGTAGAGACAGCGAGAAAGTGTGGGGAGAAGCAGACGTTGCATACGCGCGCACAGGCACGCGATCATCGGCCGTGTATTTCACTCTTAAATAGAGTACATATAGGTAAGCGTGAGTCGGGCGCGGCAGCAGAAAGATTCAACTGGCAGTAGCAAATAGTTTAATTGCTGTAAGGTATTTTAATTATTGAGAATTCAAGGGTTTTCGACGCTCAATGACGAAATTACTATTTAAAACAAAATAAGATGTGCTGTTTAGGTTGAATTGGTCACTTTCTTTCAGCTTATACTGTCCGCGCGGGTTGTATTGATACTTTGCGTTCCTTATTGGGCGTTTGCGCGAACATGGTGCGCATGTGTTATGACATACATGCACCAGGTCTGCGCCAATGTACAATAACGAACGCAGAGTATCAGTGCGATCCGTACCGACTGTACATGCGTTTTGAGCCGAAATGTGAAATTGTGGATCGAGATCTCGTCTTCTCAATATTTTTTTTTGCATTTTTCGGTTCATGAATTGTTCTTTATGAGAAAGATCCATCAACTATAAACCCATTGAAAAAGGCTAATCAGGGTAGGGAAAGGAGGCTTTCAGTTTAGGGGTGGCGGAAAATACGGGTAAAACCCACCATAACTCATGGTTTTAATGAATCCGGCAGCATACAGCAATACAGTCAAGCGTAGCCGGAGAGAGAAGTGCTTCTAATCTTGTTCGAGAGGGATTTTTTGAAACTTGAAGATGGTGTATTGAAAACTATGTGCGTACATAGTTATTATGACGGGCAGTGATTTTCCAAGTATAATATTTTTAAGTTCTTAGGTCTGTAGGAACCAGTTGGGAAATTCTCTAAGGGTTTTCCCCTCAGAGTTTGTATCAACGCCAAAATCTTATGAGGTTAGTAGATAAGTAAATCGGCGCGTTTTTTGGTAAGAACTTCCTAATGTTGGTTTCTTACCGATTTTTTGCTGTTCGTATTTCAAGGACGGCCTTAATTTACAATCGTAAACACTAGTGCATTTGTCATCTGTGTGGGAAATAGTGGCATGTGCAGATCCGCAGAGATGAATCTGTCTTCTGTATTCTGATGGTCTTCTAAAACAGCGTAGGATTTAAACAATTATTTGGGTTTTTTCTTTCGTTGACAACTCTCATGTGCATATTTCATTTCTCTAGCGATCAGGGGAGATGGGTATGTACTTGAGTGCCCTAATTGGATGGTAATTCGCCTTTTACTAGCCAGTAATAAGATGTTTGCACAAGACACTTGACTATAGTGCTCGTCGAATGGTTGTCAAGTTCACGCCATCTGGTAGCACAGACGTCGTTGTCATCATCAGTGGTCGTCACATCTCGTCGCGTTCGATTTCGACGTTGTCGATCGAAGGGCGTTAATTAGCCCTCTGTTACGGATAATTGTCGTTATGACTTACCTGAAGGCGTGACATGTTTATAGGTGGTCCGTTCGTCTCCAATCCCCCCTCCTCATCGGTCCCTTAATGGCTGCCAGAACAGGTGCTCAAGCTCCCTCGTCCATAGCATTCGCCCATATCAAATATCCATATATACACACTCTATGCATGCTTACCGATGGACAAATAACATCATTTTCTTATTTGTGCAGATTTTTAGGATCTCATATTGATTTTTAGGGTTGTGTATTGACTTTTTTGATTGGTAGTCCTTTCCATGGGATCCGTTAGCAGTTTTTTTTTGGTTATGCTAGCGCTATCATCAAGTCAAATCACACGTCTTTAGCTATCTTGGCTGTGAACTATCCGCTTAAAGGCAATGCTCACGATAATCTTCGATTTTGAGATTATTCGCTAAATCGATGGTTTGACCCCTGGGTAGAACTGAAATGACGAAGAAATCGGGAAAAGCTTACCAGATAGGCACGAAATTCTTCACTCTCACCCCGCCCCTTTACCCTCGCAGGAACTGTTTGTTGTGTCAATGAAATCTTGTGGATCCGTCTTTTGTGATTCTCCATTTTCTGTGGATCCGGTCTTTCCTTCGGACCCTAACTAGTCCTGTTTTGCCTAAAATATGGTTCCATTTTCGATTAGCCCCTATTTTTCACCGGTGTCAATCATCGTGGACATGTTCATCCCACCGGACAACTAGTCTAGGACAGAGAATAGTGTCACGGAAATAAGACGTTTTAGTGCGTTTCTCGCCGCTTCTCTATAATTTTGGTAACACTTTGTGGCCAAAGCATTATTTTGAGTGGAAAACTCACGAACGAAAATCATCGCGAACACGGCCTTTAAATAAATATAGCGTTCGTTAAAGAATCGCTAGCTGACACCATTTAGGCACCATTTCTACCTTTGATTAAAACCATTGAAGGCAGTGTTCACGATAAATTTTATTTCCGATATCTCTACGGTTTACGGAAGGTCTGGTGCCCTATACAGCAAGGCATGCTCAAAAAGGATACGAAAGACGCGTTTTTGAGCCAAAATATGCCCTCTCTTGTTTACGTTGATTTTTGAGCGTGGAGGAATTGACCGCTAGAAGGATGATACCAATCAATGCAATGAAGCGATCAGCTCACTTATCAGCACTTCCTTCACTTGATCATTCCTGTAATCTGAGTCTTCATTTGTTCATTTCGAGGGGCGGAACTGGGGAGCGGGGTGTGTCTGGGACCCCAAAACGCCTGTTTGCAGCCATTCTTTTGCCGCTCCTGGCTCGTTTTCTACCGTTCCTTTGGCACTGGGAGCCTAGGATTCTTCTCCCCTATCATTTTACTGTGGAAAGTCAACAAGGATGATCATCGTGAAAACTGCCTTTAAATCCGATTTTTCGTAGAATCATCCTCAAAGCGAAGTTCCAACGTCCTTAATGTCTTTACGGTGCTCTTTCTCCCTAGTTAATTTTCACATTGAAATTTGCAGAAAACCGTGCACAATTAGCGAAAAACTTGCCAAGGTCGTCTTTTTTTCGACCCTAGTCAAAACTTCTTGACAGATTTCTCAAATTTCTATGAGGAAAAAAATCCGCACCGCATCAGAATTTCGCCCGCCCAGGGGTTCCAACCTCTTGGAGAAAATTGGGGATTGTTTTGTACCCACGTAGGAATGTATCCACGTACCGTTCATTCTTTGAAATTCAATCTCGTTTTGCTCAACTTTCCTTGTTTTTCTTGCATTGTTTAAAGATTTATGATTAGTTTATAGGTTTTAATGATTTTCTTAGTGGGTGAAGCAAGTCTTTTTCATCTAGAAAACAAAATTGGAAATTGTTGTTGCGCACTAAACCTCAATAGGGTAGTGTAGAGATCTCAGCTAAGTAGCATTCGCAGCGGTTGATTCTGAAGTCTCCATTCCCAACCCGGAGAAGAGTGTTTTTTCTAGTGGCCCAAGTGGTCTTTTTTTGCAAAGATTTTGCTTTTTGTCCGATATGTTTTTTTACGAAAAAAATTCTTTCTAAAGTTACATAAAGTTGTAAAGCTGCTCATGAACAATTTTCTGCGTATCTTTGAAACATTGTGCAACTGATTCATTGCTTTCTTTTACTAGTGTGGAATGTTCGTATGTACACAGACCGGTTCCTGATAATTTGCATCAACTGAAAATTTATGAGAATTTTTCATTCTTTCAGGCCCCTATCTTCTCCCTTTCTCCCCAACATTTTCCCTTTTTATCCCTTGTTTTATGTTTCGTCATTGCTTTCCCCGGGAAAAGGTCGACCACATTTATTGCTGACGTGTTTTATATATTCGAATGCTGCTGTGCGCGCAGCGATTAAAAAGATCTCGAAACGTATGTATGGATCTTTTGGGATTAGAAATGTCACGGGAAATACGTTTCGAAGGGGTTCAGGTTTTGTTTTGTTACTTATTCCGTTTACCTATGGTGTCTTGAAGTGGGCTAGAAACTGACTGAAAATGGCTCTATTATCGTATTGCTGCTCAGGACGACCGTGAACGACCTATCGTCTCCAATTAGCGTCATAATTAAGCGTCGAGAAAATTACGCCGAATTGCATTTTTCGCTCTCGAGAAATGATTAGTCCCTTCGGTCATCATTATGTCCACAATAGCAGCAGTAGTGTGGTCTGCAGGGATACATTTATCAACGATTTAACGATTCACGGATGGTGCTGTCTAGAAACCGTGATCAACCTGTGAATTAAAAAAAACTGCCTATATATGTAAAACTATTTGTGAATTTCGGGTGTGCTAGAATGTAAAGATGGGGCAACTCTTCTCTAGCAAAGCACCAACATTTAAGGGTCTTGACTTGATTCCACCTTTAGAGTAATTTAACGGTGTTTTTGTATTTCAGAATATGCGTTTAATGTTCTGCCGTTCTTAATATGACCTTCTTTTGCTTTCCTCTCGGTTAATCTGGACTGATTGGTTAATGGGGATCATAACGAGGATTCATGATTTTTTTCTGACTTGAATAAACCCTTCCACAAAGTACGTGTCTCAGAATTAGGGATGAGCGGAGTTCTTCTTTTCGTGTTCCGAAATCCGCGAGAATTGCTTCGAAACGCTGAAATATGTATAGTTTTAATTGAAGCAAACATCGCTAATCATCAATTCTGGAAATTAAGCGCGTTTCGCATGTCAAAAATCGCATTTCCGCGCATGTTTGAGCACTTCGCGCCCGATTTTAGAAACCCAAGAAATACATTTTCCATGTAAAAAAACAATTTCCAGTTTTTCATAATCTTACTCAGTTCATTCCTGCTCAGAGCCCGGATAAATTTGATCTGCAAATGTTACTAATTGCCTTATAGGCAGAGTTGTCAAGCAGTTTTCATTTATTTTTTTACTCATTTGTTTATTTATTTATTCATTCATTTAACTATTTGTTCAATAATTTTATATGCAGGATGAGGTGCTTTAGAAAACTTAAAAATTATACTGTGAGTAAATATTGCGTGCATTTACATATCGCCTAGCTTGCTAGGCTGAGTCCGGGCGGAGCGAGCAGCAGAGCGGTCGGTCATGGCAAAATATGACAGTGATAAGGAGATTTTGAAATGATAAGCCCGATAAGTCTTACTTGGACCGGCTCGAAATGAGGGAGCTAGGCTATATGTGTACATATACTGGCTTCGAATCCCTTGTTTTTATTTTTTCTTGCCTCGTTTATTCTAATTGTTGATTCCTCGAAAATTTCATGTAATTTCACAAATTTTAAATAAGTTAGAATTGTGTTGAGATGTCTTGAATGTTGACTGAGAAAGCGCACAATTTTTAAAGTAATGGAAATGAAAGAAATTGCAGAAATTCTACTGTAGTTATCGGAGCCAAATTCCGGTCCGCAATTGCGGACTACGGCTGTTGCAACACGCGACACGATGAGAATCGTGCTGGGAGAAAGGTGAATCGTGCCGGGACCAAGTGGTCCCAGCGCGATGATCATCCTTTTGCATGACGCAACAGCCGTTGTCCGCAGATGCGGATCGGAATTTGGCTCGGAGAAGGTTAGTATATGTAAATGACCTGCTGCATTCCATGTTCGTTTTGAACGGAAGGATTAAATCCCATTAGATTTCTCCAATTAATCTGCGTTCTGTATAAGGAGCGAAGACTATTCTGAGTGTGTGAAAAACATTTTAAATTAATTTCCAACTATTTTTGATCCTTTCTGTTTGAGCAGCACTGCTACCCATGCATTTTGGCTTTCTATTAAGATAGGTTTTCTCGTCTGAGTAGTTTATGCCGCTTCAAGTAGACCTGGTTAGGGCACTTTATATATCATTACTCCAATTCCAGGTTATATGATACTTAACTTTGTTGTTATTAAATGAATTTTTAGCGTTTTTTTCTCTGGAAATACGAAGTTCTCCTGCTAGCCACGCAGTGACAGTTTCTTTTATCCACCTGTGGGGACTATCCTAAACGGGGGGGGGGTTTCAAGTTCAAGTCAGAAATAAAATGAACCACCTCATAGAAATGAATGGAAAACCTGATAAAAGATGCTTGATGCTGTTATCAATCATTGTTGTTGATGAAATTCTATAGAAAGTTTCCGATTGATTGCGTTGTAGATCGGTGGTTCATTTCATTTCTGACTTTTACGGGAGTGGCTCCCCTCGTTTAGGATAGTCCCCACCTGTGATTCTTTCTGGTAATGTTGATTATTATTATAATTTTTATTTATATTATTATTATTATTTATATTATTATTGTTATCATTCTTTGTTTTTTTCGTTCTTGTTAGTCTCATTCAATGAATTCTGATTCTGCTGTTCTGATGCTGGTGTTCGTTGTTCATATTGTTGCCACTTGCTGTGGTGGTGGTCGTTCCGAGTTCAAGCTAATCGGATCGTTTCGCGTAAAGGGGTTTGTGTGAGTGTGGAGTAGAGTTAGCGAGCGCGGTGATGGTGAGTGAACTGAGTGAGATTCCAGTTTGAATCAGAGAGTTCGTCGCCTCCATGGGTCGGCTGGCCTGTGGTAGTTCGCCATTATCCTCACACCGCCCCGTCGTCGAACGGGACGAGAGCGGGAGGGGGGTCCCGATCGTCGCTGCACATCACAATCTGATTTCGCCCTTGCTTGCGTGTGTACATCATGTCGGGTATTGCCTCTCTCCTTCATTCGTTCATCCGTTCATCCTCGTTGCTTATTCTTCATTCTGTCTGTCATCACATTATTCGTCGTCCCCTTGTTGCATTTCTGCCCGCATGCTCCGCCTTCAAATGTCCATCGGCCTTATTCACACGTCTTCAATTTGACGCTTTGAGTGTTCTTTCTGGGTTTTTTGTTATTCAAGCTTTGCTTGATTGAAAAACAGTTGTCCTGTGTCTCCTCGAAAGGATCTTGATTTCTTGTTGCGTTCATATCAAATTCTTTATGACGCGCTTGAATGCTTGTCTTGTGTTTTGTAAAAATATTGAGGCTATCAATGACATCTGCAATTGGAATATCGGAAAAGAATCTTTTAGTATTCACTGGATAAAATCGGACTTGGAAACATTGATTTTTACATCGTGAAAATTCTCATTTTCAGACACTATAATGGTTAAGACTTAGTGTCTTTGGATGTTTGGAACCCCTAGGTCTTGGAATATTTAGTTGGGTTTTTACGGACGCTCGTTCTAAAGCCTTTGGCTTTTGGAAGGCATTACAGAAAATCAATTAGGTCAACTCGAAATCTTGTCGAAAGAATCAGGATGAATTCGTGGACGAGGTCGTCCTGATATCTGTGATGAGGTCGTAAAACTCAGACCTTACGCATGAACTTTGGGAGCTGACGACAGCAAATGAATCTCTATTATCGTGACAGATGTGACAATGTTAGCAGATAAGATATACAGCATTGACATATTTAGGACCAACAACTGGCGTGGCACGGAAATCCACCCCTTCTAAGTTGCTGATGAGTAATTTTAATTTGTTGGGAGCTCTTGTATAAACAAATGTCGTTTCTCCGCGATCGTTTTTTTTTCAGATTAGGGAGGACTGATCAAAAGTTCTCACGAATTTCATCTTAATCACGTTAAAATCTCCGAATGTATAGATCCCAAATCTATCCTTAACCAATCACTTTTTCTATTTTTGATGTACGACAATTGAGACGACGTTCCGGATGGTATCCTGCTGGTGTCAGTTTTTGTAACTCTTCCTTTTTTTAGAAAACATCTGTTAAAAAATATTACTCAGTCTTCTGGCTTGGGTTTAAAATTCGGCGTCATTTGATTGAAGTTTATCTATTTAGGTTTTCTTTCTGCTTTAATTTGCTTGGAACTCTGCTTAACATAATAGCTTCTTGTCGAGTCTGTCCGACCCCTAGGTTTTAAGTTTAGCTCAGCAACCTTGTGATAATAGTTTCTATTCTGACCTGGCGTAGAAACCCTTTCTTCCTCAGAACTTTAAAGCAAGTTACCTGTGACCCTAGCGCAATTTACTTGAATGCTTGGCGAAACTCACAGTCTGCGTTTATCGCACACAACTTGGTTTTTTTTTAATAGCTTCATGATACATGTGAACTCTGACCTTGTACTAGCATACCATAATGGACATCCAAGTACATAGTCTTCTAACTGACGCAAATTAGAGCCTTGAAAGCTTTTTCTAAGCTACCGCGTTAATCTCGCAAATAACTTGCTTTCCCCATAGTCTTAGTTATCGCTTCATGCGGTTTTCGGAACAACACTTACTTGTGAAGTAAAGGAAGTGAGTTGCTTGAAGGCTTCAAGTAACTTGTTTTAAAGTTTCCTAATTAGTTGGATGAACTCAGTAAGTTACGTAAAGCCGTCGAGTTAGTTGTTCAAAGGTTGTTCCTCAGTTGAAGCAGCTACAATGTTTATTCAGCCTAATCTGGTTTTAACTGATGTTTTTCTTTGTTTCGGAACGAATTGTCCTTCTGATTTCTGTAAGCAGTTTGTTATGTTGTCTGCCAAGTAACTGTGTGATACTATTGGAATATGTGATAGAAAAGAGATTTCTCAAATATCTCTCTGACCTCCCAGGTAGTTCTATTGATTCCGGTTCGACCTTATTCGATCATCTTGTGTTATCATGGATTGTTGAGCGCGCCGTGGTGAAAAACTTGATCGATGATATAATCCGTGTGGTTGGTTATGAATAGCCGTAATCATTGCCTATGTCATTTTTGGTCCTCCTTTCGAATAACTGACCCATATATTCGTTTGTCTTAGGTTAATCACACACACGTTGTAGTGTTGTGTTCGTGGTGCCTGAAAGTATTCCATCTTCTTCTTCACAAAGAGGAAGATGCGACGAAGGTGATCAGAAGACGTGGTTTCAAATAGAGCAATGCCCGATTCCCGATATTGGATTTTACCTGCTATTTTCCTATTATTTACTTCCATAGGATATATTGATGCTGACGGTGGGTTCCGTTTCGTATTAATTTTTTATTTTTTACTTTTTGTTGATTAGGTTCTCAGTGTTTTACTTTTCTACCTCTTTTTTACCTTCTCTGTGTGTGTGCTGAGTGAATTATGTTTTTGATGCTTCAAAAAGGGATAAATTACGCCAACGAAAATAAACAGCGAAAATAGAAAATTTGAAACTTCCTTCATGCTGTGAATATTTTCAGGATTACATAAATTTCTTCTACTTGAAAAAAATGTTGAAATAGGTGAAAAATATTTTTTTAAGAGGTAAAAGTGTACATATGTGCTCCAATCTTCGATGCTGTCTTATGATTCTAAAGATAGAAACTGTTGGACGCTAAGAATAATAGAATTGTGAGAAATGCTAACATCGATGGCTCGTTTACACATAATGGGGGGATGGTCGAAGAATTAATTCGCACCCACTTCAGTATTTCGCGAAGTTTTCCTTCGACCCCCCCCCACCATTATGTGTTACTGTTCCCGCTTGCAGTGTGATGATATCTCTCTTTAATGGGTAAAATTAGTGTGCAGACTCGACAGTTGTGGGTTTTCAAGAATCCTCTATCAATACAAATCGCTGTCGTATAATTTTATCGGTTTTCTGGAATTGTCGGTTTTACTGTTTTTTTTTGCAGAAATCAATAAAACTGTAGAAGTGGATCCAATTGGTAGAGGACCTCCAATAACCACTAAAAATTTGGCCGCTGATTTTTCATCGTAAAGGGAAATAACCATCACACTGCTAGCATGGATTCAGTGTTTTGTAGCATTCGCCCTGAAATATGAGGTAGTTGATTTTTTCGACGGATTCCGAATCGATAAAGTGGGGTCAAACATGGACTCCTTTTTATCGACCCGAAAATCAACAAATGGGATCGATTTGGAAATTCAATTACATAATCTTCTTGGGCCCAATATTCTCTTTCGAACGACCTATAACATGACTACGAAATTATTGAATTTTCGTGCACAATTTCCATTGAAATGAGACACGATAATTCAACTCAATATTTGTTTCTTTTTTTCGGGAGCACTAATTGTCTTGATTTTTGTAGAGAAATCCGAATAAGAATTATAAAGATTCGACAAATAAGTGGATTCCAAAAAGGGATTGCCTGGTATTTTGAAGATTCATCCAACCTCGAATAAAGG
This sequence comes from Aplectana chamaeleonis, assembly GCA_029168955.1. Taxonomy (NCBI): domain Eukaryota; kingdom Metazoa; phylum Nematoda; class Chromadorea; order Rhabditida; family Cosmocercidae; genus Aplectana; species Aplectana chamaeleonis. Next base: position 2,089,326 of record JAPDOI010000073.1, read on the forward strand.
GAAATTGAGGCAGAATTTGAAACTTTCCAAGTAGAAAATGAAAAACGCAAAATCGCTAAATCTCATTAGAAAACAGTCAGTCTCTTTTTGTGTACCGTTGTTATTTCAATGCTTCAGTTTTTTTCAAATTCAAGGTGGAAATGATTCCGGCTAGATTTCTCCATGTTCTCCTCTTCCTCTTTTCTACTTCATCATCTTTCTTCTGAAATGCGGGGTGAATTATGTACTTGATGCGATTATGTCGCTAATCGATTACGTGAATCGGTGCTGGCGCGGGTTATCTTGATATCCTTCTGATCTGTCATTCGATTAACGGTGGGTCTGGTGGGTGTCCATCGCCATCTGGCTGTCATGGACCCCCCATGGTACATTTTTGAAGGCGCAGCTCGATATGCAATGGGTGGTCCATTTCCAGAGGGGCGAAACGAGTTAATCAAGTGCCTATATGCGCTCGTTTTCCAGTGTAATTGGATGAAGCCGAGAAAACTCTCTGAGGTTCGGCATCGAGCTAAGGCCGGTCAATGCTGTTCTTGCTGCAAAAATGCGCTCTAAAGGGTTGCATCGCGTGCCAACGGATAGGTCGTAAAAGCGGCGTAACGGGAACGAGACGGCAATGAGGGAGGTATTCACAAGTTAAAGTGGTCTGTGACGAATAATTTCCCAAGCCTATCCTAGTTCAAAAATCGATATAGGAAGGGAAAACTATCCCTGAAATAAGGAAGGAGAATATTCTAGACGGTGTAATGAGAAACGGTAAACAAGGAGGATGGGTTACTAAAGTACTTTAACCGAGTCTAGGACCATTTTCGAAAAGGCACAAATATAGCAATCGCATATTTTTTGGTGAGGGCTGAGTTAAGGGATTGCACGCAAATGCCTACATATTTTCCAGCAGCTTTTCTGGTTTCCAAAGCAATTTCTGGGGAAGAATAATTGTTGACACCTTCTCGTAAATGCGGCGTAACGAGAAAGAGGGAATTACAGAGGCGTTCGCAAGATGAATTGGTTCTTTGGCAGTAAAATGAGATGGAAATATTCCTGGGAATGGTTCGAAATCAGCAGATTGGGCTAGTAACACCAGATTTTTCTCCTATATTTGACATCTAATAAACATGGCGGTATATAACGTCGGCATGGATCCGGAAGAGACTTCGCGTTCACTGTTGAAGGTTGGCGCAAACTCGGTTCCATATGCTATAACATAGGGGCACCGAGTTTGCGCCAACCTCCAATGGGGAACGCAAAGTCTCTTCAGGATCAATGCCGATGTTATGTGCATGGTGAAGCGGTCGCTATCCACGGGACAACGAGGGGGACGTAAAATTTCTCCAAAAGTTGGATTTTGGGGTAAGGGAGGGGGGCGTTGGAATTTTGGACCGAAAATTGAAGCTTTTGTTGCGAAAAAACGTGCGTAAATTACAAAAATTTTCAGTCGGGGTCAAGCGGGCCGTTGTGTAAGACCTCAACGCAGCTACAATCCCCTGCCACTGATCACCAAAATTGTCGGAAATTTTCACCATTCTGTCCCCAAATTTTTGTTTCGAGGCCTGAATTTTCATGATCCCCACCCAAAATTTTCATTTTTGGGCTAAAAGCTTTACAGCCACCCTCACCACTTGTTGGTGAATTGCAGAATGGCTTGTGACCCTGTTTTCAATGATTTTTTTCCGGAATTTTCGGTCTCGAAAAAAGCCTAACATTTTTTTTACCTGAGGGGATGTAAGATTTTCGGCGTTCTAGAAGCTTGATCTTTGGGGGGGGGGGGAGATGTAACTCCTTCGAAGTCCAGAACAACTGTCAGCTTGACACTGTATATGTGTCTAAGTAGTGAAAGTTGTATCGGTACAAACATAGGTCTTCCAAAAATCAAAATTGTCACAGCATCGGATCACCTCTATGAAATGTTCTGAAATTTTCAATAATTTTAAAAAGTGAGCGGAGTTTTGCTTTCTTGTCATTAGTTGAGACGGTCTAAACGGTATTCTAGTTTAAACATGAACAAATTATTGGGGTAAACACGCTCAAAGATTGTTCTTTGATATGAAATTCCTAACACAAATCTCAGAAAGTTCACAAAAGCCATGGGGGTTCATTAATCCTAGTTTGTATTGGCTGTAAGGTAAAAATAAATGATAATAAGCAAAACTGCAAATTTTTCGCAAGCAGCTGTGCGAATTCACAGATCATCTCTATGAATGTTTAGATTATGCTGTAACTTTTCAATAGTACCAATTTTATCCTCTCAGATTGATACATCATTGTTTAGAAGTTTGTTGACTTTCCCCTACTGAAGAGGCTACCCGAAAAATGAGATTTTTTTCTGAATTTGCGTAATATAACAAACAGGTGTTCCTATGGCATACATACGTATTGATTAGAAAGCAATTTCATCCATTCAATTCTGAATGCAATTAGCACACCGCCCCGGAAGCTATGGGCCAGCACTAACAATGTTGCAACATCTGTCTGTCGGATTGATCGCGCACAGGGTGGTTTTAAAAAATTATTTGAGCACTTGCAAACATCGAATGAAAGAAATACTGATTTTTCCGTTTCGAAGCAAACTTACTGCATGGTTAGTTCCGTTTTTTGAGAAGCCAAGGAGTGTTTTCAAGCTGGGAAACTTGTACTTTCGGTGGTGGTTTTTTTTTTATTTTCGCCTGAGAGGCTGGCTTTGTCCGTGTGCGGTTGGATTGTGAAAGCCTCGGTCTGATTGGGGGATCAGGAAAGCAGAGTTTTGTAAGGAGTTTAAGTGGAATCAACGAATGAATCTTCATTAGGCTGTATTTGGACTTTTAATATTCATTTATAAGGAATTCAACTTTCATGAAAATAGAATAAACAGCAATCTCGGGATCCCTAAATAACTATCGGGGTTATTGGGTGTGTAACTTTATTATTTCTCGGAAGGTTGATTCACCAAACTTTGGGGTGCAGCGAATGGCAAACTTCGCTTTCAAGGTTTCACGTTTGACCCAATACTTACTAGCCGATATCCCGGTATTTTTTCTTCATTTTCTCTCATTAATGTTTCAAGAACCCGCAGCTTGTCTTGGAGGTGCGAGTATCAAAAAAGTGTTCTTTTTCAACAAGCATTTTTTGAGAACAACATTATGGATATTCTACGGACAGTGTGGTATTTTTGGACTATTTCTCGTCTAATTTACGTGTGGATTAATAGTTAGTAACTCTAAATATTAATGTGTGGAAAAAGTTTGCTCTTGTGGTATGTCAAACTGAGATGAAAAACTGCAGTCTGCCAAGAATAACCACAAAGTTCTATTTAAAATAGCCTTGAAAAGTAAACCTTTGTTATTGGTAGTGTGAAATGAAATCTTCAGTTTCTGGTCCATAGTATTAACTGAACTGAGTCGAAACTGCAAAAGGAACCGGAGAGTTTACATACAAGTCCGAATTCTCAACGTTCTCCGAAGTTTTTGAAAATTTAAACTTTCCTTTTTTTATTATTGCTCTTTGTAAATTGTAAGATTTTTTATATTTTGTTGCTCGCATTGTAAGGTTTTTCTTATTCATTACCGAGCGCGATTTGAAATTTTTTTCATCTGTGAAGAAATTCTTCTCCTTCCGAAGGCTACTTTGGTTATCCACGTGGCGGAAAATCAAATTGGGGCTGCCGAAGAAGTCCAAATCATCGTAAAAAAATTGACAGAGCCGCAACAAATTTGAAACCTCAGAGGTACTGGATATCTTTAAGAAACTGTTTTGTCGATAGTGCTGCATATTTCTGTGAAATGTCTCAAGTGTGGGGTTGCTGTTTGATTGCTAGACTGAGTTGGAGTAAGCATGAAGTGTTTGTCCGTGAATAGAAAAGAATTCTATTCTTTTTCGAGTCTCAATTCGTCTTAATTATTCACAGTTTATTAGACGACTTTGTTATGACCATGGTGTGGGCGATTTCTATGGCCACTGTTTCTTGTTTTAATGGCGCTGGGGGGATGGACGTTACGGATTCGATGGGGGTTCGATGGAGGCTGAGTGTGGCGTTTCGATGTTTGCACTGCTAATTGACCTCACAATCTGCCCCATATCATGGACCTCCACGTCGCGGCTCCGAATGGAAGGAAGGACCGTGGGAATCGCCGCCGCTGGAACCACCGGCTGCTGGGAGTCGGGCCTACATCAAAAGCGACCGAAAACGTCTTATCAGGCCGTTTACAGGCTGATTAAGAGAGCTCGTAAAAACCTCGATGTGTTCACAGCTACCGCTCTACGGAGAGATGAAAAAATATTACGCAGAGCGACGAAGTTGGCGAAAATCGGGCAAGAACTCTGCCAAGGTTGTGTTTAATATTCTGAGAGAACCCTACTGTAGTTGGTTTTACCTAATGGAGTCGCATTTGGAATGTAATCCAGTGAGGAAGTTGAGATTGAGGAGAAAATTGAGCTGCAAGTCGGCTCAACCGGAGATCATGATGGAGAAATATCATATTCATGTAGGGGGGAACACTGGTTACACCGAATCCTTGGGGGGTAGTAGGGTGTAGAAAGACTCTAGCCAAGAAACTTACCAAACTATGATTCGCTCAAGACGATCAGGCACAGGCCAATGGGTTTGAACAGTTTCTGTCTAAAATTGAAAATTTTAATGGAATCGTTGAGTTTATTGAAAAAGAGATTTTTCCGGAAGTGGTGTGTGAGGTGACATAACTCATGCAGACAGAAAGGTTTTTCTTTTGCTATATATATACATGAGCGTTTTCTGAGTTAGCATCTCTGAGAAAACATTTTTCAAGTCCCAACGCCGTAGGTTGTGGACCTTTGCAAGAAACTTCGTCTCAGCTCTGTCAAGGCCTGGGGCTGCGCCCTGTTTATCCCTCCTGTAGCCTTCGTTTTCAATAATATTAGCCTAAACAAAAATATTGCTGATTTTACTAGCTTCGTTTACTTTAATACCAGTGGATATAGATATTGTCTTGTCATTAATGTAGGAGAAGGAGCAAAGTTTTCAATTTCGTCAGTTTCTTCTTCGAAAAGTGTAATATTTGGAAAACACTCGCATTGTTTTTCCTGTTACCTAAAATATTACGAGTTTCACATGTAATAGGTGTGTAGAAACCGATATTAATTTAACAATATGTTGTGGAAAGAAAGTTTCACTAACGTTAGTAGATAGTGATGTTTTAGTGGGCAAGAGAAGGTGCCAGCCTTGGTAGATTCAATATTTTGCGTGATCCCTGGCTAGTAAGGTGATTTGCTTTTGATCAGGTTTGCTTAGCAAACAGTAAGTTCCGATCTGTCAGGGAATGTTTGGACACCATTTCTTTGATGAGCGTTTCTGTCTAATCCTTAGCTCAATCTTTATTTTGCGGGTACTCAGTGGACCGTTGCTTCAAATAATTTCGAGTTTTTCTATCAATTCTAGTATTTCTATTGAGCCGGAAGGGCTTAAACTGACTTTGGTGACAAACATTACGTGAGGGGCAAGGTTCCAAGGTTTTGATAAAAGAGTAAGTTCCTGTCCAATCACAGAATTTTGATTACCATTTATTCGAAATCATTCGAATATTCGAATAAAACTTCATTGACTAACTTTCGCGTATTAACTAATAGACGAAATCCCCCTTTCCATCAGATATGATCACCTTCCGTCTGTCTTTGTATATGGAAATAAGCTTATCTGAAACTATTCTGATAGTGAAGAGAGAATTAGATTTATTCGAAAAACTCAATATTATTCGAAGTCTTTGGTGTATTTCACTTGCGTTTCTCTCTGTAGGGGCATTTTTATGTGTGAATAGCGAAAATATGACGAAGAAGATCTTACTTTGGTAGGCACAAAAATCCGTACACAGTAAAGTTGCAGCCTTGCAAATATCTTGTCCGAAAACTTCTTACCTAACCTAATGCCATGTTTGCGTCGATGTCCTGTCCGGTTGACGTGCATCATGAATCAGGTTCGTTAGTGCGTCCTGTTGTCTTGGTCTCCTTTGGACGAATGTCGTTTTCCTCGAAAGTCGAACGACGTCCTTTGAAGAAACGTCTGCTCAGCCACAAATGCCCCTTTCCAATGTATTCTGGATTATGCGCGAACATCGTGTTATTTTCGTCTTGAACGTCATCCGGTTTCTCAAAAGCACTTGAACGAACGAAGAGACGATGATTTTCCTAAGGACATTTCAGCGGCGATTAATCAATCCATGTCTAGTAAATGGGAACTGAAATCAAATGCTCAAGTATGAATGTGGGCCTGTGCATGGAGATGGATGTCTGGTTGGGTGTTAAATTGCTGACATCATTGCGGATGAATGTGTTGCAGCTGCAGGGTATCGCTGAGAAGGGAAGTAGTACTGGACGATCTTGCCAATTTCAGCGAGACAATCATTAAGCGTACCTAATCCTCAGAGTGTTTCCAAACCTAAGTTCATAGCTGCTAAATAGAGCATCGAATCGAGTTACGGAGGTTTTTCAGATTGGTGAGGACATTCACTAAGGTCATGGTAGTTTCTGGGTGTTCAGAAAAACGGTTTTGGATTTGGCATTAAACTTTTCCCTTTGGGTTATTCGAGGTACTGAACACGAAATCTAAAGGCCTATCTTAGGTGTTTCTAAAAAACGTCGACAATTTAGTTCTGGACTTTCACCGAGGACAAGTTTTTGGGGTAAGAAGAGGACTTTTGATGACTTCTAAAGGTTTCGGTGGCAGATTTGCCTCGAAATTTCTCTGAAAATGTTCTTGGCGATCTGAACAGGAATCAGAGGTTGGGTTATCAATTTTCGAAATAATATTGTAGGTTACGGTGGGTATACGGCAGATTTTTCCAAGTCTCGAGTCATGCTGAAAAATTCTCTGTGAGGCGTTAGTAGGGGTGTTAAACACAAGTGTAAAAACAGTGTTTGCGATGAAAAAGTTGCCCGTTTTTCCGCAAAAGAGAGTAAAGACGGAGTACGACGAAAAACGGCCGGGAAGTAGGTGGAAATCTGTTGATTTGTTGGATCGCCCCGCCTACGTCCTGTAACAGTTGTCCTGCTTTCGTTTAACTAAAGGAACAGTTTCCGATTTTTTGAATAATCTTCATTCCGGAGATTTCTAATATCTGAGCATGTGCGTTGAAACGACTTATTTCTTAAGAGCGTTTGGTTTACGAAGCAGAAAACAAACTCACTTACCTCAGAAATTCGAAACGCAAAACTATTTCCGACATTTGATTCGACGTTTTGTGCGCAGAGCGCAAAACAAACTAAATAGTCGGAATTAAATATTTCAGACATTTCTTTAAACAGTTATTCTTCGGTATGAGAGTTCTGTGGAACTTTTCTTAATTAATTGGCACTTCTTGGGCTTACCTACTCAAGCCATCAAGAACAGGAATACGGTTTTCTATCGTGAACACTGTTTTCGAGGTTCATTCAACGATTTTCAGAATATTTAGTTAGTTTTCGCCCTAAATGGCATTATATCTACCGCAACCTACAGCAAATCCCGGAATATCGTAAATGAACCCTGGATTTGCATTCAGTACAACAGCTGACCCCTTATAAAGTTTTGAATCATATCCGAAAGTGTTTTTTTGAACGCCTCAAGACTTGCCTGGTTGTTACCCTTGGGCCGGGTTTATACATCTTTTGGAGCAATGCGATTTCGATTGATACTCACCAATCTCATATTATTGCGCCCTGCTGCACCGGAAGTGTGAACTCGGCCTTTACTTTTCGCCCAACTAAGATGAACCTTTACGTAACCCCACTCGAAGCTCTCGTTAGCAGCTACAAACCTAGATTTGAAAACACCCCCCAGAAGTACACATAATTGAAACGTGCTTTGTTGCAAATAGCCAGGTCGACCAAATTCGCTTCCATAGAGTTTTCTGATAGAAAAATATAGTATAAAAGAGGTTTGGATTTCAAACCATTTAATATACAATTTGGATTGAATCGGTTTTTGTTCAGAAATATCTTCGAAAGTATCCGTTCGTGCCCAGCTATAGTACGGTGGCTGGCTAGGCATCGTGCGCGGCTGGCCTTGGCTGACCGGAAAATTGTGATGCAATGATTGTTCAGTTGTTTATGGTGCAGTTTTTCATCGAGCGGCCCCCGTGCTGAATTTATTCTAGAGGAGGCGTAATCCAGAAGAATTGCTGAATGTTAGGCGACGATGTGGGGATGGGGGAATCGATTCTATGTGAGAAGGGAGACCACCCAGTGAGTTACTGTCAACGATAAATCACTGACGGAGCGTGAGGGCCTTGCAAGGTGGTCGGTTGTGGTGAGCAGGCAGGTGGTGGTGGTTGATGATGAGTATTGTCAATACTAGGTGATTCTCGTGAGTGAGTTCGGTTCGGATAGGGGAGCGGTGGGTAGAGGTTTGTTGGTGGGTTCACCTGCTTGAGATTAGCGGCTGATTTCATCCATTGTAGAGCGATAAAAAGGTTTAAGAGTCATTGATGAGAAGGGAAATTTCTGACGTTGGAGAGCATTTTGTCAGAAAAGAACTTCTGTTGAAAAAATTTTTTAGAAATAGTTTATTCAATCTCTGGTATGGAATTCTATCAATCAATCACGTCGGTCTTTGAAAACGTTGCAAAGGTTTGTACTTTGACTATTTTAAAATTCAATTAGGGGTGTAAATCTCCTGAAGCGTAAGAGTTCAAGTTCACTCCGAGTCTCCGAAATTGCAAGTTTTGGTTAAATTCTTATCAGGCCAGTCTCATCTGAAGCATCGCACATACAATATGACGTGACCGAACCTTTTTTTTTACTATTAATACGGTATATCTGAAGGACAATTTTTCTATGATTGGATTCAGGGGTGATTCGGGTTTCTGTGTTTCTATCTACATGGGTTCCGAAAATATGCTCTTTGTTATAGGCATGTTTCATGATAAAAACAGTTGTTGTTCTATCCTCATGAGATGGTACATAGATCTGGCCATCACAAAAGGGACAGTAAGTGAAAAATTGGAGAAAAAACGTGGAAATCTCGTTAATTGTTGGCCGTGCGTAGACCTGTATTTAGCAGTTCTACTTTGTTTTTGTCAGTTTTTCACCGCAAGTTTTCAAATGTTCTTACTTATTTTTACCTTAATAACGATCAAGTCTACATTCTCATGAAGAGAGCCCGAAAATCGTTCTTATTCGCAATCTTGCTTTTGAGTTTGAAACGTTCAGTGAAATATTCATTAGAAATTCAGATCTCAAAAACAATAAATTTTCAACGCATTCGAAGTGGGAAGGGCGAGAATTAAAAGTTTTATGATTGTGGTTCTAAATGCGGTATCTGCGCTATTGTTTGTGAAAAATTGCATTACAATTATCGAAAAAATTCCGATGCTCTCAATTTTTCTTAATTAGCAGTTTCTCTGATTTTGAAAATACAGTACGCGTAATCACACTATAAATTGCTATTAGGTGAGGTGTGTTGCAGCCCAATATTATTCATTTTACGACAAGTTTTCCTCAGCACCAGCTCCAGGTTAAGGGGAAAAACAAACACCGCTCTTTAAAAAACATCCTTAGATGGCTTTGCCATAACGAACATATTGAATTGCAATTTTTGGTGTGAATACTTCCGTGTTTTCTGTTTATCAGGCCTCCAACGCTTTTTTTTGCCGTATTCGGCAGTTATTCCCAAGTTTCGTAAAAGATAGCGCTAGTTCTTCACTCTCCGGAATAACATCGATTTTGTATCAAGGGTTTCTCAAAGATTCCAAATTTGTCCTGAATGTTCAATGAATTCGAAAGTTCTCTCATTAGCAGGTTGGGGCAAAACTTAGACGCTACCTATTATCGTGGATCAACCGAAAAATAAAGGTTTTGAGCGTGGAGTTACGGTCAAGGGGATAATCTACGATGAAAATTTTTTGAGAAGCTGTGTGAGAGTGGCGACTCTAGTGTATTTAGGTCCAAGTCAAGAGTTTCGAGATCAACTCAGGACTTTGTTGTAACAAAAAACTCTCAGTTCCAGTTTTTTATGGGGTACTTCTTATTTTATCGGGTGTGAGGTAGTGCTTCCTTTTCGGGTGTGAGGAGTGCTTCCTTTTTATGGGATTTTCGCCGAAAAAAATCTGTCCGAGGCAGGTAATGCATAGCATCTCATTCATCCAAAAATTTCCAAATTTCCAGTAAGACTGAAGTTGATGGAAATGGATTCCGACTTCTACCTAGTTGCGGAAGTGAATTATTCCGAGAAATGTCATTTTACCATGCATAATTCGTTGTGGATTAAACAATCGGTGGAGCAACCCTTAATTCCAATAGTTTCATTGCAGAATATGTTAGGGAAAGGTTAATGCATACAGCTGCTGAGGTAATTACTATACCGTTAAATAGTTCGAAATTTTGTGAAGCCGAACTCCGCTCGGAAATGGTTGCCGCTACATACATGGAATTGTGGTGCTAGCAGTTTGCGCAACCTTGAATTATTGCGTCTAGAGATCTCAATAGTACTCATACTCATTGCAAAAAACCGTGCGTGGCAAAAAAAGAGACTATTATGGCCTAGTTCAGTGTCCTTTGTGGACATTTAGACCATATTTGCGGAATGTCTGGGTGGAAACACTCGTTTCCAAAAAAAAGAAGCAAATAAAGGTCACATCAAATTTATGTAGAATTCCGTGATAATATTTGGCTATGAATGATTATCCATTCCATTACCGGTTGTCCCTGCTCTGCTGGAGATACCTCGTCGAATGGAAAAATGTAGTTTTTTATAACCTTTTCTGTAATTTTCGTGTACCGTTTGTGCAACCGAGTTTTGAACAGCTCTGAATTTTCGTATTTTTAATGCCATTTTCAAGGGGACCAAAAGTCGAAGTCGTTCACTAGTTGAGTCTTCAAAAACCAAAGTATGTATGAACTCGTAACTCCGCTTTCTTTGAATGCGAAGCAGAGATGGCGAAGCCTAATGCGACTGACGTTTGTGCCGATTCGCTTTCGTCGGAGCTTGGGAAGGTCAGAGGCAGAGATGAAGCAGCCTCCCTAACGTATTTCCTAAGGCATTTTCTATTCGACTTTATTTCATTCTGCTTGATTATGCGTCTTTTGGAAAAATCGATTTTTTCAATGTTTTCTTGAAAGATTACGTTTCACCAACAAAATAGTTTTTTTGACTCGGTACCATAATATAGGAGAGAAAATTTGGTAAGTAATGTTTTCAAAAAGATGATGTTATACAGAGAAATTCTTGGGATATATTGATTATTTCAGATGAAATTTAGTTTCCCAGAACTAAATTTGGACGTACATAGAATCCTGATATGCCCTCCAGAGCTGCCTAACGGAGCTATGTATAGCCGTTCTCCCCTATTTTCCGTCGTTGGTTAAGCGTTTCCTTTTTGAATAAAGTGGTTCTGAAAGCGTTCGACAAAAGCGTTTCAAATCCGACATAGAATTCCCTCATAGAGGTTATTTGAGATGCTGATCAGGAATTAAGTGTTCGACATTTTTTCTCAAAGCTTTCCATCGGGGAAAACTATGGGGGCCAAATGCGACTTCTGACAATTTCCGGAATGTTACGATAAATGTGGCTCGGAAATTCTTTCTGGCCTTTATTTGGGGTGGTGAACACGAAGTTGCTGCACGAGTGTCAATTTTCGGAATATTATGCTCATCGTATTCTATAGTCAACCTTAGTATATGGATCTATTGTAAATCTTAGGATATGGACATACGGACCCAAGATTTGTCTCCAGCACCCTAAACAACCTCAACATACGCGCCTTGAGCTAAATCCGAAATTTTCTTGGGAACACTCTGAAAATTGCCTGATTTGGTTGGCTTATCTATGCACCAAACCTTGAAAACGCCTAAGTTCTTTCAGAGTAGCTCTAGACAGCCCGGTGGGCGTATTTCACTTATTTTGGCTAGCATCACTAAAAGGAGTTCTCTCGTTAGATCATATCTGATGAGGAGAGGGTTATTGGAGTGATCGGCTTACCCTTATTTCAAGAAACGAGGTTAGAATCTCAGAGGAATATTCGGAAAAGGAAGTTTTCGCGAATCCTCGTAACTTCATCAAGGAATATAATAACAGCGAGAACATACATGCATAATTCTGTTGAGAAAACGATTTTTAGTATGTTTGTTGAAATAGTTTTTATGGAGATTTTCTTGTGGATACTTCGAACTTAATTTTTTATTGGTTTAAATAACTAGGAACTAAAATTTTTCGATTTACTCGAGTTGGACTGTACAAGCTGAATAATAATCAGATAACTCGACTCGGCCAGTTTTAACCATGCGAACTAACCTAACCGCCTGCTGCAAACTCATCAGCTAGAATGCACTTTTCACAATTTTTCGATGTTGCCTGTATCTCCAGGAGGACCAATAGTGATAGTTATTGGCGCCTGGGTAGCGGGATAGTGCTAAATCGTGAGCGATTCATGTGGCATCTGCCCTCGCAAAGTGCTGGCTATTCGATCACTTGCATTGTTCTGCGCTATCAAGAATTCGTGGTTGGCGTGTCCATTATTGTTAGATGCGAACTAGTAATTAGTCAAGGATGTTTTGCTGCTTTTAGTCGATGTCCGGGCCGTTCTCCCATATGAACGGCGTAGATATTTGTTTGCCCTGTCCGTTGGAGGGAGCACGAGAATGAGGAAAAGGGAAGGAAGGAATCAGCGCTGATTTTACTGCTTCATAAAAATCTCCCCCGTGCCATGACTGGCGTCCTTCAGATTGTAATGGGTACCTCGGCAATGTCCATAGTCGTGTAAGTATTCTATGTGTTGAAATGCGAGTGAGTAATACGCTCAGGCTGATTGAGTGAGAAGTCGCGTTTCGAAAGAGAGATATAGCTGTCAGCACCCAAGGGAAGGGGTGGAATTTGTGCTGTGGGCTGGGCTCTGGGATTTATCGCTTGATTATATTTAAGATTGTAAGGATTTGAAAATGCAGAAAGGTTAAGGTTTGATTTAAAAGATTTAAACGTTTTGAGATGCATATTTGTTTTGCTATCTTAAAGATTTTTTCCTACATTGTGTCGATAGTAATTAGCATAGCTCATAGGCAGCTTTATGGCATCGCAACATTATGAGATTGTTTTTTATTAGTTTATATGGATTTTTGTTGACTGAGAAATTAGGATTGGAACCCTCCCAGCCAACGAAGAATTGTTCTTCAGCCTAATTCGAAAAAGTTATTTTTGCTGCAAAGCTGTTTTGCATTTTATGTCGGCTTCGCGATGATATAGTCTCGTCTGTGAAGTTAAAAGATGCATTGTCCGGAAATGGGATATCGTCTTACTCATGTTTTCCACCACAATGCATAGCACAGGGAGTAATACATACGAGTGGTAGAAAAACTAGAACCTTGCGTTTATTTGGAAGTTCTGATCTTTTCTTATTTGGCTAAAAACTTTTTACTAGGGGTTGTCTTGGGTGCTGATCACAAATCCGAGGTTTTTCGTTGGATTTTTTTGCGGCTGATGTGGCTCAAAGCTTCTCACTTAGCTGGCAACTGGAATTTCGCTGGTAACGCGTTTACTTATGAGTACAATTTGATAAGAGCTGTTTGATATTGCTATAATTAAATGAAAGTTTGTTTTTGAAGTTGTCGAGATCATGGCATGGGTGAGCAGTATACTTGTTCCGAATCGAATAATCGGATGAGTATCCGACTGTTTCAGTCGGATAAAAAAGTCGACTTTTTATTCGAAACGTCGGATATTCGAAAAAGTGCTATATCCGACTATAGTCGAAAAGTCGAATATTCGAAAAAGTGCGATATCCGACTACAGTCGAAAAGTCGAATATTCGAAAAAGTGCGATATCCGACTACTGTCGAAAAGTCGAATATTCGAAAAAGTCCGATATCCGACTACAGTCGAAAAGTCGAATATTCGAAAAAGGGCGATATCCGACTACAGTCGAAAAGTCGAATATTCGAAAAAGTGCGATATCCGACTACAGTCGAAAAGTCAAATATTCGAAAGGGTTATATCCGACTACAGTCGAAACGTCGGATATTCGAATAGTTCAAAATCCGAACATTGTCGCAAAGTCGGATCTCACAATTTCACTACAAAAAAAACTGCTTGTCAATCACACTCCACGAGAATAATTACGCTCATCCGGTAATCTGTATTTGATTTTAGTTATTATTTAAAGGCTGTGGTGACGATTAAAAACGTTATAGAAAAAACTACAAAAATCAGCTTAGATCAAAAACAGCTCAAAAACTATGAAGGTAGAGCGGTGAAAAACGGGCTAGAATTAGAGTTTCTAGGGCCCAAAGAAGCTGTTTCGTGCACTCGTGCACAGCGATGACGAAAAAGATCGCAGTCACATGCCGAGCAGTCAAAAATCATCGACATTCAGAGGACGAAATAAATGCAAATTTAACGAATAAAAACAGTTGAACAATGAAAGCATCTTTTCAGGCAATGTTTTTGACTAGATGTGTACATAAATCCGAAGATTCATTGATTGAAATTGAATTTCAAGCCAGCTGATGTTCTTGATATAAAGGGTCATCGATGCCGATGATGTGGAGTGGGCTCGTCCACCATCAAAAGACAAGAAAGTTCAGGCTTCAAATTTGGCCCAAAACAGTGGTTTTTTCGCGATTTTTTCTTATAGGTCCTACTACTCGAGACACACAAAAGGGTTTAGGGAAAAAAAGACCACAAGCATATTTGATCGCGACCACTGCCTTTAAACACAATTTTTATTTATATTTGCTTTTGGAAGAAACTTTGTGGGTGTAGGTCAGATGGGAGCGTTTTTTATTTTAAGAAACCTTATTGGTGTTGCTGACAGACTTCTGCTATTTGTTGGACGACTACGTTGCGTGTTCAAACTATAGAGGCACCATACACATTTTCGTGCGACCGATGGATCGTTGTGGGCACCCTTCTGTGCGTCTGTCAAGTTTTCCTTTCGTATTCAACAGCTCAAAACTCTGCCCGTGGGTAGCAAAGTGCCTTCAAGGGAGCGGCCTGTTACGCTATCTAATTCCGTAGTGCAGGAATTTTCGGGTCCTCGCGACGCTCGCTAAAGCCCGCATATACTGCATCAAAGGTGTAAGGGTGCAAGCCCTAAGCATACTCCACGCAAAAACAAAGGCGAAATTCTCTATTTTAATCTCGCTGTCGCTAAGCCCTTGAATTCTCGCCTTAATTGTTGCGAGAATTTATGGGCCAGTGTAGGGCGGGCTTGTGAGAGGTCGCAACGGGGAGGTCGTAGAAATTCCGGTAATTTTTGAAGAAAATGAAAATTTGAGGGGGGGAGTGGGCTCGTAAAATTTTCGGAAAAAATGGCGTTTAGCTTCCAACCACTTGGAAAGGTAGAATGAGGTAGGAGTAGTAAGTCGCGTAGTTAGTAAGTGGTAAGTAAATTCATTTTTTTCCCAATTTTATCCATGATAAATAACCGTTGCGTCTGTAACCCCCGGGTTGTATCTATGGCTCAACGCCGGTCCCAACGAGGATTGGCTTAAAAAAGGAATAATTCTGCGAAGGTAGCGAGTTATGTGGACTTCAAGATGTCAAATTAAAGAGATTCAGTACTAATTATAGGGGCCACGATTTTGGTCGTGAAATTTTTTTCATCCCAAGAAAGGGGGGTTGTAAAAATTTTGGTCCACAGAGGGGTCGTAAAATTTTGGTCACCGGCCGCAACGGCCTGCTCAACCATGTTATGGGATTAGCGACAGCCTGTGTTGAACAGCGATCTCATCCCGCGTTGGCTACGCTGAACGCATGGATGCCGTTCGTAGTGCTGGTCCAGTCCTCTCGCGAATCGATTACTCGATACTCTGTTGCTGATCGTGGAGGGTGACCCCGAACCGCTCTCTGGAAGACCGTGCCAACGATACATTTGACCGCGGGGACGCTGCAGGCCGTGGGAAGAAACGGCAGTGCGGTCGATCGCAGCGGAGATCGCCCTATAGTACTGATCAGGACAGGGTGGATCGATCAAAGCGAGAATCTTCCACCCTTTTTCCCGCATTCTCGGCGAGAATTTCCTTAGTTCTTGAAGGTGACGTAGCTAAAATTCCACCAATGGGGCTGATATGTCCGTAGTTTATGTAAATTCTCGCGATAAAATTAGACGAGATACCTCCAAAGCCCCGGGAATCTAATGTACTCGTGTGAGGCATTTCGCGACCCGTCGGCAGAGAGCAGATTCTCCCGGGAAGAATTATTTCTAACAATTTTTTTGAAACTTCTATGTTTTTACGTTTTTCCCAAATTGTAGAGGCTCTTTTCTCCACGGTAGTAGAACTCTGAATATGTGACACTTCATAGGAAATCAAAATGTGATAGGCTCTCTACCGCAATAATCAACTTCAAAAACCTAATTTCTTTACACGAAAATCGGACAGCTCTGAGGCCCCCGTCATAGTCGGTGGATCTACTGAGTCCCACCGGGTCGATACGCATCGAATTCGTGGAAGACGGGTGCAAAAAAATCAACCCACTGAGTCCGACTGCGACCGTCTGATGCCCACCGCAATCCCCCCGGTCGATACTGATATTTCTCATGCGTACAAGGGCGGGGCCAATGCACCGACTGAGTCCCACTGAGTCCCGCCGAAATCATCCTCACCCCACCCGGTCGATATAGGTGTTTTCACGTGATTTGGGTGCATTTTTTTCGGCCGACTGCGACATGCCGAGTCCCGCCGCATCTCGACTCTCGCCGTCTGCGCTTTGTCCCACGTGCTGCTGATACGGAAATCAGATTCAGACATGTTGAAAACAAGAAAGATCAGCCACCAAACACGTTCCGATTCACAGCTGAAGTGATAATCGTCACTATCAATTGCGTGTTTCACAGAGGAGTTGGTTGGCGCTGGGAGCAACCGGACTCAGTGGGACTCAGCAGGTTTTTCGACGAAGTCTGACCGGGGCCTCACTGATTGGCGAACGTAAGGTGCGTCCGAATGAGATTGGCGGGCCATGCGGCCGGCGTGCTTGGCAGGCGGCCGGCGCGTTTGTGGCTCTCGCAGGGGCATGCGAAAAGTCCCCACCCCCATCGACTACGAACGGGCCGGGCACCGGCTGGCAGCAAGCACTGCGCCGATCAATCTGCTCTGCAGACGGTGGGAGAGGGGAGGGCCGTCCTTGAAATCCAACACTCGTCCGAGGGCGGCACATGCGACGGCCGCCTGCCAAGCATGCCGGCCGCGTGGTCCGCCATTACCATTTGGACACACTTTATTCATTGCGAAGTGCCTTTTTCACATCTTAATGGAAGAATATAGCACGCTAGCAGCATATAAATACGGAAACTCCGCCAGATATAAGCTCTTACCACGAAACCTGTGGAACATCCACCAAGCAGTCATGTAACCGATATTGTTCCTCCGTACAACCGCACAGACTCATGGGCGGTTACTCGGCGGGGAACGTCGGTTGATCGGCTGGGGCATCTGCTGGACAACCGATCTTCCACCGCCATTCAACCGATATCACACCGCGGTACAACCGAACCAGATTTCCAGTCACGCGCTTTTTCAATATTACATCCTGGTATTCCGGGTCCGCAGAGGGGACCCAGGTGATCCCACGGTCCACGGTGGGTGCACCCTACCATGGACCATGGAGATGACCCCTAAAGTTGATTGCACCGAGCCCTGAGGCCCCTCCCCTCGGCGACAAATTATCCTCCGGTATCCGGTGGATCTTCCGGAAGGTGACTCGAGGTCACCTTCCAAGTCCAGCTCCGAAAAGCTGACTGAGGCTCACGGTGAGATGAGGAGCCTTTATACCCCTATCAATGTTAATACTTTTGTCTAAACATGTTGATGCCGGCGCACCCATCTTTTTTGGTCCGAGTTGCGGAACGTGTCACATTTCCACCGCCAAATAACCGTCTCCGTGAATTGAATTTCTCTCTATCTGCGGTACAACCGGCAATTCGACTCTCCCCATTTGGCTCCTGCCCGCACCACCGACAAGCCTTTTACGCTGAACAACCCGATAAGCGTGTCTGAATCGGCCTGATTTTTTGGTTGAAAAAGTGATGCTTTAATCTGTGTCAGAACGCCGCAGTGGATGGTGAAATCGTGTTTTCATGTGAAGAAAAACAGTTACCTGCACCTCAATTATTTTCATAGTCGGATAGAAAAGTCGACTTTTTATTCGAAAAGTCGAATATTCGAAAGTCTCATATCATTGCGTGAAAGTCGAATATTGAAAGGCGTATCGACTGCAGTCGAAAAAGTCGAATATTCGAAAAAGTGCGATATCCGACTATAGTCGAAGTAGAATATTCGAAAAGTGCGATATCCGACTACAGTCGAAAAGTCGAATATCTGAAAAGTGCGATATCCGACTATAGTCGAAAGTCGAATATTCGAAAAGTACGATATCCGACTATAGTCGAAAAGTCGAACATTCGAAAAGGGCGATATCCGACTACAGTCGAAAAGTCGAATATTCGAAAAGTACGATATCCGACTATAGTCGAAAAGTCGAATATTCGAAAAGGGCGATATCCGACTATAGGTGAGCAGTGTTGACACGCGCTCTCTTAAGTATTGATATTACAAAAATCGACGAATTAACATCAAATTCGTGTTCGGCGTCTCGAATAACACCTACAGAAAAGTTTTGAGCCAAATCTGAAATTTCATACACATTACCAAATATCCACCGTAACATACCCTAATCCAAAAAAAAATCGATGAACGGACCACAGATTCATGTCGAGCAGTCCAGATAGCGGATATCCCTATGAAGAAATTCGGGGTCATGTGGTCAAAGCATTCCGTAAATCGCCAAAGCACGGGTTGCCCACAAAATTTCTGTCATTGGGAAGCTTTGGACCAAATCTGCCGCCGCCTAAAAAAAATTCGACAAATGGTACTCAGGTTTGTAATCACGACTCAAAACAGGCTCTAGAGAAGAGTTTTGAGCCAAATTCGAAACAATTTTTCTGAACTCTCAAGCAATTGTTTTTTTCTCTTCGCAAATCTTTGAAAATGCCCTCTCTTGGAAATTCCGTGGAAAACTGAGGCATTCACAATGTAATGACTTACGTGCACCGTGTTTGCGTCAACGCACAATCATGAACGCAGAGTATCAGTGCTATCGGTGCCGACTGTAGGAAGTTTTGAACGTGAATTGTTGATACCTAGCATTACACCTTCAACATCCAGAACATGATTCTCTTAAATATCGGGGTGTATGCAAGACAAGCCCCAGTGAGGGAGAATTATGGTAGAAGAGCGTAATTTGTTTTTTTTTCTCTGTTGGATGCCGTAACCGGAATCCATGTACTCGCAAGAAAATGATCAGACCGGGTCGTCGGAATTACCCAATTAGCCATGTTTCCCTGATCCACTGCCATCCAGGTTTTCGCAGAAGCCTCATCTCTGCTGCCTGACTATTAGTAAAAAAGTTTTGAGCCGAAAAGTTGGTATAGCTTCAGGTATACGTATGTAAAGCCTAGCTTGCTCGGATGAATCCGGGTGGAGCAAGCAGCGGGGTGGTCGGTCATTGCAAAATATGTCACTGATAAAGAGATTTCGACATGACAAGCCCTTTAAGCCTTATGTACTTCGACCGGCCCAAAATGAGGGAGCTATGTAGACTATAGCTACCATTGCCTCCCATACTTCAAAACATCCTCCTCTCTTCGTCTTCTGCTTTATTTTTCAAGAAATTATTTTTTTCCGATTGAGAATCAATGCACGCTCCGGACTAATCCAGATTTGCTGTTGCACTTCTGTTGAAGGTTCGAAAATTCAAATTTATCATAAATTATCCAATTATTCTATTCGAAATAAAAAATTGTGATATATTTATACATTTCCCTAGACCAACGTTTTATTGGATTAGAAACTAACGATCCGCTGTCATTTCAATCCTGACGGACTTCAACTCATGCTTTTGGATTCAATTAAGCCGAATAAGGAAGAGAGACGTACGGTTCATAGTTTTTTTTTTGTTGGATTCAATATATAATTTCTGCCCTCTAAGCACAGCCTTTGAAGCAGCATGGCCGGTTTAATGGAACGCTGCCTGTGATTTTGTTTTGACGCACTTATGGGGATCTCCAGGTGACATTTTCTCAGGTGATAAGATAGTTTTCAAGACTGATGATTCTTGAGGATGACCCAATGTCGTATCGCCAATTACAGGGGTCCTCATAGCTCCAGGGAAGATTCCTCTTCGAAATGTCTGTAGTTGTTTGATATTAGGCGGGAGTTGTCCACAGCGCGGACTTGTGACTGGAATCCGGCTGTCCTTCTGCAGTGCGTCCAGATAATAACGCCGCGGCTTCATTGATTGTGTTGGTGCTCATTCTCACCCGGAATGAGGTGATGAAATGGGATCGTCAGGGTGGCTACGCGTACGAGCGACTCATCAGGAATGAACTGTGCTGGTCAGAGAGCAGCTGTATGCATGGAATTCCAAGAGTTATGGGGTGTCATTTGATGCAGCGATGAGAAGGGACCACCGGCTGACTGGCTGGCTGGACAGCAGCAGCAGCGATGCCATTTCAAGGCTCGCCCTTATTATGATGGTAATTCGCACCTCGCATTGACTATGTGGCGCATGGATGATCCTCATGTATGTGCGACTGACTGGTACCATTAGTGAGTGGCGTTCACTGGTTAACAATTCAGTGCTGAAGTGTGTAGCGAATGTTCAGGGATGCTGACGCATGACATTTATCAAAAGGAGAGTGTGTCTAGTGTGGAGAGAACGGAATACAGGTCTTGTCATACTGCAAGGTTCAGCAATGTGATACTCACAGTTTCGTGATTTTTCCAAGTCTAAATTTTAGAGGTGTACGTGTCATGCATGATATGTAGGAAGACCACCGCGATTTAAAGACAGTGTGCACGAAGAAAAAAATCCCCGTTTTTTGGAGAAGCCTGGACTCTGACTTCTTCTGAGAAATGTAAGGAAGAAGGAATGACGTAAAACAGCCAAGAGAGAGTTGGTTAAAAGCGTGGATAAGCCCACCCACAATATACCAGGTTGTGCAATAAATTTTGTCATTCGATAAGAGAGGGCGTTGCTACTAGCCCATTTTTTTTGTTTTGTTGGTACACTGTTCATATGAACGTATGTGAAGTTTCATTTCAAGCTGTCAATTCATTCTTTGTTTATAACCCATTTAGTGTCGCCGTGTCACAGTAATTAAAGAAAATTGAATATCGTGCAGTGATAAAATTCTTATTTTTGGAAGGTGTAGCACCAAAGGAAATTCACGAACGAATGTTCAAAGTGTATAATGATTGTTCTCCTACAATTGGAACAGAAGAAAGATGGGTTGCTGATTTTAAACGTGGTCGTACAAGCCTTGAAGACGATCCACGTGAAGGACGTCCAAAAAGCGCATCAACACCAGAAAGCATAGCCAAAATGCAGGATATGGTTTTGGAAGATCGTCGATTGACTGAGAGAGACTTAGTAGAGGCTCTACACATCTCATTAGGCAGTGTGAACCATATTTTAAGTGAAATTTTCGGTTTTAGAAAGCTGTGTGCACAACGGGTGCCGCATTCGCTAACAATGGAACAAAAACACATTCGAATGCGACTTTCTCAGCAAATTTGGAGCGTTTCAACGAGGATAAAGTGGATTCTGGGCGTCGATTCATCACTATGGATGACACTTGGGTCTACCACCATGATCCTGAATCAAAACAAGAGGCTAAGGAGTGGTGTGAACCTGGTTGTTCGGCTTTGAAACGAGTTCGTGTCCGGAAACCGGCCAGGAAGGTTATGGCATCAGTTCTTTGGGATTCGAAAGGAATTTTGTTCGTGGATTACTTGCAAACTGGTAAAACAATCAATTCTGAATATCATTGCAACCTTTTGGACCTGTTGACAGAAAAATACGTGAAAAAAGACCCGGTTCGCAGAAGAAAAAATCCTTTTTCATCAGGACAATGCACCGTGTCACAAGAGCATTTTGACAATGGCTAAAATTCATGAATTAAAGTTCGAATTGTTGGAGCATCTACCGTATTCACCAGATTTGGCCCCCAGCGACTTCCATTTGTTTCCAAAAGTCAAAAAATTTACATATGTGTGGCAAGCGTTTTTCATCAAATGAAGAGGTCATAACGGCTGTTGAAGCGTATTTTGCAGACCTTACGGATTCTCACTTCAGGGATGGGTTCCACAGATTGGAGCATCGTTGGAGCAAGTGTATTAATGTTCAGGGAGATTTTACTGAATAATGAAGTGTATTTTGAACCATAAAATTGTGTTTTTCTTATCGAACGGCAAAACTTATTTAACAACCTGGTAGAAGAGTCGTCCAGTCACAGGAGAAGAGTTGTCCAGTCACAGGAACATTTGTCGTTGTCTTAAATGCTCTGTCTCGAGAGTTCTAAGCATTCAAACATTCACGTCTAAGACCTGTTTTTTTCAAAGAATTTTTAGTGGAAGAAGCAAACGAGAATTTTATTTGCGTAAGAAGCCTAAAGCGCAAAACTGCTGCCGATGTTTTCTATTCTACTGTACTTCACACACAACATAGACGTTGGAGCGGGAACCGAGTACACATAGGTTCTTAGGAAAGTTTTTTCTCTAAAAGTTGAAGGTTTTGTGAAGGCCTCTCGTCATTACTCTCCACTAGTTGAGCACGACTGCGCAGAAATTTGGGAAAATGAGATAGTTTTTGCAATTAGAACCCTATTCAAAAGCAGTGTTCACGATGAAACAGTTGCCCGCTTTTTGGCAAAATTATACCTTTTGGGTCCTCCTGAGGAGAGTAAGAGCGGAAATACGACAAAAAAGAGCCAAGAAGTGGATGAAAATCTCGTGGAACAGCTGACCCATTGGATCATTCGCCCCGCCCACGTCATATAACAATTGTCCTGCGTTCATCAGAGGAACGGTTGCCGAATTTTCGAATATTCTTTATCGCGAAAGATTCAGACATCCAAGCATGTGCGTTGGCCCATCACATTTTTAAAGAGTTTTGGTGCAAGAAACAAAACAAAACCATTCACCCAAGAATTGTGAAGCGCAATACCATTTCCGACGTTAGGTTTGACGCTTTGTCCGCAGTCCCCCAAACAGGCGTAATTAAATGTCTTAGAGATTTCTTTAAACAGCTTTTCTCCGGTATTCGAGCGTTATATGAGGACTCTGCCTATTCACCTCTTCTTCGTGGTCTTACCTACACCAAAACGTCGGAAATTAGATTACTGTTCTTATCGCGAACATTGTCTTTCTGTGTTAACTACTTTATGATGTGGTTGGAGCGGTGTTTTGGTACTCAGAATTCACGATTTCTTCTGTGCCGACTGTTTTCTGAGCAGATAAGAGCTTAGCTTGCTCGAATGAGTCTGGGCGGAGCAAGCAGCGGAGCGGTCGGTCATAGCAAAATATAACAGCGATAAGGAGGTTTTGACATGGTAAGCCCGATAACCCTTGATACGACCGGCACAAAATGACGGAGCTAGGCTATATGTATGATTTTTACATTCATTGTTCCGGAAACCGTTGAAGGTTGGACTCTGCCTTCAAGCGTAAAGAAATTCAGAAACATTCTGTTTCCTTTGAGTTTTCCCCTAGATCCGTCTCTAGAGTCGACCATCAATTCGTTTTTTAAGTTGATTCAAAACCTGTGAATTTTGCATCTTTCACCCACCAGAATGGCCCCGGTTCTGTATGTGGGATGTAGTTCTTAAATTCAGTGTTTGTGTTAAAAACCATATAGTGGATTATTTCGCGTAGTTATGTCCAAGAAGTAGGGAAAATTCTGCGCATAAAGCCGGGATCATACTTCCAGCGACGAACGACGCGAGGCAATGTTTACCTTCGACGACCTGAAATCGATATACCCGATATGCATTGTTGCTGGCCATTTGAATCGCTTGTCGCTGTTAGTATGATCCCGGCCTAACTATCAAGTTTCGGAGAACAAACCGCTCAGGTAAACCTAAGATATTCCACTGCGCCTATTTGTTGTGTTTGGTGCAATTCAAAAATTCGAAACGTCGGAAATGATTTTGCGCTTCAAGCACGTTAGCTAAGTGACTTTGTTTTGTACTTCTTTTACCGAGAATTCATTAAAATTAAGAGGGTGTCAATATGCATGCCTGGATGTTAGACTCATTTGAGATAGAGAGCATTCGAAACTCGGGCAATTGTTACTTTGAGTTAGCAACTTTTATGTCGTGGGAGGTGACCCAATGGGTCGGCTGATCTACGAGATTTTCGCTCACTTTCTGGTCGTTCTTCGTCTTTCTTTCTTTCTGTTCTCCTCAGAAAGACCTAAAGCATACATTTATGCCAAAAATTGGGAAACGGTTTTTTTGCAAACACTGCTTTTGAGCCTCTGGGGACGTATGCATACCTCTCTCCCAACGTCCTCTTCCTCACGAAGCCCTTCTGTGATTGGACGATTTCGCCTGTTGACCAATCTTGTGTGGGCTTCACGGGGACGGGTATGCTAGGGTAAACGTTTGCACTAGGCCCTTGAGCTATTAATTGGATGCAAGGTTAGGGGATGTGCCCGTTTTGGGATATTGTTTGCTATATTTTCTGTTGGTCAACTTTTTTGCTTATTTATACAACATTAGAATACATACTGGTGTGAATACATAGCTCTAGCATACAAGCTCAGGCTTTTTTACAAGCCTATCCTTTTAGTGTGCAAATCGGGTCTGCAATAAATAGTCGGAAGGACAAGATCGAAATTCTCCTATCGGTTTGAATTGACCACAGCGCAGGGGAACTTAGTTTTTAATTTTTTTGGAGCTCAATTAAATTGCAAGTTAATTGGGGCATGTTGCTAAAGGTCTCTTCGTTCTAAAAAAATGACAGGCTGTGAATGAGGAGGGATTACGGTCTAGATCATCTATTATCGTGGGATTTTCGTCTGATTGTATAATTGAATGGTTCGTGTGTGCTAAGATGTTATTGGGACACGCTTATTCACGCGTAGCCTGAAGGGATTCATCAATCTTCAAGACTGGGATTCCTGCAAGGATTTGTTGCAGACTTACTATGAACTGAGGTGAATAGTTGCAAAATCGATGTTCATGCTTAGAAATTTCTTCTCACACCGAGACTTAGCTTTTTTGAAAATTCTGAACGAAATGAATTGTATAGCCATAAAATTAATGCGTCTTCTACATGGGAGAGAGTTGTAAAATGCTGAAATACCTTAGCGAAACATACGTGAGTGGTGCGATAGTTTACACACACGAAAAGCTGAAAACAGGCCATCGATGCAATTTTCAGTTTCAGCCTTTTAACATAAGACCATTCAAGTGGCGATTAAAAACCATTTAAAACCCTTCTGAACGGTAAGCGAAGAAAAACGATTTTTTTAGTTCATGCCATCAAAATAATTTCCCGTTTCAAACATCTCATAAAACCGGACATTTGAATGTTTTTTAATCACCACTTGAATGTTCTTATTTTGTAAAACGGCTGAAAAAAGGACTTGTAGAAGATCCCACGATAATAGACATCGACTGCGTAGAATACCATACGAACTATTTCTGAAAATTTAGCTTCCTCGCAGAAGTAACGATTTGGCAATGCCATTTAAAAGTCAAAAAAAAAGTTTCAAAAATATCTTGAAATTTCTTAAAAAATGGTTTGGCTCGAAATAGCTTGGAGTAATAAAAAAGCTAGAAAATGAAAAGGAAATAACCAAAAATACGATTTGGTGGTCGATCATTTCACAAGCTTCTCCGTTGAACTTATCAAAGCGAAATCAAGCGCGATGTGGATTGGAGCGTCGCGTTCACCTAGCTTGACCTATGCTGGTTCCCTTATTACAACTTTCAAAAATGGCTTAATGTTTCCGTTGCACGCTTGATTTCGTTTTGATAAGTTCAACGGAAAAGCTCGTGGCTTTTTTATTACTCCAGGCTATTTTCACAAATCATTTTCTAAAAATATTTCAAGATATTTTTGAAACTTTTTTGACTCAAAAATGGCATTGCCAAATCGTCACTTTTGCCAGGAAGCTAAATTTTCAGAAATTTCACATATTTTTCCTTAAAGTTCCCTTTCTGACTTCGATTTTGCTCCACGATTTCCAATTTGGAATTATAAAACACCTAACGGACGATGTTGTCGTATGAGTACAATTTTTGAAACTTGTGACAAACAACCATAAAAAACACCACTCATTGCTGCATTTTTTGCAACATGTGAAAAATCGATATTATTGATCGTTAATAGTCGATTTTGCATGATGAGAAGAATTTCCCAAATAAACGATTTAGAGCCATCAACAATCAACACTCATTGCGGCATTTCATGCAGCAGGACAGAAAATCGATATGAATAATTGGTATTTAGCGATAATGACTGATGACCAAAAATTCCCAACCAAGAAACCCAGTCCCATCAGCTATCACCACTCCCCGCCGCATTTTGTAGAAAAACGCGAAAATCGATAACATTGATTATCGATCGATGACGTGTCATGAGTACAAATTCTGACAAGTTCTGTACTTACCTCCGACGACCTGTGTAAATTGGCTGCAGATCCACCAACAGACCCTGGTCTACACAGCCGTAGCATGCCCAAGCAGTTTTCGTGCTCCACGGCTAATTTAGTATGAATGTTTTTTAATCGCCACTTGTCCGGTTTTATTTGTTTCGTGCGTTGCTCGATGTACGGCAAGTTGAAATGGTTGTAAACGATTCAAGAAATATACATACATACGTTTAATCTGACTGAAGTTTCCTATTGAAATTAACCGAGTAGTGGCGATTAAAAAACATTCAAACCCCTCTGAACAGTAAGCGATGAAAAACGATTTTTTTAGTTCACGCCATCAAAATAATTTCCAGTTTCAAACATCTCATAAAACCAGACATTTAAATGGCGTTTGTTTCGAGCGCTGTTCAATGCACGGTAAGTTAAAATGGTTGTAAATGATTCAAGAGATATATGTATACATAGGTTAATCTGACTGAAGTTTCTTATTGAAATTAACTGGGTAGTTCTTTAATCAATGTTTCTGCTCGAAATGGAATCGCAAATTGTAAAGGGCTGGAATAATTGGACCAAAAATAGATCGTATGGATATTCTACGCAGTCGATGCACAATTTATGCCATCGAATCAATTCCCCTTTTCAACCACTTCAACAAATTGAACAATTTAGATGACGTTAATCCCCTATGTTTTTCAAAATACTGCTACTTCTTTTTTTGTAAATGGTCCAGGAAATTTTCTCATGCAATCCGCAGAGAAATGGCTTTCATAAAGTTCTCAAATAGTTGTCCTAGCATATATTTGTTTATGCACAGTTTTTTCCTCGATAAGAAAGTGAGCGACTGAGGCGTGTGGATACAATGTGAGGTGCAAATCCGTTATGCGTTTGTCAGAAATAAATGCATTTCACTTCTTTGGCATTTTTTGTTGACATAATGACTTTGTATCGCAGTATTAGTGCGCCACGGGCTCCTTATGAAGGTGTAGGTGCTCTGACTTGAATTGTACCGCTTAGAGTTTGCCGTAATGTTAAAAGGACATGGTGCAGTTGCGGTCACACATTAAAACTACGGTGGAAGACGCCTAATTTCATTACCGATCGACAGCACAGCTGATTTTCTGTGTAAGTTACCGTTCCTCTTTTTTTCTTGTTTGCTTCGGCATTGCTTTTGTTTCTGACTCCTATGATATTACGGATAGGGGCTTTTCTCGGCGTGTGTGAGGTATTTGCGTTTTTTTCGATTTTAAGACAGAATTAAAAAAAACACTTCGAAGCCCGAAGAAACGGCTAATTTCCCTCACGCACTAAGAATAGCCTCTAATCGCAATATTTAAACAGTTAGGAACAAAACTAATGCCGAAACAAACAAGAGAAACCGTAACTGAAACAGGAAATCAGCTGTGCTGTCGATTGATAATGAAATTAGGCGTCTTCCACCGTAGTTTTAGTGTGTGACCGCAACCGCACCATGTCCTTCTAATACTCCGGCAAACTGTACACCATCTGTTTTCAATGAAATGTTCTATCAAGAAATGCGGTGGAATGAAATTCGTCCATGTTTCAGATTCAGAAAACGGAACTCCGGTTATCATAGAACATCCTCTGGACGTAATTGTATCGAAGGGCTCGCCAGCAACGTTGAATTGCGCGGCGAAACCGCCTGGAGCACAGATTACGTGGTTCGTAAAGTAGTTCATATAGTCGCGTTGGAAGTGTTAGTCCAACTCGCCA
Organism: Aplectana chamaeleonis; assembly: GCA_029168955.1. NCBI lineage: Eukaryota > Metazoa > Nematoda > Chromadorea > Rhabditida > Cosmocercidae > Aplectana > Aplectana chamaeleonis. Next base: position 2,117,401 of record JAPDOI010000073.1, read on the forward strand.
AAGGCCACAGCCCCCGCTAAGGCGGCATTCAGAGTTCATTCGCGGTGCGATGCGATGTTGTTCACAGTGAAGAGGTTCGATACATTCGAAATGACGCTCAATTTGCCATCGCGCGACGTTCATCTCGTCGCCTTGCAATGCAACGCGACGTGATGGACGTCAGGCTATGACAAACTCGTTGCTGCTTTTTTCAGTGTTTTGTCATCAACACAACCAAATATAACAATGAAAAGAATAAAATAAGCATAATTTCTAGGAGCACATGCACTCAAAAGAGCACAAAAAACTGTTGGTATCGCTAAAAAATGTTGTTGCTTGTTTACGAGAAATTGCGTTCGTACGCAACTGCGCGTAGTCGCCCAGCGTTCACACCTGAATACATGCGCGGCGCGAATTTCGCGTCGCACTGACATGTGCCATCGCGTCGCCCCGCGAAAACTCTGAACGCCGCCTAATGCTACGCACCCGACCGCCTTGATTGATCACGAATCGAAAGCTAAGGCTGCGTTGTTTACTGGAGGCTGTCAACTTGCGATCAGCTGTGGCGGTGGAGCGCGTAACGTTTGTACTGTCGTTATCGGAGCGAATTCCGGTTCGTATTCGCGGACAACCGCTGCTGCATAACGCAACACGATGATAATCGTGAAGGACCGCGTGGTCCGGCCACGATTATGCTTTGTGCCAGCACGATTATCATCGTGCTGCGTGATGCAAAAGCTGTTGTCCGCAATTGCGGACCGGAATTTCGCTCTTATGACGACATTCTCAGAAAACCGCCGCATCCAATGAGTGTCGAATATGCATTCAACTCGAGTGACCACACCCATCGAAAGGCTTTTTCGCAGGAGCACGTGCTTCAGACAGAAGCACGTGCTGCGAAATTTCACCGCAGGAGCACGTGTTGCAACAGTTTATAGCAGGGGCACAAGCTGCAGGATAGCCCAGCTCTATCGTAGCAGCACACCGTCACTCGACGCGGCCGGAACACCCACATGCGACGCAGCCAACTCGCTGAGCACCAGCTGGGGCTGCCAGCGGTTGGACGAGGTCTCTAGCGGCTGGGTGTGCCAAGTACCCCCAACTTGGGTAGTTAAACCGGCGACGCTATCGGCATCTCAGTCCCTCCTCAATAGTGCGTCGTATGCTTTCCTTTTTTGCAAAATCGTTATGTCACCGAGTTGAATGCGTGTTATGCACGCATTTAACGACTTATTTGATGGGGCAGATGCTGTAATTTGACACACGTTAGGAGCACGTGCTCTCCTAGCAGCACGTCCCCTCACTGTGCTCGAAATCGCTTTGTCTTCAAGTTGAATGCATATTAGACGCGCATTGAATGCGGCGATTGTGTGAGTTAGGTGCTTCCCGGGCCCGGCGCGGCCTCAGCGACTTGGGCTGGAGTTTTTGACTTGACTGTACACATGAGATCGTTTTATTCGAAAGAATGCTACTCCTCCACATATATGCTTTTCTTCAGGTATAAGGATGGTCAGCCGGTTACAACGAATAAGGACCAAGTAAATAGTCATCGAATTATACTTGATACTGGAGCGCTGTTTCTCCTGAAAGTCAGCAGCGGTGAGTTTGTTATCGCATAAGACCGAGTGTTTTTACGTACTTGAACAATAACTAACCGAATCTGTTTTCGTTCTTGTAAGCTTGTAATAGATATCATTTGCCTCCGTGGAAGATATGGTACTCGAAATCTTACGATCGATTGTCTTTACTTGGGAAGATGGATTTTTCGCATTCTGAAAAACAGTATAGGTGCTGTGAAATGCAGAAATAGGGGGTTTTCAAGGCAGTAACGACTTATCAACAACTTCTGACATTTCCGCTTTTCACGCGCCGGATGCCGCATTTCCGCTCGTCTTTGGACGTTTCGCATCCGATTTTCGAAACCCGAGAAAACATTTTGGCTGCTCAAACACGTCATGATTGTTTTATCTTGAAAGTAGAGCAGTCGTTTCTAAGAAAACACAGTGGTAGAAATGGAGAAACAGTCGCTCTACTCTCAAGATATGTAGCGAGATAATCGCTTCAACGCGGCTTCCTGGAGATAAGATTTTGTTCATTTATTTATTTATTTATATGCACTCGAGGAGCGCCATCGACAACTAAAACATAGAACATCAGAAAAAAACATTCTCATGTATGCAACAGAAAACTTATCATACTAAGGTAGCAAGAAGTTGAAGAAAATAGGTTTAAGGCGAGTAATCCAGGGTAACAATCATGAATGTGCGCAAGATCAGCAACAGCTTCTATCATCCTTCTGGCAAGCATGTTGAAGTAGAGAGATAATTCTCTTTTTAGAACCGGCTGGATCTGACTTATCTACTTTAAGCAATCAAGATAACCCTGGTGCGAGCCCATTCATAGGGGAAACACGTTTTCGAGGAGTATGAAAGCAGAGAAAAACCAGAGAATCGGCTGATTGCCAATGTGCTAAACTGGCGGGCGTGAGATAGATACATACCAAGATACAAATCATAAATTCAGAAAAGTGCTCGAAAAACACAAATTTTCCCGAGAAAGCAAAGGTCGTGTTCGAAAAACTGGCTCGGTCGGGAATCACTGAGAGGGGTTATTGTCTTAACTTCATGAGTGGTGGTTGTTAGGTGACCCAGGGGTGGGCAAACAAGGCACGAGAGGAGACACGGGCGAGCATTACAGAGGCTTGGAAAATTGACGAATAACGTGGCGCCTTCGCTCGCTTTCGTTCTACCAGCCCCTCCCGCTGCAACCACCTAACGACCACCAGCCGAATTCCATGATTACCAAGCACCGAGCTGCAAGTGTGCTGGGAATGATGCAGACGTGTGTCAAGCGCGCGGTTGAGACGCGGCCGCTTTTTTTCTGAATATTTCTGGCTCTTTTTCGTGGAGCAGGACAAATTCGATGTTTCCCGGCCGGCCGCTGTTCTTGGTACCCCTTTTCGCCGCGAAACCAGGCGTGGATTCGTGGCACGCCTGCTCGATCGATATGTCCAACACATTCGTCACCACGGTGCCTGCTGCGGCAATACTTTCGTGATCGTTTTTTCGGCAGCGATTGAAAATTTTCGTCCTCGGCGCCATTTTTCGTGATCGATGCGAGTTTATCATCACAGCTATGCCAAAAACGGTGCATGTCTGTAAACTGCAGAAACAGAAAGAAAGATTGGACCTGCATGGCCTATTTTATGGTTGACTCTACTTTTCACCCATTGTAACCACTTTTCTTGTGCTATAGTCTTCCAAAAAAAAATAACGAATTGGCTATTTGTAACGAGCTTTTCTCCAATACCGAACGCTATCGGCGCGTCTTCCTTATGAGCCCGTGAAAGTACAGGCCATAAAACGGCCAAAGTCTCACCGTCGACTGCGTACCACGCGCTGCGCGGCCCCACGCGCTTCGGAAGCAGACGAGTTTTGGCCGCCGCGCGACGAGTTTCGGCCGCCGCGCGGAGGCCGAAACGTCGCCCGGCGTCCGGAACTCGTCGCGCGGCGTCTAAAACTCGTCTGCTTCCGACGCGCGTGCGGTCGCGCAGCGCGTGGTACGCAGTCTACGGTGAGACTTTGGCCGTTTTATGGCCTGTAGTTTCACCTCAGAGGTTTCTCTCCTAGAATAAATATGGAGCGTATTGGTTTGGCAAAAGTGCTCCAATTTTGTCCTGCTGAAAAAAGTCGATCACGAACGTTTTTCCGCAACGGGTACAGTGGTGACGAATATATTGGACGTATCGATTGAGCAGGCATGCCAAGAATCCATGGTCGCATGTGAGCCAAGAAACCACGCCCGGTCCCGCCACGAACAGATATTATGGATCGAGCGCAGGCCGTGGGTGGTAGCCGTAATGTATTCCAACGGCGAGAGAGGCGGGGAAACGGGAGATGAGCGGCGCGTGTGATTGGACGAACGGGGGAGGAGCAATGCGCATGATTGGAAGGAACACGGACTTTTCCGCCTCTCTTGCGGCTAGAATACATTACCACCACCACCTGCAGGCCGGAAAATTTCTGCCCCAGACACCTGTCGCGCCAAAAAAATGCGCTAGGGAGCGGAATCACCTTTCCCGCACGAGTCTCAATCAACGTTCTCACGCCCTGAAATCGCCCACTTCCTGTGAACGCCATTGCAGCATAAGGTCTTTCATCATGAGGTCCGAAAGCTTGTCACGAGCGTTAAGACGCTTCAAGATGCAAGGGCGTGTTCCCTTTTATGTCTCATCAATAGACGTAGAGGACCCACCACTAGTTCCTACTCAAGGAAATGCACGCTGGCATATCAAAAAGCAATTGGAATTGCAGCCGTCTCACCTGGGTCAGATTTTGCATCGTATGAAGGGCGAGATTCATTTGGCCAACGGCGTGACTAACGCTGATTTTCGTGCCTGCGATTTCTGCTTTTGTCGCCTCCACGCGAGTTTTCTAATCAATGCACCCTAAGAGTCTATAACGTACATTTCTCACATTAGGCTAACGGCACCATGAACGAAAGGCTCCGCCCATACGATTGTGGCGTCTTCCACCCCCAGTCAGAGTACCTACTCATTCCTCCGAAACACCTACGGCATCGTTCCCGAATTTTTGGCTGTGGCTCGAGTGTTTTCTGGCCGCGTTGCTCAAGTCGGACACTTCTTTTTTTTGTTCATTTTTTTTCGATTCCATAAAAACCAGTGAAATGCAATTGAGCCAGCTCATTTTCTGCCGTTATTTGGTTTAGCATAGTATGGATTATATATACCACAGTCATTTCAACGCCCCCCTCCCTCCATCAAGTATATTTTTAGTGAACTCGGCTTCTCCCTTTTTCTATTTGAGTTTTCCGGATTTAACGTATGCATTTATGGTAGATAATAAGTAGTACTGTTAGTATCATAGTAGATTTCAGAACTTACATCTGCTGCAGAAAAATCCCTGAGGACGATAGGAATTCTATTCAATTCGAATCCATCAATTTTCGCGTACCTAATACCGCATGTATTGCATGCTGGGCGATTCATTCATCCATTAACATTACAAAGAATGCCGTGAGATGTTTCAGGAAAAAACGGAAAAGATGGCGATTCGGGCTCGTATCACTGTGTCGCACGGAATGAGCACGGCGAGGCACAATCACGAGAAGGGACTTTGAAAATTGCAATGCTACGAGATGACTTCAGGACACGACCTCGAACTGTACAGGTAAGGATTTCGTAGAAGGAGACACTTCTTTGCCGTGAGGGGATCGCGCTGCTCCGGGGTTGTATAGTCCACAGCAATAGAAGTAGTACCTGGTGAGGTTGCGGACTTGTCTTAACATACGGTATATTGTTAGTGGTATCGCTCATTTTTCCAAAACAGCTGTGATAGATCGGTGAGTCTGTGTTTTCACCGGTACGACTACATCTGTGGAAGCAATGAAAAGAGCTAAAAATGTGAGTGGAATCAAAACTCACCAATCACTCTCAGTTATTCCGAAAAAAAATGAGTGATAACACAATCAGACTACAGTATGTTTGCACAAGTCCGCAACCTCACCAGGTCCTACTTCTATTGCTGTAGACTATAAGCACATTTGTACAACGTGAGTGGTCATTCCGTGAACGAGGAGAGTGGAAGTTGAGCCTCGAGTGCTAAATGGAGTCTTGAAGAACGGTCTACTGGGGGTTATGGGGGGGGGGGTGAGAAGGAACATATCTGAGTTTTCAGATTTTCTTCAATGGACCTGTGCAGGCCAAAAATGGAAAAAGGTGGCTATCTCAAATTTCGGAAATTAGAACGGGTTCAGCGCAAACTTTGCACAGGGACGTTAATTGGGGCACTGAACACCTATAGGAGGTCTGTTTCAATTTTTTTGTTTGGAAGGATTACGGTAAGTTATGGTTGGTGAGGTGGAACATACCGTAATCTTTTGCAAAGTTTGGAGCTGGTCTCGTGTTCGGGTGCTATCGCAGCGGGGGGGCATCGTGGTACCGCATTTGGCCACGCCCATTTTTTCGTGCCACAGCGACTCTCCTGATTTTGGCAAGGGAGGGAAAAAACCGTGTAGGTGGTCAATTTCAGTGCGGAGTGGCCAAGTGCATCGCGTCATAGTGCCCCCCCCCCACGCTGCGATAGCAGCCGTATTCGTTTTCAGTGCCCCAAATAATCGCCCTGGACAAAGTCTGGGTTTAAAATGTTCGAAGTCGCGATATTCAAAAATTCTTTTTTTTCACTTACAATTTTCATTTATAGGTGTATTAAGGATTTTGCAGGGCAGAGCATGTGGCAAAGTCCAAGAGTGGGGGATCAGACCGGCTGTAAAAAAAAAGAAAACCCGTAGTTTATTCGCGTGCGGATGCGGGGCGGAGATTAGAGACAGCGAGAGAGCGGAGGGGAGACAGAGGGCGCAGCATCTTGTGCGAAGAGTGGAGAAAATTTCGATTTTTTTTACATAGGGTAGCTCCGCCGAAACTTGAGACAGCAGCCTGCTTGATCCTGCGTAAGGTTGCATTGTATCAGACCGCCGTCTTACGCCTCTTCCCGAGTGTGATATCCGGGTGATGCGATAGCGTGACAGCCATGAGTATTGATCGAGATCGCGTAGCGCGTCATTCCGTATTCCAAGCATGCCTTCGCGGCGATTCGCCTTTGAAAGGTGCATTGGGCTCTAAACAAATTCCGAGGTACTCTTCGCGTGGCTTCTGGAGCTGCTGTATGGCTTGGTGGTGACGGTGAATGCGAAAAAACTAGACGCTTGTAAAGGGCCCATTTCTCTCATGTTATAGGTGGATGTGGGGGTGGTTTTTTTGGAGACACGTCTGCCCTACTGTTTATAAGTCCGATTTTATCGGACGGGGTAGACTTCGATGGAAAGATTCATTTACCGATTTTTTCTAGAGTAAGAATCTTGAATCTTGAAAGCTTTGTTTTCAGGCATTATCGGGTGATAAAGCCGTGCTGGAGTGTTCGCCACCTCGTGGATTTCCAGAGCCAGTAGTCAGCTGGCGTAAGGATGATCGCGAGCTCAAGTTGGCCGAAATCCCTCGAATGACACTACATCCGGATGGAAATCTTATCATCGAACCGGTGGGTTTCAATTTCAAGCTCCCGGTCATTGAGGCGCTTTGGCCTCGGTTAAGGAATCGCACTTGAATAAGCGGAAAACGTTTATACTTCCGCCGTCGAGCGGCGCGGCGCAGTGCATATTGATCGCGCGGCACTATCGATATCATAGGATTGCACATCGCAGCGCCGCTCGGCGGCGGAAGTATAAACAGGGCCAGTTCAAATCACTTGTTTATTTCAAATCTTCAGGTGGAACATGGTGACTCTGGAACATATCAATGTGTGGCCACGAACATGGTGGGAGAACGGGTATCAAATCCAGCCAGATTGAGTGTCTACGAGAAACCAAAGTTCTTGGTGAGTGCTTTATTATGGTAGCTATTTCAATGTTAGGGCCGAATCAAAGTCTGACGCAGCGCTACTTTCTTCTTATCGGCCACAGCGAGCTTTTTCTCATAGGCGCAGGAAGGCGGCAACATCACACGGCTTTTTCCACATATCCAGAGCTGTCAGAGAAGTTGGTGGAACTGGGCATGAAAATAAATGTAATGAATCATGCCCTGTGCCGTGGCAATCAGGACATTCGTCGGGGACCGATGGATCGATCCTATGGACATAGGCCTTGAGGAATGAGGAATGTCCACAGCGCAGACCTGCCAGAATTACACGGGCGCGTCTTGGTAGGTCCTTCTCACTATCATCGACCTTGGGCGGTACACCGTCGAGTATAGAATTGTGAGGGGCACAGGAGAGGTATTCATTGACGAATCTGGTGTGCTCCATCTGCAGGAGCCTCTTCCGATTGAGCTCTGAGGTTGCCCAACGTTGACGGTCATTAACAGAGACAGCGGCATACAACGGTGCACGGATTTTACGGGAATGAGGGGGGTCGGATGATAGCAGGTGGTAATTGGGGTGTGTGGCATTCCTGACTATGCCGATATGGAACTGTTGCATCTGCAATTGGCAATGCTGCTTTACAGGAAGAAGGGCGCATTCTTGATGTAGGTGGGATACAGGAGTGGATTTAGGGCATCCAGTGATGACACGTAGAGCAGCGTTTTGTGTTCGCTGCAGTTTGTTCCAGGACGTTTCCATCAAGTGCCTTGACCAGACTGGAGCTCCATATTCCAGTACGGGCTGTATCATCGCCTTGTAAGTGACACGCAATACTTCCTTTGAGCTACCCCATGTAGTTCCTGTCAGAGCACGGAGTATATTATCTTCTTCTTCTTCTTTGCAGCCACAGAGAGGGGTTCTGTCATAGGTTCAGAAACTCGGCCACTAGCACTGGGTTCGTCCACAGATCCATTGTCGTCAATGTAGTCGGTCTTTTCGGGCAATTGAACAGGTGCTCAGTAGTATGCCCTTGACTACCGCAATCAGGACACTCGTCAGGTTTGCTGTTGTCAATCCTATGCAAGTATGACATAAGCATGGGGGAGTGTCCACAGCGTAACGATGCAAGGGTGCACCTGGCACGCCTGCCAAGTTCCATCTCTGTCTCGGAGACCTTTGGAGGTGCGACTCCCAGGATGGGGTTTATGGCAACTCTGCTCAAGTGTTCGTTCACGAATCGGGTATGCTTCGCGCGCAAGAGACGGAGGCGTTCTTGTTGTGCTTCAGTCCATCTCTGCACATCTACTTTCGACGGAGCATCAGCGAAAGGCTTTCTGATACATCTCTCTCTCACCGGGTTTAGTACTCTTCGCGAAGGATGATTCGGCTGCTTCACGATGTTAATGTACATTTGTTGCGCCTGGAGTTGGCAGTGGTCTCTAACTGGCAATATGCGAGCTTCGGCATGTAAGTGCTCTATTGGAGAGCTTTTGGAACAGCCTGTTGCAATTCGCAGAGCACAATTTTGGACGCGCTGCAGCTTGGACCAAGAGGTGTCCGACACGATGTGCTGCCAGACTGGCGCAGCATACTCCAAGGCGGGTTGCACAATAGCCTTATACGTGGTCAGGATCGTTTCTTTATTGCATCCCCAGGACGTTCCACCGAGAGCACGCAGGACGTTGAGTCTTGTTTTCACTGTGGCTTGCTTCTGCTCAGTGTTCTTATGAAACTTCAACGAAGGATCCAACACGAGTCAAGCACCTTGGGGAATCGGGTGGCCTGCAATTGAGTTTCGTCCCATTTAACCATAGGATGGGCACTGTGCTCTGCATTATCAGTGGAAAAGACGGTGACGGACGATTTGGAGGCAGAGACTGTGAGCATTTTGCGATCGAAGAAACATTTCAACTCGATCAAGTAGTCATTGATCTTACTGGTGGCTACCTTAATGTCGCGATCTCGGCACAGAATAGTAATATCATCCGCGTATGCAACGACCTTGATGTCTTGAGGGGGAACGGGCAGATCTTCTAGATATAAACTGAAAAGTGCAGGCGATAAAACTCCTCCTTGAGGGACACCAGCGGCGATGGGGATGCTATTGGAAACATGTCCCTGGAATAGCACATTTGCCCGACGTTCTTTAGTGAAGGCAGTTATCCACCGCTTCTGCCATGGCTTGATGGTAGACTTCAACAGACTCTTTGATAGTAGGCCTAGATTGACAGTGTCAAATGCCTTTGTTAAGTCGAGGGCCACACCAACAGTACGTTGGGGTTTGATGGCATTGAAGCCGTCCAGCACATAGCTCACAATTTCCAACAAGGCCGTAGTGGTGGAATGTAAATTACGGAAACCATGTTGGTGCTGCTGTTGGCTGTTGTGCTCGGCAAGCTCCTCCACAACCAGTTTTTCGGCAATTTGGCGATGGGTGAGAGCAGACTGATCGGCCGGTACCCTTTAGCCGTGGATGGTGACTTTCCCGGCTTCGGCAGTGGAATAACACGAGCCACTTTCCAATTTTGGGGTAAAATGCATGTACGAAACGATGTATTTATGACGTCAGCAATAAAGGGCAGTAGTTCACTGGGCAGTCTCTTCAGGACTGCAGGGCTCAAACCGTCTGGCCCTAATGCCGTCGAGTTGCTCATCTCCTTTATCGCCTTCTCGACCTGTGCAGGCGTGACTGCATCATCTACATCCATGAGAGGCAACTTACAGAGTTCCCGTACAGTTATTCTGTTCTGTTTCTCTCTTTTGGTTCTAGTGATGGAAAAATGCTTCCCAAGAGCATTTGCCGCCTCCTTCCCTGATTTGAAGACTCCATCTTCAAACTCAATCGTGGAATTGTCGGCGGAGGTGAACTTTCCAGAGATCCTTTTCAAGGCCTTCCACGTTGCTGCTGCATCATTTCTGAAGTTCATCTTCTCAGTGAACTTTTCCCAAGTTTCCTTCTTGTGCCTGTCAAGGGTATATTATTACGCGCACTGGCCGTAGCAGCTCGAATACGTGAGTTTTCATGGAAACGCAATGCAGGGTCCAGGAACACACCGAGTAGACGAGGGTGCTTAGATAAGGGCAGCAGATTTCCTTCCCAGAAAACCTGGGGATGCAGTTTGTGTTCAGCCGTTGCAGTGGTGCACAGAGTAACGCTGGACTTCGTAGGAGAGACCTTTAACTGTTTTGATTCCAGGAATTTGGCCAGACTGCTAAGGTATTTGTTCATCTCCACAGTGGCGTGATCAATAACAGGGTCAGTACACACAATAGTGATGTCATCCGCATACAGACATAAATGGATGTTGGGCGGTGGCTTCGGAATATCAGATAGATACAGAGAGAATAGACTCGGTGACAATACTCCGCCTTGGGGAACGCCTGCCTTCAAGGGAACAGACTTCGACAAGTGTCCATCGAACTTCACACGTATAGAGCGATTTTTGACAAAGTTGTCGGTCCATCGTTTACACCATTCCGGCATATCACAGTCCAGTATCGATTTAGACAGCAATGACGTACTGACATTGTCGAAGGCGGCAGTCAGATCAACTGCCACGACCAGACTTCTACCAGCAGGAGTTTTCTGGTTGAAACCGGCAATAATGTGCTCCGTGATCGACGTGAGTGCAGTTATGGTGGAGTGAGCCTTCTTAAAGCCATGTTGATATACGTTATGTTGGAGTGCAGTTTGGAGATGCGGACAGATGATCTTCTCCGCTAACTTAGCGATGGGGGACAAAAGGGAAATGGGTCGATGAGAAGTTGCCTTGTCCTCAGGCTTTCCTAGCTTCGGGATCGGTAGGACGATTGCTTGCTTCCACCTCGCAGGAATCACACCAGTACTGAATGACGAATAGACAAGATCGCTGAGCAACTCAAGGAACTGGTCCGGTAGATGCTTCGGATGGGTAGCTGAAATGCCGTCTGGTCCCTCAGCCTTGGAGTTCTTCAATGATTTGATGAGGGCAGACACAGCTGAAGCAGTTATCGCAGGAGTATCGTGACGACTGAGTTTCCTTATAGACCGGAGAGTTCCTCTGTGAGAACGATCACGGCGCGAAGTCGCCGAGGCAAAGAGCTTCCCAAGTCGACAGGCAGCACTATATCCAGACTCGAATCTACCCGAAGGGAACTCTAGCATGTTTCGGTCCGTTGATATTGTCTTTCCTGACAGCTTCTTCAGAACACTCCATGTTTTCTTGGCGTCAGTCTTGAAGTTTATGGACTCAGTGAACTCCTGCCATCGCCTTTGCTTTTGCATGTTAAACAAGTTAATTATCTCGTCTGACAGTTGCTGTATGCTCGAGTCAGCATGATCAGTTCGTCGCCTCTCATCCCGTAGTTCGATCAGCTCCAGAACTTCCCTCGGAACATTAGGGTGAAACGTTCTCACTCGTCCTGTCCGAATGGCTGCTCTAGAAGCCCTGCATATGGCATCAACGACAAACTTCTCTTTCTCGTGTACAGAGCCGGTGAGCGGATAGTTGGCTACTCGGCTGAGTAAAACCTCCTTAAACAGGACCCAATTAGCCTTACGATAATTAGTATACAATTTGCTACGTGAGCCTGAGAAGGGTGCGAGATGACTATTAAGAGACAAATCCAGTTATGCACATATTGGTACATGATCGCTGGCCATGACAACAGCAGTGGACCAGTTACAACATACAGCGAGAGAGGAGGAGACAAATGTGACATCTGGCGAAGAGGGCCTGCCTGTGCTCGGAAGACGAGTAGGAGCGTCCTCATTAATAGCAACAAGATCACAATCATCCGCAAACTGCTCAAGTAGTTCGCCTCTATCATCGGGCCCTAGAGAGGAGAAGCAGGACGATGAGTGTGCATTAAAATCACCAGCCATAATAACTGAGGACGATAGGAGGGAAGAGTGTACAGTCAGCAAAAATGGTGTAGGATCAAACGAATTGGGACAGGAGGTGGTTGGGGGGATATAAACATTAACAACGTCTAATGGGCAACTTTGCCATACAATATGGACACCAACACTCACCAACGTTATCAGGGGGAAGCGCAATGAGGTGTGAGGGAATAGAAGATTTTACAAAAGTAGAAACGCCACCACCATGAGAAGTACGGGGGAGGTGGTAAGACGTGTAACCGGGGAGGCGGGGGAGAGAAGAGAATGCGCTAAGTTTTGTCTCCTGCAAGAGGATGACATCAGGATGAAAGCGTTCAACGTACAATGTCAGTTCAACAAGTTTGGCACGCAGGCCATTAATGTTAAGTTGAAAAATGTCCAGAGTATGAAGAGGAACACTAGGGGGAGAATTAGAGCAAGATATACAACAATAAGCATCAGTGTAGTCATTATGGCTAGCTAACCCCGAACATTTGAGGTGTACCCAGCCAAGGCAACCACCGCACTGAACGCTAGCGTGTTGAGCCGATAATTCACAGTGACAACAGGGATATCGCGGAGTCTTGCTGCGTGGCCCTGGGTTCCTCTCAATGCCAGCTCGTAGTAGTAGAATACGGAGTGCGGCAGCCAGCCATTCGCACTCCCATACAGAAAAAACTCCTCGTGGAGTTGTTGATGCCCGTTTGATGAGTCTCCTTGATCTTGGTAGTCGACTCCACAGATCCACCACGCGTAGGTTGAGCATCTCGGATCAACGCTGCTGCGAAATCGATTCCGGTTCATTCCAAGTAGCCGCGCCATACAGCATTGGATTATAACCCGTCCGTCATTGCTGTTGGAATAGTGATTGTCCGCGATCGCACCATACTCGTCCTCTATCCGCATATGCACACAAGCTTTTTTTCTCTCTCGGTAGGCGGTAACAAACACAAAACGCTGAAGAAAAAATCCAAATGCTCAATCCATAACCGCTGACGGCAGCTTCCGTTGATGCGCGTTGCGTAGCGGCCTGTGTGACAACAGTCGCAATTCGTTCGGTATGGGGTTTTACATACATACTCGTACTGGAGCCATCACGCTTCGGGTGGGATCGACTTGTGCGAGAGAGCGCGTTGCGCATCGCAGCTGCCGCATATTTTGCCGTTCTTTTCGGGAAGAATTGTCTCTCATTGCGCACCCCACACCCTGGTAATACCCTTCTCTCGAAGTTCTGAGGACAACAGCTGGTAGCAGTTCGCACGCAGAGTCAAGTCTCGAGTGTTATTGAAACTGGTATGTGGTTCCAGTGTAGAATCAAGTAACTTCATCCAGACTGGGTTTATAACTCCAGACACCACGGTCGAATCACGCCGCGACGATACGATCGCAATGTGGTGATTGCGTTGCTGCACAAGAAAGAGCGACGACACGTTGCTTCATAGTGACGCTAAACTGAAAGCGCGACGATGATAAGGATGGCACATCATCCATGGTGTGACGCTTTGGGGCTATTCATACTTCCAACCTCCCGCTCTGCCAGAGCGGCCCGCGCGGACGAAGAGGTGAGTATGATTGAAGTTTCAACATCCCGCGCCTCCCGCTCCGCCAGTGAAGTATGAATGCTCCAGCGACATCGCCATAGCAGAGTGGGAGGGCGGAGAATCGGTGGGTTTGTTTTCAGAAATGAAGCGGTGCGGGTGGCCTTTGTTAACGTGGTTTGATGAGATATGTGGTTTTCCGCTGTCGTTTTCCATCGAATTGGTCATATCGTTTCATCTACTTGGACTTCGCCACTCACTCAGAATTGAAGTGGAGGATGAACTCTTAGGATACCGAGATCTAATTGATTGTACAGATTTTCTAAATAGACAATGACTGATAACGCTATCCGAAAACCCATATCAGATGCAACTTTCATTTTCAGGATTGAATCTTGGAGGGCGCCCTCCAACTAGATTTGAGCCAAGATTCATAATCGCACGACAACCTTGTCGGTCCCACATAGTTTATGCGGCGCCCGACGCACTTCCACTTGGGTCTCACCTACTTCATGCGGCATACCCCGCACCTCCACTTGGGTTTCACAAGCTTTACCCGGCGTCCTGCCCACTCCCACTGCTAGTGAATACTTTTTCGCGGCGTCCGGCGCACTTCCACATGGGTCCCACAAGCTTTCTACTGCGTCTTGCTCACTTTCTATGGCGTATTGCGCGCTTTCACTGAGGCCCTTTTTACTTTTATATGACGTAATTTAGTGCAACAAGTAATGCAACCAACAAACACCTCGGCGGTTTAAGAGGGGAGCATAAATGACCAAGCAATACCGCTGTGGCGGCGCGGGAGGCAGGAAATGTCATTCATAATCACCTCTTCGACAGCGCGGGCCGCTCTGGTAGAGCGGAAGGTTGGAAGGATGAATAGACCCTTAGCAGCTTCTCCGTTTTCATCGAACGTGGCGTGTCATGCTTGCATTTTCCTCATCGCACGCGGCGTTGTCGCTGCGACGCGAGGTTCGAACGGGCCGTATGCGCTGGCGCAGATGTGAATTAGCCTCTGAAATTGTGTGTACATAAATTTTTGTTTCGTTTCATTTCTAGCCGTTTTGTGCACGCCGGTGACGGCGTACAAATAACTAAATAAATAATTCGGATTGAGGAAAAACCTGATCATAGATAGTGTGTAGAATGAAAGGTCGGCTAGGTTTTTGTCCTTCGCCTATCTATGAGCTTACGCCGTTATTCTAAAGGCCTTTGGTTAAGCAGTGTCATACGCTCTTTTATTTTCGAAGTTAATAACCTTTCTGAGCTAGTCTTACCCTTTCTTACTTCGGATCGACGGTTTCCTAACCTTCATCATTGGCAAATGAATGGCGTTTGCCGCAGTTTCCAAAGTATGAAAGCGGTGTTAGACTCTGTCGGTATATAGTGGGAAAGGCTATGCTATGTGAAAAGGCTCTCTGATAAGTAAGTGTTTGTAGCAAGAGCCAAAGGATGTGACGGTGGACGTGGGCTCATCTGTGCTGTTTGACTGTCGTGTTTCGGGTGAGCCGCAGCCTCAGATCAGCTGGAAGAAGAAGAATGACCAGATGCCAGTAGCTAGAGCTTATATCGCAAAAGACAATCGTGGCTTGAGAATTGATAGGTGAGTTTTCTGCGGTGTATTTCTTATTTAATTTTTTTTTGGAAAGAGAGAAAGCTAGGCTCGGCCATCCTTGATTCCAGAGTACAAGTGTCCGATGAGGGTGATTACGTTTGTTATGCGAGAAATCCGGCTGGTTCGATCGAGTCGTCAGCTCGTTTGAAAGTTCAGGTTGGTAGCTGTATCGTTGAATTAATCTTCCTGTTAGAGAGTCGTGATTTTAAAAATGGTCAGGGTTTTTGAAATGAAAAGAAGTTTGGTTCCAGGCACCCCCGACGTTTCAAACGAAGCCCGCCGATCAAACTGTTGCTCAAGGTTCCACTGCCACATTCGACTGCGTGCCTATAGGACAGCCAACGCCGGCGTATTTCTGGAGCAAGGAAGGGCAACAGGTACGGCCTAAACTTACAGATTTTCGCGTCGTCCCGGAATGCAGTCTAGTCTGAGCGAGCCAAGCGGCCGTATGAGCCTTTTAAGTTTGTTATCCTTATGTTTTGGCCGCTTTCCGAACCTGATATCGTTCGATTTCCCATCCTCGTTGACATACCCATGCACTGGTGGGGTCCAGTTCGATCAACATGCACTTTCAACTAAGCTAGGGTTTTGAAGAGCAATACGAACATGCGCTTCTCCAGGAGCACGTGGCCGTATTGTCGCCCAAATCGTATCGAACAGCCGTAGAGGTGTTCTAATCGACCAGAAAGCCGCTTCAACTCGACCGCATTATGTTTGGATGACATTAAGGCTGCGAGCACCTCACAGGGCCCGTCTTTCTATTGTTCTCCTAATAATCAGACGCTCGTCAGGTACTTAGCAATTATATAGCGTGTTGTTTCGGCGCAGTTGGTTTTTCATAACCGTTCAAGGTATTGCACAAGGTGTGGCGAAGGTCAATTTTACTCAACTCTCCCCCAATAAAAGATGACTAAATCGGGCTCCTTGGGGGCCGATTAAGTCAAGTTTTTATTCACGATTTTCGTAAACCCCCAGGGGCGTAACTTGGTCTGTATTTTTTTTATAAATTTTGAAGAATAGGGTAAATTTATTTAAAAAAAAACAGGAAATTAACAGCGAATTTAATCACGGACGAGAGCTTTTTTGACAAGGTCATGGCGGAGCTCTGACCCTCCCCTGTGAAGCACCACATTCCGCACCGAACCCTGTAGCCGTTCCTTTGAGGCTACGTGGGGTTTCCTTAGATGATATCTGTCAGGGCCTGATCTTTGTTGTGGGCGACCCAACCCCTATCGAAAGAGAGAGACCCCAAATGCGCCGTCCCATTGTGTTGCACGTGCTCCTGTACAATAGGAGGACGTGATGCTGCGATAACGACGTGGGTTCGACAAGAGTTTTGCGCATTCGCAGCTTTTGTTACATGACGAAGTACTGCTACCATAAAGATGTTGGGTGTAGCAAAAGTTGTTCCCATTTGCAGCATATGGCCGTTTCGAACTCGGCCATGTGCTCCCAACCGCAGTTCAAGCTGCGGTAAAAGAGAACTCGACTAGGCTTTTGAGCTGAAAGCTTACTGTAGTCGGGTAGGGTTCCATCAGTGCGTGAGTGCATGATAACGGACGGCTCATGTAGCCAAAGCTGTAGAGTTCACCGCAATGTTGGAAGGCTATGGTGCGGTTGCGGTCGAAACACTGAAACTACGGTGAAAGAGCACTTTGCCAGATTCTGTCATCGATCCACAGCACAGCTGATTTTCTGGGTGAGTTACGATTTGTGTTATTTTTCTTGTTTGATTCTGCTTTATTTTCGTTTCTGACTCTTTGAATATTGCAAATAGGGTCTCTTCTTGGTGCGTGAGGGGAATTAACCTTTCGTTCTGGCTTTGAAGTGTCTTTTTTTTCCAAATTCCTCTTTAAAATAGAGAAAAAACGGCAAGTGCCTCTCGCACACTAGGAAAAGTCCCTATTCGCAGTATTATAAGAGTAAGAAATAAAAATGAAGCAACAACAAGAGTGAGAAACAAGAAAAACCGTAACCCACCCAGAAAATCAGCTCTAGTGTCGATCGATGGCGAAATCAGGCAAGGCGCCAGGTTTTCCACCGTAGTTTGAGAGTGCCGACCGCAACAGCACCATAGCCTTTTAACACGGATGTAAACTGTAAGTGATATGGTTGCGGAAAGCTAACAGCAGATCCCCAGCAAACCTTTTATTACGTTGAATATCCGGTTGAAGTCAAATATTAGGGAATAAAATTGGAGTTATTGGAGTGACAAAATGCATTTTGTTATCTTATTCAGAATCTGCTATTTCCTGGTCATGTGTCAGCTGATGGCCGAATCAAGGTGTCTTCTTCGGGTACGCTGACGATTGCCGATGTCCGTCCATTGGATGAAGGTGCCTATGTCTGTGCTGCGATGAATTCGGCCGGAAGTTCATTGAGCAAAGCACTGTTGAAATTGTCAACAAAAGGTTCCTTTTTTTCTCCTAAGTATCGTTCCTGTATGGGAACACCGTCGTTGCAAACTTCGCATAGTTTGAACCAATTTCGAGCGCCTAATCTCTCGTAGGTAGGTTTCTCTCATTGAGGATCCAACAGTACGTTCATTAACTGATATTAGGTAAAGTTTGAGTTGAACTTATCTGCTTAACCGATATTCTATCCGCTAAGGGTCATAAGAAATGGCCTCGTCATTCTCATTGGTTGATTATCTAGAATTTCCAGGTTTCTATTTGATAGCCGGAAAACTTGTTTGAATGTTTCCTGACGCAAACGTTTCCATGTCCTATTCTTTACACCGCACACGCGTTCAATCCGCAACGTGCACGCTGATTTTGAAAGCCTGCTGCGGCGCGGTTGCGAGTATCCTTAGACAGGGATGTGGGGCCACCCGGGCGGTGGGATCACCCGGGCACCAATGGCGAAAACTGCCCGAGTGATCCCACATCCCCGTCTGAGGATACTCGCAACCGCGCCGCAGCACGCTTTCGCAATCAGCGTGCACTTTGCGGACTGGATGGCATCGCGGAGCTGAACTGTATATCCTCTGGTTTCGAGCCAGATTCACTCTGTTCCCTCGCGCGCTTTTGCGGAGCGAGGGTAGAGACAGTGAGAAAGTGTGGAGAGAGGGAGACGCAGCGTACGCGCGCAGACGCACGCGATGAACGGAAATAAATCTCACTCGAAACTTTAAGATAAACCTATGACGAAAGCTTCAAATGAGACGAGGAGGAGTTAAAAGCTGCTATTCGACGGCACCAATGGTGGTGGGTGGCCTGCGTCTTACATCGGCTGAATCCGTCTACGATGACGCACGGACGAAAACAACCAGTATGAGTGCCATCTAATAGTGGCCCTAAGCTCCTCTCGTTTCCGCCCCGCTCACCCATTCGCTTTTTGGCGTTTCATATCCATCACAGCGGAAATCTGCTGTGTTGACATGACTGCTATGCGTGATTCGCTACGTGAAAGGGTCCCGAATGGATTAGCCTAAGGGTTAGCTCGCTCTCCGGATCTACCCTTTCCGCGTATTCGAGCATGAAGTCGTAGAAAACGTGCTTGAACTTCATTATAACCTAGGTATACATATTTCCTCACGTTTAAAGGTTGAACCCAATTTATTTTGTCACCTTTAGTGCAAGGATTGACCATCATCTGATTGGGGAGTAGGATTGAGTAGCAGGGGTGTGCGTAAATGAAATTTCAAATTTCTTAAATCGTAAAACGTAATTACGACGAAACCACCGTAAATCGTAAATCGTTAATCGTAAAAAGCAAATAATAACCATAACCATCAAAATTATTATTACTATGGTGAAACAAGAGAAACTACCTACTGTCCACCGTTTCACGTACTAAGTACATATTAGGTTGCGTTCATTATTTGACAGCTAACCACGTTCAAGGGATATGATATACGTTGTCGCTGTCATCAGTGAGAAGCATGTAATCTAGCACAAATCGCGGCGGGACCCGCATCGGAGCAGCGACATCGGTTGTCGTAGGAAGAGTTATAGCGCGTGAGCCGCAGCGACGTGTCGCGGAGGGCTGACATACTGCAAATGTGCCAAAGCTTGTCGCTGCCGCTGTTTAGCGCACTGCGAATGCGATAGGTCGAAAAGGCGAGAGCTCCGGGACACACGGTCGCTGTCGCTGTGCAGAGCGACGCGACCGAGAGGTATACCATACCCCTAATGGCACCGTCTTACCCGTATTTCTTTGCTATCCCTTGTCACTCATTCCACAACTACTTCCCAGGTCTTCAGAAATCCGTATGTCCACTTCAGCTGTCCGCGTATCTGCTGGGCAGCAGGGACACAATCATACTAGTAGTGCCTCTCCCGAAACGCTAACGCCGTTGTAAGCGTAAAACGAGCCAAAATGATTGTATTTGAGCGATTCTCAAAAGCCGAATTTGAGAACTCCTCCCATTTCCTAACGATACCGCAAACCAATCAAGTGGGTAAGAATCGCACTGATATGTACTTTGAGCTCCCTGCTGAAGGTTGTTTCAACCTCAGTGCACGTACGTTGAACAATAGGAAACCGGGCTTGCGCCAACCTTCAATAGAGATGGCAAATTAACATTCAGATCCGTGGCAACTCCATATTATCTAGAGCACAGTATCGGTCGCCCAGCCCAAGTTATTTTTTCCTGCATCTACCAAATCACTTGCAGAATCGTAGCTTCATGGTGACGATACTGTAGATTGGTAAAGGCAACGTAAGCACGAATAACGCTTTCTAATTTTTCTCGGTTTGTGTAGTTTAGTCCCCATAGTTAAGAAATATAGTCAAAGTGCCTCATCAAACGCTCGCATTTGTGAGAGATAAATGCTTCAGAAAAAAAAGGCGAAGATGAGCGTTCGGACTTGCGCTTACGCCTTTTCTGAGGGTCCGTTTGCTGCGGACGAAGAGGAATTAACTGGAGGAAACGATTTTGAGCTTCGAACGTTTGGGGTAAAAAACGAACGCTCCTGTTGTTTTTTTTGTGGACTCCGAGTAGGCGTAATCTACTCAAAAGACGGGGCCGGGAGCATTATGTATATCAAGCAAATTTTAGATCCATTAGACTGCCTAGCTCGATGTTTTGACGCTAATCTAGTTATACAATTCAGGACATTCGATCTCCATGAAAAACGCGGAAACAAAGCTCCTTGTGAAGAGTGCTTTTAGACTGCATTGCGTCGTAGGCGGCAGCTAGTGAGACGTGCGCGGCGCGCAACGCAGATCTCTTATCCAGCGTCTCCAACTACGACCGTGTGTCCCGAGTTATGATGATAGAATCACATCAAAGACTGATAACGAGATCGTGCCGTAGTCACACGACTGGGTTGGTCCCATCTCCTGACCAAATACATTAGGGATCAAAGTGGGATCAGAGCAAGTCAATTGAAGATATCTTGCGATTTACTTCCATTGCATGTATTTTTATTTGCGAAAAATTACGATTTACGGTCCAAAATGTCGTAAATCGTAAACCGTAATTACGAGACCAAAAAACACCGTAAATCGTAAAATCGTAAACCGTAATTACGCACACTCCTGTTGAGTAGGCCGTTGCGACCGGTGACCAACAGTAGAACTACCTTCCTTACCGTCCTTTTCAGCCTCTGAAACTAATCTCCATTTATACTGTTCAGAATTCTTGCGCGACTTACTACTCCTACTTGATTCTACCTTTCTAAGTGGTTTTATAGATAAACCCTGATTTTTCAAAAAAAAATTACGAGCACACACCTCCCCCCCTTCCCGACATTTTCATTTTTTTCAAAAAATTCCCGAAATTTTCACGACCCCCTCGCGACCGGTCGCAACCCTGCCCAGCCCTGATGGGGAGTTAGAGCCTTCGTCAAAATGTACGAAGACTTTGTGAAGCCTTGATGACGGTCTATGTGGTTAGGACGATGTGCCGTATCTCTACTGTGGAACACATTACCCTGGGTAGTTATCAAAATCACTTCTAAAAAGCTCGAACTGAAAAATAGTTCATGGAATTCTAGCATAAAGTTTTTTTAGTGTATTAACCAGATCGTGTCGTCTTCCCAGCATAGGGGCTGATTTAGAATTCTGTTGAGAAGGGTTTTTGCTCATCTATTCATTGGAAATTCTTTTCAAACGCAGGACGTGGTCTGAAATGGGCGTGCGGCTTGGTTTTCGTGTATACAGCTGTATGTGAACAGAAATATCCTGCTGTCGTCGCTGCTTTCGAGTGAATGTGTGGCTCAGCATTTTTTGCGTTATGTTTTTTTTGTTGAGTTTGCATGACGTCAATGGAAATCAATTTGTTATACCTTGAGTTCGGCTCGCAAATGTTTGACATTGAGACTGAGAGAATTGGTCAGACCTCGTATGGGAGTACTACCTAGGGAAACCATGAAAATTGAATAAGCTTCTAATTGACAATCAGTTTCTTCAGAGAGTTGATTTTACGAGTGCATGCATATGCCTTGAAATGAAGTTGAGATATCGTAAAACGAGGTAAAAACGGCTTATACTGCCCTTTCCGCGTGCCTGAAAAATTTAGCGTAGTTATCATTTTTATCCTTCATAGAGACATAAACAGACTTTGCACTAAATAAAATGACTATACAGATAGTGTTTGAGCACACAAAAAATATTCGGGTATTTGATTCGAGAATTTGAATTTTCCTTCATTTGGCTGAATACTCCAATATTCGTCTGAATTGAGTGGAGAACAATTTTTCATATGTACTTGTTCAATTGAAGAATACTGAATCTTGGAATTTAAAAAATGTCCATTCGGATTTTTCGAGGGCGTTGTTTGAAAAAAGTCGATCATTCGGAAATTCGATATTTTTGAAAAAAAAGGGGGGGATTCTAAACAAATTCGTCCATTTAGATGTCCCAAAGGCATTACACGCTCAGAAATGCTATTAATTTTATGGTCTGAATCGAATGCTTGGAGTTGCTAGTATTGAGATTTGACTAGAAAAGCCCGAAAAAATTCGATGGAAATGAAGTGACAACGGGTTATTTTCCAATTTGGTTGAAATCGGACAATGCGCTCGCAGATGCACACGAGCGCAAATATGATTGGACCATCGATGTTACTCCACTCGCATGGCCGGGTACTGAACGTTTACTTCGTTTGAAGCCTCGAAAACGAGCCAAAATTACCATGTTCGAGGAATTTTGAGCAGCGAGGTGTGGAGCCCCGCCCACTTGGCCTGTAAAACCCCGCCTTCTCATACAACTTTGGTGCTTCAAAACGGCCGCTTTGGCTAGTTTTGACGCTTCCGGCGACTTAGGCGTTCTAGTATTGGTCGTCTGAGTTAAATAACTCCGTATGACAAATTTATTCGATGAGCATAATAAATGCAATATTCGATATTCTCATTTATTTCAAAACTGTTTACCTTTGATTTCCGATGTCTAGTGATCACTTGTACTATGTACTGGTAATGCACTTTTCGCTATTGAGTTTTATGATATTATAGGAAACTCCATAAACTGTTGATATCAGTTAAAGGCAGTGTTCACGATAATCTTCAAATTTGAGATTATTCGCTACATTGACTAAGAAAAACGCACCGGAAGTACACAAAATCCTTAAGTATCAGCCCGCCTTTTAAGTGTCACAGGAAGTGTTTGTTGTGACAATGAAATCTTTTGCGGACCCATCCTTCGAAATTCCCTACGCTCTATTGCTCCGTGCTTTCCTTCGGACCCTAACTAATACTGTTTGCCTAAAATATTCTTCCATTTCTGATTAGCCCCATTTTATACCGGTGACAACCACCAGGAACATGTTCATCCAACCGGACAACTAGTCCACGTTATAGAATAATGTCACTGCAATACGACGTTTTAATGCGTTTCTCGCCGTTTCTTCGTAATTTGGGTAACAGTTGGAGGCCAACTCATTGTTTTATGTGAAAAACTCGGGAACGAAGATCATCGTGAACACTGCCTTTAAATCAAACTACATGAACTGTGATATTTTTGGAGGTTTCTACTTTATCGTTCCAACTCCTATTGTGCGCGGCTGCATTTTTTTTAGCTCGCCTGTCATTTTTGGGTAGACCCACCACGAATAAATTTGTATGGTAATCATGGTAATCCTTTGCTGAATGTAGGAGGCATGTTTGCTTGGAGTCGTAAAAGTGATGCTGAATCCCTGTGTCAAATCAAATTGCGTGAATCAGCCGAAGCAACTTCAAACACGAATCTGAAAATAACATAATATGACGGGAAGGGTAGAGTTTAGTGTTAGTTTTTGTGCTATTTTCATGCCGAATTGGACATCTGACGAAATTAGACGGTTGCCCGACCTAATTGGACGTTTTTAAAACTCAAATTGATCCTTTTTAAGATTTTGTGTACTTCCTGAGTGGGCCTGCTGTTTTGTATTCTCAGATTATATCATCTGAGAATCTGGTTTTTGGAATCAACTGACAGGGTCAAACGGCTGCTGCGGGACAGCGAAGGGGCGTGATAATTTCGAAATTAAAATTTGAAATTGATTTTCTTTTTTTTTTGGGGGGGGTTGACATCTTTGGAAAAAAATGAAAAGACGGAATTCATTTTCCAAATGCTCGCCAGATGTGTAAGGAGGGCAGTGGTACTTCCAAGAGAATTGGAAAAATTACAAGTTGAAAAAAATTTGTTTGAAAAACGTCATCTAGAAGGAGGGGGGGGGTACGTAAAAAAAATTAATATTTCCTCAAAAATTTGGTCACCAAGGGAGAGAGACAATACCCGCGCTAAGCAAACGGGGAGCATTTGCCAAACTTGGCAGAAAAAGCGTCTCACGCTTCTATCATTTTTGATGGCAGACTTTTTCGGATTCTGAAAGCACTAAAATATTCGCAGCTCATTTCAATACCTAATAATTTGCTTTTTAAACCGAAGTTCCTTAAAATCGTTTTGTTTAGAATGCAATTGTTGTTGCGGTCGTTTCTCAAAAACGTCGCGCGCTGCGAAGTGCGGCGAAAGTTTGAATAGTAATTGTACAAGTAATAGAAGAGCAATCTCTACGTTTTCTTCATGAATTAGATGCAGGTGGGAAAATCTCAAGATTCGTTTAGGTAGAATTTTGGAAATCTTTATTGAGAACGCTTGGGAACTTCCTGAAACGTTGCTCTTGTGGCGAAAATTCAACCGACAGAAATCGCGATTTTGTCCCACTTGCATCTAATTCGTGAAGAAAACATAGGGATTGCTTTTCTAGGACTTGTACAACTACTACTCGAAGTTTCGCCACACTTTGTTGCGCGCGACGTTTTTGAGCAACGACCGCAGCAAGAATTTGACTCAAAAACAAAGCGATTTCAGGGAACTTCGGCCCACGAATCACATTTTCAGGTAGGACTTTGAGCTTTGAATATGACGCTGTTTTCATAATCCAAAAAAGTCTTCGCTCAAAAATGTTACAGGCATCGGGTTTTTTTTGCCAAGTTTGGCAAATGCTCCCGGTTTTTACGAAACTTAGCGCGGGTATTGTAGCTTGGTTCGGGAGAGCGGTCCTGACTCAGGTCAGTAGTCGTGTTTTGAAGCCTCTGAGGGTAATCCAGAGTGTTGTGGAGGGAGGTATTTCATGGTGTTGTTTACTGGTATTGTGATGGCAACCTTGAACGGTTCGTTTGTTGTGTATCGGCGAGTTTTGTGTTGGTCACACATTAACTCAACCTTCTTATTATCCGTGAAGTGCGCGCATGGCGGCGGCGGCGTCGCGCATCACACCTCCACCTCGCGAAGCACCGCATCGGCTCGTATTTCAATACGCAATGGCGGCATCGTGTCCTTTTTTGTCTTCAGATGAGGTCTGCGAGTGTGTGTGTGTGCGGCGGTATTCCATTCGCACTTGACTTGACCCCCAACGAACCCCTTGTCGAGAGGTGTGTGACCTTATCGCACCGTGAGCTGCGGTTATATTTATTCTATGTCTTGCGTATTACACCTCGTACGATTGTGTTGGTCTTTGTGAGCTTCAATGTTTCATTGATCGATCACTTCAGGAGTTCGTGCTTTGTTTTGCATTGAGTACTTCCATTGTCATCATAGTTGTACTTACAGAACCACCTGGCTCATGTCCGAACCCACAATTAATAAAGTCGGAAAATTCGTCTGTTATGCAATGTTTGTTCCACTTCGAACCGGGCTCAAAACTTGAGTGGTCCAAGTAATTTGAATATTTCGAGAATTTTGATTATTTGTTTTTTCGAGCATTTGTTCCACTCGAGAAGGAATAGTTTCCAATTTTTCGAATTGTCCGTTGATTTCAAGCTGCGATACGGTCTCGTTAAAAATGCCCAGTCTTCTCCGATAATTTAAAAAAAAACGTTTTGAAAATTCGCGGTAGTTTTTGTTTCTAATAATCCACTGATTTCTAGAATATTTTTCTTAATATAAGTTTACATCGAGTAGAAAACTTTCTACGAATGTACCCGTACATTCCTAAAAATTTCATATTTGGAAATTCGAAAAAATTTCAGTTCCTATCAGGAATTCGGAAAAAGGCCTTATTCGCCATGCAATGAACTCTGAAATTGCGGTGTTCTACATACACGATTATACGGTCATTCGAAAACTACCGCTGGTTTCATCTGCTTGTTTGGTGGACATTTTGGAAGCCAGCAGCCGATGTTCTAGTTTTTTTTTTCTCATGGAAGTACCTATACATTAGATTTCGGGTAATCGGATTGTGAACCATTTGGATAAGGGAAGGTAGCGGATATCCGATACGATCGGGCGAGTTTGAAAAAGCGAAACCGGATAAGGCGGCTACCCGACAGTCTGTATTTAGTTTTTTAATTGCCATTTTTCGTACAACAATGATGGCCAACGAATTTGCTGGTTTGACGACATTCCAGTCGGGTGTGGGTGGATAAGAAGTATCAATTCTCTTCAGGGCGCTGCGCGAGGTGTGCAGAGGGCCACGTTTAGTGTGGTCCCCCCAGGAGAGTGTTTTGATCAAATTGTTGGCGATTTTCTCAGACCCTATGTCTATTTTTTTTTCCTTTGTGAAATTCAAAGAATTGAAATATCTATGGAAACTGGAAGTTCTAATCGAATTCTTCTTTAAATAAAAACTGATCCTAAACAGTGTATACCCCCATTCAGAATTGTTCACTTGGTCTCCCTGCGGAGCAGGGATGAGCGGAGTTCCGCGTTTCGCGTTCCGAAACCAGCAGTTTCGCGCGTTTTTAGCATTCCGCGTTCCGCATTCCGAAAACCGCAGAAAACGCTGCGGAATGCGAAAATATCGGGGTCATCTGAGAGGAAGAAAACATCAGTTGATTCCTGAATATTTCCGCGTTTCGCGTTCCGAAAACCGCATTTCCGCGCATTTTCAGGCGTTTCGCGCCCGATTTCCGAAACCCGAGAATTTTTTTTTGTTCCGAAACCCGAAAACCGATTTCCGAAGTTTCATATTTTTGTTCTGCTCATCCCTGCTGCGGAGCTCAACCCCTTCCATCCCTCCGCAGATCAGACCCCCTTTGAGCTCCATATCAGGGTTGAGCAGGGTTCCGACTTGGCGCAAGGGGGGTCGTAAAATGTTCGGAAAATTTCGAAAAAAATGAAAATTAGGGGGGGCTCGTAAATTTTGTAGAAAAAATGGAGTTATCTCCAAACTGCTTGATGGACTGAAAGGAAGTAATAATGTCTTTAATTTCCACAAGTCTTAAATTTTTCCAGGTTTTCACTCAAAAAAGGCTAAAGCAAATGTTCATCTCGGGAGGGGGTAGTGACAATATTGCACATTTTTTCAAAAATCGGCTCAACATGGGGGGTAGTAGCTACGCCGAAACTTGGCGCAACGGCCTGCTCAATCCTGCTCCATACCCCGCTCCGAAACCTGGATTACTGAATTTGGGTTTGCAGAACTGTCTCTTTTTGTGAAAAATCAGAAACCTTGATCTAAATGTTCGAAAATTTTCGGATGCACGGTTTGGAATGAAAGACGTTTCTGGAAAGCTAACCCATTCATTTGGGAATATTTGATCCGTATCCTTTATTTTCTGATATCCATCCATGTGCTCTGCGATTCTGGAAGTTCAAAACCCGATTGTTCGAAAAAAGAAACATTTTTTGTATCAATCCGGGAAGCAAATCATCGAAAAAACCCCTAATCGGATGATTCAAGGGTGAAAGCATCGAAAATGCCGCAATATTTTGGGTCGATTTCTTTGTCGGCTCTTTATGTAAACATTATCAGTTCCAAAATATTGGCCCCATGCATGTCTTCTCCGTGTCATCCTGTACATTACCGATAAATGCGAAATTTTCCAGTTCTTTCCCTGCTCGCGGATTTTTCGAAAATCAAAACTCATGAGGCCCAAAAATTGTAACAATTGGAGCAGGTCCAAAAAGCACGAAATCTGGTTTCGTTGATTTGAAGCCCCGCCCAACCCGACTCTGGTTTCAGTTTAGTTTCGCTTTTTTTCATTGAATTTGAACACGTTTTTTTGTAAGTTGTAGTGCTCCAAATCGTGGGGTAATTTAGGTAATTACAATTTTGCGATGTGCTAATATCGGTGGGTACAAGATGTTGATACTATTTGCATCAGTATACCTTATGGGATCAGTAACTTTTGAGTGGAAAAAGTTTCAAGAGTGGTTCGATTTGTCGTCGTGTCCTGCATCTTTTCGTGTTTGGACTTTCGTGGTTGAAAAATGATAATGGATGATTCGACGTTTTCCCAACGACGTTTAGGATATCGTTCATTTCCGAGCCGTCTTGCTACATATTGAGCTATTTGACGCTGGTGAAGGTGTTTCGTTTTATGGTCATAAAATGCCCGATTGTGATTCATAAGATATCCTCCTAGTTAGGTAAACACTTTTACACAATGACGCGTTTTCTTTAACGCGCCATCGTGTATGACAAGCCAGTCAGTCGTATATGTGGGAGGCGAACTGTGTAATAGTACGCGTCCTCGCACGCCTTTTTCGACTGTCCACTTGAAATGCTATTGGTTTCGGGCTATTTTAGTATGAGTAAGTAAACTATTCGTTTACCATCTACAGCTTCTCACCCCTTGTAAGAGTTGCTGTTGATCTAACAATGAGGTTAAGAAATATCCGACCGGTGTCTTTTTTGCTGTACTTCTGTGAAGATGAATTTCTGTTTTAGATCGGAAATTGCCCTGGATATCCATTTGAATTTTTCGGTGTTTCCTGACCTCTGAAGTAATAATGCTATTCAGGAAAAAAATTGTGCCTTGTGATGGAATTTTTCCTTCTTTTCCAAACCCTCAGGACTGATTCGTATCTGGTGGTAGTCGTCTAGAATGTTTTTCTTGACATAAAGCCCTTTAGTGTTTGCCTATCGCTTCATCCATATTTGCCTTGTACCATCAACATAATTGTTTTGAACACAGAAGCGCTCGTAACCTGAGGCACGGTTTTTCAATTATTCATCAGGTGGTGTTTTTTGTCCGTGAAAGGCAATGCCCTTGGGTAAACTCGCGATGTGATCGATTATTCAGATTATTCAATTAAGCGAAATCGTGCGCGTAATCGATTTCACTGGTGTGAAAATGTGAATCATCACATCGGATTTGCGCCAGTTATGGATCTCGACTCATATTTCGCGTTCCCTGATCATCATCCGATGGCGTCACTTACTTACACACTTCTCCAATTACCACTAGTAGATGACATTAGCCAGCTATCGTATATATGTGTGTAGGTTTAAGGCACTTATTCGTTGTTCACTGTTGGAATTTTGATGTAATAATTCGGGTTTCGGGAGGATTTCAAACTTCAAAACCATGTTTTTCGCGAACTTTAGGACAAATCTTCTCAGAGCCAGGCAATGTTTGCATATTTTTCGTATTCAAAGAAGTGACCTCTATTCTCGAATGAATGAATTTACAATTTGGTCCATGGCCGCCTCCTCAAAAAAAAAACACGGCGGCTGGCGCGGGTTTTTTATATCTCACCTGCGGCTGGCGGCATGGTAAGCTGATCAGCTGCACTCTTCTCTCGGCCTGAATCGATTAACGGGCTGGCCCCACGCGACCGCCGCGCCACCCGCGGGTGAGATTTGAATGTTCTTTCTTGAAGAAACAGGCCACAGACCTAACTATATTTCATGCTTTCAAAAGTTGAATGCTTTCAAAAGTTCAAATTGAATGAATTTTCCATACCGGTTTCTTCAAATTTAATTTTTTTTCTAGAATAAGGCCATTAAGAATCCTATTATATGATTTTTTATCAATTTATCACATATCGTCTGTTTCGGAGCCAAATTCACTCTGTTAATTCGCGCGTTTGTGCAGAGCGAAGGGAGAGACAGCGAGGAAGTGTGGTAAGATGGAGACGCAGCGCAGGCGCGCGCGATGAACGGAAATAAATTTCATTCCGAAACAGCTAAATGTTTATTTCCCGAATGAGCTGATAATTTGCCCGTTTCGGTAACTACGTGAAATTTATTATAGCATGTTTTTATTCAATGGATGTATTATGTCCAGTTTTTTTCAAGCGTATGAACAAATATGATAAAGGAAAAAAAACTATCTCCATCCACTTTTAGTAAACATTCGGGATATTCTTCCAAGTTTTATTCGGTTTTTCAAAAAAAAGTTGTAGGATTTCATGTCGTTCTACCAATTATACTGAACATTTTTGTATTAGAGTAATCAGATTTGGGCTCCTGAAATCGGTCAACTATTTATAAAATTGATTTCTTCATTTTTCCTGAATAATCTGTATATCTGAAAAACAGTATAAATTGAATCCTTCGGTAAATCAAAAACATGGAAAATCGAATACTTCATCTCCCAGATGGATCTTATGTAGCATCAAAGCATCGAATATTCTGTTGAAAAAAAAACTGACATTTACTGAATGAGTGGATTATCCGGGCAGCCGAATATTCGAACTTTTTGGATTGTTAATCGATATGGTCCCATGTCTAATCCCTTCTCCCTGCAAAAGTGATGGTTTTATAGTGTTTTGAAGTCTTAGGGGGTACACCCGGACTGGTTCTCCGAGTGTTAAATGTGAGATTTTTATCGGAACCGCAGAGTATGCGCCGTAGCGTGCTACTTCCCATTAGGTTCGCACTTGTGCTGCCCTTGGAGTACTTGAGACTAACATGAATAGAGTATTAGTAATAGATTAGTGTGGAATTGCGAGCATTTCCATAGACAACTATCACAAACTCACCCACTGTATTGCTTCTTTCTGCTGATTCGTGTCGACTGTGCGATGTCGTATTTCGTTCTGTGTAAATGCTTTTCTGATTAACTAGCTATAGGGAAGTAATTGGGCAATAGGGTGTGCACTTGAGAGATTTTGAGGGATGATTCGAATTAACCAATTAGGGGCAGTAACTCAGAATCTGTGTAAAAATGTTGGAACTGGTTTATAGTTGGAAAGATGGAATCTTTTTTTTTGATCCTTGCATTTAGATTCATATTTATAATTGGAGGAATTGCTGGCACTTTTTAATCTCTTTAGCGAAATGTTTGCGGCACGGCTTCAGCTACCAGTATCAGCTATTCGCCCTAGCTTTGTATTCATTAGCTATCTGCTCAGCAATACATTTTCACTCTAGTGCTTGCTCAAAAGTTCCCAGAAGAAGCTTTGAAATTTCTGGAAAATGTTAGGAATTTTTCCTCTGTTGATGGAAATAAAATTTGAAATTGGTTGAATCATGGGGCTACATACAATTTTCCGAGTACACTTGATCGTTCTGTTTCGTGGCATCCCAAGTTTCCTTCAGTATGTGTCAATATGTCCCACGGTTTCAATAATGGTAGTTAGGTTATCTGAGGGTCTGCTATGGTTTCCCTGATACCCTCTCCTGTCGCTTTCCGATGTACTGTCATTCTCGGAACGAAATTCCCGTCTGCAGTTGCAGAAGACCGCAGTTGCAGCATGCAACACGATGATAATCGTGCTGGGACCTCGTGGTCCCTGTATGATTCACTTTTGTCCCAGCTTAATTATCTGCGTATTGTGTGCTGCAACTGCGGTCGTCTGCAACTGCGGACTGGAATTTCGCTCCGATAAGAACAAATCCAAACCGACAATTTTCTCCAATTGAGCGGCTTAGACGATTTCATCAATGTATATTGAGGCAGAATTCAGTAGAAACCTCAGGAAAACCGTGAAATTTTTGGAGTTAGCAACTGCTATAACTCGAATGGCAGTGTGGCTTTCTACTATGCGCTGTCGCTAGGGAGCGGGATCCTTTACCCCCTTTTAAGGTTCCATCGCCGATCGCTGCGATAGCTTGTTCCAGATGAGAATCGACGTGCGACGCGATCACGATCGATACTCATGATTCTTACGTTATCGCGTCGCATGGTCATCGAACTCTAAGGTCGAGATCATACTTCCAGCGACAAGCGACGCGATGCAATGTTTACCATCAATATTAACTGAAAATCCATATCGACCGAAAATCGATATGCGTGATATGCACTGTCACCGTTGCTGATCGCGGGAAGTATGATCCGGGCCTAAAATGGACCTTTCTCCTCACAATCGTCCGAAATTAGGTTTTTTTGTGGTCCCTTTCCCACCCATTCTGGGATAATCTCAGTGTATGCTCGATCTATTCTGAGAGGCTCTCTAGAAGTTGTCAAGGGCTGGACTAAACCTTCAGTCTTTACATGTGGCTTAGGTACATTTTTTAACCAATCTGTAGCGTTTTTAGAACATTTTCGAAGGGTAGCTGAAGGGTAACAAGACTTATGCGCAGGGTTGAGCAGAGTTGCGAATCGGCGCAACGGGGGGTTGTAAAATAATTGGGAAATTTAAAAAAAAGTAAATCGGGGGGAGGCTCGTGCGATTTAACCGAATTTCACCACAAATTTGAACTTTTTCTCACTTTTTGACATCCAAAAACTTGAGGATTTTTTTTTCTCGGTAGGGAAGTCGTAGAAATTTAGGGAAATTCCAGAAAATTTTGGTCAACGGAGAGGGGGTCATAGCTTCTAAGAAAATTGGCGCAGCGGGCTGCTCAATCCTGCTTATGCGAATTTCGCGTAGACAGGATTTCCCAAGTGGAATTTGCTAGTGAACATTGTCAAATTTTTTTCTAATCTGAGAGACGTTCGCGATTTTGAGAAATTTCCTCCTCGTCCCAGTAAGCATGTTTCCGGTTCTTAACAAATTTTTGTTCTCAGAAATCAGTTTCGAGGTGCAAAATACCAAAGATACACGGAAAGGCGGATACATTATGGGATTAACTTTGGCACCAAAGTGTCTTTTTCAAATTTCGG
Source organism: Aplectana chamaeleonis (assembly GCA_029168955.1). Lineage (NCBI taxonomy): Eukaryota > Metazoa > Nematoda > Chromadorea > Rhabditida > Cosmocercidae > Aplectana > Aplectana chamaeleonis. Next base: position 2,149,911 of record JAPDOI010000073.1, read on the forward strand.
ACAGCATTTTTGCGGTTTTCGGTTAGTGGAATGCGGAATTCCATTCATCACAATTACTAACACTACGGAAGTATACTATCTACAAGGTTGTTTTCAGACCGAGGAGCTTATCTGAAATTATTTTCGCTCCGACCATTTTTTCGTCATTTGCAACGTTATAGTGCAATGCTTCTTCGTCCATGCTGAAAAGCCTATGAATGACAATTCACATAATTACGCTACAGTAACTAATGTTAGTTATCGCAGTTTATTTTCCGTAATTATTGCAAATGCTGCCCAGCGTTTTCGTAACCACATTCAAGGAGCGCTGCGTTTCGTTTTCCTCTCATCGAAGAGTATAATCCTTTGTACGCAGTTGCAATGATTTCCGGTCGGACCTTAGCACGCGTTCATTTTGGCCTTGACGGGGTCTTCCTGATCTAACTCTAATCCTGGTCTGATCCTCCCGTGCGAATCCCCGAAGAGATTATTGCAGGGTGTGGTGAGGATGTGTGACTGGCTGGTGCGACTCGTTGGCAGTGATATTCAGTGCAAACAAATGCCTCTGGAATTTCTCGATTTTCTTCTCGTCAAATCCTCTATCTGCCCTTTTCTGAGACTTGATGTGAGATCCATTTCCCGTGCCGAAATCGCTTGTCAATTATTTCTCGTTGAACGCGAGGCGCGTGTTTCCTCACCCTTCACGACGTTTGGATGGGGTTAGATTAATGGTTCTCTATCCAGGGAAGCGCGATTAAGTATCTCACCACAATCGCCACATACACACAGACAACGGCCGGTCACACGTCGTGATTTGTTTATGGGTTTCTGTTGTCTGTTGCTTTTAGTTGGACTAGTGCTATGCAGCATTTCCGGTCAAAAGGTTCATCATCCCTTTTTCCCCACCGTTTCTTATGATGGAACTATCAAAGCGTGAAATTTTGAAAGTACAAGCTTCTTGACTTCATGCGAAACTTTGGACAGATTGCGAAAATTATTTTATTTGGAGGCATGAGGTCCCCAAGTAATACTAGATTTTTCCGCGCATTCTCAGTTTTTTTTTGTGCCTGAAAACTAAATTTCGAAGAAGAAATGTCCTTTTTTGTAAACCTGTTTGCTAAATCCGTGTTTTCATCGCGCTCATCCCTGATTAAGTTTACGAACTCATGGTTTTGGAGTGCTCAGAACTTGATTCTTGGGGGCGTAAAAAGTCTCACATGCTGAATCCCCTACTGAGTTAATAAAGAAGTTACTCAAGAAGAATGAGCTTTTTACTAGGCATTATTATTCTGTAGAGAGTGCAAAACATGAGAGAGAAATCTAGCAATTACCGTCTGGTTGACCAATGACCTGATCAGGAATGAGTGGAATTCCGCATTTTGCTCGTTTTTGGCTCCTCGCGTTCCGCATTAGGAAAACCGCAGAAAAGTGAGGCTGAACGTGCAAATATATGAATGGTCTATCAGGGCACAGAGGGTAACACAGAATAACTCCGATTTTTATCTGCGTTTTGTGTTCCAGAAACCGGGTTTCCTGCATTTTTTTGGTGTTTCGCATCCGTTCCTGATACCCGAAAGAGTGAAACATTGGTGCCTAAATACGAAACACGATTTCGGAACTTTCATATTTTATTACGCTCATCCCCGTCTCTAACCAGAGGTGAGAGGAATTCCGATCTACGAAGATTTTAGCTTTCAGAATTTTGAAAGTGCCTGGAAACGCGGAAAAAGCGAAAGTATTTTAGGGGCTAATTTTTTTCGATTTTCGCCCCCCCCCCAGTCTTATATGGTTTTTTCCGTTCCGGTTCTGAATCGGTCATTCCAATTTCCGAGCTTTCTCCAAAAGGTTCCGCTCATCCCTGATTTCGATTCGTGAGTGAAATCACCACATCGACTGCAGATCATTCGCGAAAGATTCCGATTTCCGATCTTGGTTGGGTTTAGCTATTGTTGGTTTCATGACTCATGACTCACGAACAGATGGGACAATGACACTAACTGTTACAGTTCCTTGTCTTGGCTTCTACTCTGAAAAAAAAGAGGAAATTGATCTCCATGTATACAAATAATTAAAAAGTCTACGTAGATCGAGTTCTTGGAAATTTTCAAACTTTCGGTGGTTTTTCAATGTGCTGAACTGTTTTAGCTATTTCAGTTGAACTCTTTTTCTGGATACATTTTTTCTTCACAAAGGAGCAGAGGTTCCCTCCCCAACTTATATTTGGCACACATTTATGAATAGTTAATGTCATGTAACCTGTAATAGCTGGTCGTAGCCCGTCCCGTTAGTCCCCGGGTAACTGTGCCTCTGTTCGTTTTCCAGCCGGACTGGTTGCATTGTGGTGTTAGCATGGACGTGCCTTCGTGTGGAGTTCTTCCTCTCCTTCTTTCCAAGTAGCAGCTGGTACTAATTAGCCATTCGTGGTCATCCGTAGTTTTCCGGTTTCATAGCGCGTTCCATAGACTCTACCCCACCTTAAGAGCTGCGCAGTGCGTCGAACCCTATCATAGGATTCGTATAGATGGTGTGTGTTGATTTATTAAGTAGCGAGGTGATGAATAATCATCAGTGCATAGAGTCCGCCATTTTATTTCCTAGCACTTTGTATTTATGAGTTATTGAGTAGCGAGAAGCGTGGTCGTCGCTGACGCTACGGCTGTGTGGTGGTGTGGTTTGGCGTCGGCTTTTGTGCGCAATGCTCTGACAATTGGGGTCGCAGTGAATAATGGATCACCGCCTCCTCTTGCCTCGGCGTTATATTTATCTCTCTAGAGCTCAAATCTCGTTCGTTCAGATGTCATCGACACTATTATTTGTCAAATGCTCGTTTTGTTCAGTCAGTAGAATCAAAAATATATGCGTATTGCTGTGGGCGTTTTCGGAGTTTAGTCGGAATACCAACGTGTCTGTGTTTTCATTCAACTTAGTTTCTCGAAGTTATTCGGCATTTCGACGCTTCGTATTTTTTTACATGTCCGGAGACTTTTTCAGCTTTTATAGTGTAAAGCCGGGATCATACTTCCAGCGACAGGTGACGTGTTTCGATGCATACCATCAATATTAACTGAAAATCGATATGCTTGGTGCGCACTGTCGCTGTCGCTGGTCGCGTGAAGTATGATCCCGGCCTAAGTCTAACTTTGGGTCGAATTCCTCAACTATAAGCAATGAGATTGCGGTAAGACTCTCTTGCACTGTGCAGGTTGAGAATTTGTTGCCTATTGTTGCTCTATGAGCTTTCCAACAGATCTCTTTAGCATACATTCATAGGAAACCGTTTTTTCGTGTGAGGGGGCGGAAGGTCGTCAATGAGTCTCCATTTTATATATTTTCGAATACTATTCAATATTTATTCCTTTAAGCGCAGAAATACCTTTTACTCGAGAGTATGTGTTTCTTCTAAAGTGACATTGATTCAAATGGGCAAGAGTGCATTCGACGACTTGTCTCAGGTTTTCTCCCTTTTTACTTTTTGTCGTGTAGTCCAGATAAAAAAAATCAAGGCTCTGTGGAATGAAACATAATTGGAAGAATTGGGTTGGAATCAGAGATGTGCGGAAAAATCCGTTTTCTGACCGCGGTATTCCGGCACTTTCGGGGAAAATTTGCGAAAAAAAAAGCGAATTAATGACTGAGTGCGAGAGTTTAATTTTTTTCGTTTCCGTTTTCCCGCTTCCCGTCTGTTTTGGCTTATCCGGTTTCCGTTTCCGGTTAAAATTTTTTCTTCCATTCTGGTAAAAATACATTTTTTGTATATCTCTGGCTGGGGTCCACAGGTGCACTAACAAGGGTGGGTTGAGATGGTTTCTCCTCCAGGAACATCCTTTTTCAGTGCTTGGGGTTGTTTTGTATGAAAGCGCTTGACCGTGGTTAGTGCTTAGGGAAGTCGTTTTCAAAAATAGTTTATTGCATCAAAAGGCCACCAAATATGTTATTGTCTGTTCTATTTGTTAATCGGATTTGCTTGAGTTTTCAATGTTTCGATTAGTTTACGCGTTGCGTGAGTTTTTTTAACTCCTTATATTTTCTTGCGAAAAGTGATATTGTAGCTACTGGTTCTTGAACAGATCCAATAAGTGTCGGTGAGGTTGATAGATTCGTATTATGGATTCATAGCTTTTCGCTAGAGAAACTGAATTCAGTCGCGGCAAAGAATGCTGCATAAGGCCTTGCGCATACTTCCCGCGACGCGCGACCGCGAGAGTGCATATCAGCAATATCGATTTTCGGTCGTTATAGATGACAAACGTTATGTCGCGTCACTCGTCGCGGGAAGTATGCACTAAGCCGAAGGGGCTATTCATATCCCTCAACGCCAGAGCGTCACGCGCGGGCGTGGGGTCTGAGTTTGAATGGTGACGCGCGATGCATACACAACCACACACACAAATTTTGCAAAATATTTGTAGTAGGATTTTTATTGTTCTAAATTCTCAGCAGAGGTTACGTTTCCAACTGTGCAGTAAAGGAAGTTGATCCGGGTGGTTTTTAGTCATCAGCCTCAATGTAACTTCTGTGGTGATTTTTTTGGCAAAATCGAAAAATAGTGTGTAAAAATAAGTAATACAGATCGACATTCTTAGTTGAAATAAACCTTTCTTTAAAAGTTTAAATCAGCTTTTAGTCTGTGAATTATCTTGGGTGTGGAAGAGAACTGAGTAAAAAGCTGTCGGAGATTATAACCTTTTCTCGGTGAGGGGGTGCTAGTTTTTCCCCCAAAACATCCGGCGCTGCGACCCGTTCAGAGCCCCTTCATGAGGTTATTCGTTTCGTGTGTTCGATAATATCCACATTTGAATTCCGTTTGAATGTCACTTCACCTCTCTTAATGGTCAGTTGAATTGTCGACGTGGGCGGTGGAATTTTTTCTATCCACAGCTGTGACAGCTCCTCGACGTCTTTTCAGATTTTTTTGTGCTCCAATTAAGTGCGATTCATATGCTTGACATACGGTTTTGTGCAGATTATTAACCATAGCGAGCGTGTAATTCGAGTTGTGGTCGGCTCACGGTGCGGTCACGGTTAAGCCGTTGATTGCGCCCTCTCCTGCCCTCTTCACTTGATCGATCTGTAAGGTTTCCTTTTCCGGTTTCATCGATCAGGGAGGGTGAACATCATGGAGGGTTGTTGTCGTGAGTTGGAGCGGTATCGCAGCAGGAATCACCTCTTTTGCATGTGTTTCCCTCGCCGCGATTTTTCCCGTTCCATCGTTTTTTCGAGTCTTTGGTGAAACGAGGTCGTAGATTGGGAATTCCTCTCTCATGCTCTGTTATCAATTACGGACCACCAGCATTATGAAAGTATCGTTGAACGCGGTCAGCAATTTCCTCTCTAATCGCCGTAATTGTTGGTCTGCTTCCAGCGGAGTCACTCATCCCCCCATTGATGCAGGTTTCTTCTTTTCGCAGTGAGATGAATGGTCTATTGAGTTGAGGATTTAGAAAATTCTTCAGTAAATTCGATTTTATCATTGTACAACCCCAACTTCCATGCCATGGGTAATCTCCTATTATCTTGAGTTTAATGAGGCGTTGTAGTTCTCGGCTTAAGGTCCAGGAAATGGCTCTTTATTCCTATAACCTCTAGGATACATTGAAGGACACGACTGCATATTTTCTTCTTATTAGCCGTGGACGATTTTTTAACAGCTTTCGTTTGTTAGACCCGTTTAAATGGTGAATGTTTTATTTTCAACTTTCTTTGGGCTTTATTAAAGTTTATGTGAATACATCACGAGCGTGTCGAACTATTTGTTAGCTGTCAAATTCATAAACGTCGTAGTATTTGCAATTTTGCGCCCCCCCCCCCGAGATTATTTTTAATGGCAACGTTGTAAAATGGCTCGTATTCATTCCTCGACTGCCATCGTGACCGTAACGAAAATAACCGTGGTATACTTTTTTAAGATTCAAGGTTGCGTTTCCCACTTTTCATAGACTGTTTTTCTTACTTCTGGTGCCACATTCATCAACGGTGAAATCATTTGTTTTTGTGCGAAATTTTTCCTGATTGCTCTGATTTCTATGCTAAACACTTCTATCTAGCCATCTTGGGCACTCCAGTAGGAAAAGTTTTGTTTTCCCTGAAATGAAGGCTCTTGGTCCGAAAATGGAAATAAGGAAGAAGGAGTGACGAAAAACGGCCAGGAAGTGGGTGAAAATTGCGCGTATTAGCCCACCCACTGGATCAGCACGTCGTTGTTCATCCCAAGGAAGCATTGTCCATCAGCCGAATACTCCTTGTTTTGAGAGAATCTTCCATCCAAACAAGCGCATTAAAGGCTTCTTTTCTTCTTTTTTGGAATAAGTTGTAGAAGAAACGCAAAACAAAATCTTTCACTTGAAAAGATTAAAGGCAGTGGTCGCGATCAAATATGCTTGTCGTCTTTTTCTCTCCAAATCCTTCTCTGGGTTTCGAGTAGTAGGACCTACAAGAAAAATCGCGAAAAAAACACTGTTTTGGGCCGAATTTGAAGCCTTAACTTTCTTGTCTTTTGACGGTGGACGAGCCCACTCCACATCATCGGCATCGATGACCTCTCATATCAAGAACATCAGCTGGCTTGAAATTGAATTTCAATCAATGAACCTCCGGATTTATGTACACGTCTAGTCAAAAACATTGACTGAAGTGATGCTTTAATTGTTCAACTGTTTTTATTCGTTAAATTTGCATTTATTTCGTCCTCTGAATGTCGATGATTTTTGACTGCTCGGCATGCGACTGCGATCTTTTTCGTCATCGCTGTGCACGTGTGCACGAACTAGCATCTTTGGGCCCTAGAAACTCTAATTCTAGCCCGTTTTTCACCGCTCTACCTTCATAGTTTTTCAGCTGTTTTTGATCTAAGCTGATTTTTGTAGTTTTTTCGTTAACGTTTTTCATCGTGACCACTGCCTTTAAAGCGCAAAACTATTTCCGATGTTTCGAATTTTCTTCGTTCAAAAACCCAAAATACGCTTTGGGGCTGAAATCAAGTGCTTCCGGGGATTTTGAAGAGATCGTTTCTTGGAGTTGAGATTTTTTGTGGGGGCTTCTGCTTATTATACTCCAGAACTTGACAAAAACTTCAAGACATAACATGCGGTTTTCGTCGTGGACACTATCTTCAACCTTTGAGTTCATTCATTGTCGATGAATCCGGTCCAATCCAAAATCATTCAAGACTAACACAGAGACTTTAAAAATGTGTCTCTAATTTTAGCGGGCCATAACTTTGGATGATCACTGAATTTTGTTGAGCTTATAGTGTGGAATCAATCATGCCTAACATAATAAAGAAGGGAAATTGCATTTGAAAAACCAAAACGGGACCCGTGTACCTACCAAAGGGTTAAGTAGCTTTATCACGTATTGGTCAACGTGATAACTGTACATTCTACCGCAAAAATGGTGTATAAGTGTAATGTTTGTAAGTATTAAGGAATGGCACTGATCAGAGCTTTTCGTGGCGTTATTACGGTTTGCCTTCATCCCACGGCGTTGTGGTAGGTTCTTTGAGACGTCGTTTATACTTCAGCCGCCGAGCGGCGCGGCGAAGTGCAGTTTCATGATATCGATCGATCCGCGCCGCTTAATCAATATTACAGAGTTGAATTTTTATAGTGAGTTTGTATATATGAAAGCACTACAGCTTTCTCTCAAAGTTTATGGTGTATGTGTGTGAACAATTCATTTCCTTATGCAGTTGAGAGCTTATGTTTGCTGGATTATCTGAAAAGTGATTAGATTTGCGATGCCTGCCCTCTTTGTGCTCGCAAGTGCTGCACATTGAGGAGTCTGCTTTTTAGGAAATGTTTCAGGGGGTATATGTGTAGTTATACGGAAGGTCTTGTCATATACATTTATGTGTGAAGAGTTTCATTACTCAGCTACTCTGCCTTATCTTCATAGAAACGCAGTTTTTTTCAATGGCGAAGATTGTAGATTGTGGACAGATGGTGTGCCTCTGAAAGCTAGATCTTTTTCGTAAGCTGTAAAGAGTTTAGTGCCGCGATATCGTTTTATCGAGTCGAGTTGGGGTGGGCTGGTTAATGAGAAAACCGCGAAGCAATAAAATTCCAGTCGCCGTCGCTGTTCGAGGTGGGATTTGTTTAAAGTTTGCGATGATGACCGACGTCTCGATTTGCGACATTGGAACACGATGTATTGCGATGTAATACCCGCGATTTGGCACCAAACCCGCCCCGACTCTGACGTGGCTCCTTCTTGCCTCCTCTGGTTCGAGGCACTCATTTTGTAAAGCCTCTCTGGCAAATTGTTGTTTGGACGGGCAACGGACGGGCGGCCGGTTCACTCATGTAGCTAATCCTCGTTATTACGTCTAAAAAGTTATTGGCTTTGTTCTCTAGTCCAGAGATGCTGCACGCGTACAGTTTTTCGGTTGAGCAGTCAATTTACATAGGAAATTAGAATGCGTAAGTCCTTTTTCCGAAAACTTCCACTTTTTGCCCCCTCTTCAGAACATGTCTAAGGATGACGAGGTAACACCATCCTAATGTGACCTGAGGAAAATGAGTGAGTTTGCTCAAAGCTTCTCGAAATAACTTGAAAAGACAGTTGATTCTTTGGAAAGCGAAAAAAAATCCAGAAAGCCCTACGGTTTTGAGGAAATTATTGGAAGCTCAGGGCTGATATTCATATTTAGTAGGACATGGACTTCAACTATTTAAGTTCGCATTGAAGGTATAGAGTTGCACTCTCGGTTTTTTTAGAAGGACGATTGTAGTCTTCCTCTTGTTGTGGTGTACGGTTTCGAGAATTTCGAGTCCTTCGAGTGTCTAGTTTTTCAGAAAATCGAGATTAGTCATAATTTGGTCAATGAAAATGTTCACAATACTGCCTATATATATACTGTCATCATTCACATTGTTCCGATTTTTCGAGCATAAAAAAACATACATAAAGCTGTAGCGCTTTAGGCCCTTGCATTTTGAGAGATGCACGGTTCTCAAGATTCAATTTCTCCTATGGCCTTTCCGTAGGAGTTAGAATTAGACCACATTATTTAGTAGCCGCATACGAGAATCTGAAGAAAGGACTGTTTGTGAAAAACGAAACATTTGGAGATTGTCTATTTCTGAATAGATTTCGAATGTTGTTTTGAGACTCTTCCTCACTCCTTATTGGTGAGCTTTCGACAATAATGCCATCTTCATGCCATCTGCAATATTTCTGCGTACTTCCAATTGGGTATACCTCTGGTAAACGAAAAAAAAAGAAAAGATCTTCGGAACTTCGGCTTGTTAGAAAAAACTGGTTTTAAAGCAGGTTACAGTGGCTTTCGAGTTAACCCTGAAATCGTATTTTAAAATGTTGTACCGGATCACGAACATTTCTCTGCTTGAGGTCTGGTTGAAAACGAGTTCTGGTAGATGACTGGTGAACGACTGGCTTTTTTTTGGATTTTTTTTACATTGGGCACCCCATTAAGTTCAGAATAGTGTACTGTTGACGCTCAAGTTTTACTAGTGTAATAAGCTGGGGTAAATTAACGAGATATGTAAGGCTTTTTTTCCATCTGATTAGCTGTTGTCTTATGCAAATGTTTCGGTATCAACACTGTTTTTTTTGCACTTTCATTCTCGTTAAGTGTTAGGAACCTTTCATTTAGCTCCAGGTTGATCTTTCTTTTTTCGTTGGCACAGTCGAAGAAATTCTAGGAAACATCTTTGTGTGCAGTGGTTCCATATTTATGAAGTAGTCAATGACACGTGGTCCTACGTTTAAGTGATGTGTCTCACACGGTCCAGTTACACTTCCCGCTCGTGCTTTATTTGCTGTGTCTCGCTGACCGTTGCCGAGTTTACTTATTGGCTTAAGATAAACAGACAAGGTGTCATCGTATGAAGCGCGAGTCATCACTTATCGTTTTCGGCCATCTTCAAGAGTTTCGAGCTTTCTCAGATATCTGGTGGCATGAAATTGATGAGGTTTCATTGACTTCATGCTTCCAGCTTCCCCATAGTTTTTTTGTCCCAAGTGTTAGCTCTTTTACAGCGTTGTTGGATACATTTCACACGTTTGTGTGAAATTTATTTTCAAACTGAGTCTTCATCAATATTTCATACTTCAACTTTGGTTATGCCATATCCTGCTTTTCAATGTAAATCACCTCTGTAGGCCTGGAATTCATCGATTTGCCGTTTTGTGGTGAAAAAACTTGCAATAGTGAAATAGCGTGAAAAAGATCTTAAAGTAGATATTTCTAAGTGTTTCTACTTTTCTAGAACACTTATGAGATTTGCTTCGCGATGTTGGTCAATAATTAGGTACGATAGACATGGAGAGCTCACTTTAAAAAAACACAAACTTTTTTCAAAGTGCTTGATGAAGTTGATAACAGGTTTTCCATTTGTCTCGTTGGCAGTTTTTCTTTGAAAATGGTATTATGTTAGGCTTGAAAAGAATGTTTTTTTTCTCCTGTCTTGGACTGTCCATAAATGTACCAGCTATGTTTCATATGCAAGTAGAGTATTTTTTCTGTGAAGCAGTTTTTTCACATTGCGTCTTATTGAAGAAAATAACAGAAAAAAATCCTTTAGAATCGTGTCATTTCTACGAGTGACTGTTTCTTTTGGTCTGCTGCGAGCGGCGAGCTTACGCGGATACTCATTGGTGATCTTATGGGAATGGCTTTATTTAACAGTCGTTTAGTAATTGAATAAAATGCTTGAATGGCTATTGGTCTGGTGATTCCATTTTGTGAAACTACGTTTTCAAATTTCTCCGCTGCTGTATATTTAATACTAACTTTTTTATAATGTGAAGCCAATTGTGTTGAACATTTTCATCTACTTTCCGTTTTTTGATCGATGATTTAAACTTTTTTCACAGCAATAATCAATAGTCCACGAAAAAAGTTTGATTAACTAAAATAATAGTGATTTGATCACTTTTCTCCTGTGGACTTACCAAAAGGGGTTTTCATACACTTTTCTTTTCGTACGATTTTTAGAACAGTTTTTATTGGCGTGAGGTTCATCTGTAAATGGAATTACTGGTTAGAAACCCAATCGAGGTTCTTTGTTTGGTTGCATATACTTCAGAAAGGGATGCTGGTCTCGAAGGATGAGAATTGATAATTTCTGGTGATCGTGATTTATTATTTCAAGTCAATGAAAATGTTCATATATTTCATTAGCCATAGACTTGTTCTGATAAAACTCATCACCTTCACATACTGCCCGGACTCGTATGAGCGAGAGAAGCTTTACACACTTTTCATACCCAAAGGGTGTTTTTTTTGTGATCGAGCGAATTACTATTCACACTATGTAGGTGTTGTATAAAAATACATTGTAATGAAATTTCGATGATTTTTTTATGTGTAATCCAAATATTAGTGCTGAAGGAGGTGTTCCATTAAGGCAGGGTTGAGCAGGCCTTGCTCCAATTTTTGGCGAAGCTACGAGCCTTTCCCTCAAATCACAAAAATTTTGTGAAAATTTCATTTCCAGAGTTTTTACGATCTTCTAGGACAAAAAATTGCTTAAACTTTTTATAGAAAATTTGCTTTTTTTTTCATTTTGGCTTACCAAGGGGTTTGAAGTAAATTCTATTTTTTTCTCCAAAAACTACGACCCCCCCCCAAATTTCATTTTTCCCGAAGTTTTTAAAGTTTTACGGCCCTCGTTGCGCTTGGTCGCAATCCTGCTCAACCTTACATTGGGGTAAGATTTTTTTCTGGGTAAAAATCTAACTTTACCCTTGTGGTACACGAAATAACAATGTTTATGTGACCTTGTGACCGTTTAGTCGGTTTAGTTGGGCATCGTACTAATTGCCAGTCGAGTAAATGCAATTACTTGTTGCGGGCGCATGAAAATTTTGTCTATTTGCTTTGACATACGGCGCACATCTATTGATGTCCGCGTGTGAATATCCATGCAGATATGAGAATATACATTGACATATGTATGCGTTTTTATCCATTCGTGCATGTAGATACCTTCAGCAGATGCTCTTTTGTCTTCCCCTCTGCCACCCTATGCTGGTGCCAGATATCTTAGTCCGTGTGGTAGTTGGCCGCGATGCAATTGGTATTGTGGCGCTCATTAGGTGCGGAGCGTGCGCGATTCTGGATATTCCCAGCCTTCATCATCATCATCGACATCATAGTGAATCTCTGCTAGCTACATCTCTGTGCACACCTCATCAACATGGCCTGATTAAGACGTTGAGCTGGAAAAACATTCTGTGAATATCCATATATTGTCCACTTGTCTACTGCTTTATACCTGTAACGTTCTGAAATGCAATCGTGGATTTATGCGATATAATCCTCAGCCTTTCTTAGGCGATCCATATGAGAGAAACCTATGGTGTTTGGATCATTTCTAAGTTTAACGTCCGCACTATCACTATGTTTAAATGGAACTAATTGCAACGATGGGTGTAAGTTCGGGGGTAGACTCTTAAAACTTACTTTTCGAAATAGCGATCCAAGTTTACTTTTTTCAGCAGTTCTTGCTCAACCACCACCGGTTATCGAGTATGGTCATCAGAATCAGACGTTGATGGTTGGCTCATCGGCTACATTGCCGTGTCAGGCAAGTGGTCGAACTCCGCCGAGGATCTCATGGCTGCTTGATGGAAATCCAGTGGACACCACCAAGGATAATCGCTACAGTCAGCATTCGAGTGGCAGTCTGCATATTGCAGATCTGAAGTGAGCACTAGTATGATTTAGTAGCGTGGGAATGTGTGTGTGTTGTTCTTTGGTCATTTAACAGGAGGAGTTTAACATCTTTCTCCCTCAGAGGTGAAGAGGACATTAGAGTACAATGAAACCGTTCCACTTACCCCGATTTTATCGCCTCGTTGGGTACGTGATCGCGCCGTATTGTGCTGGGAAATTCAATGGTGGTGCATCGTGGACAAGAGGGTTGAGATCTCGGTTTTCTTTTTGAGAAACCCATGAATCGGGAATCTGAGGACGGATTCGACTCGATTACTCGTACTTACAAGGGGAGTATGAAAAGCGTAGGTCGGATCTGCGAAAACGACTAGTATGTTTAGTATCTCTTCTGGCTCAATAGTAAAAAAGCGCAGTATCCCGCCGCGAGCCGCAGGCTTAAAAAAGTTATGAGCATTTTTTAAGCCTGGCGAAAGGGCAGGGGTACCCATCAGGCATTTTTTTGGAGTTTCAAAAAATTTTCTCGGATTTAGCTCAAAAGTTGTATGTAGGGGTAATCTGGGGTGGCGAATACGAATCTGGAGTCCATTTGTCGAAATTTTGAGGTTTACTGTAGGTTAAGGTAGGTAACATGTCATTTAGGGGTCAAAACTTACCTTAGTATTTCGAAAATCGACAAACAGACGTTAAGTTCGTATTCTCCACCCCGAATAACCCCCGTATACAAATTTTGAGTAAAATCTGAGATTTTTACCAAACTACCGTATACCCACCGTAATCTACTGTAATCTGCAAAAAATGGATGAGCGGAGTCCAGAGTCCTTCAGCAAATGATTTTGAGACATAACTATCGTAGAAAACCGGAAATCTCGAAAGGGGCGTTTTTCCCTCGAAATTTTCCCCGGTTGGAAAGCTCAAAACAAAATGAGCCGAAAACTTTTGAAAATTGACTAATAAATCTCAGAATCGTGATCAGCGCCCCAAAAAACCCCCCTGGAAGAATTTTAAGTCAAATCTGAAACATTTTTTTTGAAAACGCTTCCAGAGCCCTCAATTGGTAGAAATAAGCGCCCAACCGAAAATCCGTTTAAGTCCAAAACGCTGTCAGTTTGGACAAAGTACGGAGAATGTGCTTTCACCCAAAATTTGCTCAGGGGGGTAGTTTTTGACGCTGAACACATTTATGAGGTCCGTTTCCGGATTTTCCGAAGACTAACGCGCTTTTTCGAAGGTACAAAAAGCACAAAAAATGAGCTTTTTAAGCTTGTAACTTCTTGGAACCTGCGGCTCGGGGCGGGATACTGCGCAGTTTTACTATTGAGCCACAAAAGATACTAATGACACTAGTCGTTTTGGCAGATCCGACCTACGCTTTGTATACTTCCCTTGTTAGGGAATTGACTAAAAATTTTGCGCCCATGTCAAAATTTTGCCCACCTAGGTTTTCCAACCCTCTAGGAAAACTCCGCGAACGTTTTGCACCCACGCTGGGCCTTATGAGAATCCCAGTAGTGGATGGAGCTACTAGGTGGGTGCGTAATTTTTTTTTGATCCCCCATTATGTGTATGTTTAATGTATTCTTGTTTTCATCAACCTGAACTTTGAGCAGAAAAGATCTAGCTCTGCAAACTTCCGAAATTGAGCGGTGGGTTTCTCAATGCTTTTAATCTTATGAATCCTAAGCGGTGGGTTTCTAAATGTTTTCAATCTGATGTATCCTAGGCAGGGTTGAGCAGGCCATTGGGCTATTTTTCGGCGGAGTTACGGCCCCCTCCATATTAAACAAAGTTATGGAAAAATTGAAAATTTTAACGATCCCCTCGAGATGAAAATTTGTTCTAGCTTTTTTTAGATAATCAGTTTGAAAAAAATCCAATTTTGTGGTTATAAACCACACTTGAGCATGCATACTTCTCACATGCGACTGACTATTACTACCTCATGCTAGTTTGCCGAATGGTTTAGAGAAAATACCCTTTCTCCTTCAAAAATTTTACGAGCTCCCAACAAATTCTGTTTTTTTTTTCAAAATTTTTTCAAAATTTGAACTGCGCCACATTGCGCCCAGTCACAACCCTGCTCAACCGTGATTCCTGGCAAATCTCTTTAACATATTGTTTAGCTGATTTGGGATGCAGTTCAGTGTTTTGCGTCTAGAATACTTGGTAATATCTCATCTGTCTCCTCATTCCACCTTAAATTAAGATTCGGTTCGATTTTTTTTTGTATTCCGGAATCCGGATCACGTTACCTCTTTGTTGTATGTGAAACAAGGCTGAAACTGTTGGGAGCCCCAAACTTCTTTGCAGTGATTCTCATAAATACGTGGCGACTTCAGTATTTTTTCACAACACATTTGGGGAATGAGCGTAATTTTGATTTTTTTTGCTCTCAGCATAAATTTTGTGCTATTACCTAGCGGTCGGGCATTTTTCGTGCTTGCAATTGCTATCCATTAACCGTGAGTACAGGTTAATTTCCGGCTCATCGATCTGATCCATACGAACGTTGATTGGCCAGGGCTGTCCTTCACTGACCCTCCACGTCTCGTCTAGTGGCCATCAGTTGGCAGTTAATGAATGACGTTTCACACTGCACTGGGATGTGCTTAGAGTGTGTGGTGCAGATATGCATCATACACTCTGTTCATATGCGTAATATCTGAAGCGGATCTCTGGGATCAGCTGTCCCCGGCTGGAATATGATATGTGCGCAGCAAGATTCCTGCCTGCCTGAGCTCATCCTGGCTGCGTTGCGTGCTTTCCGAAAGCCGCGCGGCATTGGCGGCGTTGTTGATGAGCGCACTGAACGTGTGTTGGACGCACTGATGCATGTAATGTGCGGCTTCGTTTTCGAGCTCGTTAACGGATCGTCGCAAGGCATTGCACGGCATCATGTTACGACGTGGCCAGTGGAGTGTAGTTGGTGATGGACTAATTTCAAGTGCTCAGGACCTTACAGCGCACAGAGTTCATGGTTCCTGTAGCAGATATTGAGGTTGTTCCCAATATTGAGGTTGTCAAAAAACCTGTATTAGAGGGTGAAACTGTCCGAACATGCTGTTGTGTCCTCCTTTTCTGTGCTAGCCATCAAGGACACTTGCTAACCAGAGATTCTGAAAACTTACTAAGAAAACGAATCGTTCAATGAATTTCATTGAGGGTCACTTTATGAGAACGGAATTGTGCGTTAGCCAGAACTCAGTAGGTGAATGATGTCACAACAAACACACGTGTTGGTATCAGACCTCCAAAAGAGGATAAGAATCGCGAGTTGAGCTTTGGCTGGCCCCTACTAGCCATCGCACATGCACAACACTCACTTAATAATCGTCCACGATTTTCAATAGAAGTCCAATCTGTGGCGCATCCCCTGAAGGATTTATTGACGTCAATACCTTTATCTATTTTTCTTGTCTGGCCCCATGGCGTTCGGAGAAGATTTAGCTCACAGCTAGCCGTGCAACTCAATCTTAAACCTTGACAACAGGTGGAGCGAGTTCTTACCATTCTTAGTTTTGCGATGTAGGGGGTATTATATGTATATGATAACATACACTTTTAGCAAATGTCTGTTTTCTAGTTTATCCCACTTTTCTAGTTTTCGTCTGTGTGATGGAGCACGAGCGGTTCAGCTAAAATCTTATGAAGCATGTGTACCTCATCGCTAGGAGGAAGGTTTTTTTTAGGTTTGGCTATGAAGTGAAAACATTCCAAGTGCTATAAGAGTTTCCAAGATGGCGATCTTTCCGAAATGTCAGGCCTAGAGGGGGTGGGAGGGAAGCGGGTGACCTTTCTTCTTTGTTTTGAGCAGAAGTTGAGAATCGATTGATCCATTTTCAGCAACATGCTTCTGACTAGAAGTCAGAACAGAGGAGGATCTCTCTATGAATGTTTTCCTATCTTGTTAAGCAAAACTTGGGAGCGAGTACAGAATATCGGCTCCTTTTTCTTAATTTTGATCCGTTTTCGGCCTCTTCCAATTGTGAGTAGTTGAGCAAGACCTCCTCCAAATAACTTGGAGCGTGGACCAGTCCATCAAGATCGTCGAACCTTGTGACGATTATGTCAGGATTTCCATAGAATTCAGCTAAGAATTGATTGACAGTTGTTTTTTTGCAATGGAAGTTTGGCCAATCGAGGTTTTGATTGCGGATGTGGTCGTTTCGGAATAGGGTCAGTTTAGAAATTTCAAAGAGGTTGGCGTCTTTTCACGAAACGGCCAGGATAGGGACACTTTTATTTGAAAAGGAATAAGACATCAGTTTGTTCATAACTTTCGTAATTAGCACACTGGAATAATAGTGTGTTACTCATGCACAAAATAATGTTTTCTTGAGTAGCTATTGTGATGTTCTTAGAATAGCTAAACACGCGTTATTCAACACTTCCGGTTCGTGTGCTCACTGTAGGTAGGAAGTGTCAGATTTATGGTCTAGAAGAACCCTTTCTCATAGCAATCGTATATCTGTTGCGGTTGCGTGTGTTTGACGTATGCGTTTTGTGTGTATCGCATGTTTTACAATGCTGGTAAACGTCTGTGCATCACAAAGGTGTACCGATTTGTTGTTGAGTGTGTGAGTCAGGGTCCGTTACCAGTTTATGAGTGCAAATAGTATGCGGCCAGACCAGAGTTGAGCCGACATTCACATACACATAAGTGGTCTGACCTTGTAGGATTCGGCTCAAGTGGATTCAATTGTGTAGAATGGGAATTAGGAGGATTCGATCGCTGAAGGAGGCTTTGTAAAGTGAAATCATCGATAAGTGCCTGATTTGATAAAAATTTTCTTTAGGAAATCGGACACTGGTGTTTATACCTGCCGGGCGAAGAATGATGATGGAGAGTCGACTTGGACGGCATCGTTAATCGTTGAAGGTAGGGTGCCTGAAAAATGGTTTGGTAGATCCGAAATTGAATACCGGATGTTTAGATCACAATACCAAATCGGTTTTCTCTCGAATGCCTGATCGGTCCAATTTTCCATCCGCTCCATCGCAACCAATCGGCAGCAATGTGTCGGACACTGAGGTGAGCTGGATTTCCCGCTTTTTTTCTGTATGCAAAAAATCAAGAAAAAATTAAAAATTACTTCAAAAGTTTCAGTACTAGTTTTGTGAGGCTGGAGACGAGTAATTCTTACATAAAATTTTACATTTAATTTGATTAGACTAATCTGGCTACATTGTGGTGCGCGCAAAGCGCGCACCAGATTTGGTTTTGAACTGGCCACGCGCGCAACCCCTTTTTCGAAATCTCAGTTCAGAGTGAACGTAGGAATTAGAGCTAAATTGCATGAAAAAGAGCGCAAAAAGTTGGGTATATCACCCAAAAATGGTTCAGAACGGTTCACTGGTTTTCGAGTAAAAATTGAAAGACCGCTCGTTTTTGTTGTTAATCTCCTTTTTTTTCAGACGGCGTTCACGATCTTGCGGGTACACTTTAAATTGAGCTAGGGCGCTCATTTCTGGACAGGAGGCTGGAAATGGATGCAGGTCGCTCCTATTAAAATTTGGAGTTAAAAACTCAATTTTTGCGAAACCTCAAAATTGAGGTCGATGATAGGCAAAAACAAGTAAACATGTTCATACAAACCAGCCGACGCTCACTTATCCTTAAAAATGAACTAATGAAAATCAACACAGTTACTGATTGGCTTCCAAACAAGATTGTGCCCTGTTCGAGACGGTTTTGGTTTCAAGCTGTACGAATTCGACGAGACCTTGGAAGTATTTTTCGGACCGCCGTATGATGTGAGTAGGATTCCAAGAGCGCGCAGGATGCCGTAGAAGGCGTACGGGAACACGATGAGAGTGGCAGGACGCCACAGAAAGTGTGTGGGACCCATATGGGAGTGCGCAGGACGCCGTAGAAAGTGTGCGGGACCCATATGGGAGTG
This sequence comes from Aplectana chamaeleonis, assembly GCA_029168955.1. Classification (NCBI taxonomy): domain Eukaryota; kingdom Metazoa; phylum Nematoda; class Chromadorea; order Rhabditida; family Cosmocercidae; genus Aplectana; species Aplectana chamaeleonis. The sequence goes on from JAPDOI010000073.1 coordinate 2,168,427, forward strand.
CGCCGGACGCCGTAGAAAGTCTGTGGGACCCATTTGGGAGTGCGCCGGACGCCGTAGAAAGTGTGTGGTACCCATATGGGAGTGCGCCGGACGCCGTAGAAGCAGTGTGGGACTCATTTGGGAGTGCGCCGGACGCCGTAGAAAGTGTGTGGGACCCACATGGGAGTGGCAGGACGCCGTAGAAAGTGTGTGGGACCCATATGGGAGTGGCAGGACGCCGTAGAAAGTGTGTGACACCCATATGGGAGTGCGCCGGACGCCGTAGAAAGTGTGCGGGACCCATATGGGAGTGCGCCGGACGCCGTAGAAAGTCTGTGGGACCCATTTGGGAGTGCGCCGGACGCCGTAGAAAGTGTGTGGTACCCATATGGGAGTGCGCCGGACGCCGTAGAAGCAGTGTGGGACTCATTTGGGAGTGCGCCGGACGCCGTAGAAAGTGTGTGGGACCCACATGGGAGTGGCAGGACGCCGTAGAAAGTGTGTGGGACCCATATGGGAGTGGCAGGACGCCGTAGAAAGTGTGTGACACCCATATGGGAGTGCGCCGGACGCCGTAGAAAGTGTGCGGGACCCATATGGGAGTGCGCCGGGCGCCGTAGAAAGTGTGCGGGACCCATATGGGAGTGCGCCGGACGCCGTAGAAGGTGTGTGGGACTCATTTGGGAGTGCGCCGGACGCCGTAGAAAGTGTGTGGGACCCACATGGGAGTGGCAGGACGCCGTAGAAAGTGTGTGGGACTCATTTGGGAGTGCGCCGGACGCCATAGAAAGTGTGTGGGACCCATATGGGAGTGCGCCGGACGCCGTAGAAAGTGTGCGGGACTCATATGGGAGTGCGCCGGACGCCGTAGAAAGTGTGCGGGACCCATATGGCAGTGCGCCGGACGCCGTAGAAAGTGTGTGGGACTCATTTGGGAGTGCGCCGGACGCCGTAGAAAGTGTGTGGGACCCATATGGGAGTGCGCCGGACGCCGTAGAAAGTGTGCGGGACTCATATGGGAGTGCGCCGAACGCCGTAGAAAGTGTGCGCGACCCATATGGGAGTGCGCCGGACGCCGTAGAAAGTGTGTGGGACTCATTTGGGAGTGCGTCGGACGCCGTAGAAAGTGTGTGGGACCCATATGGGAGTGGCAGGACGCCGTAGAAAGTGTGTGACACCCATATGGGAGTGCGCCGGACGCCGTAGAAAGTGTGTGGGACTCATATGGGAGTGCGCCGGACGACGTGGAAAGTGTGCGGGACCCATATGGGAGTGCGCCGGACGCCGTAGAAAGTCTGTGGGACCCATTTGGGAGTGCGCCGGACGCCGTAGAAAGTGTGTGGGACCCATTTGGGAGTGCGCCGGACGCCGTAGAAAGTGTGTGGGACTCATATGGGAGTGCGCCGGACGACGTGGAAAGTGTGCGGGACCCATATGGGAGTGCGCCGGACGCCGTAGAAAGTCTGTGGGACCCATATGGGAGTGGCAGGACGCCGTAGAAAGTGTGTGACACCCATATGGGAGTGCGCCGGACGCCGTAGAAAGTGTGTGGGACTCATATGGGAGTGCGCCGGACGACGTGGAAAGTGTGTGGGACCCATATGGGAGTGCGCCGGACGCCGTAGAAAGTGTGCGGGATTCATATGGGAGTGCGCCGGACGCCGTAGAAAGTGTGCGGGACCCAAGTGGCAGTGCGCCGGACGCCGTAGAAAGTGTGCGGGACTCATACGGGAGTGCGCCGGACGCCGTAGAAAGTCTGTGGGACCCATATGGCAGTGGCAGGACGCCGTAGAAAGTGTGTGACACCCATATGGGAGTGCGCCGGACGCCGTAGAAAGTGTGTGGGACTCATATGGGAGTGCGCCGGACGACGTGGAAAGTGTGTGCGACCCATATGGGAGTGCGCCGAACGCCGTAGAAAGTGTGCGGGACTCATATGGGAGTGCGCCGGACGCCGTAGAAAGTGTGCGGGGCCCAAATGGCAGGGGGCCCGACGCGGTAGAAAGCGTGTGGGACTCATTTGGGAGTGCGCCGGACGCCGTAGAAAGTGTGTGGGACCCATATGGGAGTGCGCCGGACGCCGTAGAAAGTGTGCGGGACTCATATGGGAGTGCGCCGATCGCCGTAGAAAGTGTGCGCGACCCATATGGGAGTGCGCCGGACGCCGTAGAAAGTGTGTGGGACTCATTTGGGAGTGCGCCGGACGCGATAGAAAGTGTGTGGGACCCATATGGGAGTGCGCCGGACGCCGTAGAAAGTGTGCGGGACTCATATGGGAGTGCGCCGGACGCCGTAGAAAGTGTGCGGGACCCAAATGGCAGTGCGCCGGACGCCGTAGAAAGCGGGGGGGACTCATTTGGGAGTGCGCCGGACGCCGTAGAAAGTGTGTGGAGCTCATATGGGAGTGCGCCGGACGCCGTAGAAAGTGTGCGGGACTCATATGGGAGTGCGCCGAACGCCGTAGAAAGTGTGCGTGACCCATATGGGAGTGCGCCGGACGCCGTAGAAAGTGTGTGGGACTCATTTGGGAGTGCGTCGGACGCCGTAGAAAGTGTGTGGGACTCATATGGGAGTGGCAGGACGCCGTAGAAAGTGTGTGACACCCATATGGGAGTGGGCCGAACGCCGTAGAAAGTGTGTGGGACACATATGGGAGTGCGCAGGACGACGTGGAAAGTGTGCGGGACCCATATGGGAGTGCGCCGGACGCCGTAGAAATACTGTCGGACCCATTTGGGAGTGCGCAGGACGCCGTAGAAAGTGTGTGGGACCCATTTGGGAGTGCGCCGGACGCCGTAGAAAGTGTGCGGGACCCATATGGGACTGCGCCGGACGCCGTAGAAAGTCTGTGGGACCCATTTGGGAGTGCGCCGGACGCCGTAGAAAGTGTGTGGGACCCATTTGGGAGTGCGCCGGACGCCGTAGAAAGTGTGCGGGACCCAAGTGGGAGTGCGCAGGACGCTTTGATAAGTGCATCGGACCCCACTGGAAGTGCGGAGGTCGCTTCTGAAAGGCACAATCCAACCTCAGGGGGGAAATTTGGTATAATAGTCCGCCCACCACAAATGTTATTTGGGGCGCTGAACACAATTATGAAGTCCTTTTTCAAGTTTCCAGTAGATTACGGAAGATAACGACCGGAAGATCATAAGCGACCATTTTGCTTTTTTTCTCAAAGGGAACCTTTGCTAAAAGAAAATGAAATTTGTAACTGTTCTGCTTCGCTATAAAAGGGTTATGATTTGGCATTTAAGAAATCACGAGAATCTCGTTAAAAGAAGTGAAATACTTCTTGTGTATGATTTGGCACATTTGCCACGAGGGAACGTCAAAAAGTGAGTGAAATGATGGACCATTGATTTGGCCGTGCACTTGTTTAATAAACAACAAAAATTGAGAGTAGCATTGAAAAAACAAATCACACCCGTATTTTCTTCAATCAAGCTAATATTTACAACTTAGCTTTGCAAAGCTGAGAATCAAGTTTTGGCGTTCACCAAAAATTCAGAAACGCATAATTTCGAATATTACTGATTTCTTCATGTCTGTATATTCGCTAGCGGATAAGTAATGAACCACATTTGTATCAGAAACAATATTGTGGTGCGCGCGAAGCGCGCACCAGATTTGGTTCTGAACTGGCCACGCTCGCAGCCCCTTTTTCGAAATCTCAGTTCAGAGTGAACGTAGGAATTAGAGCTAAATTGCATGAAAAAGAGCGCAAAAAGCTGGGTATACCACCCAAAAATGGTTTGGAATGGTTCACTGGTTTTCGAGTAAAAATTGAAAGACCTCTCGTTTTTGTTGTTAACCTCCTTTTTTTTCAGAAGGCGTTCACGATATTGCGGGTACACTTAAAATTGAGCTAGGGAGCTCATTTTTGGACAGGAGGCTGAAAAGGGATGCAGGTCTCTCCTATTCCAATTTGAACTTGATACCTTAACTTTGAAGGGTACCTCAAAATCGTGGGTTTACATACTAAATTAGCCGTGGAGCACGAAAACTGCTTTTTTCTGCTACGGCTGTGGAGACCAGTATGTGTGGGTGAATCTGCAGCCAATCAACACAGGTCGTCGGAGATAAGTACTGAACTTGTCCGAATCCGTACTCATGACACGTCATAGATCGATAATCAATATTATCGATTTTCGCGCTTTTTGCACAAAATGCGGCTAGGAGTGGTGACTGGTGATGGGATTGGTTTTCTTGGTTGGAGAATTTTGATCATCAGTCATTATCGATAAATACCAATCAATAAAATTAATTTTTTCGCCTGTTGCACAAAATGCCGGAATGATTTTTGATTGTTGATCGCTCTAAGTCACTTGTCTGGGAAATTCTTCTCATCATGCAAGATCAAGTATTAAACTAGATTTTCTTCAATTATCGATAACATTGAGTTCTCACATAATGCACAAAATGCGGCAATGAGTGGTATTTTTTATGGTTTTGGGTCATAAGTTTCAGAAATTGTACTCATACGACAATATCGTCTGTTAGATGTTTCATCATTCCAAAATGGAAATCGTTGAGCAAAATTGAAGTTAGAAAGGGAACCTTCGGGAAAAATATGTGAAATTTCTGAAAATTTAGCTTCCTGGCAAAAGTAGCGATTTGGCAATGGTGGAAAAAGCTTCAAAAATATCTTGAAATATCTTAAAAAATGATTTGGCGTAAAATGGCCTGGAAATATAAAAAAGCTAGGAAATGAAGTGAAATAACCAAAAAATGCGATTTGGTGGTCGATCATTTCACAAGCTTCTCCGTTAAACTTATCAAAGCGAAATCAAGCGCGCAACAGTAAGCCATTTTTGAAAGCTGTAATAAGGGAATCAGCAAGGTCTAACTAGGCGAACTCCATTCCATATCGTGCTTGATTTCGTTTTGATAAGTTTAACGGAGAAGCTTTTGAAATGATCGACCACCAAATCGCATTTTTGGTTATTTCACTTCATTTCCTAGCTTTTTTATATTTCCAGGCCATTTTACGCCAAACCATTTTTTAAGATATTTCAAGATATTTTTGAAGCTTTTCCCACCATTGCCAAATCGCTACTTTTGCCAGGAAGCTAAATTTTCAGAATAGTTCCTATACTTTGCTCCTAACTAAGTGCTCAATTCTATTAACTCGAATGGGTTCGAATAGAAATATGGGGATTGCGTAGAGATGAAGTTTTTAGTGAATTTGACGAATCGAAATTCGCGGCATTTGAATTTTGGAGCAGTTACGAAAAATTCTAATTTCTGAGGAAACGAAAATTTGAATGAGTTCGACCGTTTAAAGGTGGCAAACAAAAGAATATGACATTCGATTTTTTTGTAAATTTTCAGGGCTGAGCAGAATCCCAATTTTCTAATCTTTCAGCTTCCGATCTCGCTTTTCGAAAGCTCTAAGAAAATTACGAAGGAAAATCGGATTTATCTACAAGACCGCAATTTTCCGATTTCCAACTGTTTTAGGCGTTCCGATACCCAATCTCTGATTTTCGGAATTGAAGTGGTCTTTCCATTTTTTCCTGATTCTGAAAATCGAAGCGATTTCGCTCAACCCTGTTTGTTACCTATAATAGTTAGTTCAGTCTTGGATTCGATATGCGAAATTTCTTCAGTGTCCCAGAAATCGTTTTTGCGATGGTAGACTTTTTTGTGTCTGAAACTGGAGGCATTTTGAGAATTTTGAGGGGCAGCTCTAGGCATCTTCAGCTAATGTCTGAAGATGTCCTTGGAAATTTTGGGTCAATCTTGAGGCATTCTTAAAGGTATAGCATTTTATTGTGATTCCTACTCCGGAATGCCTCATGCAAATTGAAGATGAATTTCGAGGAGTTGTAACGTTTTATTTCGTGGATTTCTGTAAGAATGGGTTTCCTCTCAGGTTTTGAAGCACATTTGATCGCTGGCTCTATATTAAAATCTTCGTAAAGGTTTATGTAAAATAAAGATTTTGAGATAACGCCATACTTTTGCTCCTTATGATGATCCAGATTGGGTGAATGTTATAGTAATCGTTCTTGTCGTTCAGGTGGACTTGGAATGGAGAGCCCCGGAGAGAAATGGTGGTAGTCCGGTTACAGGCTACATAATCCAGTTTTTCAGTCCGGAAGTTGGGGAGGCAAGTTTCTTTATGCCTACTTGTCTTTTTCTCACTATTTTTGGTTTGGATTACTTATTCACTCTACTCGAGGCAATAAAATTCTATTGATATATATGATACAATTGTAGACATGGCTCAACATCCCAGACTACGTATCTGGTCCGCGGTACCGTGTGAAGAACCTGAGGCCGTCCCAAAATTACGTATTCGTTGTTAGAGCCGAAAACGAGAAGGGCATTGGCCCGCCGAGTCCGATTTCATCTGTGGTGACCACGACGGCTAGGAGTACTCACTGTGAGTTGACGATTCTGGATTGGAATGTAATTAATATATGTAACGTAATCTACTCCCATATGACCTTACCTTATCTTATTTGTAGCAGCAACATACATAAGCGCACAAAAGTATCAGAACACCCACTCACGAGCAGTTCAGTTTTCAGCGTGAATTTCGGCTATGATAGAACTACAACACATGATTTATCTAGACTTCATGGAGCATCTAAATCTGCGTGAACCTCTGCTCTAAAGTTGCTTTTTGAAGCGCTGGTTCATGAGTAGGCGCAGAAATCCATATATGCTGCCGAGATGTCGTACGTTCGTGCCGTGGCAGTGTGGAGGAAAGAAGATCGCCTCCGTGCAAACCGACGTCAACCCCTCCGAGAAGAGGGTTTTTGTCATGGGAGAGGTGCTGGTCGGCCGCAGCTCTCCTGAGGATTTTATTACAAAGGGCCGGCGTCGAGAGGAATCCAGGTCCAGCACGGAAGTATCCATGTGCCACCTGCGGCGAGGATGTTACCTGGCATAAAACAAGTGTCCAGTGCTTCCGGATGCCAAAGGTGGGTGCACTTCTCCTGTTCGGGCCTCAGTTCTGTGAGGCATCATGACTCATCCTTTCGTTGTGTTCTATGCTCTGCCCCCAACAACTCTGATTCCTCAATTACCAATCGCCCCCTCTCCATTGTTCACATTAATCTCAACGGCCTTCGCAACAAGTTATCTGAACTCTCTCTATTCGCACGTTCTCATCACCCGGATGTTATCATGGTTCAAGAAACCAAGCTCTCTCCATCTACCACTTATCCCCAACCTAACATTCCGGGCTACACCGCCTATCACATGCCAAGGACAGCTCTGGGGGCGGAGTGTCTACTTTCGTTCAATCTGCCTTACCTTCTCATATTATCCCTAATACTCCTAAGGACGGTACTCTCGAGTACATTCCCTGTCCACCTCCCCCTCAAAACCCCTTTATCTCTATTTAACATATATATTCCTCCTATATCATCTTGTCCCCCCTCTTATAATCCTATTCCCCTCCTTAAGCAGTTGTACGACTGCTCACTCTCCCCTTCAGCTGTCTTTGCGGGTGACTTCAATGCTCACACGTTCTGGTCCGCTCTTGATTCTGGCGCCAGAGGAAGATGTCGAAGAATGGGCTGAGGAGTGTGACCTGGTTATCCTCAATGATGACCAGCCCACTCGTCTCCCTGCCAACGGCCGACCGTCTAGCCCAGACATCTCTCTTGTGTCATCCAATCTCTCTAATGCTTGCACGTGGTCCACATCCACAACTCTCTCCAGTGATCACATTCCCGTCTTTGTCTATATTGATCTCTCTGACTCTCTTGCCCCTTACTCTGGTTTTCGTCATCGTACTTATCTTAATTTAGGCCTAGCAGACTGGACCCTGTTCAGAGATGTTGCACTTCGCCATGCGGTCGACTACCCATGGAATGGTGATGTTCATCAGAAAGAGCGCCATCTAACAAGTGCCATCCGCAAGGCCATGAAAGCTGCAATTCTTGAGGGTCGTGTCAAGACCTTTTTTCCAAATGTCAGCAGGGAAATACTGCAGAAGATAAGAACCAGAGATGAGAAGAGAGCCGCAGACCATCTAGACCCGGACATAGCTGTGCTGGATAACGAGATCAAGCAGGATCTGGATAAGAACAAGAAGGAATGCTGGGAGAAGTTCACTGAAAAGCTGACTTTCAAGGCTGACGGAACTACGACGTGGAAAGTGTTGAGGAAAATTTCCGGCAAGTCCGCTCCCTCGATGAGCTCCGCTATTGAGTTCGAGGAGAACGTCTTCAAATCAGGGAAAGCGGCTGCTTATGCGCTCGGCAAGAACTTCTTCATCACACGTGCCAAGCGAGGCGTGCAGAACAGAGTCACGGTTAGAGAACTGAGCCGGTTGCCGCTCATGAACGCTTCTGAGGCCTTTACTCTCACGCAAGTAGAGAAGGCTATCAAAGAAATGCGGAATTCGAAGGCTATCGGACCTGACGGTATCTCCCCAGCCATCCTGAAGAAGCTTCCCACGGAACTTCTACCGATGCTTGCAGATATCATTAACACTTCTTTCCGGACCTGCACTCTACCCCAAGCTTGGAAGACAGCCAATGTGATACCGTTGCCAAAGCCAGGCAAGTCCCAAAGCACGGCAAAGGGCTTTCGACCAATAAGCCTGTTATCGCCCGTCGCTAAATTAGCTGAAAAGTTGATCGTGACGGACCTGGCTGATCAAAATGAGCGACAGCAGCATCAGCATGGGTTCAGGAAACTTCACTCCACTACTACAGCTCTATTAGAGATCGTGAGCTTTGCGGTCGATGGGTTAAACATGAGAAAGCCCCTGAGAACGGTGGCCGTCGCCCTCGACCTGAGCAAAGCGTTTGACTCTGTTAACTTGGGACTGCTGTCCGAGAAACTGCTCAAGTCGTCGCTACCATCATGGCAGAAGCGATGGATTGCAGCGTTCACTAACGGCCGCCGTGCTAAGGTTCTGTTCCAGAATCATGTATCCGATAGCATTCCAATAGCAGCCGGTGTTCCGCAAGGCGGAGTGTTGTCCCCTGCCCTATTCAGCCTGTATCTTGAGGACATTCCCGAGCCTCCCAATGATGTAAGGATTGTTATGTATGCCGACGACATCACCATCATGTGCCAGGATCGTGACCTGCAGATAGCCGCTAACAAGATCAGCGCCTATCTCGTCGAGTTGAAGCTCTTCCTCGATAAAATGATGCTCACAGTCTCTGCCGCAAAATCCTCTGTTTCAGTGTTCACAACGAACACCAAGGAACACAGTGCCCATCCAGATGTCAAATGGGATGGTGACCTGTTGCCAGCAGCAAAATTCCCAAGCTGCTTGGCCTTATTCTTGATCCCTCACTGAAGTTCCACAAAAACGCGGAACAGAAACAAACAGTCGTCAAGGCTAGACTTAATATCTTGAGAGCTCTCGGAGGAACATCATGGGAAGCAGCCGAGAGACTATATTGAGAACCTACAGAGCAATACTTCAGCCGGCTCTGGAATATGCGACACCAGTGTGGCAGCACCTGGTGTCTGACAGCTCCTGGAATAAGCTGCAGCGTGTACAGAATGCTGGGCTTAGAATTGCTACCGGTTGTGCAAGGAGCTCCCCGGTGGAGCATCTTCACGCGGAGGCCTGCATATTGCCGGTCAAGGAGCATTGTGAACTCCAGGCACAGCAGATGTATATTAATGTTCTGAGGCAGCCGAATCATCCGTCAAAGAGAATCATGAAGCCCATAAGAGAGAGGTCGATTAGGACGCCGTTCGCCGATGCTCCTCGTAAAGTTGATGTACAGAGATGGGCCGACTCCAACATGGAAAGGCTTCGTCTTCTGCGTGAGGAGCACACGCAATTTGTTCGAGGATATCTAGCAAAGGCGGCTGTGAACCCTATCTTGGGAACGGTGCCGCCTCGGGTTTGCGAGTCCGAGTCTCAACTCGGCAGACGAGCCAGATGTGCTCTTGCATCGCTGCGCTGTGGTCACTCTATTCTGCTCATGTCTTACGTCAACAAGATCGACAGCAGCCGACCAGACGCATGCCCGGACTGTGGTGCTCCCGGACACGACACGGCGCACTTGTTCATGTGCCCGAAGAGACCTACCTCCTTAACAACAATGGACCTTTGGACGAATCCTGTGAAGGCCGCCCAGTTCCTCAACCTATGACAAAAACCACTTTGAGGCTGCAGAAGAAGAAGAAAATCCATATATTATTTTCCATGTTTTTGTGTAGCTTGACCCCTCTAATGAGCTGAAAAGCCGAAAAGGCATTTGAAAACCCTTCATTCTGAAGGAAAACCAGCTCGAATTCACTGTAAAAGTGAATCTGAATTTCGAGCCAAAATCATTTTCAAGTTTTCCTGCTTGTGGAGTTTATAATTCTTTTCGATCTCTGTGACGGTCGCATCAACATTCCAGGAAAAAGTGCTAGATGATCGGTCCGACAGCAGTTCCAAGGTGGCCATAACTTTTGAAGGGCTCATTTTCAGAGCCCCAAGTCCATAATGTCAACCTGCCCGAATCGTTTGATTGTACACAAAAAAATTGAAGCTGATTTCCAGCGCGTGCGACCTCAAACTGGGGTGTTCTGATACTTTTTCCTGTTATTGTGGAAACATAGATACTGCAATTCTTGTGTGCTCCAGTTAAGCATTTGGAAGTTAAGAAGATATTCCCCTGCATACCGTGGCTCCAGCTTGTTCATAGCTGAAACCAATGAAGTGGGGATAGATAAGAAATCCATATCAACTGATCCATCCAGAACGTGTAGTGCTACAGGGTGGTTGAGGAGTTTGGGCACAGACGAATCATTGCGGCTGGTGTAAGAACTCCTTGCTTCGTAACATTCTCTGCAGTAAATTCCTGCAGGTGTCATGCTGTGTAAAGTCCATCTTTGAATCTGAAAGGCAGGGTCATGATAGATTTCATTCTCTGTATCTCCATGGTTTACGGAAGGTCTGGTGCCCTATAAGGCAAGGCATGCTCAAAAAGGACGCGAAACCGCGTTTTTGAGCCAAAATAGGCCCTCGCTTGTTCACGTTGAAGTTTGAGCGTGTAGGAAGTGGCCGCTATGAAGGATAATGCCTATCAGTGCAACCAAGCGAACAGCTCACTTATCAGCACTTCCTTGACTTTGACATTCCTGTAATTTGAGTGTTCATTCGTTTGCATCGAGGGGGCGGAAATGGGGCACGGGGCGGTTCTGGGACTCCAAAACGCTTGTTTGCAGCCGTTGTTTTGCAACTCCTTGCTCGTTTTCTACCATTTTCCGCCACTGGGAGCCTAAGATCCTCCTCGTCTACCATTTCACTGTGGAAAGTCACATAGGATGATCATCGTGAACGCTGCCTTTAATGCTTTTCTGACTCTTTAATGGGAGAATGGTAAATCACTAAAACATCCAACAGCTTTAAAAGTTTGCGGTTGGGGTTTGGGCTGGGTTGAGATCAGTTCGAAAGCTTTTGGTTTTCAGCTTTGTGTTTATAGTGAAATTCCCACATAGTCGCCAAATGTTTCAGTATCGGCGGACGATCTGGAGAATTTGGATCTGGAGCAGGCTACAAGAAGGATCACCTCAGAGCAACTGATCAAGCTCGAAGAAGTGAAAACCATAAATTCTACGGCAGTTCGGTTGTTTTGGAAGAGGAAAAAGATCGAAGATATGGTCGAAGGGTATTATATCAAATGGCGAGGTCCTCCAAGAAGTAACATTAATCAGTGAGTGGTGCAAAGGCGTTTGACCTAGATTCTCCAGGATAAATTGTATGGATTGCTTTTCAGATGGGTGAATGTCAGTGGTGCTCATGTGGAGTCGTTTGTGGTGAATGGCCTGATGCCATTCACTAATTACGAGTTTTTTGTCATTCCATACCACAAGTCTATCCAAGGCGCTCCCAGTAACTCTATGGACGCATTGACGGCTGAAGCTCGTGAGTTTGATGCTTATGTGTTTCAATGAGTGATCTTTATTTGGGCGAGTGATGTATAGGAATAGTTTTCTACAGCTTTTTGTAGTGTATAAAGACTTCTTGTCTCAAGTTTTTTCGCGGGTCCATATATTATATTTTCTTCATATTCTCATGTAGAGGAAAGAGTAATCTCGTTGTGTTAAAGTTGAGTTTTTTTTTCAGCTCCGTCTCTGCCTCCTTCAGATGTACATATCCGGATGTTGAATCTAACCACTCTCCGTATCGGTTGGAGAGCACCACCTGCCGACGGGATGAATGGGATTCTCAAAGGATTCCAGGTCTGTTCAGGATTATTCTGTTATGATAAGATAACTTCAAACATTGAAACAGCTAATATGGTGTAATATCCTCAGCAATGCCCACTACTCGAAGCGCTGCGCGGTGCTGCTCCCTCCATCGGCGATACGCTATTTAGCTGTCTCTAACCTTCGCACCCGCACGCGAGGGAGCCGTAGGACTTTCGTTTTTCTACAGTCTTTAGGAACAGCAGTTTCCAGCTATACAATTTTTCATGATCTCGGGTAATTTTTCCAAAAGGTTAATCGCATGATGCCGTAGCCCTGTATGGAGGAGGTACACGCATTCGATAAAAAAGGAGGAACATTTGGTACAAAACATTCTTGAAGTCTGCTCTGAAGTAACGAATCAAGGTAAAGACACCAAAGAAAGCTTTGTAAAAATGCATATCGCTTTCTATAAGGCCGCGTTCACCTTTCCGATGGCGACATTGCATACTGTGTACATTGGTTTTTGTCAGTATGAATGGTGAACCCTGTATATAGAGTTCACCGTTGAGAAAAATATGACTCCCCTCATATGTATTAGTAAAAAGACTTACAAGGGAACCAGACTGCTTTTGGTCAGATTGTGCATTTCGAAGGAATGTTTTTTCTAGAACTATTTTTGAACGTAGACTCTGAATATACCGTCCTCAGCTGCCGAGAGTAACTCTGAAGGAAGTTGTAGGTGTTTTTCAAAGCTTCGCGGCAATGTAAGTGTGCCATCCATGCAATTTTTAGAGTGTTCCAGAATTTTTTGAGTGTTGTTCAAAACTTTTCACCACATCATATAACTTCTACAGGGAAGTTTTGACGGAATTTTGAAACCTTGACCGAAGTATTGTATACACAACGTAGCCTAATCATGTTCTTTCGAAAATCGATTAACCGACCTCAGATTCGTGTTAAGCACTCTAAATCTCCCTCCGAATAAAAACTCGAGCCATTCTAGCGCGGCATTCCGGAAACCGACAAAAGTCGCCTTTTCCCTCAAAATTATTTCCCGTCGAGAAGCTTTTAACAAAATGAACAGAAGTATTTTTTCGCATCGAGTTGCCTTACTCAGATATTCGTGGAGAAGTTCTCGAGAACGACAGCAAAACTTCCCTGGAAACAACTGGGGAACTTTCCCCGAATCGAGGGGAGGCGGAGGGAACCTCCGGCTAGCAGGTCTTCCCTTGTTCTCCCCATCGCCTGCCTTCCCCAAGCTGTCGCGACCAGGAATGAGCGGAATAAAAATATACAAGTTCGGAAATCGGTTTTCGGGTTTCGGACCAATTTTTTTTCTCGGGTTTCGGAAATCGGGCGCGAAACGCCTGAAAATGCGCTGAAATGCGGTTTTCGGAACGCGAAACGCGGAAACATTCAGAAATCATCTAGTATTCTCTTACGTCCCAGATGACCCGATGTTTCCGCATTCCGCGGCATTTTCTGCGGTTTTCGGAATGCGGATCGCGGAATGCCAAAAATGCGCGAATCTGCGGGTTTCGGAACGCGAATCGCGGAACTCCGCTCATCCCTGTTCGCGACCAGGGGTGCGCGTAATTACGGTTTACGATTTACGGTTCAAGGTGTTTTTTTGGCCTCGTAATTACGGTTTACGATTTACGACATTTCGGACCGCAAATCGTAAGTTTTCGTAAATAAAAATACACGCAATGAAAGTAAAATGCAAGACAGCTCCAGTTGACCTTCTCTTTTACCACTTTGCGTATCCCTAATGTTATTGATTAGAAGATGGGACCAACTCCGGCGTCTGCCTATAGTACGACTTGATTATACATTTTCGATGTGATTATATTGTTTTATGCGTGACACACGATCGGAGTTGGAGGCGCTGGGATCCAGGTCGGGTTGCGCGCTGCGTGCGTCTCACTAGCTGCCGTCTATGGCGCAATGCAGTCAAAAAACACTTTTCACGGGAAACTTCGTTTTTGAGGTTTTCATGGTGAGTGACTGTCCTGATTCTCAGAACTCTAAACTCTTCGAAAAAAATCAACCAGGGCGCTCTAACAAAGCCGAAAATTACTTCAAAAAGTGTTCCTGGTCCGCCATTTAAGACGATTACGCCTACGCAGAGGTCGTAAAGATTAACAAGAGAAACAGACTCGAGCGCACTACGGCCAGCTCAGTCCGGCCACAACGGCGGATTAGGAGTGCAACGCATTCCCCTTCGACCGAAACGGCCACAGCTGGATCAGGACAGACCAGGCGGGCATAGTTCCGCCACATTTGGGGGATTTTTCGATCTGAATGAACAATTTGTTCAATGGACATCGACAGAGGTGGCCACGGACGGCGCAGGCTTGCTAAGTCCGGCCACATTTCTTAAAGTGCGCCTGAATGAGAATGGCCGGCCATGCGGCCGTCGCATGAGCCGTTCTGGGACGAGTGTTCGAACGGTTGCTCCCTCGGCTGCGGAACTGATTGATTACTTGCTGACAGCCGCTGCCGGCCTGGCTCCTAGTGAATGGCTGCGGGGGAAGGCTCGCTGTCGTTTCGTAGCTCGTCCGAAAGCGGCGCACGCGACAGCCTGTCTACCACGTACGACGGCCGCATTTTTGGCCAGTCTCATTCGGACACACCTTACACCCGATTTGAATGATGTAGATGCTTATCGACCGGGCTAGCTACAGCCGGTCGGCCGACCATGACGGGATCTTAGGGGTGGCCGACACATTTTTCGATGTGACAGGCAGGTCTACCGTGCTAAGCATGCCTGGCTTTGTTGACAACAGGGAGCGGTCTTAGGAATGGCATTCCATCGACCCGTGCGTGGACAACTAAGTTCGCCTAAGGAAAGTCCCTTCCTTGAACTATTATTATGATGCCTTTCTTGAATGAGGCGTATATAGGCGTATAGCACTGCATGAGGCGTGTATGTATTGAGTCTCGCTGGGCACTCGAATCTGCAAACTGTTTCTTCCTTCTATTTTCCTAGTTAAATCTGCAGCTCAGAAATCAACAAACTCCCGAAGCAGCTCTTTACCACTTATTGATAGAAAGTACCCGAATTACAGTTTAACCATAATATATAGTAATAATAATTTTTAGCGATAACTGTTGTAATTTACTGTTTACGATTTACGGTTTACGTTTTACGATTTACGAAATTTGAAATTTTATTTATGCACACCTCTGGTCGCGACCCAACACCCATTGGTCATTGATATATCAAAAGTCAGCCTCCGAAACTCTTCGTTTTCAACAGTTTCCTGTTCTTCAAAAGCAGGAATAAGAACAGAAATATTCATCTTTGACGAAAGGTTACCGAGAAGCTTGGTATCTCCTAAGATAATCTGGACAGAGATACCTTACACCGTCCTTGAGTTGCAGATCTACCCCCTCAACTTGCGAAGTGC
Organism: Aplectana chamaeleonis; assembly: GCA_029168955.1. NCBI lineage: Eukaryota > Metazoa > Nematoda > Chromadorea > Rhabditida > Cosmocercidae > Aplectana > Aplectana chamaeleonis. The sequence continues at coordinate 2,183,933 of JAPDOI010000073.1, forward strand.
GAGACCATCTCGCGACTAGCCCGTTTGCATCATCGTATACACTGCGGCTTTGTTTTCGCGTTCATCATGTTCGGGGGGAGGCCATGGGAACAACCGTGAAGCGAACTTCCCTTGTTCTCCCCCGAGTCGACTGTTTCGAACGCCTTATCGTTGTGTATAATTCGAGGAGAGAGGGGCGAGACGTCCCTCTCCGGGGGGACGTCTCGCTCCTCTCTTCTCGACCGAGTGATAACGACCAAATCAGGTCTATTGTCCGCGGGAACTTCCCCACAAATAGCTGAGTATGCTTTTTTCGTATAGCCACTGGATTAAATGTTTTGGTCTGGACGGTCCATGTACATAGCGCCAACTGGTTTCACTGTTTGCAGTAGTTCTGTCCAAGGCTGCCCATACATGAATTCCAATCCTCTTGAAAGTCGTTCCAGTAATCATTGTTGGATTCCCCGATTAGCCGCGTTCAAACATTCTTTCTTCTTTTGAAATTTTAGAAAATAACAAGAAACTTCTCTGCTCCATTTTTCTGAATTATAGTACAAATTTCCTCCCAATGCTAACATCAAAATCTCACAAAGGACCACTAAAGCCTGTGCACTAGTTCAAGGACTCAACAATGAATGCTTTAAATTTCTGGGTTCTTCGAATGACCGGATATTTTTAATAAATTGAGTCCGACTTCTCGAGTAAATTTGAAATTTGAAATTTACTGAATAATTGAGTTGTTCGAGTGGGAAAGGTTGTATCTTAATTAGGGAAAATTCGTTGACCGGGTTAACCAATACAGCGTAGTGTCTCTTGTTCCCATCAGAGAGTTAGGCCGGGTTCGCACTTCCATCGCGACCCTATGGCATGTAATTAGTGAGTATTGATCGATATCTCTTCGCGCGTCGATGCGTACTGAAAGCATGTCATTGCGCCTCCTCCGCGATTGAAGTCTGAACTCGGCTCAAGCCTCGCACAGCTATTGGACGTGGAACCACTTTGACAATTCTCTTTACTCCCATGCTTTCGCACGCACCACGCAGCTGCGTGCGGTCGCGTGCGCCTAATTCTTACTCTAACACAAAGCATGAACGGCAACATGGGCGAACTTGCAGTTTCTGATTTTCTGAAGGTTTTTCTATTGCTCCAGCTCATCTATGATTGATTTTCAGATTGTGATTCTTGGGAAAGGAACAAAATTCAATAGGAATATTACTACGAACGAACGAGCTGCTAGTGTGACGTTATTCCATCTAATACCTGGAATGACGTATAAAATTCGAGTTGCAGCGCGCACCAACGCGGGTATTGGTGTTAGCCATGGAACGGACACTGTGACGATGAGTAAGTTATTCATATATTTTTATGTGCGTTTTCCGTTTCACTGTTCAAAGTTCTTTTTGGATGCTCATAGAAGCGTCGGTTCGCAATGAAAAAATGTAATTTTTCGAGAATAATTCTGGCATGAAACTTATATGCTAATGCTCTTTCGGATTGTTAGTTCCCTGTTAATTTCGTGCGCCTTCAGATCAGGAGACACTGGACAAGCATCTGAGCCTGCACAGTGAGCAGGAGTCGTTCCTCTACTCCTTATCTCGCCAGTCATGGTTTGCCTTGCTGGTGACGCTGCTAGTTTGCGTCTTCCTGATTCTCGTCGCCATATTTGTATACTGGTATTATAAGAACAGTAAAAACGCCAAGGTGAGGATGATTGTATTGACGTCAACATTGAGCATGATGGCTTTTGTCTTGCATGTATGCGTGTGCGTGTGTGAATCTTGGCTAATGCTTTCAGCGTGTGCTGGATCCTGAATGGCATCCGTTTCAGGATCGAACATTTATTAAGATTAATGACGGCTCCGTTCATATGACTCAGAATGGAATATGGGATCATAATCCCTATAATACGAATGGACGAATGACGCTCAATAATAGGTACGTGAAATTTCGCTGGTCAATTTTGTACATAGCCGCGACAGAAATCGCAGCGCGCAAAGGCGTGCGTCCAGAAAAAAAGCGTCTCCGTGTACCCCAAAGGTATCTAATTAGTCTATGGGTGTTGGGCACACAACTGCCTGTGTCTGTTGTATCTTACTAACGTAGAAATTCAGCTGTCGCTCGCCTGTAACCTTATAGTATTTCATTTTTACTTGGGTTGATTCCATACTTCTTCGCGACGCGCGCTGTTTCGGTAATGAATACTCAGGCAGTAACTCCGGCTGAGGGGGCAGGCAATACCGGCTGACTAAACATTGTACCCGGGCATGCCCCGGTATTCACTGCCCTCAGCCGGCAAATGGTGGAGCGCTCAGCCGGCAAGTGGTGGCCCCCTCACACCGCATCCACTGTCCCCTCAGCCGGTAAACGGCTCCCCCCTCAGCCCGCGTTCACTGTCCCCTCAGCCGGTAAATGGCTGCCCCCTCAGCCCGCATTCACTGTCCCCAGCCGGTAAATGGCTGCCCTCAGCCCGCATTCACTGCCCCTCAGCCGGTAAATGGAGGTCCGCTCTGCCGGTATTAGTTGCTTACCACGTGAATGATATCGATCTGCAAGACTAGATGAAGCCCCTAGTAGGCTTTCCTATTCCCAGCAAGTTCGAGGCTTGCGTTTCATTTCTGAAGCGGCAAGCCTTACCTTGCTTCAAAAATCATAAATTGACCCGCTGTCACGTCCCCACGGTCACAACGAACTGTAAGGGGTGAGGGGTCAATGATCCAAATCATGTGGATGACCATCCGTTCGAATGCCAACACCCGAATCAGCTCGAAGTTCATTTCACCCGCTCCGTACATGAGCCTGGTTCGCTTTAGTGTCTGCCCGCTAAGCCGGTAAAGCTATGCCCCTCAGCCGGTAATGCTATGTCTGCCCGATCAGCCGGTGACATGCTCAGCCGTGGATTTATGTCTGCCCGCTCAGCCGGTAAAGCCACGCCCCTCAGCCGGTAAAATGCATGCTCGCCCGCTCAGCCGGTAAGACGCTCCGCCCCCAAAATAAGCCTGCCCGCTCAGCCGGCGAGCCTACTTCTCCGCCCGCTCAGCCGGTGTTATTATCTGAGTAGTCATTCGCTATAAAAACTGAAGGGCCGCTTCGATTTCAGAAGTCGAGAATAGAATGCGAAAACCCATGGGGATCAAAAGTTGACATATTTCTAGTCCTGCTGGTACTTCCGATTTTCTCCCGCCGTTTAAGAAATTTTTCGGAAATTGGATGGGTTCAAACCATTAAAATTTTGCCCATTCCGCTCTGCGGACTTTCAGTTGTATATTTGTCTTTTTTTTGGGGGGGGGGGACGAATTGTATTCGAGATGGTTCTTTCCATCGACTCGTGTATCGGATATTCGAACGGCCGATAAAGATCGAGATGGAGTACGCGTTTCGAGGACGAGCAGAGTTTGCGCTCTAGATTTGAACAGATCGTAGCAGATGCAATGTTTCGCGAATGGAAAATTTCATGATTCCAAAATTTTAAATCTATTCGGGTTCGTATGTATGCAGTGGGTTTTGACATGGAAGGGCATAGATAGATGTACCCAGTTGTCCATTTAAACCGATCACTAATCCTTTTTGTGCCAACAGTGAATCAGTTCAAATCTGGCCTTTTTTCTGTACGCTTGCTTGGACGGATTTTATCCACACTATTCGTTTTTATCGGGAAGGGAAATCGCATTTGTGAGATTTCGACTTTTTGTCTATAACAGAGGCGTGATATGCTGTCGAATAGAAATTTGTAGCTTCATGCTTATTATTTGTTAACGTTGATCCAATCGTATGATTTTGAGAATCATTCTTCTGTAAAGGCTGCTTCCAATTGAGACTGAAAAAGTCGAACATTTGAAAGCGGAGAGTTTGCTATTGATAGGAAAAGTGCAAAATTGTCTAATCGGAGACAAATTCTGGAAATGAAAGCTCGACTGTCAGGAAGGCGAGCAAGAGTCCCCAAGTAGAGATCCCCGAATGGCTCTTTACAGAGCATCAATTATTTATTTTTGACTCTAATGTGAAAATGCTTGAATATTGTTGGTAATTTTGTTACTTTTTTCACTGTTCATTTTCATATTTTTTCTTTTATAATTGAAATGTTGATTCGTGTCTGTGTTCGAGCGGGGAATTTGAATATGTGATCCGTTTTGAAATTTCTTGAGTTCTGCTTACCTTTCAGGCTCCAGAAATTTTTGAATTTTTTCAAAAGTAATTTTTTAATAAGTATTTCCTCAATCTCAAGTGTTTTCTCGTGAGTGTTGGGGGCGATTTCGCTCGAATTTTGAATTTGCAAGAAGAAGAAAAAAACTTTGGCGCACCTGCTTTATTCTAGTGGAAGCGAATTTGAGTTGCTTCAACTCCGGGTACAATTTTTACATGGTGTGTTTCTTTTAAGAATCAGGCGTAAATTTGTAACTTCGTAGCATTGGCGTAGACCCTAGGGATTACGTTTGATCTATTTTTAGCTTTTCTCTAAGTTTAACTATGAGTCTCCAGTCTCTTCACGATGCTCCTTCCCTTTTCAGATGCCAAACTACCCACCAGCCTTACTCAGTGACTCCGAATCATCAAGATTTCTTCCATGCTCCTTGTGATGACTATATGGCTGGTACGATGAATCGACCTGGTTCCGAGCATCACTACCATTATGCACAACTAGCAGGAGGTCCTGGAAATACGCTGAGCACGTTTTACGGAAACCAGGTTGGTATATCTCCTTGAGTCGACAAGTTCTACAGTATACCTGTCGCAAAGTGATTAACAATTGCTTTTCAGTTCCAAGACGATCCTTCACCATATGCCACAACAACGTTGGTCATGTCCAATCAACAGCCGGCGTGGCTGAACGATCGCATGCTCAGAGGGCCGGTATTGCCGAGTAATCCTGTTCCAAATGGACCGCCGGCAAGGTTCGTTCGAATTTTGTGTCAAGGATTTTGCTGCATCTGCAATTTCGAAGTGGTCTCGCTTCTAGATATGCTGACCATACGGGTCGACGTTCGCGAGGTAGTCGAGCGTCTGAACATCGTCAAGCAAGTCATCATTCTGATAGTCCACCCCATACCGATGTTAGTTATGTTCAGGTTCGTTAGTTCAAAATTTGTACCGTTCTGTTAGAGTCATAAGCCTAGTTTTGACTGCAGGTGGTCGCTGCGGCCATGCGAGGGACAACTGTTCCTTTTCCATCGCCCGTAATGGAAAGCTGCTCCAATTGTAATCGCTTCGTGGCAAACGTCCTACATCGCTGGGTCGCGGCGACGAATTCCTATGTTTTACTGCGTCGCTGTTCGAAGAGCGATTCTCAATGGTCGCTGACCGTCGCTCCATCGCGGCCAAAATGGCAGCGATGGAGCGATTGCCAGCGAATGACACGTTTCGTCTAGTGAACGTTGACCCCTTCACATGACAAGGTCACTGCTTACGGGTCGAAACGTGTTACTGATAACTATCAGCCATTAATTTCACTGATTGATTGAATTTCTTCGATCATCTGTGAGGCTATGCACTATGAACAGAATCGCTGCCGCTGCTACATCGCTGCAGCTGCGGGTGTGAAATCGCAGCGATGAAAAACAGCAGCGATGCAGTCAAAACTAGGCTATAGACAGAATACCAACATTTGGGTCTTTCTTGGAATACCAATGATCTGGAACTCTTTGTTGTTCATGGGAAAACTTTGGGACAGAATTTATAGCGTGCCAACCGCACAGTGAGGGCTTGTGGAATCAGTACACGAAAAAGGAATCGCGGAAGAGCTCAACCGCTTATTAGACTCGACGCGTGCGCGACGATGTCAACGCAGGCCAACACGTTCGCAACTCCTCCTTTTTCGTGTACAGGATCAACAAGCCGCGCGCAGGCGTCGCTGGTGTTCTCGGAGTTTTGACGGTTTTGTGATATTGCTGGGAAAGGGCCCATATGATTATCTCCGAATTTTAGTTCCAGTCTTCTGATGGCACTGGCGAGAGTTCGAATGGTCGGTCGAAGCCGGGTACATTGGCAGGGCGTCGTAGTCCTCCGAAGCATACCCTGATGGACTTTATTCCACCTCCTCCATCGAATCCTCCACCGCCGGCTGACATAGGCTATGAGGTAAATCTAACACTATTTTTTTTTTGTAAGCGAAGTAAAGGTTATTGAAGTTGTAGAGTTCATGCTTCATGATTTCAGGGTTCGCCTCGACGGCAACTTCCACGGGTGATGAATGTGGAAGATCCATATGATTGCGTTTCGGATGGGATGCCGTTCGGAGACGATATGAAAGTTCGACCGACGAGTAGGAATAGGACGACGGGTTGGTTTGGTTAGAACATTAAAGTTTTTGCTAGCTCTATGGTTTTCAGTATGGCACGCTTTTTCGTGAGGTCACGCAATTTTGAATCCAGTTTTTGCAAAAAACGATTTTTACTTATTTTTTTCGGGACAATTTTTCGTAGTCTAGACTTGTGATGTCATAGTAATCAATATCAGCCTTTTCCCGGAGTCTGTCACGCTAAATTTCAGGTATCCGTCCGCAAAAGGGCAATCGAGACGATGATAGCCAGCGCTCCTCATTGATGATGGATGAGGAAGGCGGATCGTCGGAAGCCGACGGTGAGACGTCGGATTGCGAGGCTCCGGCTAAGCGGAAAACCGTTCCGCGAATGGGTGTGTCCGCGAGCGCGCTATCGCAAAGCAGTTGTGAGTTGACTTTGTTTTTTTTAAATTTTTTTTCCGCGAATTTCTAGCAAAATTATTGGATTCCTACGTCCACTAGAAGAGTCGGAGTTTTTCTTACTTCGACTCTCCTTTTTTTTACGCTCGGTAGTGGTTCAAACTTTCTACCACAGAGTCTGAAATGTGTGCGCTCACCTAAATCATTCCGCCTTTCTTTTGTTTCAAGCTCCGTAGCGGTGATAGAATGACAATGCATACGGTTTCCTGCGAACTCGTGGTGGGTTCTGTATTCCACTGCCGATTCCATAAGTGTCCAGTGTGATAGTTTCTAAAACTTTTTCGTATGGGGAACGTTCTCTTTGGGTCTTTGTCGAGTACTTTAAAGGCACAGTCCAGGCTCAGGAACGAATTCTGAGGTTTCCACATAATTGTGAAGCTCACCCACCCTGTATAGCCCCTGCCAAATGCGAGCTCTCAATTCCTCCGAATAAGCGAGATACAGGGGGAAGCCACCCGGGGGCGCCCATACCAGGAAGCCACTTTGGCACGCCCCTTTCACGATCTTCCGAGCGCAACAGTGGCGAGATGAGCAATGGTTACCGACCAGTAGCCCCGTTCTTCCCTGCATTCTCAACTTATCTCTTTACTCAGGTCAGCTCGCATGTATCGGTTGCAAATGACGGAAGTTACAAGCCACGGACAACTCGTCCACCATGCTTCCGTAGCACAATTTGTGACCATAACTTCGTTCTTAGGGGGTTTTCTAGGATTCCAAAGACATCATTGGAATCAGTGTTACACCGTTTTCAAGATAGGCAGAAAAACAGAAAAACGATTCCGAGGTTGTGGTTCGGTTCTGAAAGGAATTATCTGATGTTCCGAACTGCAAAAGTCAGGTTAAGTCCTTCATTTTCGTGTACTCGACAAAATACGATGCTGTTCTTGAGTGACGCAGTTAACCATGCTCTTTACGTGGTACGAGTGGAGGTATTTCGGAAAGAAAAAAAGGTTTTCTTTTCGCGATCAACGTTCCAAGCTCGCAAGGGAATGGTACTTCCACAAGTAGCCATTCCAAATTAACCGTAACTTTTTGAGGCACGCGACAAACGGAAATAAATTTCAGTCTGAAATAGAGGATAAATGACTTCATATGTTTTCACAGTTAGCGGCAACGGAAAAAGGCGGTTGTGTGGTTGCGTATTCCCACTAAGCGTACAGTAGGTTGCGTCATAATTGACGGCAAAGTTGTATTTTTTCCTGAATTTTGGAGAAAAAAAAACGTTGAGAAACGGTGAGTTTTCCCCTGATTATACGTTATCAACACACTTATGTTCTTCACATACAGTTGACCGCAATGTTGAAAGGACATGGTGCGGTTGCGGACTCGCCCTAAATTACGGTAGAATCTGGCACTTTGCCAGATTTCGTCATCGATCGGCGCCAACCGTCGTCTCTCTGCTCACGAGAATATTAGCTGTGGCGCCGATCGATGACGAAGTCTGGCAAAGTGCCAGACTCTACCGTAGTTTTAGTGCGAGTCAGCAACCGCACCATGTCCTTTTAACATTGCGGTCAACTGTAGATACACGCTGGATTAACGAGAAAAAATTGAAATTTACAAAAAAAAGTGAATACAAGAAAAACATTTCTTTTTTTGTTGTTTCCGCGTTTATCCATGGTAAAATCTTTAGGTATATTGATAATGTTCGTCTGTGGGAGAAAACTCACGGTCTTCAAACGTGCCCGATGTTTTTCTTCGAGACTCAGGGGAAAATTACGACTTGCCGCCGATTGTGGCACAATCTACAGTATGCATAGTGGAAATGCGCAACCGCTTAATCGCCCTTTTCGCGTTACCTACTGTATTCTTCAGAAAACAAAACTGGAAACGGGCCTCATATTCATGTCCAGCGCCACAATCGAGCTTGCTTTGACATGCTTGGCAGAAACATTTTTCGTCCTTTGGTGGCACAGATTCAGGAAGGATCCTTCCTATGCGCCCCCGGGGCTCCAAAAGTCGGATTTTTATGCAGAAACATGGGAGGGGCACTGCCTGCGCGCGCTTACTGACGACCTGTAGGAAACAGCGGCCACCCGCAGAAACATTGTCCAGGACTGGGAGGGATAATTCAAGGCGTAAACTCGAATATAAGGTCAGTTTTTAGATTGTTTGTAAAAGTCGCAGTAGGCCACGATGGGAGTGAGTGGTGTTATTTAGCTATCGTAACTTACTAAAATACCAATAACTTCGTTCCGAAAAGGGCACCGTGCAAAACGAGCATAATCGCGAACTGTACAGTACCGCGCATATTTTCTGCAAAAGCGGCGTTTTGCGGCGTTTTTTGCGCGCACAAAGCGCCGCTTTGTCATAACTCGCTTCAGAGTGGTCCAAAATCAATTTTGAAGACATTTTTGGATTTCCCTCAACGAGGGGAGTCTAACGGTATACAGAAGTATGAACTTTTTTGAAAATTTTCAGCCTTTATTCTAGAAAAAACGAATTTTCAGCCCAATTTTTTCAATTTTTTTGATTTTCCCGTATAAAACATGCCATGACGGATGTAAGAAATGGAAATTGGAAGCTCTCAAATGTAATCTAACTAGGATTATACATTTCATTCTGTGGGGACATTTTTATACGCGCTTACAGAGCCCAAAATGACTGAGCCTCCATAACCCCAATGCTTCAAACAATTATAACTTTTGTTAAATATGCTTGCTAGGGTTTATGAAGTATTCAATGAACTCCTCTCCTTACGGAGCATCCGAGCAGTGACAAGCATTCGACTACCGCCGCGAATTTAGACAGAGGATTTTGGAAAACCTTGAATTCTCAGTTGTTCGTTATCGAAATTTCATCGTTCTCAGCGTTATTACATTTGTATTCGCCTTTATAAAGTTCGAGGTAAGCGAATCGGGTGAAGTGTGGTGACTCTACTTGTATGCAAACCCTTGTAGAGCGAAAGACGCTCCTATCAATCTTTTTCTGTAGCATAACAGCTTTGGTGGCTGCATTTAGTGATTTACCCGTTTTTAAGCTTCCATTTTCAGTCCTCAGCCGAGTGAAGAAATCCAAATCGCTAGGCGTTTTAGAACGCTGGGCTACCTTCTGATTACCAAATTCCGTCCTGCATTCTGATTAAACGTTTCCCTGATACCCAAAAGTACCTCCTCCCGAATGTCTCACTAGCGACCTTCGCCAAGGGCCATGTTCAGAGGACCCTCTCGCCCGTTCCAGACGTCTTTACCCACAGTCGTCTCTCTGTCGTAAGCTATCCTAAAAACAGTTCTGGAAACGGACCTCACTTCCACTCAGCGCCCATCCGCAAAAGAGATACGCCCCCCGCAAATACACTCTTCGCCACATATTGCACGGAAACACTTTCAAAATCGCTCACTGTAGAGCACCCCCAATTACTTCATCGCTTGGAAATCGGCCAGAAAACCTTTTGAAGAACGCCTTATACGAATTTCAGGCCATTTCGCATCCATCTCGAAAGTCGCCATCTTCAATGTCGCTTACCACTTTTGTATTCCTCCTTCAAAAAGTTCTCCTCCGCAGCGTGTAAAACATTCAACCTTTTTGGACCACATCCTTGATGATATCAGATTATTCATAACTTTCCTCATTCTCTCGCCCACGACATCACTGTGATGCCATTTTTGACCAAAGTTATCCCAGTTTTCGCGGCACCACTGTGCTCAGAATCTAGCGAAACCCTCGCTTTGGAGCACCGAATCTACATTATAAGTGATAACTTCTCAGGAACATCAGTGCAGTATGTAGTCAGCATTGGTTTTCACATAACTTTCAATTTAAGTCGTTCAGCAATGCAAAAATTCGCGTTGTGCTCCGCCAAACACCCTTTCGCGATTTGTTTAGCAGTCAAAAAAAGGCGACCTACAATGTTCGAGCTCTACCAGCACTTGAACCATTAGGCAGCTTCCATACGTTGCGGAAGCGAGCGATGAGGCAAAATCGATTGTCATCGAAGGCACACGATTTGCTAGGCGCGCGTGCGCGCTTACGCTCGCTCTCACGCGCTCACGCCCGCTCCCGCTCGCTAACGCCCAACCTCGCTTGCTCACGCCTTCTTCGAAAGAGATGTATTGAGTTTTATGCTTATAGCTTCATTCATAAAGCACATCGATTTGAACCTTGTTAAAAACTAATGCTCTCATATCCCCCAGACCCACTACGGCTGTCACAAACCATGGCTAATAAGCAGCCAATGAGTCGAGTCGAGTGATTGATCAACAGGTCAAGCGTTAACAATCAAATCAACACGAGGCAGGAAATGACTGTCGGTGTCTCTCATGATATCGGGCACCCATCAGCGTTGGGGGAACGCTGGAAGAGCGCTGGGTCCGCATGCATATCGCCCCCGACGGGGAATGGGGGCCTCCGCCACGGGGGAGGGGCGCCCGGCGGGTGTTCCGTAATGCATAATGTTTCGAGAGCCCCGGCGAGTGCCGCCATCTCACCTGTGGAGGCTCCTAACGTCCCCTACCCGGACTAAGACCATTGTTATATCCCACGACAGGCCTGTCGTGGTCGCAGAGCACTGCTACGTCGCTGTCGCTAAGGGCCAGCCGTCGCTGTCGCTCAGGGCCAAGAAACACCCGGCACGATGCAGGATTTGGCTGGGTCGCTGTCCCTGCCCCCCGTCGCAGCGCCCTGCACTGCGACGGATAACCGCGACAGCGACCGATTACCGCACGGTTTCCACGTTCCAGGCATAACATCCCCTTTCGAACCAGCGACCGCGACAGGTGCTGCAATCTGTTCTTGCGACAGGATTTTTCTACTGTGTGGGCGTGGTCCCGGCACGATTTGTAACAGCTGACCGCACCTGTCGCGGTCGCAATTTTTTGGTATAACAATGGCCTAAGGGGGAGATGAAGAATTTCAGCATTCTTGAGCGTATTTTCCCTATAGGGTGCAGTTTTACGGATAATATTCTCCATTTTAGAAAAAAAACTGATCTTATTTTTCATAAATGCAGCTATGTTACAATTTTCCTGCGAAAAAAACTTTTCTGTATTTTCCAGTTACTTCCCACATTTCATTTTTGTTCCAAAAATTGATGTTTTTGAGTTTGTCTTTTCGTTTTTTTTGCTATTTCAACAGAATGGAATGTTCTTTGTAGTCAGAATCCAAAGCAAACCGCTTGAAAAAATTGTGTTCAGTGGGTTGATCGCGACCTCCGGTGGTTATTCGCATTCGATTCTTCCACCAACAGACGCGACGGCTTTTTCCCAAATAAAAAAAACAGAACCGGAAATTAATAGTTTTGAACTTCGTTCATCGCTAACTCCATAACTATAGAAATATATTCAGAAAATAAATTTTTTCCTAGCAATGAAAAAGTACAAGAATACGATGAAGAAGACGAGATGCATTTGATATTATCGTGATCTTTCCTTCTCAAATTGCGTGTTAATTCGAGACATCACGATATGCAGCTCCAAGAACAGAGAATCTGTGTAGAAATCTTGAAAAAATAGAGGGCGCGCAAGTGATACCATCACGCCGCAATCGCACACGGCATTTCATTCGACGCCAAGCAATTTCATCGTAAGGGAGTCTCCCCAGCGGGGAGAGGAGGGGTCCCTCACTATGCATCGCGGGGCCCCACGTTCGCGAGGTGGTACTGTGGTTCTCGAGGCCGAATTCCGGTCCGCATTTGCGGACTACGTCTGTTTTCATCATGCGGCACGTGATGATCGTGCGGGGACCACTTGGTCCCGACACGATTCACCTTTCTCCCAGCACGTTTATCACACGTCGCATGATGCAACAGCCGTAGTCCGTAATGGCGAATCGGAATTTGGCTCCGTGAACGATAGTGCATTTGAGGGTCGAAAATTCCGTGGGTATTACTTGAAAGGGGGAACTAAACACAGTTATGAAAAGGTAAAAAAGGATTGCGTATCCCAGGCAAGCGGAGCGGGGTTTCCTTCTCGAATTTCGGTGTTAATTCGAGACATCACGATATGCAGCTCCAAGAACAAATCAAATCAAACAAATGTCGGGCGGCTGGAAAACGGGGGTCTAAAATCGAGAAAAATCGCGGAAATTGAGTAATTGTTGGTTGAAAGGGACTAAAGTTTTGAGTGAACCAAGGCTGTGGGTGGACTCAAAAGTGTCGTAGTATAATAAAGATGCGATTTCGGTGGTGGAGGAGTCCCATTTTTGTCCGTCGGCCCACGATCGCCTGGCGGGGCGAGGGAGCCGTGAAAAGTCGAAGTTGGCGACTTTCGAGAGGGGCACGGAATGACCTGATATTCGGATAAGACATTATTTGAGAGGTATTCATGCCGATTTCCAAGCGATGAAGTTATTGGGGGTGCTCTACAGTGAGCGATTTTGAAAGTGTTTCCGTGCAATATGTGGCGAGGAGTGTATTTGCGGGGGGCGTTTCTCTTTTGCGGATAGGCGCTGAGTGGAAGTGATGTCCGTTTCCAGAACTGTTCTTAGGCTAGCTTACGACAGAGAGACGACTGCGGGTAAAGACGTCTGGAACGGGCGAGAGGGTCCTCTGAACATGGCCCTTTGCGAAGGTCGCTAGTGAGACATTCGCGAGGTGGTACTTTTGGGTATCAGGGAAACGTTTAATCAGAATGCAGGACGGAATTTGGTAATCAGAAGGTAGCCCAGCGTTTTAAAACGCCTAGCAATTTGGATTTCTTCACTCGGCTGAGGACTGAAAATGGAAGCTTAAAAACGGGTAAATCACTAAATGCAGCCACCAAAGCTGTTATGCTACAGAAAAATATTGATAGGAGCGTCTTTCGCTCTACAAGGGTTTGCATACAAGTAGAGTCACCACACTTCACCCGATTCGCTTACCTCGAACTTTATAAAGACGAATACAAATGTAATAACGCTGAGAACGATGAAATTTCGATAACGAACAACTGAGAATTCGAGGTTTTCCAAAATCATCTGTCTGAATTCGCGGTGGTAGTTGGATGCTTGTCTTCGATCGGATGCTCCGTGAGAAGAGGAGTTCATTGAATACTTCATAAACCCTAGCAAACATTTTTTAAAAAGTTATAATTCTTTGAAGAATTGGGGTTATGGAGGCTCAGTCATTTTGGGCTCTGTAAGCGCGTATAAAAATGTCCCCACAGAATGAAATGTATAATTCTAGTTAGATTACATTTGAGAGCTTCCTATTTCCATTTCTTACATCCGCCATGGCATGTTTTATACGGGAAAATCAAAAAAATTGAAAAAATTGGGCTGAAAATTCGTTTTTTCTAGAATAAAGGCTGAAAATTTTCGAAAAAGTTCATACTTCTGTATACCGTTAGACTCCCCTCGTTGAGGGAAATCCAAAAATGTCTTCAAAATTGATTTTGGACCACTCTGAAGCGAGTTATGACAAAGCGGCGCTTTGTGCGCGCAAAAAACGCCGCAAAACGCCGTTTTTGCAGAAAATATGCGCGGTACTGTAGGTTGAAAATCGGTCTTAATAATTTATTGAAGGTTCTCCTTATGCAAGTATTCTTCCGTTGTTAGATCTAGCCTTTCAATATACGATACTGATACATTCATTGTGAGTTTGCTGCATTGTTGTGTTTCAGATGACTCTGGTCGGTCAGCTTCACGGTTTAAGTCAATGCAACGAGGCAAACAAGATCATTTGTGATCACTGTAAAGACACAAATTCTATTCGAGTTTTTTCTTATTTGTCTGTTTGCTGCCGTTATTATCCCGGCTACACTTAACGGGTCACATGTGAAACACTCCATTATATAGTTTTTCTTCAAAGTTAAAGAAAAAAATACTAATGCTGTTGTAAATATCGACAATTGTGCGTCTGCATATCTCTCTCTTGAAAGTCATGCGAATCCTTGAAGTTCAGATCAATTATGCTCAAATCTTTTTTTGTTTTGTTCATAGCGTTTTTTCTCTGTGTTACCTTATTCGCTGTCATCTAGGCGCGCATGATCTCATAGCCAGAGGCCCATCATCATCTTCATCATTGGTAGAGGGGCATGGTCTGGGTTATCTGGTTTGCCCCCTTCCATTGTTTTTCATAGGCTTATAGCTCTCCATCGCATTTATATCGCGCAATATAAAATATATTGGGGATATACTTGTCTTAAGCACGTGATGAGCTTTACATTCGTTTTTCAACGTTTGTTTTTTGAAAACTCGTTTGAGGCTGTACGGTTACACCATGTCATATTCTTGCTTCGTTGATGTACTAACACATGTAAATCTGTTGTTGCTGATTATGTCTGCCGAATAAATTATTTTGTCTAACCTACAAATCCAGGTACATACAGGACGCAGCCCACCAAATAAAGGATGTTCATTTTTTTATCGTGACTTCCGTCGTCTGGGCTACCTAAGGCCGCTATGACTTTTAGATAATCATGAACTGAAAACGCATATTGATGTCAAAGTACAAATGCATGCGGGTGACAAAAAGTTTATGGCTTCTATAACGATGATAATCAGTTGAGAAGTTCATAATGCAATATCAGCGGCTGTTTCAAACATTATGCAATGGGCTTCGTGTTGGCAGCTGCCTGTTCAAGGCACAGTACACCCTCAGATATGAATTTTGAGATTTTCATGTAATTGTGTAGAAAACCCCTCCGGTATAACACGTGCCAAATGCGAGATCTCAATTTCTCCAAATAAGCGAGATATAAGCGACCACCACAGGCCCGACCCCCTTCGCTCACCACCGCAGGCCCGACCCCCTAACAGATTTTCGAACTCGATAGCGGCTCGATGGATGGATGAATTCCAACAAGTCGGCGTTCTTCAGTCCAATACCGGACTGTCTCCTTATCCTGGCATTCTCTCACGCTACGATTGCGAATGAATAGAAATACAGGCTTGAGACAATTCGTCCACCAATTTTACACCCTCAAAATCTAGGTATCTTTGAAGAGCCATAACTTTGTTCAAAGGAGGTCTTGGACGATTTCAGAGATACCACTGTGATCAGCGTCTGACTCTAACCAAGTTAAGCATGAAATCTGGAAATTTATTTTCTGGGTGTCCTATGCCTTTAATCTGTCTAAAGCCTACGTTTTCCATATTGGCAAGCATCAGCAATTGGAATATGATTTTGGCGAGTCTGTTCTAAACAACTCTGGAGAAGTTCGTGACCTTGGGGTGCTTTTTGACACTAAGCTTCACTTCGAGGCACATGTAAGAAAAATGATTCTCAAGGCGTTTTCGACACTGTTTACTATTTGTAGAAACATAAAAAGCAATGATCCTTCGCTGTTGTTACATCTCTACAAAGCATATGTTTTGCCGATTCTCGATTATGGTTCTCAAATTTGGAGTCCGAGTACAAATAAACTCCAGGGAAAAATTGAAAAAGTGCAGAAAACATTCTTGAAGATCTTGCTGACGAAATGCTAAGGTAATTCCAACACAGCTCAAGCTTTTCGCAGTTATCAGCAGCGCCTTGATCTATGCAAATTACAGAGTCTTCACCATCGCAGAGTTTTTAATGATATTGTCTTCCGTTTTAAGTTGCTTAAGGGTGATTTGAAACTGAAGGCTAGTAAATGCTGGTGTTTCCGACCATCTGGAGGGCGAGTTTCCAGACTGTCTCTGCAGCGTCCCAGTGTCAAGAGAATAAATAGGACCAACATAGTCATCTCGCTATTCTTCAGGGGAGCGAGGTGGCTTGAGAGGCTACCGAAAGAAGTAGTAGAAGCATGAAATGTATCAGTTTTCAAGAACAGGTTGAAGAAGGTCGATTTGTTTGCGATTTTGGATCATGCAGATGTGTAGGATTTCTTGTGTTTAAGAGGAGCAATCTACACCATCTGGACCCGAGAGTACTCTGAACAACTGCGGTCGTCGCTACTTGTCGTTTCTTCCCAGTGCCGTTTCTTGTCGAGATATACTTTTGCCAGAGCCGGTCCTTCTGGGGTACCCTACCAGGAACGACTGTCCTATTTAGGCGCTTCCACCCTGGTCTTTCGCAGAACCGTTTATGATCAAGTTTTGCTCTTCAAATTTTTGCGCAATACAGCTGACATAGACACTGAAAGTATATTCACACTTTCTAACACAAATTCCTTCACTAGGGGGCACCTGCTACGGCGATTAATGAGCAAGGTTCGAACTCAACACTAAGTAATCATTTCTGAATCGTGTCATCAAACTGTGGAATGAGCCCCCGACAGAAGCTAATACTGCTACGTCATTCATCACTTTCAGTCGTAAACTTAATAAGTTTCTGTGCACAAAGGGTTTCTATCAGAGGTCATCTGCCTAATATGCGGATGTGCATGTGACATGAGGATTTTCAATAAAAGGTGTAAGGCTGTTTCTGAGGAGAGCGATCTTGGAACTTGTTATCTGTTTTGCTCGTTTCTTTTATTTGCAGTGAACGTTGGTATGGTGTGAGTACTCTGGCAAACGCTGGCTAGTAGCCCCATATTAAGGTCCGTTTTTTGAACTCTAGCGCCTTTTTCACCATAATAGCCGACCTTCGGGCGTGACGTCATTATGGTGATTTTCTCATGAAAATCTAGCTTGATATCAAGCTACAACCCGATCCTGAATGTCCCCGTGAGGCGAGCTATGGCGCCTCAACATCACGTGTTTAAGACGGTGTGAAACACGAGCAATCGTGTTTTGAATTTCCATAGCGGCCAATCGGAGACACTCTCAAATCGTCTCTCGCCTCGCGCTGGGAAGCCGACTTTCCTCCATGCATCAGAGTTCGCGCGCTTTCGTTTCTTTCAGTTTCGCTTTCTCTTGCCTTTATCATTTTCCTGCCAATTTATTGCCATTTCTTCCCATTTCTTCTCGGGCCTGACCATTACGGGAAAATGCTGAATAAATATGAGAAAAATCTCTCAGATTACGAGACGATGTTGCCCTCCTCTGACAGATTTCTCCCGTATTCTGGCAGAATTCTTCCGTGATCTGACAGCTATTTCTTGTAATCTGGCAGAATACTTACGTATACGGAATGGGGAATACGAGGAAATTCTGCCAGATTACGGGAATTTCTGCCAGATTACGAAACGATGTTGCCCTCCTCTGACAGAATTTTCCCGCATTCTGGCAGATTTCTCTCGTGATCTGGCAGACTTTTCTAGTTATCTGGCAGCATTCTCCACTACTCACATAGGCTGAAAAAATATTTAGCAGACCCGAAAAAGTTTCTATTTTGTCAGACATTCTTCCGATGAAAGGGTCCCGAAAGGCCGAAAATGGAGCCCAAGATTTCCGAAACCTTTAGATATGTGCTCGAAATTGTTAGAATTTTGCAGTATTTCTGCCTGAGGAACCCCGCCTTTTTGCCCTTCGTTAATCTGGTATGACGTACTTTTTTCGATCAGTACTGCTCGCATCCTAAAGCCATTGATGGTAGGACTTCGGCTTATTTCTGCTACCGTAATCCGGCAATCGCTTCAGAACCCAAACGTGCTCCGTCCCTTCGCCGTTTAGATCATCCTGTTCCACTCACAATTCATCATGGTATCGATTAGCTTTTTTGAACTTTTCACCACCATTGAAGCAGGAGGTTTTGGACAATTTTTTCGGATGATTTCAATAACATTTCAAACTGGGCCTGAAGAGTTTTTTCAATTTTTTTTTCAACGACTTTATTGTGGAAATAAAGAAACATACATATACACGTATGTGGATGAGATTCTTTGTTAAAGTAAAAAAAAGATGCAAAACAATGGCAGAAGTGAGAAGGGGACAAAATATGATTTTTTTGCAGAGGAAATTTTTTTTTACAATTCGAATGAAATCTTGTCTCAAGATACTTGAGGCCACCGCTACTGGGAGAAAGAAAAGCACAACAAGCTGGGAAAACCCGTCACATCAGATTATTAGTAATACCCTTTTCATCAGAGGGGACTCTCACTCGTTCCTTGTAATGACCTGAGATCGTACTTGGATAGTCTACTTCGAAAAATTGAAAAGTTTCCGGATTCAGCGATTTTTGCAGGCAAATTGTTCCATGTTCTGACAACCCTGAACGCAAAATAATTCAATATGCTGCCTTTAGAGGTGAATTTCCGTTCAAGTTGGAATCCATGTTTGCGAGAACGGTCATGTTGGCGAGTAAACACGAAGAGGCTGTCAAAGGGAATGTCGCAAAAACCATGCACGACTTATAGCGCAGATGCAAATCGAATTCAGCTCTGCGATATCGTAGGGTATTTAACCCTAGCATATCCAAACGAGCTGCATAATCTGGAACTTCTCGGTTGGGAATACTTTGGTGAACACACGTCTAGAGTATCGTTTTTGCACATTTTCAATGATCTCATCATCTTCCACTGTGACATCTCGACATGAAGAGTTTGAACGCTTCAGTATCCTTTAAAGAAAGTCATTCTCTTCATTCACTTCAATTTACAGCCAGCGCTCGTCTCTTTTTCTAATGAATACGAATTTTTGATATTCCAGGATGAATTAATCATTTTGGGATGGGGAATTTTCTTACTTGTCCGTAAAAGCTAACTCCGGAGTCAAAAGTTTTCGTTTCCGAATGTGTGATACCGAGATGTAGAAGCAGAATTATAAACTGGGTAAGGCATGTGAATCACACCAATCAGATAGTGTGATTCACACCGATGCGCTGTTGTTTGGAATACTTGTAGCTGATTTTGGAGAAAATTTTTAGGAGGCCTTATGAGTAGAACAGGCGCCCGAAAAAAATCCCTTGGGAATTTTCTCGTTGCCGAGAATGCCGCGAAAACACGAACAATCGGAATTCTTAGTAGTGAGATTCCATTCATGGCTCCACCCAAAGAGAAAGCAGCGGAGTAGTTCCTTGTATAAATTCCTGAAACGATATATATGTACAAGCTATGAAACGGTGAAGTTCACTTGGTTCCTACGCGTGCTGGTGCGGAGCGGAGGTTATAAACAGTGAGAGAGCGTAGGGCAGACGGAGGCCCAAATAGTCGCACGCACCGCTCGCGCTTCGAATGATGGGAGGTACCGCGTTTTACAGAGGGTACAGGCTATAAAACGGCAAAATTTACATGATTCCTACGCGTGCTGGTGCGGAGCGGAGGTTAGAGACAGTCAGAGAGCGGAGGGCAGACGGAGGCTGAGGCATCACGCGCGCCGCTCGCGCCTCGCATGATGTGAACTACGTTTTATAGAGGGTATATACCGTGTTTATTCACACTCCACAATGTTCTCACCAACCAGGGGTCTTCCTCCCTTTGCAAAATCAGGAGAGCTAATGGGCCTAAGAAGTTAAAGGTGAATGCAGAAAGCGATTTTCAGTTTGAGTGTCTCCTTCTAAACTAGCACGTCCAGAGTTTGAGGACTCTAGCTCTGAAAGTTTAAAAAAATCGCTGGGTGACAAGTTCTGATCTGATCCCACCTCTGCATGGTGTGTTCCAGAGTGACACCATTAAGAAAACGCGTGCGATTGAACTGAACGAGGTTGCAAAACTGTTCCGACGTAAGGGAAACCCGGCGTTGGGTCCCGAAACTATTGTCAGAAACGGCATCCGAAAAGCGCTGATTCCTACCATCTTTGGCTTTATCTGGATAGGGAGTAAGCGCGCTATGCAGCGAAACTGCGACGCGAAACGCGCGCGTCTGAAGTGAATAAAGCTGCAAATGGCTTGGGCTAATAGGACTTTTAGCGTTGGGTCCTGAAGCGAATTATGGTAGTCGAAATACGCCGAAGTCCTACCATCAATGGCTTTACCCGCATCCGGCTGTGTTACCGCGGAAGTGGAACACACATGTTACTGCTTTTAGATCACAAGCTGCCTTATTCTCAATTCGAGTAATGCCATTGATGTTTAGCTGAATCATCAGCTTGCACATACTTCATCACAAGCTGGTAGCTCGGAAGGTATAGCTTACAATTTGTATGTTTTTCCAGTTCTTCGGCCGTCTTATGTTATCCTTTTTTTCAGAAAACAAGGAAGATCATCACAGAAGCGGACGACGAAGACAATGCGGAAAAGCGGCAACGAATGGACGACTCAGGGGTCGAGAACGATTGGAGGACCTAAGCCAGGACTAGGACTGCCGGCCAGGGTCAGGCGAGAATCTTCGCAACGGGGGTGGGGTGAATTTGAATTTTTTTTCAGAAGTTTGGGCCCGGAAATGAAGGTTAGGGAGGGTTGCAGAATTTTTGGTCCAAAGAAATTAAAATTCGATGGAAATGCCCCGAAATTCTCAATATTTTTGGTCATCAAAGGAAAGGGAATCGCTCAGGTTTTTTAACAATTTTCAGCGTCTGGCTATAAACTGTCCAGAAACTTCGCCTCGGGGGATCGCAAAAACTTAGAAACCTGGAAAAAACTATGCTGGGTGTTCGCCACGATTTGGGAAAATTACGCAACGCCCCGCTTCACCCTGCAGCCGGCAACCCCTGTTACATGTAAGGTGCGTCCGAATGAGAATGGCGGCTCATGCGGCCGGCGTGCTTGGCAGGCCGCCGTCGCGTTCGCCGCTCTTGGACAAGCATGCGAAAAGTCCCCACCGCCATCGACTGCGAACGGGGCCGGCACCGGCTGGCAGCAAGCACTGCGCCGATCAATCAGCTCTGCAGACGAGGGGAGAGGGGACGGCCGTCGTTGAAATCCAACACTCGTCCGAGGGCGGCTCATGCGACGGCCGCCTGCCAAGAACGCCGACCGCGAGGGCCGCCATTCTCATTCGGGCACATTTTATGAGATGTTAGTGGGGCAGTGCTAGTGAGGCACGTAAGCATACGAACCAACGTTCTTTAAAGATGCTTTTTTGAATGTAACTGGGCCAGGACTTAGCGAAATGCGACGAAACCTTAATATGTTTTAGGGCATCATAAAACGTGCCTTACGCACACTCAAGATTGAGTTTCGAATGTTCAGCCTTTGGATACCGATTTCGTTTATGATTTCGTGGTATTAAATCAAGTTAGGCTGTTTCCTCAGAACATGACCGTAAAAACTAGACCTATCAATTGTTAGCCATACCTTTAAAGACACAATATAACATTGCGAGAAAATAATTTCTCAAGGCAATTTTTTTGATGGTTGAAAATTTAACGAAATTGGGCATTTTTAAATGTGTAGATTTCTGCCGCTTTAATTCTCGTCGAAACAACATACCGAAGAGGTGCGAAATTGCATAAAATTATTCCGAGCTCGTCTTCAAAAATATGAATCAAGACACCATTTTTTCGCAGTCCTATGTCACGATTTTTACGGTCGTTTGATGACAAAAAAGTGGCACGTGTATGAATTTTTAATGGCCATGTTCTGAGCGAATAAGATTAATTTCATTTATTACCACAAATTTGTAAATGGTTTCTTTATTGAAAAACTGTGTTTTTGTGTTGAAAACACAAAAACTGTGTTGGAAACTCAGGCTCGAGTGCGAGTAAGACGAGGTTTATGATGCATTACAACAAAAAAAATTTCGTCAGGTTTCGCCAAGCCCAAGCCGAGAACACGCTCGAAACATTATCTTTTAAAATAGGGTGTTCGTATACTTATGTGGTGTAGAATAGATCGCTAAGAAGTGGAGCTTCGAGTCTTGTTTTTTTTTTCGAAGCTAAATTCTCTCAATTTTGTTTTTTTTTCGAAGCTAAATTCTCTTAATTTTTTTTTGCGTTAGTTGTCATGTTGTTCTGTTGATGCTGTTCTCTGATCGTACGGTGTAATATGATCTCTGTGAATATCGTTGTTCAATCTAATTTTTTATGGTTGTCGTATGTCAGTAGGGAATGTTTTTTATGTAAATTTTGCTCCCGTAGTATGATATGAAGTATTGCATTGTCCGATTTTTTATAGTTAATTCAACCAGTATGTTCCTAGAGGGGAGAATCCTAAGAATACACGCAAAAATGCAGCGATGGCACCGAAGTCTGCCGTGGTTTTCGCCATTGCATACAAGGATTCGAAGTACGATATTTACCAATTCATCGCTTTCTTGTGTCAGCCGCTGCTGCAGTAGGGCGCTCTCGGATCGCGGTGAACTCGCGGCAGGCTCGGGTAGAATTTGGTCATGTTTATTTGTAGTTTCCGTTTTTTTTTAGAGGCATTTGTGCGGTGAATTCGCGGACTTTTCTTGGCTCGCGGTAATTTTGCGTAAAATCCTTCTTGATATCCAGGATCCCGGTGAATTCTAGGCAAATTCGTGGCATTTTATTTTACAGTAGGCTAGAGTATCCTCACAAGGAGTCGGCGTCAATGGCCTAATATCACTGGGCGACAGTAGCTTAAGATTGTCGGCGATAATAGCTCCACAATATTAGGCGACAGTAGCTTGACACCAGGCCTGCGCTAGTAGCTCCACAAAGCCAGGCGACAATAGCTTGGCAAGGCCGGTGCCAGTAGCTGAATGAAACTAGGCGACAATGGCTAGAGTTTTTCACCATCCAGCTTGACAAACTCACCATTGTCTAGCTACGACTTTGCCAATTTTAGACTAGTCGCCCCGGAGCTCCTCGGCGACAAGTGAATTTCTCAGGGGCTACTAGCCAGCGTTTGCCAGAGTATCGGCATTGCTATACGTGATATGCTGCTTGTAATTCCACGTGTCTCCGAGCCTAATCAGTGATATAGTGGAAGCTCGCCATAATCAAAATCCAAAAGATTTTGCAATCTTGTCTACACTGAATGTTTTTGTTTTCGTTTGGACCCCTCTTGGCATATTACTGGTGTTCCTAGTTTTTTTTGCTATACAGGAGGGCATCAGACGCTATTACATGATAGCTAGGTTGTCCCAGCTGCAGCGTTGAGTTCCGACAATCGCTCTCATTTCATACCTTACACTATAATTTCTTTCCTCCCATTCGTGCTGTAAGGAATTTGATTTTTGTGTTCTCAATGGCTTGGACTGTTAGCCCATGGACGTTTATTCCTTAGTTTCGGGATGACGACGTGCCTACAAGTCTTGCTCTAGAAGGACAATTTCATGTTAATTCCAATTTTCATCTGGAGCATAAGGACTGGCTCGCCCTTCGGCTCGCGTTATCCTTCAAAGGGGACTAACCCCCGCTCCAGGAACTAGAGTTTTGTGAACCCGTTGTCCTTCTAGATTTGTGAGTGAGTGTATATGTTTGGAGGGCTCCCAGAGAGAGATTTTTATTCTTTTCTAAGTCAAAAACGTTATTTAAGGGGCATTCTAACTCACTCAAGTAAAATAATTAAATAAATCACCGACAATTTAATTAATTAAATAGAATGTGGACTAGCACGGAACATGAGGAGGGCAATGTTGTGGCCGGACCCGCAACACAGCCCCCCCTTGTAATACAAAATAAGTGGATCAAGTTGAAGATAGAGTAGGAGAGCTGACCAACTGAGATCCAGTGGCTTTTGTATGCAGCTACCGTAGGCTGCTCACTGATCCTGATGTTTTCGTTGACGACGGTGCCCAGCCAGTGGTGTTTTTAACGATGGTAATAGCTGAGTGGTTTTGACGGAAGTGTTTGTGCCAATGGCGCTGACCAGAGATGGTTTTGCCTTCCTTGAAACTTTTGCAGGATTCTCGCAGAATATTAACACTACATCATACCCCTCAAAAAGAAGTTCCGTCTCGGAACTTCCATCACAAGGTCTAAGAAAGAGGGGTAAACAGAAGAACTACAAGTGTCACAATAATAGATACAATACAAAATTTACACAAAAAACGATCAAACCCCAATATGTAAGCATTATCACCTCGATTTCCACGCTTTCTGCTTATCGGTCTTTTTGTCAATTCTGCAGCCGGATAGAAAGACTGCGCGAGTGAGTGGCGCTTTTGTATTGGCTAACGCCAGCTGGCTGTTACATGAAGATGGTTCATCATTGTTCGAACAATGGCTATCGTGGACTTCAGCTATTGCACTAACTCAAGTCATTTGCGTGGCACATGTGCACATTTCTCCAACGTCTTCGAATTCCAGTGCTCGGCATCAATTGCTCGTTATCATACTTTAGTCCGTGATGACATTGATTTGCATCCATGCTCGGTCGATGTATGCTCGGTCGTCGACAACTCATTGTTCAAGCTGTGAGCGTAAATGAGTCTGTAGTCAGGATCTCAGTTCTCAGCTATGACTAATTGCCAAGCGATATCAGAAGATAGGATGATTATTCTGTTTCACCGTGAGTCGCTTCGCGTTAGAGACCCAGCAGTCACCAAAACGAGACGGATGTGATATTTTTTGGAATATATAGAGAGGAGTAATAAAGGGCCGCTTGGTTTCAATGACAGCCAAGCCAGCGCCGCGGCGCAGCTTTTTTAGGGGGGAACCTTACTTGGAGCGATGTTATCGCAGTCAGAAGGGTGATCTAGCACTGGTCGCCGCGCGCGACAAAGGAATCGGGGAGTCGCGGTGAGGTCAGCCGTCGCACGCGGCGTTTGCGTGGCAGCTGCTACGCGCGACGGCATCGCGCTCACATCGAGTCTGAACCATAGTTTTTTACGCGACTGTCTGCTGTTTAGCGTAGTTCGCGATTTCATCACATCGCAGCGGCCTGCACTGCGACGTGAGGACATCGCGATAGCTTTTTTCTGATGTTTTGTAGTTTCCTCCGTTTATTTCAATCCTTCCATTTTTGTTCTTTGTTTTCCCTCTTTATTCGGAGTCTCATTATGTTCTGTGAACCCATTCACGACCGCACGCTTGCCTACCACTTCGGACCGCACGCTTTTTATAAATCGAATTCTTTGCCACAAGGAAGAATTTCCAAGCTTTCTCATGATATTAACATATCCTAGGCTCAACTACGGAAGCCGTGGTCCGTCGGCGGCCCCACTATAGCACAATGCTCGAATTTTGTGAAAATAGCTGAGGCTCAATCGGAAACAAATCGTTGCGAAAACATTTTCTCGAGCACATTATGAGTTCTTTTTCCTTTCACTGCCGTTTCTAAGCTCTCTCAGCAGGAAACCTTTAATCGAATCATGTTCTGTTCATCTGGGAATGTGCCATGACCATGACGACCGCGGAACATCGTTGTTTTTCCCAATTCAAACGTTTCACCAAATCTAAATGCACTCAAACTCAGTGATTAACATAAACGGGCAGCTCCGAAAAAATTAACATCTGCGAAAATGAAACAACAGCGAAAATAAGCTCGAAAACTTCTAAAACCCTGCTGTTTCAGATTTGTGCATGTTTGGGTGAGGGCGCAAAATGGCGTTGAAGTATGGTTTCTCTTTAGCTCTATGCGATGTGTTAGCGCGATGTACATCGCAGAGCAAATCACATCGCGCGCGATTTTCGTGGCGCAATGTAAGTAAGGTTCCCCCCTTATGGTTACAATCAATAACGCATCTGAATTGTTGCAATGAATGGTTAGACACATTAGTAGCACATGAACACAAAAATAACAAAAACAAATTTATGACTTTTGTTGATCTCTCTCTTTCTGAAAAAAAAGAAAAAAGAAAGAAGTTCGTAGGGAAGAATTTGCTCTTCTATCTTTTCGCACGTGTTTTGCCACGTGAAGATGAGGTATTTTTCGGTAGAAACGCGGTTACGGTTTCTATTTCTATACAAAAATCCCAACGGAGACTAGTGTCGTGTGCAAAGTTCAGAAATACAAAAATATCACAAGTTAGATGAACATCGAAAGACCCCTAGGGCAATAGAGCTCAATATCTCGACCACTCCCGCTCCTTGTTCACGTCGTACACCAAGTTGATCATGAGTACTCGAGCCTGAATCAAAGTTGACGCGAGGAAAAAACACAAATAAAACTGAAGGATGGTTTGGTGAATGATGGCTAACAAGTAGGGCGGTAACAGATATACTCAGGAAAGGTAAGAAAGAAATGGGGAACTCAGATTTTTTTCTAGCCCAACAAATTTTCTGTGCAGATTTTTTATAATGAATAATAACAGAGGTTGGAGGTTGAATGAGAAAAAAAGGATAAGGAAATGAGAAAAAGGGAAACGAAAGCGATTACAGGGAAAAGCGATTCTAGAACGTTTTTTTTCTGAAAGAGTAATGCCTACAGCACCGACAATTGAATTTTTCGAAAGAATTTCACTTATGATACATTAATACGTGTCGGTGTTTTTTTATTTACATTGTTATTTTTTCTCTCTCTCTGGGTACCCTATTGCTTGTCTTTTTCGTAATACTATATAGTTAACATTTATTCCAACTGATATTGTTACGACACTGTGAATTAATGTAGAGTGGGGGTAAAAACGGTGAATATCATATTGTACATTCAAATGGTACAAGGGTACGCTGGGTGTTCAGGCGCGCGAGCTCTTCTCAATCGGGCTGATGGGTTGTAATTGTGGGATTTCGCAAATCTCCACCACGACAGCTACGTTCTACTTTGCGGAAGTAGCGTTGCTGGACGGAAGCCATACTCTTTACTCCTTAAAAATATAACTTAAATATGTAATGGAGAGTTTTCGACGTTTTAGGACACGATGAGGTTCGAGAACTTTATGAATCACAGATTTTTGAGATTGTAGGTATTCAAATTTTTATGGGACTGCTGAAAAGATTTTTGTGTGTACCGGGTGAATCTAGATATATATCCCTACTGCGCTTGTTCAAATACGGTACGCTCATACAATTAGATATCTATGTGCAGAGGTGGAGCGTCCACCTGGCCAGGATTTCCGTTCCAAATCAGAAACTCGCGATAAACTATGACCCGTTGGGGAGAGAAAAGAAGAAGAATAATCCTACCACCTAAATTTTTTTGTACGCTTACATTATTATTTTATTTCCCTCTGCTTTTTACTGCGAGCTGGTGGCAAATTACAGCGCTTACAAAACAACTGTGAAAAAAAACTCAACCCGGGAGTGCATGTATGCTTTTCATTAGACAGTTTTATCGACCCTTTTTTTTATTAGTGTCATTAGCGTTAGTGAATGAATTGGGTATTCCACGTCTGGAATGGCCCAGTTTTAAACGGCAAACATAGAGAAACAGCCGTTAGAGAATAGAGAAACAGCCGTTAGAGATTTTATTCTGTAGGAGCAGACACCAAATCTGAGTAAAAAAAATTTTTTAAAGAGAATATAGAGATAAAAACGTTACTATGTAAAAATATGGACTTTCAATAGAATCCAAACAGGAAATGTTACGTGACCTCCATGTAAGGAATTTGATTTTGGGTTCTCAATGGCTTGGGCTGTTAGCCCATGGACGTTTATTCCTTAGTTTCGGGATGACGACGTGCCTGCAAGCTTTGCTCTAAAAGGACAAGTTCGAAGTTTAGCCGCGATGTTCTCATTTCTACCTGAACCTAACGTATTCTGAGTGTGTACTCACGCGAGACGAGAAAAACCTGTATATTCGAGATCGTTCAGCAGCAGCGGCTAGTAATGACGTCTTCATCGTATTAATTCGTTCTACACACCACTGTACAACTCTAAATTTACTCATTTCCACTACATTTTTTTTGATTTTCCTATTAACTTGTACTATTGATTTCGCAATACATAATTCTCTCCTTCAAAATGAAGACGGCTTTGTGTGTGTGCAACGTACAAAAACAAGACATTCTCTTAATGTCGAACTATTTCGAATTGCTTCTTTACAGCGTTTTCTGGTTTAACTATAATGATGTCACGTTTTTTTCCAGTTCGGTTGTTGTTCGGTACGCTATTGGCCCTCGTTCCACCCCAAGTTACGGGACTACTGTACTCAAGGTCAAGCAGACCGTTGGCAGGAACCTCCGCGGAGCTACGTCCCCCTCTTCTTGGTAACCAAAATTTTTTTTGAATGTATGAAACTTTTTCTTCCGCATCTTGGGTGGCATAGTTTTTCATCAGTTCTGAGACTGAAATTTTTCACAGAAGTGCATTTTTTCCAAAATTTTCTTTCTGTTTTTTTGCTGTCATCACTAGACGCCTTACCCCACTCACGAGCCTCGGGGAGTATTTCCATTTTTCGCTCCAAAATTTTTACGTCTTCTTCTGTGGATCACCAATTGTCCGACTTTTTTGTGTCTACCCTGTTGTCTCGCGGGCCAGCAACCGCTTGAACCTAACTGTTCTTATCGGAGCGAAGTTCCGCTCCGCAGTTGCACCTCGCAGCACGATTGTAATCGTGCTGGGACCACCGGCTTCCATCACGAATATTCTTTGTACCAGCTCAATCATGATCGTGTTACGTGCTGCAACAGCGGCTGCCAGCATTTGCGGAGCGAAATTTCGCTCTGATAAGGACAGTGTGTATTATACTTTGGTCCGAATCGAATAATATTCGAATAAATATTCGAATTTTCGAATATTCGAATGTTCGAATATTCGATTTATTCGGAAAATCAAATTATTCGTTTTTTCGAATATTTGGTTTATTCGGAAAAACAAAATATTCGTTTTTCGAATATTCGGTTCATTCGGAAAAGCAAAATATTCGTTTTTTCGAATATTCGATTTATTCGGAGAATCAAAATATTCGTTTTTTCGAATATTCGGTTCATTCGGAAAAGCAAATTATTCGTTTTTTCGAATATTCGATTCATTCGGAAAAGCAAAATATTCGTTTTTTCGAATATTCGAATTATTCGCAAAACAGAATATTTGCTTTTTCGAATATTCGGTTTATTCGGAAAAGCAAAATATTCGTTTTTTCGAATATTCGAATTATTCGCAAAACAGAATATTTGCTTTTTCGAATATTCGGTTTATTCGGAAAAGCAAAATATTCGTTTTTTCGAATATTCGGTTTATTCGGAAGATCAGAATATTCGTTTTTTCGAATATTCGCAAGAACGTATACTGCCATTTCGCAGCGAATCATGGCTGCCGGTTCCATACCCTACAAACCGTTGAGAACACTCCATCCTCATCCAATTTTTTGTTAAATCCCAAGGTGAGTTGTAATGAGCTGGAGATGACATCATTAACGAGATTTGCTCAAATCTTACTAAGTAAGATCCAAATAAGAAGGGTCACCTCGCAAAGGGTAACCGAAGAAATCAACTTTGTAAACCTTGGCCTTTCTTTGTAATGTCGGTCGAATGTTGCGCTACATGTCCCATCTTCATCAAGCTGCCCACGAGGCTATAAATCTTTCTCTTGGGGTTATTTGAAATGCTCAACACAAATCTGTGGCCCGTTTATTGAGTTTTGGCAGATTGTGGTAGATAACGGTGGGTGTACGGTCTTCTCCTTCTTCTTTGCAGCCACTGAGAGGGGTTTCGTCACAAGTTGAGAAACTGGGCGACCAGCACTGAATTCGTCCACAAGCACGGCTGAGCAGCGTTGTGACTGGTCACAACGGGGAAGTCGTAAAATTTTTGGAAGTTTCGGGAAAATGAAATTGTGGGAGGGGTCGTGATTTTTGGCAAAAATAGGATTTTCAAACCACATGGCAAGGTAAAATGAGGTAGGAATAGTCAGTCGCGTGCGAGGTGTATGCATTTTCAACAATATAAAACAGATTATACACAGAGAAACTGTTTAGAAAATTTACTTTTTGACAAAATTGACAATTAGGCACCAAATAAAACTTTCAAAAATTTGGTTTTTTAAAAAGGAAGGAAAATGGGAGGGGTCGTAGCCGCGACGAAAATCGCCACAACGGCCTGCTCAACCCTGTCCACAAGTCTATTGTACTGGAGCGTTGTTGGCTTCTTCGGACAATCAAATAGGTGTTTAGTGTCGTGGCCTTGGTTTCCACAGTCCGGGCACACGTCAGGCTGGCTATTGTCGATCTTATGCAGGTAAGACATAAGCAATGGAGAATGTCCGCAGCGTTACGAAGCGAGGATACACCTGGCGCGTCTACCGAGCTCGGGCTCGGTATCACATACCCTGGGCGGCACATCACCGAAAATAGGGTTGACGGCCGCTTTGGCGAGATGATCCTTCACGAACCGAGTGTGCTCCGCTCGTAAGAGACGAAGCCGTTCTTGATTCAAGTCGTCCATCTCTGTACAATCACTTTGTTCGGAGCATCGGCAAACGGCACTCTGATCGATCTCTCACTTACGGGATTTAATAGTCTTCTCGACGGATGATTAGGTATTAATGATCATCTGCTGAGCCTGGGGCTGACAATGCTCTTTCACTGGCAAGATACGAGCCTCGGCGTGAAGGTGCTGAATCGGTGAGCTTTTTGCACATCCAGTGGCTATTCGAATATCAGCATTCTGAATTCGCTGCATCTTAGTCCAGGAACTGTCCGACACGATGTGCTGCCAGACAGGTGCAGCATCCACCAATGCAGGCGGCAGAATAGCTCCATATGTCGTCAAGATTGTCTCTCTGCTGCAACCCCAGGACGTTCCTCCTAGAGCTCTCAACACATTCAGCTTTGCCTTGATAATTGCCTGCTTCTGTTCAGCATTTTTGTGGAACTTCAGCGATGGGTTCAAAACGAGGCCCAGCAGTTTGGGAAATTTCGCTGTAGGCAAGAGGTCATCATCCCACCTGACAACAGGTTGTGCGCTGTGTTCCTTCGGGTCAGATGTGAATACAGAAACAGAAGACTTCGCCGCGGAAACTGTGAGCATCACACTATCGAGAAAGTTTTTAAGCTCGACAGAGATAGTCGCTGATCTTGTTTGCGGCTACCTGTATGTCACGATTACGGCACATGGTGGTGATATCGTCGGCATACGCAACAATTTTCATATCTTCAGGAGGCTCAGGTGGGTCTTCTAATATACAGGCTGAAGAGGGCAGGTGACAAAACTCCACCCTGCAGGCACACCGGCTGCTACAGGTATAATACTATATATGGAAGGATCGGAGACGTGATTCTGGAATAGCACTTTGGCCCGACGACCTTTCGTGAACGCTGCGATCCAACGCTTCTGCCACGGTTGTAGCGGGGACTTCAATAGTTTCTCGGACAAAAGACCTAGGTTAACAGAATCAAATGCTTTGGTTAGATCGAGGGTAACAGCCACTGTTCTAAGAGGCTTTCTGAAATTGAACCCATCGACCGCATAGCTGAAAATCTCCAGAAGGGCAGTGGTGGTAGAGTGAAACTTTCTAAACCCATGTTGATCTTGCTGTGCCTCATTCTGCTCTGCCAGGTTCCTTACGATTAGCTTTTCGGCTACTTTAGCGATCGGTGATAACAGGCTAATAGGGCGGTAGCCCTTCGCCGTGCTTTGCGATTTGCATGGCATAGGCAGGGGTATCACATTGGCGGTCTTCCATGCTTGGGGTAGAGTACAGGTTCGGAAAGAAGTGTTTATGATATCTGCGATCATCGGTAGAAGTTCCGTGGGAAGCTTCTTCAGGATGGCTGCTGAGATACCATCAGGTCCGAGAGCCTTCGAGTTCCGCATTTCCTCGATAACTTTCCCCACTTGAGCAGGAGTAAAGGCCTCAGTGGCGTTCATCAGCGGCAGACGGCTTATTTCTCTTACCGTGACTCTGTTTTGTACGCCTCGCTTGGTACGTGGGATGAAAAAAAATTTGCCAAGAGCATATGCGGCAGCCTTCCCTGATTTTAAGACGCTGTTATCGAACTCTATGGTAGAGTTCGAGGATGGGGCGCACTTGCCAGAGATCTTCCCCAATACTTTCCACGCCGTTCTCCCGTCGGCTTTAAATTTCAACCTTTCAGTGAACTTCTCCTAACTGTCTTTCTTGTGCTTGTCCAGATCCTTTTTTATCTCTCCATTCAGCTTGGCCACCTCAGGGTCCAAATGATTCTCAGCTCTCTGTTCATCTGTTGTTCTGATCTTCTGTAGAATCTCCCTGGTGACATTAGGGTAGAAACTTTTGACACGTCCTTCAGGTATGGCCGCTTTTGTAGCCTTTCGGATGGCGTCAGATATGTGACGCTCTTTCTGGTGCACATCGCCATTCCATGGATATTCAGCTGCCTGGCGGAGCGCAACCTCTCTGAACAGGACCCAGGCAGCAAGGCCTAAATTGAGATAAGAACGTTGACGAATACCAGTATAAGGGGCAAGAGAGTTTGAGAGATCAATATGGAGAAAGACGGGAATGTGGTCGCTGGAAAGAGTTGTGGAAGTGGACCATGTGCAAGAATTAGAAAGATTGTATGAAACGAGGGAGACGTCCGGGCTAGAAGGTCGGCCGTAGGAAGGGAGACGAGTAGGCTGATCATCGTTGAGGATAACCAGATCACACTCGTCAGTCCATTCTTCGACGTCTTCCCCTCTGGCGTCGGACACAAGCGCAGAACAGAACGTGTGAGCATTGAAGTCACCTGAAAAGATAGCTGATGGGGAGAGAGAGAGATTTATACCGATTACAGGGCTCTGTAAGCATTTTATAAAAATGTTCCAGATTTGACTTAAATTTCTCCCAACGTGGTTTTTCGGGGTGGTGATCACGAATCTGTGGTTTATTCGTCGATTTTCCAAAGCTTTCGGCTAATTCCGTTCGAAGCTTCCCAACCGTGGAAAATTTCGAGGGAAAAACGCCACTTTCGAGATTTTCGGAGTGCTACGGTAGATATTGCTCAAATTGTTCCTATGTGGTTATTTGGAGTGCTGAACACGAATCCTGAGTCCGTTTATCGATTTTCTCCAAATTACGTTATATTACCGTAGGTATACGGTAGTTTGGAAAATGTCTTAGATTTTACTCAAAATTTGTGTACGGGGGTTGTTCGGGGTGGAGAATACGAATTTAACGTCCGTTTGTCGATTTTCCAAACACTAAAGTAGGTTTTGCCTCCCAAGTGGCATGTTACCTACCGTAACCTACAGTGAACCTCGAAATTTCGACGAATGGACTCCAGATTCGTGTTCACCACCCTAGATTACATTTCCATGCAAGTTTTGGGCCGAACCCCAAAAAAAAATTGAAACACCAGAGAAAAATTGCCTCTCTTCTCTTCCCTTGCCTTTTCGCGAAGCTTGAAGAATGGTCATAACTTGTTCGAACCTGCAGCTCGGAGCAGGATACTGCACATTTTTACTATGGATGCCAAAAAGATACTGTCGATACTGTTCGTTTCGCAGATGCGTTTACCACTCTAAACACTTCCCTTGTTAGTTATTTTGGAATGTTAGACCGACTTTGAGGTCTGCTTAACGATTTTCGGTGGTTCATTTCGCTCAACAAACTATATTGTTGTGAAGGAATCTTCTGTTGTGGAGTTTGTCATTGGAATAATCGTCGGTAATAAATGTATCAATTTATAGAATTTGTGAAGCTACATATAGACAGATTTAAGTCTGTTACTTAATCTTTGGTAACTCAGATCCAAATAAGCGAAGATTATTCGAATACTCGAAAAATATCCGATTTTCCGAATGAATTTCGCCGTTTTTGTCAAGGTGATATTCGAAAAGTTCATTCATTCGAAATTTCCCATAACGCAATATTCGAATTAATCATTCATTCGAGAATTTCGGAAAACACAATATTCGAAAATTTCATTCATTCGGAAATCTTGAATAACGCAATATTCGAAAAATTCATTCATTCGGAAATCCTGAGAAATCCATTTTCGAAAAATTCATTCATTCGGAAATCCTGAAAAATCCATATTCGAAAAATTCAATTATTCGGAAATTCCAAAAAACCCATATTCGAAAAATTCATTCATTCGGAAAGCTTGAAAAACGTAATTTTCGAAAAATTCATTCATTCGGAAATTCCAAAAAAACCATATTCGAAAAAATCATTCATTCGGAATTCTTGAAAAACGCAAATTTCGAAAAATTCATTCATTCGGAAATTTTGAAAAACACATATTCGAAAAATTCGTTCATTCGGGAATTTTGAAAATCACCATATTCGAATTATTCATTCATTCGAAAATTCCGAAAATCCAATATTCGAATTATTCATTCATTCGAAAAAAATCGTCGAATACCAAAGTATAGTGTGTATGATAACGGGGTTTAGAATTGGCGCCATCCTCCGAGTTTAAGGCACACATTAATAAATCTGGTTTTTCTTTTTTCGAAATACTAATTTGTGCACAAACGTCTCCAGGTTTCGCCCAAGGGGTTGGAGCACCGGGGTGG
The DNA here is from genome assembly GCA_029168955.1 of Aplectana chamaeleonis. Lineage (NCBI taxonomy): Eukaryota > Metazoa > Nematoda > Chromadorea > Rhabditida > Cosmocercidae > Aplectana > Aplectana chamaeleonis. The sequence goes on from JAPDOI010000073.1 coordinate 2,218,413, forward strand.
GCGGAATTTCGACGTAGGTTCGAAATTTTTTTTACCCTTAATTATCGGGAACAGCTCCGGCGGTACTCTCTGAGAAAGGGTGAAGGTCCAACATGAAGGCAGCATACACGCTCAAAATGGCATCGATTTCTAGACATCAATCGAAGGTTCTTAGCTGGTAGAATGAGAAAGTTACGAAAAAACTGACGAAATCTTTATGCAAATTGAGAAATAACGTGTCGTTTTTGTTATGAAGTGAAAGTGGGCGAGTTACATAGCAGCATATCCGCTCGGTTCGAATAGCGGAGCTAGTTGTAAAGTAGTTGTGAAAGCGGAGCTCAAAGACTTTCAAGGTTTGTAAAAGAACGCCGCTTAAGACGTCGAACGCTTTAAAAACTAGCGAAAGTGGCCACTTGGACGTGTTTGTATTGGTCGGTGGAGTGTGCGATGCCCATGGGCAGAGCCTATGAAATTTGTTGACTTGACGTGGCCCACATTTGGTGGTTTTGACTGGTTTTTGACGCTTCCAACGGCGTAAGCGTTCGAATTGGAACCATACTATCCCCGTAATGTCGCTATCTCAACAACTTTTTTGGGCGTGTATGCTGCCTTCAATGACCTGCTGTCTGAGAGGCAGGGTTCACAATAAATATTGTATTCAAGTTCAACTCAAAATGAGGTTACCTGTGCATGATTTATTTATAGTGGAGAAACATTGACGAAAAACGCTGAGAATAAGCTAAAGTAACGATTTCTAACGTGCGTACAGGTTGAGGGCGCGGACGAGTTCTCGCGCTCTGCTTGCTTCCGCAAGCGTTCTCTAATGGCGAAATGTGCGCTTATTGATCAGGCTCGACGTGGCGGAGTTGCTTGGGAATTCGCCATCGAAATGGTCCGCGGCGCCACCAGCTCGTCAGAACGGGGGAGGGGGCGGCGCGGGCATAGCAGGGGTACCGGGCTTACGAAATCTCTACTACGTGGTCGTCTTTCTCTATTTCTGGCCCGTTTTCACTGCTTTTTTTTCGGTGATATCCCGTCCAGAATCTGCCAGAATAGTGTTTCACACCCAAAATTCGAGAACGAGATTTATCATGAACACTGACTTTAATGGGTAAAACATGCTGTGGTCAATGGTGGATTTGCTAGCACGATTCTAAATGAACCTCGGCGTGATGAAACAGCAGTAAAATTGCTGCTGAACTAGACCACGAGCTTGTTAGATGGTTGTTTTGTGGGATTGTTTCGGCTTTCATGTAAAAGCGTGAAATCCGTGGGCTACAAAGGGATTCGAGTCCGAGTTTGTGTGCGAGTTTTTTCTTCGCCGAGAATCTTCGCCGTGTTCTAGCAAGTGTAGAGTTAGTTCATCAGATTATTATCTCAAGGGGTGATCTTTTTCCGTAGAATGCACCGAATTGAATTGATCCAATGTTCGATTGCATAGGTGACCCAGAAAATCTCGAGTTCGGCGCTGACCTACTTTAAACTCCACAATGCGGGTTTTTTTCGCCGTTTCGTCACACGCGACATGTCAGGGTTTTTTTTTCATGTTTCGTTCATGTTCTCGACTTTGATGCTCGTGTATACAACTGGTAATCACTCACAAAAAGCATGACGAGCTAGCTACTCCCCATTGACAAAGATCAGTTTGACGGGTCTGGCGCCGCCGCCGGATGTGTTTGCCAGCCGTCTATTTCGATTGGTCAGTCGTTAGCTTGAGTATCAGTAATTAGCGCTTGTCTTAGTGCATGAATCAGGTACAGCGTCTCCTCAAGTCGTCACATGCGGTTTGTATCAGTGTCAGTGTCATTGTCAATGTCAGGCCCGTTCCACTCTCTCCATCCATCCCCACATGTGCGTGGGGGAGTCGGTGTCTGAGATGGTTTCGGGACGCGTAGTGCACCAGTAACATGACAACTTGTTTGTCTGCATGATTCGACCACACAACCTAGCTGGTAAACCAGTTACCCGATCCATTTGACCAGTCTCGTTACCACTTTTTTCTCTTACGCATCACGATTCGACTTTGCCCTACGGATTCTGTTGGTTTTTTGTGTATCGTCATTCTGCTACTCCTAATTTGCATTCCTGTTTTTGTTCAAATTTTCCATTCTATGAATTTTCAGCTGTTTTGACATCGTCATGTTTTTTTTTCTGAATTTTTCTTGATTGACAGCGTATGACATACATAGACACACAGAGGCCCAGACCGCTTGGGATACACCGATCCGACAAAGAGTTGCGCGTTGACTGTAGGTACATATACTGTGCTTATCTGGGCCAAATTCCGGTCCGCAACTGCGTCTCGACACGCTTTGCGGCCGCACGCTCTTGAGTCAGAAGAGCTTCCAGCGCCGCAGCCGCCGGTCTGCTGACTCTAGGTGGGTTTTGGAAACTGGAAACTAAGGAAAATTGTAGAAAGTTGTATGAAAAATCCACATCGAGTCGGCATTGGCAGTGGAAACCCGACTGACTCGAGCGCGTGCGGCCGCAAAGCGTGTCGGGACGCAATTGCGGACCCGAATTTGGCCCAGATAAGCACACGAAAGCATACTCAATATAGGGAGTCCCACTTGATTTTTAAGCTGAGCTGGACTGAGATCGCTCGCAAAGTATGGAGCGCTTAAATGGCGCCATTATAGACCTTTGGCTGTCCGAATTGAATTTTAATGTTAGGTCAAAAGAGGCGGAGTCTAGGGTCGGTCATCTAGCACTGCGGAATAGGATGTCATGTTCATGAGCGTTTATGACGCGAACTTTGAATGCGTCTTCCAAGTATTTTTGAGAATTTTTTTTGATCAGAAATGAGATTATTTAAGAATCTTTTGCCATCTTTGTTAACTAGACAGACCTGACCTCACAGAAAATTTAAGAAACAGGGTGTCGATGTGGACATTTTTAGAAAGTATGGATTATTACTTTTGACAAATTATTACATTTTTTTCGGAGATGATTTGGCAGATTCTTTTCAAAGCTGCGAATGAATTTCATATCCCCATATTCAGAGGCCCGAAGGCGGTTGTGCCGCAAAGACTTCAGGCATTCTAACGTCTCTCCTGCTTCGAATGCAACTTTTTTTGCATCAAGAATCCTTCTTCAATATACGAACAGGGCATATATTTTGAAATAAGGTCAAGATGTTTTGGTTCCAGAGGTAATAGCCTTGTATGCGCGATGCCATTCACTTAGCCGGCCGCCACGCAGCAACGAGGCAAGCGCGGCGCGCGGGTAAGCGTGGCTATAGAGACTATTGATCGAATGGTTGCGCGCTCAATAACAACCTCTCGGTTGACCTTGAATTGCAGGGACCATGTATTCATAAAGTAGATCATAAAAAGGAAAATTCTACGAATAACAGTAAAAAAATATATTTAGGTCATGAAATTAACATCTGTGGCACTTGTTTCGAAAATCTACCGTTTGTTGAGCTCAGATCTATCCCTTCATTTCCATCTGTTATTGCTTCAGTTGCTGAACATTTCTTTATTCTGTTCACTATTTTTTCTGTGTCCTCAAGCTTCAGAAAAATGAGTCCTCGATTTTGGAAAATATGGTCTGCCTGAATTCTGTGCAACTCTCCTCGATTGTTGGGAAGTGGATGTTGTGAAAGTCTTGTAGATATACATCCAGTTGGCACGAATCGCAATGATACTTGGCGTTCCTTGTTGTGTGTTGGCGCAAACTTGGGGCACATATGTATGATATAACATACGTGCACCGAGTTCGCGCCAATGCCCAATACGTACTAGCGTTCTCTGGGCCGAATTCCGGTCCGTATTCGCGGACTACGGCTATTTCATCATGCGAATTGTGCTAATCGTGATAGGACCAGTTGGTTCCGTCACGGTTCACCCTTCTCCCAGCACGATTATCACGTGTCGCATGATGCAACAGCCATAGTCCGCAATTGCGGACCGGAATTTGGCCCGGAGAACGATAGTATCATTGCGATCCCTGACGATTGAAAGTTCACAGCACTAAGGTTGAACCTGAGGGACAACTATTACAACTAAAAACTTGTTCCTATCGATGTCTGTATAATAACTCTTTTAAGAGATTTTTAATTGTGTCAAGCCGGCAACTATAGAGGTCAGCTGAGGTCGTGACCCTGTTTTTTATCCTACTTAACTTCTAGCTATTTATGAACATATTTATATGCTGGAATTTGATACTTCTACTTGCTTGCACCAGGCTATTCCAAAGGCTATTAAAAGTTGTTCATATGTTTGGGACAGCCTCGGGACACATTAGCCCATTTTTGGATCGCATATACTGTTTCCGAAAATTTGGCTGTTTCATACAATTATCGTCCTAAATTGCTCTTTTTTCCTTATTTCTGCACAAGGTGTCTAAGGAATCCATACAAATCCACCGTGTTTAGACTTCTCCAGTCAAAAGCTTACCCTAAACTGCTCCGCGTGTCCTTCGACCTCACAGAACCCTTTCTGATGATACCTATGGGTTAGGCTACACTCTAGTTATTCTGTCTGTGTGTTCCAGTCACCCGCGCTTCAACTAGTGACAGAGCGGTTGGTGGGGACACATTAATGAAGACGATGACGTTGAGGGGCGAAGCGGAACAGTTCGGCTGGCGCTGATTCATCACATCACGTCCGGATTGGCTCTCTTCGAAGAAACATTCCTGTGAGGAAATCAGTGTTTTTATGGTTTCTGCTGACCTCCACTCTGGAGAGAAAGCATCCGTCAAGGGGGGAAGGGAGGACGAATCGGAAAACGAGTTAATAGTTCTAGCGAGGTTGAGTGGCCAATATTGCGAACGGCCGATGGGGCAGGGACTGCGGATTGCTGTTGAATGGATGTGAGAGTGTGAGGAGTGAAAACGAGTTGTGAAGTGTCTCCGTCTGTATCTGTGTGTATGTGTGTTGGAGGCTGATTTCTTCTGTCTATTCGTCTTAGATTATTATCGCCCGTTTGCTTGTCAACTCGACTCACTGTGGTGACATGGACAGCCTCAGGCCGGCTAGAAACATTTTCGGCAATGTGGGCTTCGCTGCCGTAGAAATATTGTTCTGCGAAAAGTTTGATCGTATAGGCCCTGAGCCTAAGAACAGTTTCGAATAAAGTCGGTGATTCGTGGATTAGGCGTTTATACTTCCAGCGCAGCGCGACGTAGCGGCAGAAAGTTGTGCCAGGTGCACACTTCCCGCGACTAGCAATGCGGTGCAGTGTTCTTGCTCTGAATTTATGGCCTAAACTCACTGTGGTTGGTCATTCGGTTGCAGCAGTGACAAGTATGGAATGAGCTTTGGTCCCGGTTCATACTGCACATCGCCGCGATTTCCTGCTGGTATTATAACAGCTGGGAACGTCGCGCGCGATGAGTAAGCGGAAGCGTGACGGCTTGCGCGCGCGACGAAAAAGGGGCTGCGCGCGAAAGCGTTGCAGCTCGGTCGCTGACTTGTCATACTTATCGTTGTCGGGCGTGACGTTTAGCGTCATTATTGAGCCACTTTTCGTTTTCAATCCTTGTGCAGCGACACAGTGACGCGATCACCACTTCACGATCACGTCGTTCTGCAGGTCCAATAGGCGCGATCTGAACGCGGTAGCGGGAAATATGGCTCAGACTCAGCACGAATTGTGCCAGTCGCGAGAAGTATAGCTCGCCCTAGCCTCGAAACGTCTTCATACTTACACCGCCGTAATCGAAGCGTGTCGTTCAAAATGTGCGCAGATGAGATAATCACTAATGGGCGTGTTGTTGAGCAAAGAGTACATTATTTTGCGAAAACGCTCACAAGCAGGCGTGACTGCGATATAAGTATGACACATCAGCGGCTGCGTCACGCTTGGCGGCTGCTCTTGAGTCTCGTGCATACTTTCTGCGATAGCAACAGTGTACGGTCGGCACGGAGAAAACTTATGCTTTGCGCTCCCTATCGAGCGTTGGCGCAAACTCAGTGTGCGCATAATATAACATACGTACCCCGAAATTGAGCCAATGCGCAGTAGGGAAAGCTGAGTATCAGTTCGTTCCGCGCCGACTTTGCATCAGCCATATCGATTTTCGATCGAGTTGGATGATTGACACTATGTCGCGTCGCTCGTTAGGAGATGTACGCTTTGGGTCTTGGACTCACGTAAATAATCCTTTGCGCGGCAAACGACGCGAAACAATGCTTAGCATGCACAATGATTGGAAATTCGCGCATTGTTGTTGCAGCGCAAAAGTACGCACCGGACTTTGTTCTGTGCGGCGCGTTGCCCATTTGCTTACCCACTGCGCGTGTCATTAACGGCTCTCACTCCCATTTAGCGCCCATTGCGACGACGGGAATTGTCGTCCTCGCGCAGTGCTTGTCATGCATATTGACCCAAAATCGATATGCTCTATATGATTGGTCAGGGTCGCGCGTCGTGGCAACTATGATCGCAATCTTAGTGCTGTGTTGACAGAATCAGTCGGCACGGATCGCTTTGGCGCTTCTATTTCTCTATTGAGGGTTGGCGCAAACTCGGTGCGCGTGTGCTGTAACATACGTGCACCGAGCCCGCGCCAATCGTCAATAGGGAACTGAAAAAGCCACTGCGATCTATAGTGACTGTAGTAGATTATGTCATCGCGTTGCGTGGAGTTGGAAATGCACTTCCGCTGTCGCGCTCCGCGGTAAGTATAGATGCACTGTTTTGCGCAAACTTTTCAGGCATTCGATAGTATAGAATTGCATTTCGCCGCGACACTCGGCGGTGGAAGTATAAATGACGCCTTACGGCGTGATATCGATTGCTTTACAGACACTTTGCGACATTCAAGTTTATTAAACCAGTGAGTTCCTAGTAGTGTAACTCTGTGAAGAAAAATCGAGTTTCGTCCGGTCATATCAGTTTGTTTTCCCGTGCAAATCCTGTTTTTTTGACAGTTCTATTGAGTTTTCTGTTGATTTGTGATATCTGCACTGGTTCAAAAAGAGATCTTGGAGTAAACAAATTGAAGATGTACAGCAATTATAGGGTTGCGTGCGCAAACTATTTTTTCTAACTTCGTAACACGTTTCATGAAAATTTATAAACCGAAAATTTTTTATAAATCGAAGAAAAAAATTTTCTGTCATAATTTTCTGAAGTTATATCCGTTGTTTGGCCTAAGGCTATCCAGCCGCCTACTGTTCCGCGCTGACGTCAGTTCTGGGTTTAGGGTTAATGCTGCTTTCGGAGTTTGTGGGAAGACACACATTCGATGGTTCGGTCAGGTTTACAATGACGCAAGACGCTACAAGGTCGTTCTCGGACCGCAATCTAAGTGCCGCTGTTGCCACTGCCGGCCGTCTCGCTCCAGAACCACTGAACTGGCTGTTGGCTACGTATCTGTCGTACTCCTGAGCATGAGAATCAGACCTAGAAAACAACTTTGTTGGTACTTTCCTCCTCTCCTATGTAGTTAATCTGTTATATGGTCATGTATGTCTCATTTTCATGTGCAGTAGTGGTTAATGAATATAGTACTGATAGATTTGAAACAATATTTTTTAAAAATTATTCTCAGTTCGAAAGCTTTTTTTTTTCGACAAATTCTATCTTTGGCTGTACATTGCCTCAGGCCATACCTAACCACGCCTGGCTGAGACACTTTGTTTGTCTTCAATAGACCAGTTTATTATTATTTTTTCACGTTAGCCATAATAATACATAAATTATTACATGGTGACTGAACGCGAATGAAACTCGGACTTCCTTTACTCTTACATGAAACTGGGATGGGCGAACTCGCGGATTCTGGCGGTTCTACACAAAAATAACACCTGTTGAGGGGGAACAGCGGAAATTTCGAGACTTTCTGTTGGCTAGAATTATCCGGAAGCTTCCGATGGCTCGCCTTGCTGATTTCCGAAACTGATTGGGAGTTAATGTTTTTCGATATCCGAGTTTTTAAGAATAATTTCTGACGATCCGTAGTGTGAAATCGAGTCGACTTCCGGAAAGATTTTTTTCTGTGCTTTCCTAGGGAAACACTTATTGTCTAAATTATTAATGCAAAATCTGTAAAAATTCTATGCGTTTATACTATTCCCTGAAGCAAGCTGGCGCGCATTAGCCGCTTGACATCCTTCCGCATCGCTGTATTTTTTGTATACTAGTGCCAGTTTCCTGGGATGAGGATGATTAGGGTTCCAAGGCATATGAGCGAAACTCGATTTTTTTTCTTTTTTTAAAATTGCAGTGCACTTGAAGTCATCGTGCTTTCAGAGAGCAATACACTGTTTTCTCAAGTTTTGTGTGTTTTAACCTGTTTAAAAAACGAAAATGGTGGAGAGACCACAAAAAGCCATCAGAAATTACGGTTTTAAAATGCCTACAAATTCGTTTGAATCCCGAGCCATAATTGTTCTTGCAGTCTCCTTTGGTATTATATTATTCTTTTCGGTCACGGATAACTGAACCAGGACTTTGTCTTTTCACACCTCACTGCCGTTTTCAAGCAGCCACATTTTTTTGGGGCTCAGTTCGAATATAAAATCTTGTGATAGGTTTCCATCGAGCCGGTTGTTTGACTAAGCACAAAAATTGAGTCCGATTTCCAGCCAGGAATACACATAATCTATGTAAGGCCTCACGTGATGCTTCTTTGCTTCGTTGAAAACTGGATGCTCGCGCCATTGCACCAGCAATCTCAAAAGTTATGCCATTTAATTGCTGCGTTTATCGCTGAAAAAGTATGAACCTTGTCCAAAACTTTGAACTTCCGAAAAATGGTGTCGGTATGAAATCGATATGGAGTTGCATTCTCGTCATATGTGCTTTTGAAAATCTCACTCTCAGGATTAAGAGCAGTTTACTCGATGGAAAAGCTCCCTTCTGCGAGATTGTGAGCTTTAGGTTTTTCTAAGGAGAATAAGGAAGAATAAACGACAGAAAACGAGCAGGAATTAAGTGGAATTAGAGTGGATCGGTCCTCCCATCGGATCAACCAGCCTACAACGAAGAACTGTTCTCCATGAAAAGCAATAGTTGTCGATCTGATCACGTTTTTATATTGAGAGATCCTCACATCCAAACATGTGCATTGAATGCTTTTGTTTATAAAGAAATCGTGGCAGAAGAAATCCGTGCACTCACAGAGAAAGACACTGTTTTCTCACGTTTTTGTGTGTTTTAGCCTGTTTAATAAACGAAAATGGTGGAGAGACCAGAAATAGCCATCAGAAATTACGGTTTCAAGATGCCTATATATTCATTTGAATTCCGAGCCATAATTGTTCTCGCAGTCTCCTTTGACATTAGATTATTCTTTTCGGTCACGGATAACTGAACCAGGACTTCGTCTTTTCACCCCTCACTGCCGTTATCAGGTAGCCACAACTTTATGTGGCTCATTTAGAATCTAAAACGTTGAAAATTGCATTGGCGCCTCTGGAAAGCCGTGCCATTTAGTTGATGCGTTTATCGCTGCGGCGAGTATAGACTTAATCTAAAACTTTGAACGTCCTTAAAATGGTGTTGGTATTAAATCTATATTAAGTTGCACACTCGTCATGTGTACTTTTGAAATTTGCGCTCTTCCGATTAAAGATAGTGTGCACGGTGGAAAAGTCCTTTTTTAGCAAAAATGTGAGCTTTGGATCTTTCTAAGGAGAGTAAGGAAGAATAAACTACGAAAAAAAAACGAGAAGTAATTAGGTGAGAATCGCGTGGATCGACCCTCCCATAGGATCAGCCAGCCTACTGTGAAGAACAGCTCTCCATGAAAAGAAACAGTTGTCGATCTGATCACTTCCTTTTTTTTTGAGAGATTCTGACATCCAACAATGTGCATTGAATACTTTTGTTTATAAAGAACTCCTGGTAGAAGAAATTCCTGCACCCACAGAGAAAAACACTGTTTCTAACGTTTTTGTGTGTTTTAACCTGTTTAGTAAACGAAAATGGTGGAGAGACCACAAAAAGCCATCAGAAATTACGGTTTCAAAATGCCTACAAATTCATTGGAATTTCGAGATATAATTAATTTCTAACCGTTAAACAGCAGCTGTCAGCAAAGATTATGCCATTGATTCTTGAGGTTTATCAGCTCTAGAATTAGATTATTCTTTTCGGTCATGGATAACTGAACCAGTACTTCGTGTCTTCACACCTCACTGTCGTTTTCAGGCAGCCACAACTTTGTGTGGCTCATTTAGAATCTAAAACTTTGTGATAGGTTTCCACCGAGCCGGTTGTTTGACTGTACATAATAGGTCAAATACGATTTCCAGCCAGAAGTGCACTCAATCGCAGCGGCTAAACAATGTCCACAATACCTAACTAGCAAGTCGCTGACCCAAAAGTCGTTATATAATGAAGATATGACTGGAAATGTCATTTAAAAAGAATCCGGAAAAATGCGATGTTTGCTTTGTTGAGGAACTTTCGCCGCCGCATTTTAGTGCAGCAATCTAGTATTTAGGGGCTTGATGGTTTCATATACTTGAAAATTTTTGTTTGGTAGAAGAGAAGAGAATGAGCGATTTTCAAGGATTTCTGGTACCTCAAAGGCAGGGTTAACGATAATAATCGATTTTGAGATTGAATACTGACTCGATTGTTTGGCCCCCGGGTGGTACTAAAATGACGAAGAAATCGAGAAAAAGGCACTAGAAGGACACGAAATCCTTAAGTATCACCCGCCTTTAAGTATCACAAGAACTTCGCTGTGACAATGAAATCTTTTGTGGGACCGTCTTTTGCAATCCTCTACTCTCTGCTGCTTCGTACTTTCTTTCAGACTCAAATTATACTGTTTTGCCTAAAATATTCGTCCATTTTGATAAAACCCATTCTTTACCGATGACAACCACCGTGAACATGTTCATCCAAATGGACAACTAGTCCAGGCGAGAGAATAGTGTCACTGAAATAAGGGGTTCTACTGCGTTTCTCGCTGTTTCTTCGCAATTTGGGTTGGACTTGGTTGTCAACGCATTATTTTGAGTGGAAATTTCGGGAACGAAAATCAACATTGCCTTCAAACCTTCTCAACATTTCAAGGTATAGAGCATGTCGAGAAAAACGAGAAGCAATGAATGCCCTTAGACAGAGGACGAGATGTGCTTTCGAATTGGACAAGGGACACTTCGCTGTCCCCTACTAGGTGCAGGACTTTTTGGCCAACCTAGTACGTATCGTACGTACCCACCATAAATCTTTGAAAATCTAGATAAGTTGGCTGTTGCCATCTGGACACTCCTGCAGAAACGTACAACCTTCAAATCAAGATTTTCAGTCCAATAATATGGAGAAAAAACAACACGTTCTAATCCGTCATAACTTGTTAAAAGCAAGTGGTAACTCGTCAAGATATGCTGCACTACTACTACTGTGTACGTTTCTGCAAGGGTATCCATTTGGAATAATCACCCGAAATGTTGATAAGACTTGTTTTCTGCAGCACAAATACCACTTTGAATTGTTGGAATACAGTCCGCTGCATAATTATTGGGACACCCATTTTCGCGAAGACTGTTTTTAAACTTATCTTGGCCTGAGCTTAGCAAAACTTGATGAAACTTTAACGTGTTATAGGGTGTCACAAACCTCGCCTTACTCACACTTCAGCTTGGGTTTTGGGTGTACAATTTTTGAATACGGAGTTTATTTCCAATTCTGTGGCATTAGTCCAAATTAGGGCTATTTCTTCAGAGAGTGTTCATAAAAATTCAAACACCCGTGCCACTTGCTTGCCATAAGAAGGCCTTCAAAACCGTTGTACAACATTGTAGGAAAAAGATTTATTGCACTATTTTTTAGAAAATCAATTTGGTGCGAATTTATGCGATTTTGCGCCTGATAAGTATCTCACTTTGACGTGAATGAAAAAGGATGAAAATTGTGTGTATCAGATGAGCATTCCAAGAGCCTGTACAATACATGTCCTTAAAGGCATCGTTCGCGCTGGAAATCAATTTTCATTTTTCATTCTCAATTTCATGATTGGGCCCAGTAGACACTGCTAAACTTTGGCCCGTCAAAAACGTTGGGCGATGAGGTTGGAAGGCGTCCAAGATGAAGATCCGCCACCAATAGTTACGGCACGAACTCCACATGCAGAAAAACGCCGGAAATGACTCTGACGAAGACTCCAGAAGCAGAAAAACCTTAAAAAGGATTCTGGCGCGAAATTCATTCTCGTATTTACAATCTGTTCCGATTGACTTTTCTTTACAAATGAAGGTTTTCCATGGGCGCCTTCCACATTTTCGTTCATTAGAGAGGCCAAGCTATACAAAAACATGAAAACATAATGTACGGTTTTCTGCGCGTACGATGCCTTTAAATGGTTTTAAGGCGAATAGCCTTCCAGGATTGAATTTTTGAACAAAATCTCCATTTCGCCAAATGTTTGACTTCAAAAAAAAAACATGGTGCAAGAAATCATGTTCCCACAATGTTGTACAACGGTTTTGAAGGTCCTCTTATGGCAAGCAAGTAGCACGGGTGTTCGAATTTTTATGAACAGTTTCTGAAGAAATAGCCCTAATTTTGATTAATGCCACAAAATTGGAAATAAACTCCGTATTCAAAAATTGTACATCCAAAACCCAAGCTAGAATGTGAGTAAGGCGAGGTTTGTGATACCCTATAACATGTTAATGTTTTATCAAGTTTTGCTGAGCTCAGGTCAGGATACGTTCAAAAAGAGTATTCGCGAAAATGGGTGTCCCTATAATTATGCAACGGACTGTACTACGGATCAGAGCTAGCGGCCTTATCCCTCTTCGTTTCATGACCTCGGTCTCTGCAGAGATCTGTAAAAAAAGATCCCCTTCAAAGTGAAATTCGCACCAAACGCACTGGACCCCGCTCGTGGTGGTCATCATCTCAGGTCAGACGAATGCGGTGGCGGCGACGGCGCTGTGGCGGCTGACCTCCTGTTCACATTTGACCTATTCTCACACCTAGTCCCGATTCACCCCCACCAATCTCAATCCTCATTACCTTGCGAAAGCAGCACCGAAACCCCTTCCCTGAAAACACGAGCATAATCTCGACTACATCTATAGCGGCGAATTCGTCGAGTACGGAGGCGCGATGCGCAGGACGGGTGTGCGCAGAATCGCACCTTCATCTTGCATTTTTTTCGCCTTCTTTCATGTCACTAGTGGTTATCTCAGGAAGATACGCGCCGCAGAAACGCTTCGTTTTTTGCAAAACCATTGTCATCATTCTCACACGTGCTGCGTGTTCTGTACCTATTCATAATATTCAGTTTACTGCGCTTTGGACAGGTGGGGGCATTGGCTGGAAGGTTAGAAAATGGCCTGATTGTTCACAAGGTTTTGTAGAAGGTCTAGTATTCTCGCAAAGCTTGTTTTTTCTTTTCATGTAATAAATAAGTCATCAATATACCTCTCGTAAGTTTTGGCCAGAAGGCGCGCGAGGACGCGCTTCAGCGTCTATAGCGTCCTCTTTCAATAACTCTCTTAAATTTATTGATTTTTTTTTGAAAATTAATTCAAAATCCCAATGAGAAGGACTATCCAACAGTGTTTATAATGATGCTAGAATTCAGGTTCAAGCAAAAGTAGTTTGGAGTGAAGTTTTTAGTTTGCCATACAGTATGCTGCTGCACAGCGCTGTGTTTACTGTATAAAAAATCTGGAATTCACATTCCGAATTTTTAGTTTGGATCTAAACTCTAGAAAGCATAACATCTGTGGACAGCCCTCCTCCTCTGGATCCTAAACATAAATTTGCTAAATTGCGCACCAGAGAAAAACTTCTCTACACCAGACCAAGTTTGAGTTTTTCTGGAGAGAAATCATAAAATTAGAATTGGCGGAAAACAAACATTAGAAAAGGATATCTCCAAGGAAAAAAGAGAAGAATAAAATGGGAAACTAGAAAAAAATCAGGAAAAAGTTGAAAATCAGAAAACGAAGAGTTGATTGGAGGTTTGCAATTTTCTCAGGTGAAGAAGTCTTCAATGTAGGTAAACGGAATCTCAAAAAGCGTACAAAAGTGCAGTATTTGAGTTCTTCTATGTATGCTCAAGTTTAATTGAAAAAAAAAACGTGCAGTGCAGTTTTTACGATTCTTCGAATTCGGATTTGAATTATTGAAAATCGATGGGTAGGGCAAACGAGTTTCTACAATTGCTTTGAATAAATGCATGTGAATGGAATTGAAAAATGTTAGAGAATTTGAAGAGTAATTTAATTGATTGGAAAATTATTCTTTAGATTAGACATTTACATACTTGCATACTTACACATTGATTTTTTTATTTAATTATTTATGTGTGAATAGCTGAGGGATGCAGAGCGGGGTGTCGGTGGTGTAATGGTAACACTCTCGCCCGGAAAGCGTGCAATGCAGGTTCGAGTCCTGCCTGTTATCTGAGTTTTGCGTTCAACTCAGGTACCTTGTGAAACAAAGAGATAAAAGAATTGATGTTCATTTAGTTAGAAAAGATGAATCTGAGTCTTTCTCGCAATTGACTAATTTGTTCGGAAAAGTCAGCAGGATAACTTCATAATAATAGCATATCTTCTTGATGCAATACCGTTTGAAAGTTGTAAACTTCGAGATTGAAAAAGTGAGTGAATTGACTTGAAATATTCGCGATTGGATTTGCAGTCTTTAGTGAAACTTGGAAGAGGTTGATCACGCAGTCTGAAATTCAAATTTCGTAACTTCATCGAAGAAAGTGTTCCATTTCATTTGTAATGTTGCCTTTGTCGTTTTGAAAGGTGGAAGGTTCAATATATTGATGGAAGAAAATCGAAAATCGATTCGAAATTCGTGAAATTCGCTCTCAACAGTATTTAAATTAGTTTGAGGAGTTCGGTTTTGCATTCTGAAAAATTGTGAAGTTGGTAGATTGAAGGCTGGAGGCATACTTACTGTTTTGGATTATGTTCACGTTCACTTTCAAAGTGCTCAAACGGATTCTGGTTTGGCTCTATGTATGTGAAAATAGTCTGTGTATGTGAAAAAATGTATGTGTATGTGAAAATAGCGTGAAAGATTGTTGAAGATAGTAGGTCATGCACTATTTTTTTAAATGAAAAAAATTGTAGAAAAATTCCAAATTAATGCAAAAAGTACCCGAATAGGTTAAAATAATGGCGAACTTCTCCAGAAGAAAACTGATCTCAGTCATCTGAAGTTCATGATCAAAACAATCAAGGTTTATCAGGAAGTCGCGTGACGTCTATCATTGCTTCACAGGTTTCAGAGGTGGCCACTAAAGGGGTTGATTTGAATGATTGTTTGGAAAAAATGGTCACATGAGTATTTAAAAAAAGATTTAGCGACTTTTACGGAAATAAAATATTATAAAATAAATAAATATAATGTATACTCTATCGCTCGCGGAATTCGGTCAGAAGGCGGGCTAGGACAAGTTTTCGTTTTTTTAGCGTACTTTTCGGACAACTTCCTCTCAAATCTACTTTTTCCAGATGTAAAAAGTTTTTCAAGATCCAGGGGTAAAGAGCTATGCAAAATTATAATGCTTGCCAGGGTTTAGAAATTTACGAAAAAGTTCGGGATGTCATTTCTAGATCGTGATACAGTACACATAGTGCTGCGCGGCCTCATACTGTATTTGTATACTGTATGGCGCACCTGAAATTTCACTCAAAAAATCTTTGTTTAAGCCTAATCCCTAGCAATCGTTACACCGTTGGATGGCCTTTCTCAGCAAGACCTTAAATCATTTTTCAAATCTGAAATTTTTTTTCAAATCTGAAAAAAAAATCAATTCGAAGGGAATTATTTAAAAAGGTCGCTTAAGACGCGCAAAGGCGTCCTCACGCGCTTTCTGACCAAACTCTCCAGTCATTGATTGTAAATTTCTCATTTTTCAATTGATAAAACAAAACAAAAAGTATTCTGCCTGTTTTGAGAAGCGCCCGAGTTAATTGCGAGAATGTGGGAGGATAAACTGCGTTCAACTCGACCAGACTGAAATTCGATCACGTTGAATTCTGCCTCTGAGGGGTGACCCTATCATTTCCGGTTAGAGAAAGTTCCGAAAAGTGCGATAATTTCCGGAAAAGGCGGCTTTTTTGTGATAGAATGAGGTGCGCCAAGTTTTCTGACGTGAATGTTCTTATGATGCACACAAGGAGTAGTCAAAGTTGCGAAGAACCTCTCCTGACCCGAAAATCTCACTTTTAAGCGAACTACGCATTCGGTTTCGATTGTGGGTCGAATATGCTGAATCAATCGAAGTCTTTCAATCGACCACCCACACCTCCGTCTATCAACACGCCACCAATATGGGCCTGTTGAACTTTGCTACCGTTCATCCATGTCTAGCCCCCATTTCCTGTCTGTTTCCATATCGATTTTAGCCCCATCGGTTTCTCTGGTTTTCGCTGGTTTTTCTGCTCTGTGGCACCGATTACATCATCGTCAGAGAATCTGATTAGGGCAATCTTTTCGGAGGAATCTTTTGGGGGGGGGGTGCAGTGGGGGGAGGGTTTCTCAGATAGAGGCATCACACTTCCCGCGGTACCACTAGCCGACGTCCCGTAACCCCTTCCGCGCAAGGCCAATAGATCGGCCGCGGGCAGTGGGCAGCGCTGTTTCGTTGACTGCCCGTATACGGTGAACACGCACTCTGCGGCCCTTCTGCCACCGCCTTAAGGCCAATCTGATGACTGACAGAAGGCAGTTCTAGAACAGTTTGCGGCACATTTAAAAATCACCCTTTAAGTAAAGGTCTCTCCTAACAAAATTCGAAAAATCCGCTCCTGGGGATTTCATCTTGAACTGCATTTGACAAGTAAGGAGTGAGCTTCTACGGGGAAGCTTCCTACACTCACTGCTTCTTACAGCCTTCCCATTCGCAGATGCCATTAACGGACAGTGGTTCACCTGCCCAAGGCCAGCGTCGCACACAGCGCGGGTTTTGGAAAGAGTCTCAACACAGCGTTCTCTGCTCGTCAATTGTTCATTGGCTCCACTCTAGAGGGTGGTGCAATGATAATATCAGAGTGGGAATCGATGAGTGAGTGTTCGATGACCCCCAGCAATAGCCGACTGCCCGCCGACACTCCGCGGAAAGACGGTAAAGCCTCTCTGTCAGCGGAAAGTGGGGCGCTGTACCACGCCCACAAAATTGGGGCCGCGCGAAGTCAACTAGCCCGGCTTGGCCGGCGGGAAGTGGGCTGTTTTTATCTGAGTTTGGTGCGGATAGGGCGGACCGTAGGTCGACACAGAGGCCCCGACCTTGGCGAGCCGGGGTATGACATGTAATCTTCTCCCACACCCAGCCCCCCAGTCCGCACAGTCATCATCATCTCGTTGTTCATCCCGTAATCGATTCCTCGACTTCTTGTGTCTTACTATGGGAATATTCCGTACATCGACGTGAGATCAACCACTGAACAGCCTGTCTGCCTGCCCACATGCCCCAGAATTGCCCTCGGGGAGCCGGAATTTGACCCCTGTGTGGTCTTGCGACATTTTTTGAGTTTTGTGGCTGCCTAAAGTCACCTCCAGGTGTTTAGAAGAAGGGCCTGAAAAGGATTATAATAAAACAGCTCCTGCTTGTTCTAGAAGGTGATCTGCAATCTCACAAATCCCTAATCTTGTTGGCTAATCCATAATCCTGCGTAATTATGGCTGCCACCCTTGCCTGACAAATACTGCGTTTTTAGTGATCTAGTAACCTTTTTAGGAGTTTTTCTGTTGTTTTTTTTTCTAGAGGTCTGCCACAGAGGGCTACCAACGGATTACATTTGCAAAAAAAATTAAACTCTGGAAAAATTTAAGCAAAAAAGTCTAGAATAGAATTTCCTCGAAACCACTGGCTTATTCGTGTTATAAGGTTTTCGTTTTCCGATATTTCGTCTGATTTACCTGGCTAAAACCACTTCGGACTTTCTCAAGGGATCTGGGAAGGGTATGCCTGAGCTCTGAGCTTTAGTGGATGATCTTTATCTTACAAGTCTTTAATCCAATACCTTGATCTATATGCGTGTAGTTTAAAATGTGATTATCTGAAATTATTATTCCGTGCCAAGTATTCAATTTTTGCCTCAAATGTAGTACTGGAGGAGGTAGGAGTGCGGGGCGGGGCTACTCCTTATGTCCGCCAATCGGCACCGTCTTGTGGGGTCTGTAGACCTCAAAGAATTGGCCGGCAGAGGAACTGTTTCCGTCCCGTAATCTTACCTCCACCATTACCTCAAGTTCTCTAATGACCCTCTGAGGAGTTCGTCTTCTTCAGAGGGTTACACACAAGCAATGAGCGGTGTTCCTAAAGTTCTTGAAAACGGAAAACGAAATTCCATTTTGGAAATCGTGAACTTAAAGGCAGTGTTCGAGCAGAAAAACATGTATTATATTTCATTGTTTTTGTATAGCTTGGCCTCTTTAGTGAACGGAAATGCCGAAAGAGCCCTTGAAAACCCCTGATTTGTAAAGAAAGAACTGTTTGAATACACTGTTAAATTGACTTTGAATTTCGCCCCAAAATCGTTTCTGAAGTCTTTCTGCGATCGGAGGCCTTCTCACTGCCATTTTTGAAGCTTTCCGGTCTGAAGGGTTCGTGCCATAAATGTTTTTCATGCTGTTTGACGGTCGGATCAGCATTCAATGAAAAAAGTGCTACATGATCGACCCAAAAGTGCTAGATGATCGACCTCACAGCAGATTTCTGGTGACCATAACTTTTAGTGTGCGCAGTTTCAGAGCCTCAAGTTTTGTGGGTGGTGTCAGCTAGCCCTGATGGTTTGATTGTACACAAATAATTAGGAATGATTTTCAGCGCGCACGATGCCTTCAAGGGCAGAAACTCGTTCGAAAGCGGAAATTTGTACACTTATCTCTTATTCCGGAAAGAGGTACATTGTTCGGGAGTCGAATTGGCGCTCATGTCTGAAACTGTGATGAATTGGATGAGAAGGATTCACTTTCAGTTAACTGTCCTAATGACTCGAAATTTTGGATATACGAAATCCATTTCGCTGTGAAGTACATACTTCGATACGATATCTGAATAGCTAGAATCCGATTATCCTAAATATCAAAGCATTTCGATTATGATTGAGCTTATGGTAATGATTCGGTTTGAATGGTGATATTTGGGTTTCAGTCTGCGAACGATATGAAAATAACTTTGTTTGCTTGTGGTGTGTTTTTTGTATCTTGTCACATTCTAAATCGGAATGAGTGACAATCCGGATTACCGAAAGAATCGTAATCATTTTCGGATCAATCCTAAATCCGAATATCCGTTTAGCGCCCCTTTGTGGATTATTCGGTATTGCCAGTTCGGAAATGATCGTATGAATCGGGAATCCGTATTGTTTCGAAATTCAATCTGTGTCTCTGATTATTCTGTCATTCATTTCTCTTTTTTCGTTTTCTTTCCCGATTACCTTTCCCTAGCCTTTGATAAGGAGAACGTCTGCATTTACTCTTCCACCGTGCCTTCGCAGTTCAGATTCAGGTGATTTTCGAGACGCTAATTCTGCTCGCTAGTGTTTTATGATAGTTTCAACCCTAAGTCCAAT
This sequence comes from Aplectana chamaeleonis, assembly GCA_029168955.1. NCBI lineage: Eukaryota > Metazoa > Nematoda > Chromadorea > Rhabditida > Cosmocercidae > Aplectana > Aplectana chamaeleonis. The sequence continues at coordinate 2,237,855 of JAPDOI010000073.1, forward strand.
CCCGTTTTTGTTGTTTTGCAAAAATCCCCCGCAGTCTAATTGAATTCTGTGAACAGTCTGCGTCAAAATGCAGTTCCCATGACTTACCGCGAGCGCGTTGCGCGCGCACGCTGCTCTCTCCGACCCCACATCCGCTCGCGTCGTTTCTTCCCCTCGCTGTGCACATACACAGGCTAGAGGATTATGAGCATCTCTTTTTGGCACATACTGTGTAAGCTTCAAAGCATAGTTTCTGAAGACGCATATTTCATGGTTTGCCAGTGTATAATCACTCCTTCTCCAAGGGAAGGTTACTTGGTTGGCGGCGGACTTGAAGCGTGTTCATTTTTTAAATGGTACCTCCTAATCAGCAAATGATCGAGTGATTTGCAGTAACACTTCGCCACATCCAGTTAAGCGAATGGACAGAACGCGATCATTTGCGGCCTTGCGCGGCATTCGCGACGCCACCGGTTAGTGGGGGTTTGATCACGAACGGCGATCTGCCTCCGCAGCCTGTCCATTCACTGGACTGAATTTGGGGAAAGGCCTATACATCTCTATCACAGGAAGACTGGGGAAATTATCGGGGGTCGTCTGGGTTCTTTCAATGTTCTGACTGAAGGGGTTAACGCTGCATAGTTTTTTTTTTTTAAATCAGTGTTCTGTTCTATCTATTCTCTTCATTTCATGAAGACTGGCAGACTTTACGACATTTCTTATTTGTTTTGCTCGATTCTTTGACTTTCCAATCATTTCAAGAACTTGTGAGAGAATTGCGACTGACCTAACTTAGATTGTACGCTACGTAATAACGTATGCTAAATTTTGCTGTGCTATATCTGAAGATATATGAGCATCTTTTCTCAAGCCTGCTTCATAGTTTGACGTAACGACTGATGGCATCACTGTCATTTTTGACGTCACCGTCATAACAGTTCTGAGTTCAATCCTTCGGGAAACGCTGTAACAGGTGAAAGCCTCAGGCCCATATGGTGCTTTATACTCCATAATGCGCGACAGCTGTAATGCATGTTAGGCATATCGATTTTTGGTTGACATTGATGATAAACATTGTGTCGCGATGCACGTCGCTGGGAGTACAAGGGGCAGAATAGACTCCCGCCGCTGAAAGACGCGGCAACATGCAATGGAGGGAAATCGATCGTGCGGCGCCGCATTATCAATACTGCTCTATTGCATGCTGCTGCGCTTTTCGACGGCGGAAGTCTATTCGGCCCCTAATACCGGTCTTAGGCTTTGTGCGTATTTCCCGCGACGAGCGACAGCGACTAGGCCTATAAGCAATATCGACTTTCGGTCGATTTATATGTCAAAAACTATGTCACGTCGCCCGTCGCGAGAGGTATGCACTAGGCAAGTGTGACGCCGGATGATCGACGTCGCAACGCGGCGTTCAACGTTGGTGCCAAACTTCTACGTTGATGCTGAGATGATCGATATTATCGGTTGTTCTATCACAGGCCTGCTGGCCTAATGGGCGCCGTGCGCGACGTCGGACCGCAAAATAATTGTGAAAGGGGCTCGAGTGGTCGTTGACGACTTAAGTGGTCGCGACAAAAATGTTTTTGAACATTAATGTTGCGGCGTTGGTTGCCTGTCGCTGGCTGCGAAGCAGCGCCGTCGTGGCGTCAAAACACTCGATTGTTTCCCATGGTTGCCTTGCTCGCCGCGTCGGTCGCCGCTATCGGCCAATGTAGGCAATATTGCATCATCCAGCGTTGCTAGTCGCTGCGAGCAAGGCTGCGATTCTAATTCTGCGGATTCCTATAGAACAGGACTCTGAGCGACTGAGGTAGTTCATAGTCAGTCGAAGCGATTTCTTCAATCTGAGGCCCTGGGTTATGTGTATCATCATTTTGAAAGTCGAAAAATTAATCGGTCGAGCGTCTTTTTGCGTCGCGATCGAGCAACTGTAGGCCGCGGTCTTAACGGGGAGCTGGTGTGGAGCGCTGGCGAATAACCGCTGGACCGCAAATGTGTACGGCTATTGCAACCGCTCAACCGACGAGTGACCTCCCTAAATGTGTGAGCTGATTTTCTCTAGCCGCTTTGAATGCACACTACGCTGCCAATGGAAGCATTTGGTATGGTTGAAGGAATTCATCAAAACCTAGGCCGTAGCATGATCGCTGAACGCTGCGACTCTTAGTCGTAGCGTCCGACTATGAAGCAGGATGCAGAAGTTTGTACGATCGATAAGGTCTGTAATCAAGCAGCTGTTTGAGCATTGCGAGGTCGCGCGACGCTCTATCTGCGGCTTCGTGGCACTCTGAGAGAAATTGCAGCTGCGGCTCCGCGATAGTGCCGCTTCGGAGCTTACAGGGCCGTGGCTGCACTATCGCGGATCCGCTGCGGCACTATCACGGAGCCGCGGCGGAACTACCACGGAGCCGTAGCGGCAACGCGACAGTGCCGCTGCGGCTCCGCGACAGTGCCGCGGCGGCTCCGCGACAGTGCTGCCGCGGCTCTGTGATATTATTTCAAACGATGTTAATTAAGAAATGTAATACAACTAGGGGGGCCTAAGAACAAAAATACGCACGTGCGGTTGTTACGTCCTCTGTATGATAGGGACAGAGGTTACCGCCGTTTTTGCGTCGAAGAAAATACGGAATGTATCTGAAACTTGGGTAATTCAACCGGCGACAATTTTGTTTTACCACATAGGACAGTACATCGTACTCCACGCGAGTTCGCTGCTGCATCCTCGCGGAGCCAGCGCGGTTTTAACGCGGAGCGGCTGCGGTACTATCGCGGCATAGGGGGGGGGGTCGCGGTGCTTTCCCGACACTGACGCGGCTAATTCTCTCAGAGTAGGTTCCCTGGGCCAGTGTCGACGTTATTTATAACGGAGATGTCTGCGATAACAGTTATGGGGTCAACATCTCATGAAAAAATACTTCCAAAAACTCTCCAAAAGTGAGATATAGCATCAGCTTTTTCCATGCAACAAAACAGCTAGAACACCTTACCCCGAGGTTATCGGACTCCATCAAAGGCATCGGTCTGTCATTGTCCCCGTCCGTTCTTGTTGACAGCCAGCTCAGAACAGAACAGCTGCAGCGACCCCGTCCGAAACCAGTCCTTGTAAGCATGTAGAAGAACAAGGAGGCTGTATGGCGCGCAGTGTAGAGGGAAGTGGTGGAGACAGAGTAGATTTGAGATCTGAAATTTCGATCCATTGGCGCTTCGCTTCTTTGCAGAACAATAATAGAGTCCCAGTAGGAAATCACAGCTGGTCAAAAACACTGTCTCTAACGAAATTCATACCGGAGAATGCATTTCCAGTGATGTTTTCAGATCTATATTTTGAGCTGCTAAGACTTTTCTGAATTGCGTTATGAGGGTTTCGTCAGTTGGTAAAAAAGGTTAAGGGAGGACACACCCATCAGGCAATTTTGATGGTATCAGAGTTTTTTCGGATTCGTTTCAGAAGTTTTTTTTTCGGTCGGGGCGTTACTCGGGGTTCTGAACACGAAATTAAGGTACATTTTTCAGTTTTTCGACTTTTTTAACTTCAACAAGTTTAGATAGACACCTCCCATCAAGTGCAAATTTCTGGGCGAAATGCGACTCTTGATGACTCCCCAATCGCTATGACAAAGTTCTCCTGATTTTTTTGTGGAACCTTTACACTTTCGCCCCAATCAACAAGATAGGCCACTCGGAAAGAAGTGGACATTCTGAACGAAATTCAACTTTAAAGGATCAACATTTGATTAAAAAAATTTAACTTGACTTTCCCAGCTGCGCTTCTTTTCTCTCGGCGGAGTTATGGGGACAGGGGCTCTCTACACACCGAGGGAGGAGTTGTCTTGCCTATTGCGGCGCCAATTCCACTCAGGACCGAATCGCTTGAATTGTGTAGCGTCACGTGTCGAACTACAAAAACGGGGCAACTTCTCCCTCTGTGTGTGGAGGGAGCCTATTCCGAGTTATGCGCGATAGGTTGTGGTGTGAACAGGCTGTGAAACTGCGAAATCCTTATGGTTTCTATGCGTGCTGATGCGGAGCGGTGGTTAGAGACAGCGAGAGAGTGGAGAGTAGACGGAGGCTGCAGCATTGCGCGCGCCGCACGCGTCTGGAGTGGTGAGAATTACGATTTTTTATAGGGGATGCGTGTCTTGTCTTCTCAAAAAAAAGGTTAAATGTCACCCGCGGCTGGCGGTATGGTAAGCTGATCAGGTGCACTCTTCTTTCGGCCTAAATCGATTGGCGGGCCGGCGCACGCGACCGCAGCGCCAGCCGCTGGTGAGGTTTAAATGTTTTTTCTTGAGGTTGCAAGCCACGGACCTAACTATAATTGAACTCGCCGTACGGTAACCCAACAATATAGCCCAAAAAAAAAGAAAATTTACCTGATATTTGTGTTTAGCGCCCTATATGTATAACCCCACTATAGCATGTTTGAGCGATTACTAATGAGACAAATAATCAAAGCAACTGAGCAATAAATGCCTATAAGGTCCTGTAGAGTAACGTGGCGCAGATATAAAGGCCGAATTCGGATTTTCCGTCGAAAACTGGTCTTAACAAGTTGTATTTTATTCGTAATGGCCCTTTTCTCCTACTGACGTTTCCTCGTCCATAACTTGATTCAGAGAAGTCTTCATCCGCTACAAACGTGGATTTTCGGCCTTCATTAGGAGGACATTAACTGTTTGAGTACGGTTAGGATCGGTGTTTTTCACCAGTTGTGATTTCTATTCAGAGGTTAAGCCACCCATCCTGCTTTTATCTTTTGTCCATATCGCGTAGACGTTGTCGTTGTGATGGTAGTGGTGGTGGGAAGGAAGTGTGTGTGTATGTGTTTTCGCGTTTGTTCACTTTGGAAGGATCGTTGAGCGAAAACACTGTGCTTCTTTCTATGTACTGTTTATGTATATACAAGTATGCAGCTTGTTCTGTCGTATGTTGTTGTTGCTGTTCATCTATCTGCTCCATGCCCCCGACTGTCGCATAGTTGTCGGTGTTCAGGCGGATTTTTATCGCATTTCAAAATCTCTACTTTTTTCCGCTCTGTTCGGGTCTTTGATGTGATGTATAGTTGCGTATGCGTACTTGTATGATGTGATTGGCGTGCGTCGTGTATGTACTTGAATGGGTGGAAGGGGAGGAGAAAGCGACACGGCGGGGGAGGTGCTGGTGGACAGGTAAACTGTCTCTGACGGTGTGCTCTATTTCAGAAGTGACGGTTCTCGACAGGATTGCGATCAACTGGCGATAAGCATTATGGAGAAGGGCAGTGCGCATTCTTCCGACATGTCCGCTGGCTGGGAACGCGTCTCGGATAATTCGCAGGTAACTTACTGTTTGGAGAAAAACTGTTAGGTTAGAGGGGAAAAGTAGGATTTTTTGAATCTTTGCTACTGCCCGGAATTCTATTGAATGTCAGTTTGTCACTGTGTTTTGTCCTTGCACCTCACTGTGTCTAGAGCCTTGAAAGCTACAGGTTCAGTTGTTTTCAATTTTTTTTGTTTAAGAGATTTTTTTTTCGAAAAATTTCGTGAGTTTCCTTAATGCAGTGTTCACGATAATCTTGAATTCTGAGATTATGCGCTACATTGATTTAGTGGCCCCCGGGTAGAACTAAAATGACGTAGAATTTGAGAAAAATGCCCCAGAAGTACACGAAGTCCTTAAGTATCACCCCGCCTCTTAAGTATCACAGGAACAGTTTGTTGTGACAATGAAATCTCTTGTCTTCCCGTCCTTTGCAATTTCTACTCTCTAATACTGCGATCTCTCCCTAGAGCCCTAACTAAACCTGATCTGCGTAAAATATTCTTCTATTTTCGATTGACCCAATTTTCCACCGGTGACAACCACCATGAACATGTTCATCCAACCGGACCACTAGTCCATATTATAGAATAACGTCGCTTAAATCCGACGTTTGAATGCTTTTCTCGCCGTTTCTTCGCAATTTTGGTAACACTTGGAGGCCAACGCATTGTTTTATGTGAAAAAGTCGGGGCGAAATACATCGTGAACACTGCCTTTAATGCAGTGTTCATGATTCAAGGGCGGTGTCCACGATTTGAGAACAAAACGTATTTTAGTTGTCGATGTTTTTGTGAAGACAATTCCGTGAAGTAGAGGGTAATAGGAAAAAGCTCCAACAAAGACCTCAAATATCAGACGGAAAACTGTTCAAAAATTCGGTGTGTTTGGGGCACTGCGGAATTTCGATAGTCTAGACGTCGGGGAAGGTTTTGCGCTTCAAACTTCGCAGGTAAATGACTTTGTTTTCTGTTTATTCTACCAAACACTCTTTGAAGATAAAATGTTCTTAGTGCACATTGATAGAAGTTACGAGAGATGGAGATTCTCAAAAGCTTCGGAAACCGTCCTTTTGGGAGTACAACTGTTATATGATGTGGGCGGGGCGCTCCGAATGGTTGGCTAATCCACGAGATTTTCACCTACTTCTTGACCGTTTTTGGTAGTTCATTTTCCGCACTTTTCTTGGAGGTACCCAATGCTGAGGTTTCTCGAGGAAAAACCTGACACTTTTCCGTCGTGAACACTGCCTTTAAATCGTATCTTATGTAAATCCACGCAATAGAGAACAATATCAATCCAGTTTTCGACAGAGGATTCGTTTTTTCTTTCGTAAGCATTCAATTCCCGTCACCCTACGCCTATTTTGTATGTTTGGTGCAGCTGAATCTAATTTGTCGGGAATGGTATTGTGTCTTGAACTTCTTAGAAAAGTGACTTCCTGTGATGTCTTTTTTATCCCTAATTCATCAACCGTGGGAGATTTTAATGCGCATGTGTGGACGCCAGGATCTCGTGGAACAATTGGTATTTCCCGTATGGACAACTATCATTCTATGTGGGCGGGCCCATCCAATGGGCTGATTCAAGCGATTTGCACTCACTTTCTGGAAGTTTGTCGTCGTTCCTTTTCTCTCACTTCTCTCAGAAAAATCAAATGCTTACGTTCTTTCAAAAAAAAAAACTATTCGCCATGAACGTTGCCTTTGAATTTGATCATTTTGACGCGTTTGCCCTGTTTTCCTATGGTCTCTTGATAATAGCGTTTCTTTACAAACTTTGAGCGCAGTAGATTTCATTTGCTCCAATTTTTTAGAGATTCCAAGGAAGTTACCGGAAGAAAGACTCGCAATAAAGAAAAATCGTTGGATTGCAATTTTTTAATGGTGACCCTTAGTAATTTCTGCTGACCGCCTCCCTTCGAAAACTGGCGTTGTTGCCCCGAGACGTCCGTCGTTTATCCCGAATACGTCTCTTGCTGGCAGTTGCTTAACACTTTAGAAAATGCGTTTTCTTATCGGTAGCGAACGCTAAGAACACGGTTATTTTGTCGTCATTTCAAAAAGCAGTTTTTTTCTCTCTCTGCTTTATTGGTTAGTAATCTTAGGGGTAGATATTCAGCGAAATTTTTTCTGTAAACACGTTCACTAAAAATATATTTTTTTGCTGCTCCACGGAGCGCGGTCTCTCAAGTGGTAAATACCGATTTTTTCTGAAACTGCCGACGTTCCACGCGAAACACCTTGCGCTTGCCCCAAAAAAAGCGCAGCCTAGTCTACCTCTGCGAAACAACGGCGGTTTGATTGATTTATATCGATTGAGTGCCGTGAAACCGTTATGATTTGGGTGGGTCTCGTTGAAGTATATACTTATGTAAAGTCGGAGCGGATCGCACTGAACCTTGCGTTTCCTATTGAACGTTGACGCAAGCTCCGTGCACGTATGCTATAACACATGGCACTGAGTTCGCGCCAACCTTTAATAGGGAATGCAGAGTGTCAGTAATCCTACTAACAAACATGAATATTTTAAGAAAACTTTTTGATTATCAGTCAACAGAGTTTGGATTCTGTTCTGAAAATGTTTTTTTTTTCGGTTTTGAAATTGGGTTCAAAATGTTCAAAAATGCGAGGAATTACGGCTTCCAAAATGCGAGAAAATCCTAAACTGTTGGTGAATTTATTGAAATTGACCCTATCTTTCACGCTTTCTGCATAATTTTCACCATTCGACTTCATTCAGAATCGTAGAGACTTTTGAATGTGTATTGGGCCTATGGAATGACTCAGTGTTGTTATCCTCCCAGACAAGTCAGTGTTGTTATCATCCCAGACAAGTCTGGTACCGTTTACCGAACCCGGAGGAATAGAGGGCTTGGCTGGGCTTGCGCAAGTATCGATCAGTCAATCATGTGCGTGACAGTGGCGCCTCTTTCCACTGCCCTACACGTGCCTTTACTCGGTATTAGGCTTTTTTTAGGGTGTTCAGAAGATTCTTTTTTGATTTGGCTCAAATTTTCGTTTATAGGGGTTAATTAGGGTGCTGAAAATGAATCTGGCGTTCGCTCGTTAAAGTTCTGATTTTTACTAAAGGTTTCGCCATTTAAGCAGCGAAAAGTAACTTATTAATTTGGAAATGGACAGGGACATCGAATTCGTGTTCAGCACCCCAAATAACCCCCGCATAGAAATTTTTAGTCAAATCGAAAACTGTTACCAAACTGCCGTATACGCACAGTAACATACCGTAAGCTGTCAAAAATCGATGAACGGACCTCAAACTCGTGTTAAGCATTGCAGGTAACACTCTGTCTCTGGCAAACGCTGGCTAGTAGCCCCATACTAAGGTCTGTTTTTCGAACTCTAGCGCATTTTTCACCATAATAGCCGATCTTCGGGCGTGACGTCACTATGGGGATTTTCTCATGAAAATCTAGCTTGATATCAAGCTACAACCCGATCCTGAATGTCCCCGTGAGGCGAGCTATGACGCCTTAACATCACATGTTTGAGACGGTGTGAAACACGAGCGACCGTGTTTTGAATTTCCATAGCGGCCAATCGGGGACACTATCAAATCGTCTCTCGCCTCGCGCTTGGAAGCCGACTTTCCTCCATGCATCAGAGTTCGCGCCCCTTTCGTTTCTTTCAGGTTTGCTTTCTCTTGTCTTTATCATTTTCTTGCCAATTTCTTGCCATATCTTGCCATTTCTTCTCAGGCCAGACAATTACGGGAAAATTCTGAAAGAATATGAAAAAAATCTCTCAGATCACGAGACGATGTTGCCCTCCTCTGACAGATTTCTCCCGTATTCTGGCAGAATTATTTCGTAATCTGACAGATATTTCTAGTAATCTGGCAGAATACTTACGTATACGGACTGGGGAATACGAGGAAATTCTGCCAGATGACGGGAATTTCTGCCAGATTACGAAACGATGTTGCCCTCCTCTGACAGAATTTTCCCGCATTCTGGCAGATTTCTCTCGTGATCTGGCAGACTTTTCTAGTTATCTAGCAGCATTCTCCACTACTCACATAGGCTGAAAAAATATTTAGCAGACCCGAAAAAGTTTCTATTTTGTCAGGCATCCTTCCGATGAAAGGGTCCCGAAAGGCCAAAAAGGGAGCTCAAGATTTCCAGAACCTGTAGATGTGCTCGAAATTGTTGGAATTTTGCAGTATTTCTGCCTGAGAAACCTCGCCTTTTTGTCCGCCGAAATTCTTCGGTAATCTGGTATGACGTACTTTCTTCGATCAGTACTGCTCGCATCCTAAAGCCATTGATGGTAGGACTTCGGCCTATTTCTGTTACCGTAATCCAGCAATCGCTCCAGAACCCAAACGTGCTCCGTCCCTTCGCCGTTTAGATCAGCCTATTCCACTCACTATTCATCATGGTATCGATAAGCTTTTCTGAACTTTTCACCACCATTGAAGCGGGAGGTTTCCGGACAAATTTTTCGGATGATGTCAATAACATTTCAAACTGGGCCTGATGAGTTTTTTCAGATGAAGAGTTTGACCACTTCAGTATCTCTTGAAGAAAGTCATTCTCTTCATCCACTCTAATTTAGAGTCTTACACTGTTCGTACTGCTGTGGACACAAGTAGGGGAGCGAATCATTTATTACTGGGGTATCCGGTTTATATACTTCCACTTATCGTCTTCTGCCTTACCCTTATCTTCCTTCCTAACCACCCTACTCTGAAACCGGCTATACCCCCCAACATCCCCCCGTAGTGACCGAAGTGGTCACTCGCTGTTTCCCTCGTGGAAGTTCGGCAACCCTACATCTCCCACTATTTCGCGGAGGTTCGGATCTTTATACGTCCTACTCCTCCACTTCTTTTTAACTCGTTTTACATGTTCATGTTCAACCAACATATCAACCCATCTTTCATTACTCCACCTCAAGCAATTTCCACCTTCCCTTGTTCCTTCACCGTTTTACGCGTTTGTTTATGTACACCCCCTTCCACAATTATAACAAATCAATGATTGGCTCTCAACCGATTCATTTATCGACACAACTCCTTCAACACTTTATTCCAATAATCAAGACACGTACTATCGTGTTCAGAATTCTTCCACGAAATCTTCTTCTTGCTGCGGTGGCTCCGCTTCTTTAGACAACGTGGGCTCCTCACGAGCCAAGTTCTCACGACGTTTTGGTTCTGGTGAGCGGGAACTTCTTTTATCCCTTCGGTCTCTTCTTCTCTCATGATCGTGGTGTCCTCTGCATGAGCAATCCCCTCTTCCATACCCTGTATTCCTTCCATCTTCTCGCTGTCGCGTTGTGCCGCGGCCATTTGGCCTCCATCTCTCACGTCCCTCTTGAGGGTACCTTCTCCATGGCGGTAGCGGCTTGTTCCATTTTCCATATGACTTTTTTGGCCCGTGCCTGTTGGGTAGTCGGTTCTTCTCTTCACGAATGATGATAACGGCTGGTTGCGATGGCGCCTGAGATAAAGGAGATTGTGTGTTGAAATACAGCACCTGTGGTGTCGATCCTTGAGTGGGCATTGCAGGTGGAGCTGGTTCCATCCTCGCGAGTGTGCAGTTTGCTGGCATCGGCTGGGCCCCATTTGCTTGAAATTGTGCTGTAGACCACATCCTGAACAGGCACGAGCGAATGAGTGTTACCACCCTCCGCTGGGGCCGGACTCATCAACCGAATGTTGGGTTTGGGTTGACCGACGGTAAGTCTGACCGAGCGCCTAACCTACCCAACACCATCAATCCTGATTCACCAAGCGCAAATCAGGGTGGGTTACGCTGACCGAGACTTTTGTGCGTCGGCGATAATCTGAGTGCACACAACACACGATAAATACCGCCAACTCTCGAAAGTTGATAGGAAACTCAACTATGGATAGATTTTCTCGAAACAAGTGACACAACGGCAATATTGTAGCAAAAAGGATACGTTTTTCGCATATTTCAAGTGATTTCTTATAGTTTCTAAGGATTTCTCTTTCATTAAAAAACGTTTCTATTCTTCCGAAACAGTCGAAAAATTGCGATTAGTTTTTTCTTCTTTTTTTTTTGCTTACAAAAAATGTTTTCATGAAGTGTACACCTCAGTATTCTGGTTTAGGGCCATGAAAATAAAAAAAAAGCGGGAAGGATGAGAGAAGGGATTGTATTCAGCAAACCGTAAGTGGCTCACAACATCAAATCCATTGTGAGAACAATTACGGGTAGCAGATACAAATCGTAAAGGAAATGGGAAAGGGTCGAGCAGGAGCATTGAAAAACTGAGAGAACTGTTAAGCTACATCGTTCATCATGAATTTAGTAGTAATAGCCTCATGAAATATTAATTATAATTCAAATGTAAATAATTATAAAAATTATTAATGTTCATACTGCTGAAAACTCCATGTAAAAAGATTCGAAAATGCAAGTACACCCAGTAAATAAAAAAATTGAAAAATTAAATGAAGTTATTTTCAATCAAACAATATCTATGTTGAGGCTCTGGGGTCAGGAAAGCAATTGAAATAGAAAATTTCTGGACACAAGATAGAGAAAAAAGTGTCTGCGAATTCATTTTTCGAAGATAATAGTGATTTCAATAGTAATGAATATAGTAGGTGTGCCTGAAGAGTAGTAGTAGCGGAGGAATAATTTCAGCAGTCGAATATCAGCCACTGAATCAATTTCAGCCTAGTATTGTGTCGAGAACAGGAAAGTGCTTAACCACCGGAGGCCGGCTGGCGCAGCGCGTGTGACGTAGGTCTGCGGCGCGCGCGTTTGTGCGATTGGAGCATGATTATACACTCAACCAAAATCCCGTATGTGCGAGAGAATGTGATATACAGGCGAAACGTGTATAGTTAGGTCCGTGGCCTGTGTCCTCAAGAAAAAACGTTTAAATTCAAACCGCGGCCGGCGCGGCGTTTCGATTCTCGGAGATTGAGATTTAAACCGCCACGCCAGCCGCGGTTTGAAATTACACGTTTTTTCTTGAGGACACAGGCCGCGGATCTAACCATACCTAGCTCTTCTTAATACTCTACTGACGAAACTCGGGAAGTAAAAATAATACAATATGTTATGAACACTAAATTTGACACTTCTCTAAGGTTAAGAGGCGAAACTACTCTCAGCTCTTCCTATTTCAGAAGCAACATCACTGTGAGAACCCACGAGACCAATCTCAACAGCATATGAGGAGCTAAAAGTGTATAGAACAGACCATTAATAACGTCCTTTGAACTGATTTAAGGAGATCCTCGGACATCCTCTTCGTTTCTCCGATGTTTCAATGCGATCAGTGGCGTCGTCCTCTTCTTCCTCTTCGTCCGAGCTGGGGTGCGTTCCAAGAAGATTTCCATGGGAGGAAAATGGGTCTGATAAGATATAACGAATGATAATCTAACAGATAGGCTCATTTCATGCGGTCTCTCAATCTATCATTGGTCGGCTCTTATCAGATTCATTTTTCCTCCCGTGGAAATCTTCTTGGAACGCACCCCTGATCGCCAGTTCGTACTGCTGTGGACACAAGTAGGGGAGCGAATCATTTATTACTGGGGTATCCGGTTTATATACTTCCACTTATCGTCTTCTGCCTTATCCTTATCTTCCCTCCTAACTACCCTACTCTGAAACCGGCTATACCCCCCAACAATCACTCGCCGATTTTTTTAATGAATACGAATTTTTGATATTCCAGGATGAATTAATCATTTTTCGATGGGGCATTTTCTTACTTGTCCGTAAGAGCTAGCTACGGAGTCAAAAGTTTTCTTTTTCGAATGTGTGATACCGAGATGTAGAAGCAGAATTATAAATTGGGTAAGGCATGTGAATCACACCAATCACACAGTGTGACTCACACCGAAGCGCTGTAGTTTGGAATACTTGTAGCTGTTTTTGGAGAAAATTTTTAGGAGGCCTTATGAGTAAAATAGGCGCCCGAAAAAAAATTCCTTGGAAAATTTCTCGTCGCCGAGAATGCCACGAAAACACGAACATTCGGAATTCTTTGTAGTGAGAATTCATTCGTGGCTTCACCCAAGGAGAAATCAGCGGAGTAGTTGCTTGCATAAACTCCCGAAACGATATCAATGTTTACACCGTGGTTTTTCACACTCCACATTGTTCTCACCAACCCGGGGTCTTCCTCCCGCAATCACGCTCATGCCGATCATTTTTTCCGCAGGGCTACAGTAACCCTCCTCCAAAAATTTTCCAAGTGTCAGCTTGGTTATGAGCACATCGTAATAGCCAACAAACATTTTTGCACACTTTCGTCCTCCTCAGCAACTTTCCAGCGGCTTCTCGAAGAGAGCGGTGTGTGAATGAATGCATACCGCTCCTCTGCTCTTTTATACCCCGCATGTTATGAGCGTGTGTTATTGTTCGTTATCATGTTTTGTTCAAGAATGGTTACGGTGGCCCTGCGGAAAAATGATCGGCATGAGCGTGCTCTTCTTCCTCCCTTTAAAAAAATCGCTGGTTGACAAGTTCTGATCTGATCCCACCTCAGCATGGTGTGCTCCAGAGTGACACCATAAAGGAAACGCGTGCAATTGAACTGAATGAGGTTGCGAAACAGTTTCGACGTAAAGGGAAACCCGGCGTTGGGTCCCGAAACTATTGTCAGAAACGGCACCCGAAAAGCGCTGATTCCTACCATCTTTGGCTTTATCTGGATAGGGAGCAAGCGCGCTATGCAGCGAAACTGCGACGCGAAACGCGCGCGTCTAAAGTAAATGTAGCTGAAAATGGCTTGGGCTAATAGGAATTTTAGCGTTGGGTCCTGAAGCGATTTCCGGATTATGGTAGTCGAAATACGCCGAATTCCTACCATCAATGGCTTGACCCGCATCCTGCTGTTTTGTCGCGAGTGTGGAACACACATGTTACTGCTTTTAGGTCACAAGCTGCCATATTCTCAATTCGAGTAATGCCATCGAAGTTTAGCTGTTTCTGTTCATATAATCATCAGCTTGCACATACTTCATCACAAGCTGGTACATAGCTCGAAAGGTATAGCTTACTATTTGTATGTTTTTCCAGTTCTTCGGCAGTCTTATGTTATCCTCTTTTTTTTCAGAAAACAAGGAAGATCATCACAGAAGCGGCCGCCGAAAACAATGCGGAAAAGCGGCAACGAATGGACGACTCAGGGGTCGAGAACGATTGGAGGACCTAAGCCAGGATTAGGACTGCCGGCCAGGGTCAGGCGAGGCTGAGAATCTTCGCGACGGGGTTGGGGTGAATTTGAATTTTTCTTCAGAAATTTTGGCCCGAAAATCAAGGTTAGGTTTGGGGTTGCAGAATTTTCGGTCCAAAAAAATTAAAATTTGGTGGAAATGCTTCGAAAATTCTCAATATTTTCGGTCATCAAAGGGGAGGATCGTAGAATCGCTCAGGTTTTTTAAGAATTCTCAGCGTCTGGCTATAAACTGTCCAGAAACCTCGCCTCGGGGATCGCAAAAAACCTTGAAACCTTGAAAAAATTATGGTGGGTGGTCTCCACGATTAGGGAAAATTACACAACGCCCCGCGTCACCCTGCAGCCGGCAACCCCTGTTACATGTATGAGATGATAGTGAGGCAGTGCTAGTGAGGCACGTGAGCATACGAACAACCATTCTTTAAAGATGCTATTTTAAATGTATCTGGACCACGACTTAGCGAAATGCGACGAAACATTAATATGTTTTAGGGCATCATAAAACGTGCCCTACGCACACTCAAGATTGAGCTTCGAATGTTCAGCCTCTTGAAACCGATTTCGTGGTATTAAGGGCAGTGCTCACGATAATTTTCAATTTTGAGATTATTCGCTACATTGATTTAGTACCCCCAGGGCAGAACTAAAATGACGTAGAAATCGAGAAAAACGCACCAGAAGCACACGAAATCCTTAAGTATCACCCCTTCTAAGTATCACAGGAAGTGTTTGTTTGGACAATGAAATCTTTTGTGGACCCGTCCTTTGCGATTCTATACTCTCTATCGCTCCGTTCTTTCCTTAGGGCCCTAGCCAATCCTGCTTTGCATAGAATATTATTCTTTTTTCGATTGACCCTATTTTGCACCGGTGACAAGATTCATGAACATGTTCATCCATCCGGACAACTAGTCCATGTCATAATATAAAGTCAACGAAATACGACGTTTTTATGCGTTTCCCGCGGTTTTTTCGTCATTTTGGTAACACTTGGATGTCAACGCACTGTTTTGAGTGGAAAACTCGGGAACGAGAATCATCGTGAACACTGCCTTTAAATCAAGTGAGGGCTGTTTCCTCAGAACATGACCGTAAAAAAACCAGAACCTTATCAAGTGTTAGCCATAAGAGGACCTTTAAAAACACAATATAACATTGCGAGAAAATAATTTCTCAGGGCAATTTTTTGATGGTTAAAATTTTAACGAAACTGGGCATTTTTTTAAGAAAAGGTGTAGGTTCCGCCACTTTTAATTCTCGTTGAAATGACATACCGAAGAGGTGCGAAATCGCATAAAATTATTCCGAGCTCATCTTTGAAAATATGAGTCAAGAAATTATTTTTTCGCAGTCCTATACCACGATTTTTATGGCCTTCTGATGACAAAGAAGTGGCACGTGTATGGATTTTTAATAGCCATGTTCCGAGCGAATAACCTTAATTTCATTCATTGCCACAAATTTGTAAATGGATTCTTATTGAAAAAACTGTGTTTTTGTGTTGAAAACAAAAAAAAACTGTGTTGAAACCCCTGGCTTGAGTGCGAGTAAGACGAGGTTAATGATGCATTACAACAAAAAAAAATTTCGCCAAGCCCACGCCGAGAATACGCTCGAAACATTATCTTTTAGAATTGGGTATTCGTATACTTGTGTGGTGTAGATTAGATCGCTAAGAAGTGGAGCTTCGAGTCTTGTTTTTTTTTTCGAAGCTAAATTCTCGCAATTTTTTTTTGGCTTTAGTAGTTATGTTGTACTGTTGACGTTGTTCTCTGCTCGTACGGTGTAATATGATCTCTGTGAATATCATGTTCATGTTCATGTTTATTACATAAGGTATACTTAAGTGAAGGTAGTCGAATATATAAACGAGTGATGGCAAAGCGAACATTTCAACAAACCGATAGAAAATAGGTAATAGTCTGTGTAAACTTGCGATCTTTCAAAACGGACACAACGGAAAAAATGTGAAGAGTAAAAAAAACAAAAAAAAAGGTAAAAACTACGCAGGAAAAAAAGGGAACCAAAGACTGATACGGCAAACTTAATTGTCTGACAGAAACCTGTTTGCAACGCTTAGGAAACCAGGTAGTGTGCTGGGAATCTGAAAACGCTTACTAAGCTTAACGTATTCGGAACCGGCACGACAGACGAAGGAGTTGGCCCTCAGAGAAGACCTGGCTCGAGGTATTTGGAGTTTTAGTGTGGGGCCTCGTGTAATCATTGTTCAATCGATTTTTTATGGTTGTCGTATGTCAGTAGGGAATGTTTTTTATTGTAAATTTTGCCCCCGTTTTCAGACATGAAGTATTGAATTGTCCGATTTTTTATAGTTAATTCAACCAGTATGTTCTCAGAAAACCGCCGCATTCAATGCGCGTCGAATATGCATTCAACTCCAGTGACCCCACCCATCGAAAGGCTTCATCACAGGGGCACGTGCGGTAAACAGCAGCACGTGCTGCAAAATTCCATAGCAGGGGCATGTGCCGCAAAATTCAATCGCAGGAGTACGTGCTTCAAGGTAGTCCAGCGATATCGTAGCAGCACACTGACGCGACGCGGCTGGCACACCGACGTGCGACGCGGCCAGCTCGCCGAGCACCATCTGGGGCCGTCAGCGACTGGACCGGCCGGAAGTACCGCAAACTTGGGTAATTGAACCGGCGAAGCTGTCGACCTCTCAGTTCCGTCTCAGGAGTGCATCGTATACTTTCCTTTTTTGGATAATCGTTTTGCCATCGAGTTGAATGTGTATCATCCACGCATTGGACTGCTTATTTGTTGGGGTACGTGCTGTAATTTGAAACACAATAGGAGCACGTGCTCCCCTAGCAGCACGTTCCCTGACTGTGCTCGAAACCACCTTGTCTTCGAGTTGAATGCATATTCGACACGAATGAATGCGGCGATTGCCTGAGTTCCTAGAGGGGAGAATCTTAAGAATACATGTGAAGATGCAGCGATGGCACCGAAGTCTGCCGTGGTTTTCGCTATTGCATACAAAGATTCGAAGTACGATATTTACCAATTCATCGCTTTCTTGTGTCAGTCGCTGCTGCAGTAGGGCGCTCTCTGATCGGTGATTTCGCGGCAGGCTCGGGTGGAATTTGGTCATGTTTATTTGTAGTTTCCGTTTTTTTCGCGGCATTTGTGCGGTAAATTCGCGGACTTTTCTTGGCTCGCGGTGATTTTGCGTAAAATCTTTCGTAATATCCAGGATCCCGGTGAATTCTAAGCAAATTCATGGCATTTTATCCTACAGTAGGCCACAGTATCCTCACAAGGAGTCGGCGTCAATGGCCTCATATCACCGGGCGACTGTAGCTTAACATTGCCGGCGATAATAGCTCCACAATATTAGGCGACAGTAGCTTGACATCAGGCAGGCGCTAGTAGCTCCACAAAGCTAAGCGACAATAGCTTGACAAGGCCGGTGCCAGTAGCTCAATGAAACTAGGCGACAATAGCTAGAGTTTTTCATCATCTAGCTTGACAAATTCGCCATTGTCTGGCTACGACATTGCCAATTTTAGACCAGTCGCCCCGGAGCTCCTCGGCGACAAGTGAATTCCTCTGGGGCTACTAGCCAGCGTTTGCCAGAGTATCGGTATTGCTATACGTGATATGCTGCTTGTAATTCCACGTGTCTCCGAGCCTAATCAGTGATATAGTGGAAGCTCGCCATAATCAAAATTCTAAAGATCTTGCAATCTTGTCTACACTGAATGTTTTTGTTTTCGTTTGGACCCCTCTTGGCATATTACTGGTGTTCCTAGTTTTTTTGCTATACAGGAGGGCATCAGACGCTATTACATGATAGCTAGGTTGTCCCAGCTGCAGCGTTGAGTTCCGACAATCGCTCTCATTTTATACCTTACACTATAATTTCTTTCCTCCCATTCGTGCTGTAAGGAATTTGATTTTTGGGTTCTCAATGGCTTGGACTGTTAGCCCATGGACGTTTATTCCTTAGTTTCGGGATGACGACGTGCCTACAAGTTTTGCTCTAGAAGGACAATTTCATGTTAATTCCAATTTTCATCTGGAGCATAAGGACTGGCTCGCCCTTCGGCTCGCGTTATCCTTCAAAGGGGACTAACCCCCGCTCCAGGAACTAGAGTTTTGTGGACCCGTTGTCCTTCTAGATTTGTGGGTGAGTGTATATGTTTGGAGAGCTCCCAGAGAGAGATTTTCATTCTTTTCTAAGTCAAAAACGTTATTTAAGGGGCATTCTAACTCACTCAAATAAAATAATTAAATAAATCACCGACAAATTAATTAATTAAATAGAATGTGGACAAGCACGGAACATGAGGAGGGCAATGTTGTGGGCGGACCCGCAACACAGCCCCCCCCCTTGTAATACAAAATAAGTGGATCAAGTTGAAGATAGAGTAGGAGAGCTGACGAACTGAGATCCAGTGGCTTTTGTATGCAGCTACCGTAGGCTGCTCACTGATCCCGATGTTTTCGTTGACGACGGCGCCCAGCCAGTGGTGTTTTTAACGATGGTAATAGCTGAGTGGTTTTGACGGAAGTGTTTGTGCCAATGGCGCTGACCAGAGATGGTTTTGCCTTCCTTGAAACTTTTGCAGGATTCTCGCAGAATATTAACACTACATCATACCCCTCAAAAAGAAGTTCCGTCTCGGAACTTCCATCACAAGGTCTAAGAAAGAGGGGTAAACAGAAGAACTACAATTGTCACAATAATAGATACAATACAAAATTTACACAAAAAACGATCAAACCCCAATATGTAAGCATTATCACCTCGATTTCCACGCTTTCTGCTTATCGGTCTTTTTGTCAATTCTGCAGCCGGATAGAAAGACTGCGCGAGTGAGTGGCGCTTTTGTATTGGCTAACGCCAGCTGGCTGTTACATGAAGATGGTTCATCATTGTTCGAACAATGGTTATCGTGGACTTCAGCTTTTGCACTAACTCAAGTCATTTGCGTGGCACATGTGCACATTTCTCCAACGTCTTCGAATTCCAGTGCTCGGCATCAATTGCTCGTTATCATACTTTAGTCCGTGATGACATTGATTTGCATCCATGCTCGGTCGATGTATGCTCGGTCGTCGACAACTCATTGTTCAAGCTGTGAGCGTAAATGAGTCTGTAGTCAGGATCTCAGTTCTCAGCTATGACTAATTGCCAAGCGATATCAGAAGATAGGATGATTATTCTGTTTCATCGTGAGTCGCTTCGCGTTAGAGACCCAGCAGTCACCAAAACGAGACGGATGTGATATTTTTTGGAATATATAGAGAGGAGTAATAAAGGGCCGCTTGGTTTCAATGACAGCCAAGCCAGCGCCGCGGCGCAGCTTTTTTATGGTTACAATCAATAACGAATCTGAATTGTTGCAATGAATGTTTAGACACATTAGTAGCACATGAACACAAAAATAACAAAAACAAATTTATGACTTTTGTTGATCTCTCTCTTTCTGAAAAAAAAGAAAAAAGAAAGAAGTTCGTAGGGAAGAATTTGCTCTTCTATCTTTTCGCACGTGTTTTGCCACGTGAAGATGAGGTATTTTTCGGTAGAAACGCGGTTACGGTTTCTATTTCTATACAAAAATCCCAACGGAGACTAGTGTCGTGTGCAAAGTTCAGAAATCCAAAAATATCCCAAGTTAGATGAACATCGAAAGACCCCTAGAGCAATAGAGCTCAATATCTCGACCACTCCCGCTCCTTGTTCACGTCGTACACCAAGTTGATCATGAGTACTCGAGCCTGAATCAAAGTTGACGCGAGGAAAAAACACAAATAAAACTGAAGGATGGTTTGGTGAATGATGGCTAACAAGTAGGGCGGTAACAGATATACTCAGGAAAGGTAGGAAAGAAATGGGGAAATCAGATTTTTTTCTAGCCCAACAAATTTTCTGTGCAGATTTTTTATAATGAATAATAACAGAGGTTGGAGGTTGAATGAGAAAAAAAGGATAAGGAAATGAGAAAAAGGGAAACGAAAGCGATTACAGGGAAAAGCGATTCTAGAACGTTTTTTTTTCTGAAAGAGTAATGCCTACAGCACCGACAATTGAATTTTTCGAAAGAATTTCACTTATGATACATTAATACGTGTCGGTGTTTTTTTATTTACATTGTTATTTTTTCTCTCTCTCTGGGTACCCTATTGCTTGTCTTTTTCGTAATACTATATAGTTAACATTTATTCCAACTGATATTGTTACGACACTGTGAATTAATGTAGAGTGGGGGTAAAAACGGTGAATATCATATTGTACATTCAAAATGGTACAAGGGTACGCTGGGTGTTCAGGCGCGCGAGCTCTTCTCAATCGGGCTGATGGGTTGTAATTGTGGGATTTCGCAAATCTCCACCACGACAGCTGCGTTCTACTTTGCGGAAGTAGCGTTGCTGGACGGAAGCCATACTCTTTACTCCTTAAAAATATAACTTAAATATGTAATGGAGAGTTTTCGGCGTTTTAGGACACGATGAGGTTCGAGAACTTAATGAATCACAGATTTTCGAGATTGTAGGTATTCAAATTTTTTATGGGACTGCTGAAAAAGATTTTTTGTGTGTACCGGGTGAATCTAGATATATATCCCTACTGCGCTTGTTCAAATACGGTACGCTCATACAATTAGATATCTATGTGCAGAGGTGGAGCGTCCACCTGGCCAGGATTTCCGTTCCAAATCAGAAACTCGCGATAAACTATGACCCGTTGGGGAGAGAAAAGAAGAAGAATAATCCCCTACCACCTAAATTTTTTTGTACGCTTACATTATTATTTTATTTCCCTCTGCTTTTTACTGCGAGCTGGTGGCAAATTACAGCGCTTACAAAACAACTGTGAAAAAAAACTCAACCCGGGAGTGCATGTATGCTTTTCATTAGACAGTTTTATCGACCCTTTTTTTTATTAGTGTCATTAGCGTTAGTGAATGAATTGGGTATTCCACGTCTGGAATGGCGCAGTTTTAAACGGCAAACATAGAGAAACAGCCGTTAGAGAATAGAGAAACAGCCGTTAGAGATTTTATTCTATAGGAGCAGACACCAAATCTGAGTAAAAATTTTTTTTAAAGAGAATATAGATATAAAAACGTTACTATGTAAAAATATGGACTTTCAATAGAATCCAAACAGGAAATATTACGTGACCTCCATGTAAGGAATTTGATTTTGGGTTCTCAATGGCTTGGGCTGTTAGCCCATGGGCGTTTATTCCTTAGTTTCGGGATGACGACGTGCCTCCAAGTATTGCTCTAGAAGGACAAGTTCATGTTAATTCCAATTTTCATCTGGAGCATAAGGACTGGCTCGCCTGTCGGCTCGCGTTATCCTTCAAAGGGAACTAACCACCGCTCCAGGAACTAGAGTTTTGTGGACCCGTTGTCCTTCTAGATTTGTGGGTGAATGTATATGTTTGGAGGGCTCCCAGAGAGAGATTTTTATTCTTTTCTAAGTCAAATACATTATGTAAGGGGCATTCTAACTCACTCAAATAAAATAAATAAATAAATCACTGACAACGTAATTAATTAAATAGAATGTGGACAAGCACGGAACATGAGGAGGGCGATGTTGTGGGCGGACCCACAACGCTCCCCCCTTGTAATACAAAATAAGTGGATGAAGTTGAAGATAGAGTAGGAGAGCTGACGAACTGAGATCCAGTGGTTTTTATATGCAGCTACCGTAGGCTGCTCACTGATCCCGATGTTTTCGTTGACGACGGCGCCCAGCCAGTGGTGTTTTTAACGATGGTAATAGCTGAGTGGTTATGCCGGAAGTGTATATGCCAATGGCGCTGACCAGAGATGGTTATGCCTTCCTTGAAACTTTTGCAGGATTCTTGCAGAATATTAAAGGCAGTGTTCACGATAAAAAATGTGTTTCAGTTCCCACCAGGCATGGGTAGTGGAAGGGCACACTGTAACGTTGACGTCGAAAGAACGCATGAAAACGAGCCAGGAAGGGCCCCAAAAGAGTCCGAAGTTGCAACTTCGAGCGCATTGAAAACCCCAAAAGCGCATCACACACCCACCGACGTGAACAAATGAATGCTCGAGATCGTGAGATGAGCAATGATTTCCAATCATTAGCCCCGTTCTTCCCTTCATTCTCAACTTCTCTCTTTACTCAGGACAGCTCGCACACATCAGCTGCTAAAGACGGAAGTTACAAGCCTCGGACAACTCGTCCACCATGTTTCCTTACTCAGAAGTTTCAACCCCAGTTACATGCGACATAAATGTATGTTAAACGTTTTCCTCAGTAGCATACATTGGAGGGCACAAGTAACTTACTTGATGATGCATGTATGATACTTAAGCACACGTGTAACTTACTTCTCCAAGCATACATGTACCTTACCTAATGGTACATATAAGTTACCTAAGCATACATGTAATTTACTTTATGGTACATGTAACTTACCTATGCATACATGTAACCTACTTCTCCGAGAATGCATGTAACTTACTTAATGGTACATGTAACTTACCTAATGGTACATGTAGCTTACTTAATGGTACATGTAGCTTACCTGAGCGTACATGTAAATTACTTAATGGTACATAAAACTTACCTAAGCATACATGTAACTTACCTAGTGATACACGTAACCTACCTAAGCATACATGTTACTTACTTGATGGTACATGTAACTTACCTAAGCATACATGTAACTTACCTAGTGGCACATTTAATTTACCTAAGCATACATGTAACTTACTTAATGATACATGTAACTTACCTAAACATACATGCAGCTTACTCCTTCAAGCATGTAACTTACCTAATGATGCATGTATTTTTCTTAGCTGACCATGCATGTAAGTTACATGATCAACCATGTAACATACCTAACCAGACACATAACCAACTCCGCTGCTTGCTCCGCCTGGACTCATTCGAGCAAGCTAGGTTTTAGATGTTCACCGTACGTGATGATGCATTCCAAGACAAGATGAGTAACTAGTGCTTCATTAAAATTGAAAAACAACGTAACTTAACAATTCCAACAAAATAACGTAACAAATACCTACCTAATTAGAACGAAAACTGACTTTCAATGACATGTAACTAAAATAAAAATAGTTACAGAAATCAAAATACAACAACAACTATCTTCATTTATACAGATCAGAAACCACAATATCACCTAGCGGCACACCTATAATTTACAGCTACGGAAGAAGGACGTGGTGCGGTTGCGGACTCTTCCTAACATACTGTAGCCTGATTGTGTTATCACTCATTTTTTCGAAATAACTGAGATTGATCGGTGAGTTTGAGTTTTCACTGATACAACTACTTCTGTGAAAACAATGAAAGAAGGGGTGCGTTCCAGGAAGATTTCCAAGGGAAAGAAAAATGTATCTGATAAGAACCGACCAATAATAGGTTGAGAGGCCGTCTGAAATTAGCCTATCTTCAAGGCTATGATTCATGATATCTTATCGAACCCATTTTCCCACCATGGAAATCTTCTTGTAAGCACCTCAGGTGAAAATGTGAAAATGGAAACCCAAACTCACCGACCAATTTCAGCTATTTCGAAAGAATGTGTGATAACACAATCAGACTACAGTATTTTAGAAAAGGTTCACAACCGCACCACGTCCTTCCTCCATTGCTATAAACTATAGGCTCTACCCCTGGGACAGACTGTTGCCCTGTTGTCCAATTCGTACCACGCCCGGGACGAGATTCAGGTCTTTTCGAACGGCGAAGAACAACTAGTGAAGGAGATCAAAAAGTGAGGACCGCGATGAACCACTTGTGAGGCAGATTAAGAAACAAGAGGTGTGAGATCCGAGGTGAGGTGACGTCAGAAGTGAACTCGGCCGTGCCACAGAACAAAGTTGGAGGCTGCAAAAGGAGGACTAAGAAAAATACTAATTGAGATGCGCGCGAAGCGCTAACGCTGAACCGAGCATCTGTGACGCATGCACATTCAACTTGCCCACAAGGCACGTTTGTGAAAAAACTGCTTGGTTGCGAATCTGCTAAATGGACCCACTTTGAGTGCGAAAGTGGAAAACGCTATCAGTCTGTGCGAAATGCGGAAGATGTGCTTCCATCGTAACTTTGCTCAGCGGGGTTGTCTGAGGGCGGGGGGCAGAGCACGAGATCCGTTTCTAGATTTTCGAGAAAGTATACTGAGCGTTTTGGAAGGTACGAAAAGCACAAAAATTGACCTTTCTGAACTTATAACTTCTCGCACCAGCGGCTCGGGACGGGGTACTGCGCAGTTTTACTAAAGATACCCGAGAGATAAACAGGATTTTCCCCATTAACTTTCAGCAGGACTCACACTGTTGTTTGCCGACATATTAAAGGCAGTGTTCACGATAGAAGTCGTTTTTCTGTTTTTCCGCCTATCTTGAGAACGGTCCCATGCTGATTTCAATGATGTCCTTGAAATCGTACAAGACCCCCCGGAAACGGAGTTATGGCCCCTCAAAGTTCAGCTAGGGAAGCAATGTGGGCGAGTTTTCCGAGATTTGTAACTCCGGTTTTTTGCAGCCGATGTGTGCGAGCTGACCTGAGTAAAGAGAGACGTTGAGAATGAAGGGAAGAACGGGGCTTTTGATCGGAAACCATCGCTCATCTAACCACCAATTCAGCGAAACTGTTATAGGACGTGGGCGGAGTGGCCCACTGGGTTGGCTGGCCCACGAGATTTTCACCGACTTACCGGCCGTTTTTCGTCGCACTTCCGTTCTTAATCTTCTTAGAGGGACCCAAGGCTTACGTTTTAGCCAAAAAAACGTGCAACTTTTTCTTCGTGAAGACTGCCCTTAATGAAAACTGTGAATTTAAAAAAAAGAAAATGAAACAATGTACCATTGATATGGCTGTGAACTTGTGAACTACTGAACAGCAAAAATTGAGCATAGCCTTGAAGAACCGAATCGCGCTCATGTCTTCTTGAATAAATCGATTGCTTCCATCCGAAGTTTGCAAGGCTACGCTTCATAACGGCAACAGAGAGATGCGCATTGCTGCACTAATCGACCTAACGGAAGGAATCACAAGGTATCCAGCCAGTCAGGACGCCTGCAGCTGAGGTTAGATGTGTAACGGTGCAGTTTGATGGGGCCACCCCTAGTGGTTGACCCTCTCGTTGTCACAAGGTCCTCAGGTTTGAGACCGAAATCTACGCCAAACAGGATCTTGTGGAAAAGAAGTAAATCATTCCCTACTCTTCTAACAAGGGAAGTGTTTGGAATGGTAAACACATCTGCCAAAACGACTAGTATCGCTAGTATCTCTAGTGGCTCAATAGTAAAAATGCGCAGTATCCAGCCCAGAGCTGCAGGTTCCAAAAAGTTACAAGTCTAAAAAGGTCGTTTTTTGTGTTTTTCGAACCATCCAAAAAGGGCAATAATCTTCAAAATTTGGGTGAAGGCGCATTTTCCATACTTTGTCCAGACTGACAGCGTTTTGGACTTGTAGGATTTTCGGTTGGGCGTTTATTTACACCAATTAGAGGGCTCTGGAATCGTTATAGAAAAAGTTTTCCAGATTTGACTTAAAATTCTCCCAGGTGGGTTTTTTGGGGCGCTGATCACGAATCTGCGGTTTATTAGTCGATTTTCCAAAGTTTTCGGCTAATTTCGTTCGAAGCTTCCCGATCCGGGAAAATTTCGAGCGAAAAACGCCACTTTCGAGATTTCCGGATTTCTACGATAGATATGTCTCAAAATCATTCTCTGAGAGTTATTTGGAGTGCTAAATACGAATCTGAGTCCGTTTATCGATTTTTCGCAGATTACGGTAGATTACGGTGGGTATACGGTGGTTTGGTCAAATTCTCCGATTTTACTCAAAATTTGTATTCGGGGGTAATTCGGGGTGGAGAATACGAATTTTCCGTCCGTTTGTCGATTTTCAAAATACTAAGGTGGGTTTTGCCCCCTTAATGACATGTTACCCACCGTCATCTACAGTAAACCTCGAAATATAGACAAATGGACTCCAGATTCGTGTTCACCACCCTGGATTACCCCTACATGCAAGTTTTGGGCTGGATCCGAAAGTTTTTTTGAGACTCCCAAAAAAATGCCTTTTCGCGAAGCTTGAAAAATGCTCATAACTTGTTCGAACCTGCAGCTCGGGGCGGATTACTGCGCATTTTACTATTGAACCAGAAGAGATACCCACGATACTGGTCGTTTTCGCAGATGCGTTTACCACTCTAAACAATTCCCTTGTGAGTGACAACGGTTTCAATTGAAATAGCTCATTTCTCTGCACGGAATCGGATATGCGGCTATAAACTAAACCATGCATCCTAATGAACAGTTTCCTTGTGAAACTGCTTTGAGCTTTCTCCAAACAGTTCATGTCCTTCAGTTTGTAGGGGTTAAATACCGGCGTGCCATATTCAAGAATTCGCCTCACGTAGGTGGTGTAGGCTCTTATAAGCACAGATGGATTACGTGTTGCCAAAGCTCTGAATATCTTGTTCACTGCGACAGTAGCTTTCTTAGATGAGACCTCACAATGCACATCGAAGCTAAGAATCCTGGTGATAACGAAACCAAGATCAGTTATCTGATCAGTAGCCTCAATGGGAGTTCCTTCGATGCCATAATTGAAGTTATGATTTTTCGTACCGAGGTGGAGAATTTCGGTTTTTTCCTTAGACAGGTACAGATCCCAATCATGAGACCACACGTTGATAGCATTGACTGATTGCTGTGAAGATTCGCAACCCCCAGGGGAGGTAACCTCATGATAAATCTTGATGTCATCAGCAAAAGCACTGAACCCAGTGCCGAAGTGACTGATCAGATTCGCGATTTCAAACGTCAAACGTGTAGATGTTGAAAAGGATGGGAGAAAGTACTCCTCCTTGAGGGACTCCGCTGTGAACGGCAGCAGACACGCTTGTAAGCGTAGTTGAGATAACTATGGAAATAGAATGGTATGGCTCGGAACACAATGACTACACATTTTGAAGCTTCAAAAACGACCCACAATGTCGCCACACGAGTGAGAAGTTGGCCCGCCCTTGTATCTTCCCGACCCCTGTATTTGTGTCCTCCTCTAAAAGAAAGGTGGTAGGCAATTTCCACCGTGTGCGACGTTTGTGGGTAGTAGAGTAGGTAGAATAGGTAAACTACACACGTCGCCGACGGTGGAAATGGCCCAGCACCCTTCTATTGGAGGACGCAAATACAGTGGGCGCGCAGATACAGGGGCGGGGCCAACTTCTCTCACGAATGCAATGTTGGCTGACATACAACCAACACAAAGCTCTGTTGAACGCGCGAAAAAACTCAAAACGCTCAGAAAAGATAGGAACGTAGGAATAGGAATTGTTGAAATCTCCTGGTAGGTCGTTCACACCATTTCAGTTGGCAAAACGTAGCCAAAATTATCATATTTTGGGTGTAGCTCGTCCCCTTCCACGCAAATACAAAATAAGCCGTTATTTGTGGTGAGCGCGAAGCGAGCAACACATTTGGTTTTGCACTGGCCCCGCGCGCAACCACTTTTTCGAAGTCTCAGTTCAGAAAGAACGTACAATTTAGCTCTAAATTGCATTGAAAAGAGCGCAAAAAGTTGGTATTACTGCGCAGAAATGGTTTGGGATGGTTTCCTGAGTTTGGTTTTCGCAGGTTTTCTTTACTCTTTTTTTCCAGACGGCGTTCACGATCTTGTTGGTACACTTAAAATTGAGCTAGGAAGCTCATCTCTGGGCAGGAGGCTGGAAATTGATGCAGGTCTCTCCTATTCCAATTTGAACTTGATACCTTAACCTTGAAGGGTACCTTGAAGGCAGTGTTCACGATAAATTTCACTTCCGATATCTCCACCGTTTACGGAAGGTCTGGTGCCCTATATAGCAAGGCATGCTTAAAAAGGACACGAAAGACGCGTTTTTGAGCCAAAATAGGCCCTCAATTGTTTACATTGATTTTTGAGCGTGGAGGAGCGATCAGCTCACTTATCAGCACTTCCTTGACTTGATCATTCCTGTAATCTGAATCTTCATTTATTCCTTTCGAGGGGTGGATCTGGGGCACGAGGCGTGTCTGGGGCACAAAACGCTTGTTTGCAGCCGTTATTTTCCCGCTAGTGGCTCGTTTTCTACCGTTCTTTTGACACTGGCAGCCTTGGATACTTCTCGCCTATCATTTCACTGTAGAAAGTCAACGAGGATGATCATCGTGAGCGCTGCCTTTAAAATCGTGGGTTTACATACTAAATTAGCCATGTAGCACGGAATCTGCTTGACAATGCTACTGCTGTGGAGGCCAGGGTGTGTGGGTGGATCTGCATCCCATTAACACAGGTCGTTGGGGTAAGTACTCAACTTGTCAGATTTCGTACTCACGACACGCCATCGATCGATAATCAATATTATCGATTTTCGCACTTATAGCACAAAATGCGGCGTGGAGCCGTGATTGTTGATGGGTATGGGTCTCTTGGTTGGAGAATTTTACTCAAAAAACATCGATAAATATTAATGAATAATACCGATTTTTTGCCTGTTGCACAAACTGCCGTAACGATTTTTTGGTTGTTGATGGTTCTAAGTCACTCGTTTGGGAAATTCTTCTCATCACCAAAATCGAACATGTTTGAAATTTTTGAATGCTGTGATAAGGGAATCAGCATAGGTCAAGTTAGGTGAACGCGACGCTCCATTTCATATCGCGCTTAATTTCGTTTTCATAATTTTAACGGAGGGTCTTGCGAAACGGTCGACCACCAAATCGTATTTTTGGTTATTCTGTTTTTGCTTTGAATTTTCGCCAGTTCTGTGTTTGTCTCCCACCCTGCCAGTTTTAACCCCTCGACACATATTATATCGATGTCATACCAGAGCGGGTATGCTGCTTTTACAAGTCGCAAAGTTAATGAGGACTAAAACTAAACGTAAAAAAAAGGAAACGCGAACATAACTAACCTTAACAGCGACTTTAAACAAGTCGCTATAAAAAGGGAATATGTCCGGTGACTTCTTGCTCGCGATCACTCTTTGAAGCATGTCGGACAAACCGATGGACAGTCGATCACCATCTTTCTGAAAATACAGAACGTTTTGGAATATAGCAGAAATGTAATACCAAAACATACAGTTATGCCGTCGTTTTTCAACTTCCCCAACTTTTGAGCTCCAATTAGCTTCTCTAACCACCCGTCCTCACTCAACCTAAACACGTACAAATTTAGAAATGAAGGCGGTGACAATGAGAACAAAAATATTTACTTCATATTTGGCTGCTTTGCCTTCCCAAATATCTTTAACGGTGGTGCCTCGCCTGCGTTCATTTCACACTTTTCATAAAGCTGCAACAACACTGAATAGGGGTGATTTGGCATCAACCATGCTACAGGATATTACGCAAAAAAAGCGCATTATCATTACAATATAAAAGGTACACCACAATTTTCATCACCCACTACAACAACATGTAGGTTCAAAGGATGAACATCAAAAAATAAACATAAACATATGTGGAATATGTATAGCGAAAATTTTCACACATTGAGAGACTTGAGAGGAGTAGTAATCAGTACCCGTATTGAACCGGATTGCTGAATGCTCAGGCGAAAGATAGTTTACAGGCAGATTCTGGATATAGAGAACGTCTCCGAGACAAAAATTGCCGCATTGAATCCAAACGACTAAGTATACTCGTCGGTTCAGCAGCTGTTGCGAATCATGCACATGCAAATACAGAGTTGTCGTTGTCGCGAAGTCGGCGCGTGCAACGCAATGGCAAAACAGCCTTTCTTCCAGTGATCATTCGCAACTTTTGCTGAACCACTGTGGTTCATTCAGGATTACCCGAATTTCTCATCAACATTATGTACTGGTTTTTGGACTTGAAATTAGGAATGACGGCAGAGCCTACAACAGACGATGAAGGGAAAACCATAGTAAACTCAGACACTGGATTGTGGCTTTCACATACTTTGAAAAGCAAGTTATTGGATTTCGAGCACCACCTAACTGCTTTCACATACTCGTAATGTTTCAACCTAAGCAAAACGTCGCAAAAAGAGTCTTAGGGGGAACACAAATTATACAGCTTTACAGCAATATAGATTTGGTCCTCCGCCTTCCCAAAAAGTAAGCACAAGGCTGGCGTTGTGCGAGAGGCAACACGTACACAGATCTGGCAGTTCTATGAATTTCGAGGCAATCTTCGTAGTTGTGATGAATAACTATGTCCTTTGTTCTTTAGGCGAGTGCTAAATTTGCGAAATGTTGTCATAGAACGGGACAGATAGGAGAATATGTACAGGGTGCGCTTTAAATATGGTGAAAAATTTCGAAATATAGGGCATTGTTCAAGATAGTTGACTTTGTGCCATTTTTTTCGTTGACACGTGGAGGCGTCAAACTTGGAGCACAAGTGCGCCCGACGGTTTTCTATCGATCTGTACCAGGGATGTGCGTAATTACGACTAACAAATAACGAATTTAACGACTAACGGGCTTTTTGGGTGTTACGTCTAACGACTAAAGAAATTAGAAATATTTTCGTAAGCAATCCCAGAATTCGTTAGAAAATCAAAAGTCATTCACATCGCGCTTCAAACCAATGATTACTCCAGATCCAGAAATGATACATAGTTCCCTGATGGTTTTTCGCGGTGGATGGTACAAAATAACCATAGCCTTCAGTATTTAATAATTCTAGTGAAATTGCTTCGCAGTTCTGGAACCCCCACATTATGACCTCAACCGAACGTTGCGAAAGGTCCGGTGTAGCGTTTGTGCGACTTCGTGTCGGTCGCACGAAATTATGGTGGTAGGGTCACTGAACCAGTTCCGACACTGACCGGCTTCAGCGGAAATTTTTAAAGAGGGCGCTATCAGAGAAGATAATATGGAGCGGTGCCTGCAGGCCACAACTGCGCACCGACAGGAACTGTATCCGATGAATGGATTGTAAAGGGCGCTGTCCTCCAATTTGCAGTCATAAATTCGAGATATGCGATTTCTATAAAGTGGTGCTGGGACCTATGCGTTGATGAAGTTTTCATTTGGATTCTAATTTCTTGCGACCTTCCCCCCTTATGAGAGCAAGCTCGAAACGACGCGCGCGATCAACTTGCGACGCTGGGAAAAGAACTAGTGCAAAGTTGTTGCAGTTCTCCGTGTTGTCACCATGGGATAGATCACCGTATACCATTACATAGCGCAGAACTGTAAACTTTGAACTGAAAAAAAGCGGAGAGTTCATGGTTTCCTCGGTTCCCCATATTGCTTCTTTCCTCACCGGAAAAAAATGACAAAAACGACAAATACACACTCTCGAGTATTAGGCTTTCATTCATATTTTGAATTATGTACATGTAGGTTTGCAGTTTATACTAAGTTCCCTAAGGATTAATGGTTTGGGTGTTTAATAGCCACGAGTGTTTTGGGATACATACATATTTTAATGCCTTCCATCTTTTTCTATTCATAAGGGCTTTTTTCTGCCTCAACTGTGCTTATTTTCAAAGCCTAGATTTCTAACGACTAACGACTAACGACTAACGAGGGTTTTGGCCGGTTGAACGACTAACAACTAACGAATTACAAATTTTCTATTACGCACATCCCTGATCTGTACACATTACCAACTTCTCGCAAGTAAGTAATTTGCTCGTTGGCCACTGCCCCTGCCTTATCCCATCGGAAAAAAAACACAGCCTACAAAATGCCTTGGCAATTTGTGCGAAAAATCAATAATACCGATCGATGTGGTAAACAGTAGGTAATTTACTCGCTGACCACTTCCCCTATCCCACCCCATCGGAAAAAACCCAGCATACAACGTGTTTTGACGTTTTTGGGAAAACTCAATAATAGCGATTGATATGGTAAACAGTGGGTAATTCACTCGCTGACCACTTCCCCTATCCCACCCCATCGGAAAAAAGCACAGCCTACAACGTGTTTTGACGTTTTTGGGAAAATCAATAATAGCGATCGATATGGTAAACAGTAGGTAATTTACTCGTTGACCATTCCCCCTATCCCACCTCATCGGAAAAAAACAGCCTACAACGTGTTTTGACGTTTTTTGGGAAAATCAATAATAGCGATCGATATGGGAAATAGTAGGTAATTAACTCGTTGACCACTACTCCTATCCCACCCCATCGGAAAAAAGCACAGCCTACAAGGTGTTTTGACGTTTTTTGGGAAAATCAATAATGCCGATCGATATGGTAAACACTAGGTAATTTACTCGTTGACCACTTCCCCTAACCCACCCCATCGGAAAAAAGCACAGCCTACAACGTGTTTTGACGTTTTGGGAAAAATCAATAATAGCGATCGATATGGTAAACAGTAGGTAATTTACTCGCTGACCACTTCCCCTGTTTCACCCCATCGGGAAAAAGCACAGCCTACAACGTGTTTTGACGTTTTTTGGGAAAAAAATCAATAATGCCGATCAATATGGTACACAGCAGGTAATTTACTCGTTGACCACTTCCCTTATTCCACCCCATCGAGAAAAAAACACAGCCTACAACGTGTTTTGACGATTTTGCGAAAAATCAATAATACCATTCGACATGGTAAACAGTAATTAAGTAACTCGTTAACTGTATAAGGAATGGTGTGATACAAAGTAAGGCAGCAGAGGTAGAAATGAGAAAAAAATGTACAAAACCGCACTCCATAACAAAGCGCATTGAGCAATCAGCAGTTACAATGGCTGCTGACGATCAATAGGACGATTCGAAGAGGGGACGTGAACTTGCAAGTAATATACAAATGCAGAACAGAAGTATGCTACATGTGAGTTAAAACTCGAGAAGTAACTTACATGTAATATTGTCTGCAAAAGTTTTGTTACTTGCGCCCTCACAAGCTAACATGTAATATGGTTTGCTTAATGTATGTTACTTGTCAGTTAAAACACCAGAAGTACAGTGGAGTCCATCAAGAGTGTCTCATTTACTTATCAATGAGAAGCGGTCGATTGGAGATCAATGAACATGAAACTCGTTGCAGCACAACCGCTCTCGCTCAATCGGTGTCGAGCGTGCTGGTATGGGATTCATGCACATTGATCCCCAGCCGACCGCTTCTCACTGATAAGTAAATGAGACACTCTTGGTGGACTCCACTATATGTTACATGTAATGTTGTTTGCAAAAGTTATGTTACTTGCGCCTTCACAAGCCAGCATGTAACAAGGTTTGCTCACTGTATGTTACTTGTCAGTTAAAACACCTGAAGTATGTTACATGTAAGTATGAAACATGCAAGTAACTACCTTGACGATTTAACTAGCATGTAACTGGGGTTGAAACTTCTGAGTAGCTCATATTTTGAGGGACCATAACTCCGTTCCCAGAAGGTCTTGTACGATTTCAGAGACATCACTGGAATCAGTATGGGGCCGTTTTCAAGATAGGCGGAAAAACAGAAAAACGATTTTTATCGTGAACACTGCCTTTAACACTACAGTGCCCTGTATTTGATGCGCACCGTTTTCAACCGAGCGGTGGACTGGTGACGTTTCATGGATAACATTCATTGTATGGTGGATATCAGTGAGAACTACAGTAAATGCACCACTACATTACTACAAATTTTGTTGATGAAATTAGCCCAGATACCTGTTAGTGGCGGGAGGGTCGATAAATCACCACGGATCCCACATGGTAGGGCAGCATTTGTACTGTTAACTAGTCTATGCCGATGAACCTAATACACTTCATACAAGGCATACAAGGCGGGGAGTTGTTTTTATTCTCACCCAAATCTCTACTAGCAATGAAGCTTGCCTGTCCTAAGATGTCACCTCGAACTTCTCGGTTGAAACCATGCTACAATCAGATCGCGTCTAATTCCCAGTTACTAATGCGAGGATCTCCTTCTGATCTTAAGCTTCTGAACTTTTTGCAAAGCGCGACAACCGTGAGATTAACGTAATTCGTCTCGTGTGCTTTTTTTAATAGTTCTATTCAAAACTTCAGTGATGTTTCATGAGGCTTGTTGACGTATTTTTCTGTGCGAAGCGAGTTGTGTTTCCGTCCGTGGCCTCTTTTCGAGGCGTGTTTGATTTGTTTTCAAATTATTTTTTTGTTGTTGCTTTTGCGTTTCCATTCTGTTTAGCACTTTATTTGTCGTTTTTTTTTTGAAAAATTTTTGTATGACCCGGTTGTACTGTTTCCATTTCAAGATGCTTAATTATGCGCACCTCTGCGTGCATCAATAAATAAATGGATGAATAAATGAACAACGAACTCTATTGCGAAATAACGGAGAATAGCTACATACTATACATTGGATCCGATTCGGATAAGTTCGGATATCCGTCCGAATGATTCGAAATTTTGACTATTCGATATGTGAGTCACCGAAAAAACGCTAAATTCGAATCGAATCGAAACCCGAATCACCAAAGTTATCATCCGAAAGAGAAGACGATGCTAGATTGACCGACACGAATGATTCGCTCTAGCTGTTAAGAAAAGTAAACGTATTCATTCATAGAAGGACAGAATCAAGTACAATAATTCCCATTTCCTAATTCCCACAAGATCGCTTCAAGCAAATAGTTCCTTTTCAAAAACCATTAAACTACTCACAGAATACGAGAACGGGTTGTTTTTGCACGTCAAGATTAGCAACCTAAAAAATCGATTTCAGGAAATAGTGTAATTTTTTTTGTAGACTATCGCCACTTCTTTCCCTATTGTTCCCTTTTTGCTGAAATGTTGCTGTCTGCACCAAACTTCTTTTGCTTGGAGGAGCCCCTTTCCAATAGAATCGTTAACTTTTTCTTGATATTACAACGTAATATCCCTGAAAACCACCTTCGAAGTTTTCTATTTGAAATCCACTGGTTGGATTACTTGTGAGCAATTACATAGCTAGTTAGCCACTTCCTCTGTCGCACTGTGTGAATTCCGATTTTCGTTCGATTTTGGCCCTCCGACTTTCGAATTCCAATTTCCGAAAAACGCCCCGAAAAATCGGGAAAATTTGGAAATAAATAAAAGAATACAATTCTAGGAGGGTAAGCACTGTTACCCGCCAAACCTCTGGGAGGTTTTTTAACCCAATCACGACTGCATGCAATATTGCGTCACCGTATACCGTGTCCCACCGGTAGGACACGCCAGCTTGAATAGCGTTCCACGGTTGATTGCCTTTTCTCTTTACTCTTCATATTGTAGCTAGTAACGCTGAAGGAACATCATCACAATTTGAGCTCCCAACACCATCGCGTTTTAGAAGAACAATGCCTTGAAACCGCAAAACGGTCATCAAATTTGCAACGTTTCGAGAAGAGTAAGCAAGTTTCAAACGACATATTGCTTCTTCTAAACATAAAAAGTAGCGATAGAACCAAAAAGAAATCATAAGGTGCTCCTGAATTGGCTGCACAGGCTTTCTCTTCCACCTCAACTAACGATATTTCTGAAAAGGTCTAAATCCGTTGTTGCGTTTCGCTTACCGGCAGAACAAGAGGTTTGCATGTGCTTTGATCACCTGTAGGTTTGTAAGTATCTTCTTGCGGCGGAGAAATCGATTTTTGAAACACGTGTCCCCCCGGTGGGATAAGTGGTAGGGTTAAAGGCACAGGACACCGAGAAAAGTATTTTCAAATTGTATGCTGATGTTGAAGAGTCACCTGTTGATCACAGTGGTATCTCTGAAATCGTTCTAGACTCCCTACGAGCGTAGATATGGCTCCTTGAAAATGCCTGTATTTTGAGGGTGAAGAATTGGTGGACGATTTGTCTCAGGCCTGTATTTCTCTTCAATTGCAATCGTTTCGCGGGAGCAAGCCAGGATAAGGAGACAGTCCGGCAATGGACTGAAGAACGACGACTTGTTGAGATTTCATCCATCCACCTAGCCGCTATCGAGTTCGGAAATCTGGGGTGGTAGTAATCATTGCGTTAACCGCAGTTAAACAGCGAAACTCAGCTGCGGGTTAAATCCACGCTGGCCATGAGTTAGCCGCCCGCTGACCGTAGGGACACCTCACGTAAACCGCTTGTTAACCAGTGGTTGAATGGGAGAAGGTAGCAGTCACAAGTGCAAAACTCACTGCACTTATGGAATCGAACCCGCGCAACACGACTCATCGCACTGCGCCATGAGGGACGGTGCTCTCGGCTGTTGTTCTCGTGCTAATCAAGGAGTCAATAGTTCGTCAATGGATGCTATTCGCCCTTATCTTTTATAAATCATCACTCATTTTGAATTCACCATATATTTCTCGCAGTCAGACGATTTTATGAGCTGAGATCATTAATTCCAATTATATTTTTTGAACAGAGACTATATTTTTTGAGCAGAGACTCGATCGCCTCTCGTTTTTACCACGTTATGATTCAAAAAAAACAGAATATGTATTTTGCTGTAAATGATTCTATTCAGAGATGCTAGAGCATAGCAGCTCGTCAATAGCTGCCGATATGGAGATTTGTTTCTGCGTTCTTAGTGCTTTTGTTCACAAATAGAATAGCTTGGAAAAGGCATTTTCTTCAATCCTTTTTCGCATTAAAGGCAGGGTCCGGGCAGAATTTCGATTTTGAGATTTCCCGCTAAAACGGTGCTCTTGCTACAGGTAGTCCCAAGAAACATGCGAAAACTGCGTAAATACCGGTATTCTTCAAGTTATTCCAGCCACTTACGTGAGCCGATGATCCAGAAAAGTCAGAAAAGTGTGAACATCGTCCATATTTTAGCGGTTGTCCACGCATTCTTCAAAAGTGTTGTGTAATTATCGGTCATTCCAGCCATGATTATCATGCTGTGAATACCGTAATCCCTGACTTTGAAGATGTTTTCTCCAGAACTAAGGACTCAGAGTTCGTGAAACGTTCAGACGATGTTCAGCTAGGCCAGCCCAATCACCAAATTTCGGCAGTGTCAAAATTTGACCGGACCTTGCCTTTAACGAGCTATTTTCCGCTTGTTGCACTATTCTAATACTCAGTTTGCTCGGAAAAAGAATTTTTCTAATATTCTGTGTAAACAGAAAGTCCAAGTAATCAAGTATTATTCAACCACTAATTCCAGGACACTCGACCATTCGGTAAGCATTTCCAAGCATTAGATTTCTCTTTAGTTGCCATTTTTGTACTAAAATGTACGGCTAAAATATTTCCTTCTCAGCTCAAGCATTCCTGCATGCGGAATTTACTTGCTGACTAACTTTGCTGGTTTGTTTACTTAGTAATGATGAACATACTTTTTAGCTACTTCTCATTCATTTATTTACTACTCGTTCATTCACTTTTCATCTCATTTATTTATTTGTTTACTGTGTTTCTCTGGGCCAAACCAAACTTGTCCACAAAATCGTGATGACACGCTTTGCAGCCGCACGAACTCGAGTTGGATGGAGTTTCCAGCGCCGCAGCCGCCGATCTTTGACTCCTAGACGCCAAAGCCGACTTGGTGTGGCTTTTTGTATAGCTTTCTCCAATATTTTTAGTTTCCAGTTTCCAAACCCACCTGAAGTCAACAGATTGGCGGCTGCGGCGCTGGAAACTCCGACTCAGCGCGCGGCCGCAAAGCGTGCCGAGACACTATCGCGGACCGGAATCTGGCTCAGAAAAGCACAGTACCTAATTGCTTTCTGGAATTCTTTAATGATAAATCATTTTATCCATTCTCTTACTCAAATGTTCATCAAATAGTTAATTCTTTATTTATATAATCATTTAAATTATTTTTTTCGACAATGGATTCGAAACGTATTTTTTCACATTGACGAATTTCGCATTCTCAGGAAGTTTGCCAAAATCAACAATTTCCATCTTATCTTGGTGGCTCGGCGAGCCGGCGATGGTTGGTCCTTGGTTACATTTGGTTACTTCTCTTTATTTCTCGGTTATATCTCGAGGATATTTCTGTGCTCCTTCATATGAGTTTCGTGAAATGACGCGACTTACCCAAGAACTAGCCCCCCAGGACCCGCTGCGGAGCCTGGTGGGCCATTTCTCGGCTATTTCGTGGATACACTTTTTCTCCTGATTGGTAAACCACAATTGATCAAAAGTTCACACAAGAGCAACGGAAAAATTGCTGTCACACATTTGGTGGAGCAAACACCTAAACATCCTGATACTAATTTTTTATTGGGCGTTCTTTATTTATTCATTTTATAAGTCATTCAATTATTAATTAAGTTATTACCTCAATTATACTTATGTATTTATTAATTTGCTTAATTGTTTGTTTACTCGCCTCTTTGTTTGTTTGTTTATGTGCGAATTTCTTTGTTCATTTATTGATTTATTTTTTATTTAATGTTTGTTAGGATATGTAAGTTTCTATCTAAAGATTAATTTCTTCACTTGCGCACAAGGTTTGACGTTTGACTTACTAATTCCACACTGTTTTCTATAAATTATAGAAATTGTATATTTTTCTCAGTAATCTTCAAAAATTCAGCCTGTTTTTTCCCGAGATTCCTGTCAACGCACGTCCGTCATTTCAAGTTAAGAAATTGATGTGTAGATAGAAACTTACAAAAAAAACGAATGAATAAGTGAACAAATAAATGCGCATTTAAACAAATGAATAAAGAGGCGATCGAATAAGCAAATGAATAAATGAATGAATGCACCAATTATTGATTGCATGGATAAATTAATTAATAATCACGATCATACCATTGATTCCAGTCGTCGCCCGAAAGAGCCGGGCACTGTAGCGTAAGACAATGCAAACCGTCGTGTGCCTTTACGTTAGAGTGATAGAGAGAGCATTGGAGGGAAGGAAACGCAGATGTGGGTCAACCGCGCGCAATAAGTCCTCAGGAGGACTTTTTGCGAGTGGTTAATCGACCGGTCGGCGCATCCTCAACACAGCGCTCTCTCACACAGTCTGCTCAAATATTTTCAATTCGTTGTCAACGGGCGGTATCATGCGGTCAGCCCATGAAACGATTTCCTGCCTTGACAACGGACAATCAATGAACTGACCGCGCCGAAACCGCGCGATAAACTTTTTCAATCATCAATTGCAGGTTTGCACGTGAGGATTTCAACCAGATTTCTTACTTTACTTCAACACAAGGGTGTAAATAGTATCTGGATCAAGCTGCAGTTGAAATTAATCGTTCACAATTTCACAAAATGGATGTGTTTTCTTGCAACTAACCGGCGTTCAACGGCTCGTTGACCATCTCCTAACTGCGCATTAACTACGCGGTTCATTTGCGGTCAACTCATTGATTACTACCACCCCTGGTAGGGGTGTGGCCCGTACTGGTGAGCGAAGAAAGTCGGGCATGTGGTGGTCGCTTAGATCTCGCTTATTTGGACGAATTGAGATCTCGCACTTGGCAAGTGTTATACAGGAGGGAGTCTACTACACATGCAAATAAAAATCACAAAATTGATGCCTGAGGGTATACTGTGCCTTCAAGGGGCTAAGCCTGTACGAAAATATGTTGCAATGTCAGACGAAAGAGCGCTCCCAGATGAGACCCTTTGATTGCAGCCAGTATGACCCACTTAGCGCAATGGTATATATATATATATATATATATATATATATATATATATATATATATATATATATATATATATATATATATATATATATATATGTATATATATATATATATATATATATATATATATATATATATATATATATATATATATATATATATATATATATATATATATATATATATATATATCTATATTGCATAGACCCATATTCATCATCCAATGTGTTGATGAGCACTACTTTACCTGTGGGCAAGCTTTGTTTATTGAGATATAGAGCGTCTGGGTTCATGGAGTTTGATCTCCTCTGTTGGCTCTCTCACATATGTGAAAAAAACTAGTCTTTTCACAAATTTATAGGTACAATTATTACTCTACATGTGGATACGATATTTGAGGCAGGAATGGTAAAAACAAATAAGTCTTACCCAATGAGAACGACGAGTGAAATGGATTTCTCGACAACTATAAACAACACAGAGTCCTACCAAGTGAGGGAGGAACGCCACTGAACGGCAGTCTAGAATTGAACAGGAGTGACATGCATGAATGCGGCTACTGGGGTAAGGATGATCAACGTCGCATGCTCGCGCCACAGCTTGAACTAAAATCGTGGTGCGCGCGTGTGGCGTTACGCTGTCTGACCCTCGCCACCGCATTCACGCATGCCACCCCAGGATGGTCTTCAGGGTGCCCTGCCGCGTACCATGAACAGGATCCCCGTTGACAAAAGCAAAAGCCGCGAAACACTCGCTACCCCTCCTTCCCCCTCGGTGGTCGGTCCGTGTCCAAAAATTTTTAAAAATTGTAACGAATCCAGTCAGAGACGCTCCTACGACAAGAGCATCAAAAATTTGCCGATTTTTACATCTCATAACCGAATCATGGTGGAGACGCAGCGATTACCGGAGTGATTTTGCTTTGCCGCGACAAGATCTTACCTCGCGATGGGCTTCTCGGCGAAACACATATTCGAGCCAAGCCAAAGTCTTTGTCTGCTCGTATTATTTAGATCCATTTCATAGTAGAGAGACTCGCACAGGTTTCGGCGTGTGGTGTGATTTATCACAGAAGGGGGTCGGACCCGTCGACATCCGGTGGGATGGGGGGTCGGACCTTCGATCAACCAAGAACCAAGAAGGACTTCTATCAGGGCGGGTTGGGGGGTTGAGAGCCATACCGTTAGTATAAAAAATGACGGCAAAACCAGATCACAATAAGACGTTAAAATAAAATTGGATATCATACTGAGAGAGCGAAATGAGGCGGGAGATCAAAAAAGAAACTGAGTAGTGAGAAACAACCGCGAAAAAACAAATGAGGCAAGATATGAAATGGAGATGTAAAAATAAGGCAGGAACACACAAGAAGAGCTTACAATTCACTGGTGATAAAGCATGCAAGACAATAGACGACAGTAGCATAGCCATCGTTAATGACTCTGACATGGAGAAGTCGTGGCCAGGTAAAGGGTGTCGCCAAAGCGCTCCTGGATATTTCAGCAGCAGTGGTGTTGAGTAGCGAAGTGACACAGATGTTCCGAAATTTCGTAATCGAAGATGCATTTTTAGGCGATTCAGGATTCACAGACAGGTTCGGTCCCGCCAAAGGTCAAAGTTTTAGCAAGGCTGGGGAAAGTGAATAGTTGACTGTTTCAAAAGAGCATTCTCCACTGTGATATCTCTTGCGATTTCGTCCACGAAATTAAATCGTGTTCAAGATGCGATATCGCCTTAAGCTTGGGATTTTCATGCCCTGAAGGCACATAGGTGCGGTTGAGGACGCGGAACCCACATTTTGAATACGAAAGTCCGCATGTGAAAACGCATCCAAATCTCCATGAACGCAGCTTCAAGCCCAAGAGCTCTACTTAAGGTGGAAGGAGCCTGTTTTCATGTCCTGAGAGAACATAGGTGCGGTTTCAGGCATGAAAACCACATTTGGTAATTGGCTATCCGGATGTGGGAACGACTCCAAATTCCAAAATTCCGTGGGAGCAGCTTCAAGCCGAACAGCTCTGCATAGGACGGGGTCCGTGAAAATCGATAGCTGTGGAATATTTACAAGTATTTAACGAAATTTGAATTAGGGGGTTTCACGTTGCTGCAACGTGCGGAGAACCTAGTCACGGACCCAAGTAATCAAGTTCATTCTTTTGACTGGTCAAAAACGGTCTTTGGAGACCCATTTTTAGGTGTGATACAATCGATTGTTTGGGTTGTATCACATCTCGCGCCGTAGCCTGGACTCGCAGCTTACCCTCAGGGCGTCTGCGATGTATAACTCGTCCAAATGCGCGACCTCATCGTGGATTTTGGAAATAGGCTGAAATTTACGGGTGGGCAAAACTCGAAGAAAGCTAGCGAATGATAAATTTTT
Organism: Aplectana chamaeleonis; assembly: GCA_029168955.1. Taxonomy (NCBI): domain Eukaryota; kingdom Metazoa; phylum Nematoda; class Chromadorea; order Rhabditida; family Cosmocercidae; genus Aplectana; species Aplectana chamaeleonis. The sequence continues at coordinate 2,280,190 of JAPDOI010000073.1, forward strand.
TGGGGATATGTTTTTTGCTATACCTTTTATTTTGTGCATGTGTAACAAACTGTATGGTGCATACACGGCTGTAATTAGTATATTGAGATTTCATATATTGATGACGTCGTTTCTATGTTATCTACAAGAAGAATAAGAAGAATATGAAACCGCCTCCACTCGAGCGAAAAATGAGCGAGAACGACTTTAGGTGATACGGCAAGGAAAGGATGCGTCGAGGCCTCGCGCCCTTCCAGCAATAGTGGCTCGCCTTCTTTGGGAGCCAGAAGACCGGTGCGGCGGAAAAGCTGTGTCCAAATTTTGCCCACTGGTCCATTTTCTTGAAGCTTGGTGCTTCGAAACTCTATTGCCTAATGGATGCTACCCGTTGGATAGGGATGGCAAGAACCCTGTGATTTGCCAACGTGGCTTGCCAACATCCACCACCTTACGTCGTCTAAACTTTTGTAGATCAGTCGGGTTGGGAAGTGAAACTGTGACAATTTATGGGGATCTCTAAGCTGCATTCGGCTTCTTTTTTTGATGTGAGTTTTCGATTTTTAAGGGGGGGGGAGTACGTCCTTTAGTGTTTTTTTTCAGATAAAGTACAGCGAACTTCCGCTTACAAAGGGATTAAAACAGTTGCAAGGACTTTGAACTGGTCTTCTAAGGTTAAAAACAATATCGATTTCGTTTTCAGTTCGCAGAAGCAGCTTTCTTCACAAACTTTGCAACGTTTTCGTTTTTTTTTTAAAGAAAATTCGTATTTTTCTTCCCGGATTTTTTACGACCCCTCCAACTTTTCGTTTCTCCCCAAAAATCTTTACGACCCCCACCACTAGTTGGCAGACTATCCACACCTGCTGGACCCCGACCATGAGTGTGTCAGAAACTTTCTGAATCCTAGAGCGCAGAATCGGAAATACAGGAGAGATATCAGTCGAATATTTGAATCAAGTGTATGTAAAGTGTGTCCGAATGAGACTGACCGACCATGCGACCGTCGTGCTTGGCAGGCGGTCGTCGCATGTGTTGCTCTTGGATGAGTGTTCAAACGGCTGTCACTCACCCCTCTTGCCTGCGGAGCTGATTGATTCCTGCTGCCAGCCGCTTCCGGCCCCGCTCCTGGTCAATGGTTGAAGGGGAAGGCGTTTCGCATGCTCGTCCGAGAGCGCCGCACGCGACAGCCGCCTGCCACGTACGACGGCCGCATGGTCGGCCAGTCTCATCCGGACACACTTTACACAGAAGTCTAAATCGTGACCTGTAATGTGGGATGTGATGCGCATGTACCAGGTTGTCCAATAATTCTTGTCCGAAAATTTCACCATTTTTAATTTTTTTCAACTTCATTGAAAAACAAGTCTAATCAACAATATAATCACCACAATTATCCACAACAGTGGTCCATCGATTGGGCAGGTCGCCGATGCCCTTCGCCCAGAACTCCGGGGGCTGCGACTTGAAGAAGTTAGCGATGTCGGATCTGAGGTTGTCGTAGTTGGTGAATTTTCTTCCGGCCGAATGGTGCTTCAGCGGGCGGAACAAGGAGTAGTCGGAGGGGGCGAGGTCCGGGGGATACGGCGAATGGGCAACCGTCTCCCAGCCGAGCGTCGCCAACTTCTGCTGGGTCTCCTTCGCCACGTGGGGGCGCGCGTTGTCGTGCAGCAGGTGGACCGAGGCCCGTCGGGGACGCCTTCTCGGATGGCGGCGGCTAGTTTCTCGAGCTGATCGGTGTAGATGGAGGCGGTGACCTTCCTGCCTTGCGGGAGCAGCTCGAAGTACAGCATGCCCTCGGTGTCCCACCAGCAGCAGAGCATGATCTTCAGCGGGTGCAGGTCGGCTTTCGGCGTCGTCGGCGGCTCTTCTCCGCGCGGGATCCAGACGGCACGGCGGGCGACGTTGTCGTAGAGGACCCAGTTCTCATCCCCAGTGACCTGGTCCTCGAGAAACTCCTTGCGATGCGGACGAAGAGGGACTGGCAGACGGCCACGCGGCTCTGCTTGTTGGCGTCCGTCAGACGGTGGGGGATCCAACGGGTCAGAACTTTGTGGTAGCCGAATAAGTTGAGTCGATTGTGGATGGTGGACTTGCTGCAGCCGAGCGTCGTCGCCAGTTCACGGGTGGTGGCTTCCGGCTTCTCCTTGATACAGCGACGGACTTCGTCATTATCCCCCGTGAAAGGCCTCCCGCTGTGCTCCCTTTCCTGGAGGCTCGTATCGCCGCTCTCGAAACGATTGAACCAGCGGCTGACTGTGCGTTGGGACACTGCATCCTCCTTGCACGCTCTGCAGATGTTGGCGACCGCGGTGCCCGTGTCGTTGCCCAGCAGCCACTCGTAGTACCCGAACGTACGAATTCGACCTTGGTCCACTTTAGCTTGTACTGGTAGCTAGACGCGGCGACTGCGCCTTATATACCCCTAGCGTAGAACTTTGGAGAACCTTCTAGAAGGCTCTTACACTTGCCTGGTATTATAACACTTCTAAGGAAAATTGTAGAATTTTGAAAATTTTCAGACAGGAATTATTGGACGGCCTGGTACATAGGTTGCGACTAGTCAATGACATTACCGTCCCGTGACCTAGAAACCTTCCCCGAATTTCGAAAAAAGAACCTCATATTTATGTTAAGCTCCCTAAATATGTAGCCCCTCTGTACCGATGATTGAGCGAAATTTTTTTTTTCAAAAAACCAAGCTCTTGAGTCCCATGGAGGGGGAAGCTCTCGTGGGTTTTTAGAGCGCCGGGATATGACAATTTCGTTTTTGCTCGAGGTCTGTTCCAGATGGTTATTTGGGGCGGTTTACGATTATGGAATTCATATCGAGTTTTAGAAAAGTTTAAGGTCGGTTGCGGTGGTAATGACAATTATCTATGGCAAGCCACCAATAAACGCCTGCAACTCTGTTCATAGAAACGGAGCGCAGCCATAACGGTCAATTTCAGATTTCTCGTCGAAAATTGATTCTGGGAAGTTGCATTCCGTTCAGAACGGCCACTTTCTTGAAGTCACCTTTCCTTATAAGATGAAGCCGTCTCTAGTCGATATAGCTGTCATAGCATTGTCATGAGTGATGGGTGGGATAGTCAGGGCTGTTTCATCATTAGATAACTTGATTGGGGGAAAAGCTACTAGAATATTGTGGGAAAAATAAATTTTGTTTTTTAGCACATCCTAGATTGCTATTCTAAGTGAGTGTATTGTCTAGCATCCGTTACGTCATCGAAACGGTTATGTGACCGCCGCTGCTATTAGTGCCCGAAAGCATCGGCTTTGTTTAAGCATGGGAAAAACTAGTAGCAAACGAGAACCGGTAGCCCTTTTCGCATTAATTACGCATATCTGCTGTATCTATATATAAATCTATGTACGAGCGGATAACTTCTGTTTTGTTCTCTTCCAAATGCCATGCAACGTTTGATTAATTTTTTTGTTCTTTGGTTGCCGCTGGAAATATGCTTTCCATGACAGCATTTGTGAATTCAGGCCCTCCTTTACAAATGGATGTGGCCAGAGCATCCAGTTTCGCGGCCATTGGATTGTCCAGTATTGTGATTATTTCCACTCTCGCTTACATTCCATATATGCTGACGCGGATCGACACCGTGCTCGTCTCTCTAAAGGTATTGTTTTTCGTTTGTGTTTCAGACATTTCTGTTTTTCTTGTATTTAATTAGTTTTCACGCATCCAGTTCTCAAGGACTGCTCAATGCACCCGATGCTGGTAACGTCAGGCCACTTCTTCACATTGAACGACTTTGCACTCACACTCATACCCTATTTAAACATATGTTTCCTACCCAATAAAGCAAAAAGAAAACGAAAATTCAAGAAAAGCTTCATTTTGTGGAGATTTAACTGCTTTCAAAACACCTAACAAAAACATTAGACGTTAATGCCTTGAATAATTTTCGTCTTTTTCAACCACCGCATGGCATTATATTCCGAAGTGATGGGAGATAGTTTTAGTAAAACAAATCTGATTTCCTGTGCGCATGACATCTTTAATGATGCACTGAATTTCACTAGGGTGATAAGGATGTCTCGACTGAGAGCAGAACAACTTTCTGAGACGAAACCGGTAGAAAATTCCATGAGCAGTCAATTCGCGTTCCTAAAACCTATTTTGGCTTTTTTATGGCAAAGACTTTAAGCGCCGGAAGTGGTCTCGCGCTTTAACTTTTTCGGATAAGTGACTCTGTTCTGTGTTTTATCGGGCAAACATTCTATAAAACAGTGACTTTTTGAAACAAGTATTTATCTAGTAGAGCATTGTTCCTTTGAATGAACAACTTCTCATCATGTGGGCTGGCTGATCTGTTGGGTCGGCTGATTCACGCGAACCTCACCCAATTCCAAGCCATTTTTCTGGTCGTCGTCAAGAAGGTGTTCCTTTCCTCCTGAACTCTCTGACAAAGACCTGAAGCTTACGTTCTCTCCAGGCGCGAGATATTGTTTTTTCGTGAACAGATTCTAAGCATGAAAAGGATTTCAGATTTTTCCATAAGGCATTTTCAAGCACATTATTTCAAAAGATTTGCTACTACAACATAAATGGCAGCATTATTTCAACATGCCCTTTAACAAGCACTATTTCGGGCTTCCGTTACATGTGTATTGCGGAATTGCGAGATATGTGCGATACATGGGCGAGGACCAGAGAAAAGGGGAGAGAAGCTCAGACATCCCCGATTCCGTTTCACACCAACTCACTTCGAAAAGGAGAGTGCAAGCTGAACCGGGTTCCCGTAATCGTTATCTCTTTTAGTTCCTACGGTATTCTTTTGTCTCTATTCATTTCTCCAACGTTTTTGCGAGATTTTTTTGTTTGAATCGACAAAAATTGCAATTATTTCGGTGGAAAGTTCTCTGCACCTGCCACGTTTTGCGCGTAGCTGCATTACGGCTTAAAGGCAGTGTTCACTATAAGTATCGTTTTTCACTTTTTCCATCCTTCCTGAAAACGGTCCCTTGCTGATTCCAATGATGTCTCTGGAATCGTACAAAACCCCT